>CAOKZL010000113.1:0-600000 GCA_948472985.1 Iguana delicatissima
CATTGGTTATAATTTATTGCCCTGAGCTTAGGAAGACCAGCCTCAGTCACCCGTAGGTCTCCTCCTTTGTAGAGGAAACCATTAAAACATCTCACTTCCTTATGCCGGGAAAATAACGTGCACTTAGGATGTTTTTCTAATAATATAGGTTTGTTCACAAATGTAGGTTGAGCAGGCAAAGGACTGCTGCCCTTCCAGGCGTCACTTCCTCTCCAAAACAACAACAGGATTCAGGAGAGGAAACTGTTGTTGTTGTGTGCCTTCAAGTCATTCCTGACTTATGGCTGTTGGCATAGACTGAAATATCAGCCTGACCACGCCTTCCCAGGTGAAGCACGGAGCTGGATTTGGGCCCTGAATCAGGTTAGAAAGGAGTCACACACAAAATTAGTCTTGGCCAAGAAGAAACGTCCTTCCAGACTCTGCTTTCAGCCTATCAGTGGTGTCAAACTCAATTTCATCTTGGGCCACATCAACATTATGGTTGCCCTCAAAGGGCTGGTTGTATCTGTAAGACAATATAAATGTATCTACTCATACAGTAGGGTCTTGATTATCCGACATAAACGGACGGGCTGATAGTCGGATAGCCGAAAATGTCGGATAATCTGGAGGGCTATCCTTGCCCGTAGCGGCCGCCATGTTTGGGGGCGTGTCTGGGACGAGTCTGGGCATGTCTGAGGGCGTGGAAATGCCTACAACCGTGCCCCCAAGCAGCCGCGATGTCGGATAATCCGGAATGTCGGATGACCGAAGGACGGATAATCGAGACTCTACTGTATTAAATAATTGCCTCTGTATTCAATTATTACTGGTTTTCGTAATAACTAGCTTGGAAACTAGAAGTCTAGGAAAAATAATGGCAAGCAGATATTCCAGTGTACAATTTATTGAAAAATGAGTTTTTCATGGTAACCTGTGGCAACACCCTGACGGCAAGACTTGGACAGAGGAGCAGTCAGAAGTAGAAGTAGATTGTGAGTGCTGGCTGCTGGGCCCCGCTTCAGAAGACCGGCAGCCGGGAGCCCGCAATGTGGGAATTGGGCTCGCCAGGCGGGGAGGAGTGCCGCAGCTGCAGGAAAGGTGCAAGGGCCACATGAGATGGCGATTTGGCCTGAGGACCTTGTGTTTGACACACGTGGCCCAGATGTATCGAAGGAGTCTTGGTCAGATGGACAAGCTTTATTGAGAATTTCAGCAGTATGTAGGCCTTTCAGGGTGACGCAAACAGAGCAAAGTATACAAGAGATAGGTACATGTACAATGCAGGCAGTCGAGCTTTTTCCATAGGATCTTTCTGAACATTTCTGCTATGCTTCTCTATTAACATGGCACTTATCTCTGAGCAAGGGCCGCAGTACTGGCATTTAACGACTGCATTTAACCAGGGCTCTGAAGCTAAACACATTACGCAGAGTGGGATGGTTGTCCCAGAGGGCATTTGCTGGAAGACGGCAGAGGAAGAGACCTGCACGTCAAAAAAGAACCCATCCTATGCTCTCTCAGTTACCCTCTTCCCTTTGGGTGTGGCGGCTTTTCCATTGCCCGTGATGATTCAGTTGCCAGTCCGGTTAGCCTTTGTACATGGAGCAGGAAGACGCTGACTCCCCGCCCTTTGCCTTAGGCAGCAAAATGTCTTGGACCAGCCCAACTACTATTACTAATCATGACGATAAAGAAAAGAATAATCAAATCTCCAAAAGTGAAACCTGCAAATGTGGAGAGCTGACTGTATTTATATATTTTTATGTTCTAATCTGTTATGTAAAGATAGTGGGAAATGAACGTGGAATCGAGTGAAAGGATACCTGGCTGGAGTACCGGCTGAGAATGAGTCCCAGTTCACATTTTGTTGTAGCTCATAACCTCTTTCATTATCTCTCCCTCCCAGCGTGGATGCAAATGCTCCTTCGAGTAGACCCTGCAGCCAAACGTACAGTCAGGCCAGCAGCCTTCACTCTCTGCTTGGCTATCAGGTGCCGCGTGGCAAATACGCACCTCCCATCGTTCAAGTCAAGATGGCACCTCCCTCTGACAGCGATATGAGCATCGTCCTGTCTCCTGATCTTCTGTCCGCTCCTGGTTCCGAGCAAAGTCAGCTCCCCAACCACTATTACGCCTCTAAAAGGAGAGATCCTTATTTTGCAACAGACACGTCTCCCCAGTACATCAAGGGCAAGAACTACGACAATAACCAGTCTCCCATTTACGGTAGCCAACAAAATTGCAGCACTCCCGCCGCGGAGCAAAGTTGTATTCGCTGGAAGGATGTGGACGTGAAACAAAACAAGAGCTCTGGAGGAATAAAGCAGTCATCCAGCAAGGAAGGACTTCTGATATGAAGCCTTGCTGGCCACGGGGTTTGGATCCATGAGACACTGAAGTTTGGGCAAAAGCATCGCCAGCTTTTTCCATCCAGAACCAAATGGCTCAACCTGCTGGCCAGAAAAATAGGACAGTTCTGCCTGTCTCGCTTTCTCCTGCATTCTGTCATTTTCACTCTCATGTTCCTGATATCATGGATATGAAGAATTTAGTAATGTTTAGTGTTCAACAACTTAAAAAAAAATAATCTGCAGCTGGCCAAAGCCAGTAGTTCCAGATATTCCCTAAACAGAGAAGGAACTGTTGTACCTGCCTACCATATGGGTATCAACAATTAGAAAGCTGTCAGAAAAAGATGACCCAGCTTTTACCACCAGGAAATTCTTCCTAATGTTTTAGTGGAATCTATTTTCTTGTAGCTTGAACCCACACTGGAGAAGTAGGAAAGTAGCTTGCTTCATTGCTGACATGACATCCCTTCATGCGTTAAAAATATATAGAGTTTAAAAATGCATATTTATTAGAAACAACTACATGTAAGAGCTTGGGGGAAACTACTTCTGATTTTGAAAGTTTGCACAGAGAATTTTGTGTCTTTTTTTTTAATGCCCTAATAAAGCGATTATAACATGGATTTTGAAATATTTTTATGCATTTGTACTCATGCATTCATGGTCACAAATTATGTTGCCTGGGATTAATTGCCTTTTTGCTTTGGCTGTGAAAAAGAAGACTTTATCAGTTTTGTTGCTTTTTGTATAACAGTTGGCTTTCATTTGCAATTTTTCTCTCTTCTATTTAGCTATCTGTCACAACATTTAGATACAGACATGGGTCTGGCAATTTGGGAATTGTCAAAAGCAAACCTTTCAAATTTGTGCCGGAGGAGAGCATCTTCACAAATCAAAGGATGGGACTGGTGGTGTCATATGTGCTTAACACAAGGTTTTGTTTTTTATCATGATAGCAACCAATGTGGATTCTTTATTCCTGGAACGTGAACGGCCAACATTTCCACACACAAAATGAGAGATCCAAAAATCTTTTATTTGCTTGAACAAAGGGGTCCCTAAGGACGGGTAAATGCAATCGGGTACACAAAACAAAGAAATTCACAACTGCTTACAGTTGGCCCTCCAGATTTGCAGGTTTGACTTTCATGGATTTGATTATTTTCAAGTTTCTCCAACCTCTTCCCTTCCCACCTCAGGAAAGCTTCCTTCTCCGATCAGGCCGTGCAGCGCTTTAAAAACCCACGTCTGGTCCTCCTTCACCACCATCAGCTACTCCCTGGCCGGCTAAGGATAGCTCACATCCTGATTTCTCGGCACCACAAATCCTCTCCTGATGCCCACCCATACCCAAGGAAAAAGATGGCAAGAGAGAGAGAGAGAGAGGGCCACCATGCCAACCTCCCCTTCACTCTCCTTTCCTTGGCCTGGTATGGACCCTGGGTGCCCGCTCTCTCCACATGCCTTGGTGCCTTTCCCACGACACGCTCACACATTTTGATGTTTGCAATTTCCCCCCTTTTTCAGAGGTCCTGCGTCCCCCTGACCCTAGCGAATGCAGCGGGCTGACTGTACCTTATTCCCTGACCATGAGAAATGTTAAAAATAAACCTCGCGAGAGCAAAAAAGAGGTGCAACGTCATTCAACATTGACTCAAAGGCAGACCTTTGTGAGTGAAGCAAAGCCCTTGCTCTCAACAGACTAAAATCTGTCCATTTTGCATTATTTCACGTTCAAAATGATTAAATCGACTCCTTTGCATTCCATTTATGAAAACTGATTTTGGTAAATTAGGGGGAAAAAAACCAAAGTGAACAAAAATGGTCATCCTATCCCTTCTGATCATTTTATTGTCTGGCCACATAAGATTGTTGCTAGAAACATATTTTGCCCTCAGGAAAAACAAACCTAGACAGTCGCTTGCTTCACCTAATGGCATGTTTCAAAAGCCAAAGCAGTAATTTATACCGTCAGACGCAACGTACTTAATTCATTATTGCTAGTGGTGGATGTTATTGTTTTTTTAAGAAATTTAAATATCAGATGAGCCTGCCCTTTCAATTACTACCTTGAGAGATGGTATTAAGAGTGCTGTTTATAAGGAAACACCAAGATTGTTCTTCCAGAAAGGACACCGTCTTCTGCCACAGCAAAGACAACTTTGCAACTTGGAGTCCCGAGGTCGATCAAGCAGTGCATCCAAGTCTGAATTTTAAGAGGACCGCTGATATCGCTCACCACCTTGATAGCTGTTTTTAAGTTTGGTTTGCAAACTGATGTGGATTGAATGTTCCACTGACGTAACCGGTGGCCGCTGCTCGCAATGTCTTAAAGGTCTTTTTTTTTATATATTGTGCAACGAGTAGAAACAATCGCATCACTGGCTAATCGGCATGATAACAAGAGGAAAGAACTGCTCAGACCCTCTAAAATTGCCCACCCTGATGGGACAAGGATCTGAGAGATTGCAAGAACACATGATAGAAGCCTCGTTGCATCAGAAAGACTGTCTCAATTTTATATTTGGCCTGAACAATATATTATTGATGATATACGACCCCTAGAGCTTATCTGTGCCTTATGAAGAGTGGCTTAGGGAGCTAGGTATGTTTAGCCTGATGAAAGGAAGGTTAAGAGGTGACAAGATAGCCAGGTTTAAATATTTGAAGATGGTGCAAGCTTGTTTTCTGCTGCTCCAGAGACTAGGACATGGAACAATGGATTCAAACTACAGGAAAAGGAATTTCACCTAAACATCAGGAAGAACTGCCTGACGGTAAGAGACATTTGACAGTGGAATCTGCTGCCTGGGAGTGTGGTGGAGTCTCCTCCTTCTTTGGAGGTTTTTAAACAGAGACTGGATGGCCATTTGGTGGGGCTGCTTTGAGTGTGTGTTCCTGTGTAGAAGGGGTTGGACTCAACGGCCGTGGGTGGTCTCTTCCAACTCTGTGATTCTAGCCTGGTGTTCTAAACAAACATTTCAAACTAAATAATGTCCCTTGTTAGGTTAGATTCTCATTCTCAGAAATTCATTATTGGAAAGCATGAGTTACGACGTTTTTTCTAGTCCTTTTTTTCAACTGTTTAGGAATGAAATCTAATAACTTCTCACCACTTTCAACAAACAGCTGGAAATTTTATTGAACAGTTTCTTTTTGTTAAGAGAGCTTCTGCCCCCTTAGGTCCAGAAGGCGAGCCACAATAAAATAATTTACATTAATACAAAGAAAAGTGCAGAAAAGCATACATATATATATATGTGTCTGTCTGTCTGTCTGTCTATCTATTCATGTATAAGGCTAAAAATTTTAGTCAAAAACATTGATCCCAAGAACCTGGGTCAACTTATCCATGGGTCAATGTTAAGTACTGTACCCAAACTCTTATCCAAAAAGGAACCATCCCCTTCTCTGAGTGGAGTAGCAAAATATGAGAGCTTAGTCCATCCCAGAAGAACCTAAAAGAAATTCCACTTCTGGCCTTTTTGAATGCCCGGGTGGGAAAATAGTGCTTATAGATTCATAGAAGCATAGAGTTGGAAGAGACCATAATTGCCATCAAGTCCAACCCCATTCTGCCATGCAGAAACACGTACCCAAAGCCCTTCCAGAAAATGGCCACCCAGCTTCTGTTTAAAAACCTCCGAAGAAGGAGACTCTACCACACTCCGAGGCAGTGCATTCCACTGTCAAACTACTCTTACCATCAGGAAGTTCTTCCTGAGGTTTAGCTAGAATCTCTTTTCCTGCAGCTTGCATCTACTGCTCCTTGTCCTAGTCTCTGGAGCAGCAGCAAACAACCTTGCTCCATCTTCAACATGACATCCCTTCAAACATTTAAACATGGCTGTCATGTCACCTCTTAACCTCCTCTTCATTAGGCTAAACATCCCAGCTCCCTAAGCCGCTTCTCATAGGGCATGGCTTCCAGACTCTCCACTATTTTGGTTGCCTTTGTCTGAACACATTCTTGCGTCTCAATATCCTTCAAAGGAATGCCAGGCGGGGCGGGCAGTGATCCTTGTAGGTTCTCCTGGGATGGACTAAGCTCTTGCCCTTTACCACTCTTCTGAGAGAAGGAGATGGTTCCCCCCCTTTTTTTTTTGCAAAGAGTTAATACTGTGACTTAACTTTGATAAAAAAGTGAGCGAGTAAAGTGAAATGTCTTTTGAACGTCTGGGTGGGAAAACGGCAGGGCAGCTGTCCCCTGAGATGGCCCTGGCGCTTTCCCCTTTCTCTGGAATGACCCTTGAATTACCCACGGGTCATGTTCAAAACCCATAATTGTGGCCCAAACCTGCCCTCGACATACGCAAGGTCAGCTTATACACGAGTACATACAGTGGATAGCAATGAAACTGCATCACGACAAATGAAATTTAATCATGACCAAAAGAAACATTCGGCCCGTCCTGAATGCCCTTGTGAAACAAAACAAGGGCCATTTCTGCACTTGACAATTATAGCGCTATGATTCCACTTTCAACCTCCTATGGAATCCTGGGGTTTGCAGTTTCGGGAGGGGCCAGGTGGCCCCTCCCGAAACTGCAAACCCCAGGATTCCATAGGAGGTTGAAAGTGGAATCATAGCGCTATAACAGTCTAGTGAGGAACTGGCCAAGGTCTCTAAAATACATGGGCTTTTGCCACAAGAGTGGTTCACAAAAGAGCATTTTGTACTGCAGCAGAAAGGCACTTCTTCATATCTTCGGCCTCCTTCAGCGGCGAGCATGGCTGTGCATGGACTTTCCCGTCCCTGAAATACAGCAGCCAGGAGAAACTTATACTACAAGATCTTCTCTAGCCTTGGCTGAGGCTCTCACGGGGACATCCCCACGACAGTGCTTCATCTGGTCCACAACCTGTCCAAACGTCGAAGAGTTTGTTCCTCCAAGACTGGGGACACGGGGTGAAGCCATGGCTTGAGATTTTGGCTGCGTACAGGAAGGAATGGCCGGGGCGTAATGAACTCTGGCTTTCGTCGTGACCGACATAGTAGAGCCATCATTCTGGACCTCGCTCTCTCTGCGGCTGGAATTCACAGAGGGACTCGGGTCTTGGGGTGGGCAGAGCATCTCAATACCTTCTTGCTCCTTTGGGGGTTCATACTTTCTCTCTTGTCTGAAGCTGATTTTGTGCGACAGGTAGCCCAAAACAGATTGTGGGCTGCTTTTGCTGCCACCTCTTTGCCGCGGAGGAGTTCTGTCAACCCTAAAAAGAGAAAATATAAATATTTGATTTATTTATTTATTTATTGGTATAAATAAGAGGAAAAAAGCTTCTCATGAGAGCTGGGCTGGCATTCTTTAAAGTTCATCCTGCGTGGCCACCTTATTAAGGCTCGTATATACAATGAAACAGAGGAAAAATGAGATCTGAGTTACTTGCTAGTATTGAGAAATTAATGAACTTAATAGATAATAGGAAACAATAAGGTATGGGCAAAGTTAGAACAGAGCAGAATTAGAGGCACTGGATATAAGAAATGTACATGCCACCATGGTATTTCTAAAAAGAGCATATTATGAACCTGGAAATAAGATTTCTAAACTCTAAATTCTAATGCAGTAAAAAAAAAAATAGTAAAGGAAGTTTGTTAATGTTGTGAAATCTAAAAATGAAGACATCATTATAAGATGTAAAGAATATATTCAGAGAGTATTGACTTTCTAACAACGCAAATAAACCCAATATAATAACACAACAGGGATTTTCTTAACCCTCTATTCGCAGACACAGAGATATAAAAAAGGTAGAAAGTGGCAAGGCACCAGGGTTTGATGGGCTTACAGCAGTTTTTTTAAAATTAAAAAACACCCAAGATGCGCAAATGTGCCCCAAAAATTCACCCAAGCAAATCAGCCTTAAGCCAAAATACACAAACTCATCCGTCTTCTCCGCACGTCGCCAGGTAGAGATGCAACTCGCTGGGGACCCCGCTATGATCCAAAAAGGGCTAAGAAACAAGCCTGCCTGAAACCCAGAAGAGCTGCTGCCAGACAGAATAGATACCGGTGGACTGTGTTTGCAATTCGTAGGTGATATGAGAGTATCAATTTGCTGTAATTAATTGTAAGTACAAGACATAACAAAGAACCAGGGTGCTGTAGTAGTTTGTGCATTGGAGACCAGGGTTCGATTCCCCGCTCAGTCATGGAAGCCTGGTGGGTGACCTTGGGTGTGTCACACACTCTCAGCCCCAGAAAACCCCATGATAGGTTCACTTTGGGGTCGCCATAATCTGGAAATGACTTAAAGGCACACAACAGCAACAACATGTAACACGGATGCTTTTGCTTATCTTCCATCCCATAAACTCTTTCCCATTTTAATTCACCTGATCCGTTTGGCTTCTTCCTTGCATCTCCTCCTCCGGAAGCAGCAGATGAGCCCCACAATCAGACACAGAAGGAGAACCAGGAACAGCAGAGAGCCAAGGACTGCTCCCACAACGATGCCTACTTGCTTGGAATCTGTAGGACCGGGAATGGTATTTTTGCAATTTTGTATAACCGATTTAATTTGTGTAATAAAGGAAGCCAAAAAACCCCCACCAAAAAACCATACCCTTGGGTTGCTGGGCATCTCATGTAGCTTTGCAAATTACGCTTGGCATTTGCAAATTATGCTTACTGTTTGCAAATTACGTTTGGTGTTTGCAAATTATGCTTCATATTTGCAAATTATGCTTGGTGTGGCTTACACACATAATAGATTATAATAAATTATAACAACAAATTATAACATTACTTGTTATTATTATTCTAATTATTATTATTATTTTGGAGTGTTTAACACTGATTACAGATTAACACTTATATACATATTAACACTGATATACACACAAAAAATTATTCCAGTGATTAATGCAAAACAATTACGGCTTCACCCACAACAAACACATTAATTTTCCCAATAACTATAGTACTGCTTTTACCCTTCCCTCCCTCCCATCCAAACCCCGCCAGGGACTAAACTCAATTTTTATTTAAAACCCCTTTCCTTTGATGTGGAGAATCATATTAATTATATTTTCTGTAAGTTTCTACCCCTTCTTTTCTTTGTTTCTATTAGTTTGTTCCACTTCCTTAGCCAATTGCCTTCATTTGACATAATGAATTTTATAAATTTTATAAGACTGCATTATAAGAAAGCCAGTGTGGTGTTGTGGTTTGAAGGTTGGACTAGAATCCAAGAGACCCAGGTTCGATTCTCTGCTTGGCTATGGAAACCCACGGGGCAACCTTGGATGTGTCACACACTCTCAGCCCCAGAAAACCCTATGATAGGTTCCTCTTAGGGTCGCCAGAAATCGGACATGACTTGAAGGCACGTGGACACAACATAAGCCTATAAAAAAAAAAAGCTGTTCTCTTACCGTCTTCCAGAGTGACCTCCAGTGTACATTGGGCACGTCCAACTTTGTTGGCCACGCTGCACTGGTAAATGCCGGCATGTTCCCGGGAGAGGTTCTTAATGATGATGTCCCCGGGACGGAGACCTGTTGAGAAGTTGAGAAAGAACCATTTGGGCTAGATCCAAGCTCTCAAAAGACCAAAATAAGCTTTGAATTTATCAAAAGTTTTCCATTTCAGTCATTTGGATGGATCTGCTTTTCCTTACAGAAATTTGCTTTCCCAGTTCAGGAATTCATAGAATCATAGAACTGGAAGAGGCCACAGTGGCCATCGAGTCTAATCCCATTCTGCGATGCAGGAAGGCACCCTCAAAGCACCCCCAGCTCTTGGCCATCCAACCTCTGGCCATTTCCGCACTGTTTAAAAACCTCCAAAAAAGCTTTAACCCTCAACAGAACCCAAAATGATCAAACTGAAGTTATCACACTTTGTCCAGCAACGAGATGGCATCATTCAGCAGAAAAGACAAGACAGTCAGCCTTCCACATTTGTAGGTTTGACTTTCGTGGATTTGATTCTTTGCCAGTTTGTTCAACCCCCGTCCCTCTCCACCTCAAGCGCTTCTTTTCCAAGGAAACCCTCCCTCTCAGTAACTCTGATCAGATCACGCAGCCCTTTAATCCCTCTGATCCTCCGCCAGCTTCTTGGCCAGCTAAGGATGGATCACAGCCCCATTTCTCAGCGCCACGATAGACCCTCTCCCACTGCCTCCTACCTCCAAGAAAGGAGGTGCGCGTGAGAGAGGAAATATAGGATCACCGTGCCGGTCCTCTGTCTCCTTTCTCTGACCTGGTTTGGATCCCACTCTCCCTACCTTGCCTTGGCCTCCTTCCCACTGAAACACACACACATTTTGCTATTTGCAATTTTCCCACTTTTATGGGGGTCCTGAGATCTTAACCCTAGTGAACGTGGAGGGCTGACTGCAATGCTTTTACTAAGCTGGCCGTAGGAGAAGAAGGAGACCACATCACAGACCGATAATTTCAACAAAGAAAGCCACGACCGAAAGACCTGCGGAGGGCTTGACGACCAGGGTCTCCATAAGTCAACAGTAGTATGTTCTTACCTTTAGTAGTGAGGGCAGAGATCAAGTTCCCATGTAGGTGATCGGCCACTTTGGCCCACTGGTACATGAGAGGGTTGCTGCCAGCGTCCGAGGCGCAAGAAAGGGTGACTTCATGGCCCACAGCTACCTTGCCCACAATCGAGCATTTCGGAACAGACGGTCTCTCTGAAAGAAAGGAGGGATATGGTTGGAGAATGGATAAATAGCGAAGAAGCTTCAAAATGCTGCAGGAAGTTCAGCTGAGAGAGACTGGAAGAAGTCAGTGGTTCTTCTTGTGTCCTCTGACCTTCTCCTCCAAGTTGCTTCGTGCCACACATCCCACCATGTTCCCCTGGACTGCCATGCCAGCCTCAGGTGTGGTGATTCCATTTTAGCACTCAATAAGGAAGTCCTATCAATGCCTCATGCCAGGAAAGATCTAGGGTGGTCCTTCTTTGAAATGGAACAGAAAGAGCTCATATGGGCCAGACGGATATTTTGAAAGTTTAACGTCATTTTTAATACACATTTCCGCACTACCCTGTTATAGCGCTATTATTCCACTTTCAACCTCCTTTGGACTTCTGGGGTTTGTAGTTTCCTGAGGCCAAAGAGCTCTCTGGCTGAGAAGTCTAAATGCCCCTCCCTAAACTCCAAACCCCAGGATTCCATAGGAGGTTGAAAGTGGAATAATAGCACTATCACAGTGTGGTGCGGAAATAGCCACGGAATCACATGTGTGTGCTTTTAGGAAGACTGTACTAGACTCCTGAATGCATTTTCTTGTCACATATTTTGTTGCCTTGGACCTTGGCCCACCTCGGCACAAACAGAACAAACTTTCAGATGACTGCTCCAAAATGTAATTGATATAAGTGAAGTTGTTGGACTTGGCAGAAATGGATAAGTTATTTTAATTAAGGAAGGATCTTTGGTCAAATTTAGGAATGACTGGGATAAACTGACTGTATATTTAAGAGACAGTTAGGGGGAAAAGTCAATTACTGGTTTCGAAGACTAGCTTAATAGTTATTACTAATAGGCAAGAATATACACAATAGAAGAAGTGTATTTTCTAGGTCATTTTAGAAGCAAGAGATGGTGAGTTGGAAGTCATTTATTTATATATTCTAGCCCCTTTTTAGTTTAGCTCGGGGTAGTTTAGTTTAGGGAGGTTAGTGGCCAGTTGTTTGGGTCTGTCCGCTTATTGTACGTCTTTGTAATCCTTTATATGTGGTTTTACATATCCAAAACAGTTGGCCATCCATATCCGCCAATTACGTACCCACAGATTCAACCAACCACAGCTTCAAAATAGTAAAAAAAAAAAATCCCCCAAAAGCAAATTTTGATTCTGCCATTTTGTGTAAGGGATGCCATTTTACTACACCATTGTGCATAACAGGATTTGAGAATCCATGAATTTTGATATTCATAGGAGTCCTGGAACCAAACCCTAGCAGATACGAAGGTCCCGCTGTATATGTTTTAATAAAAATATTGAAATGAAGGATTGATATAACACTACTAAGATACAGATCAGGAAGTATTTGCTTTAGAGCAGTGGTTCTCAACCTGTGGGTCCCCAGATGTTCGTGGACTTCAGCTCCCAGAAGCCCTGAGCATTGACCATAGTGGCTGGGGCTTCTGGGAGCTGAAGTCCACGAACATCTGGGGACCCACAGGTTGAGAACCACTGCTTTAGAGATTCTCATGGCCTTCGTGCAAAACAGACACTTAGGCCGTTTCTGCACCAGAGTGTTAGAGCATGATGATTCCACTTTCAACGTCCTCTGGAATCCTGGGGTTTGCAGTTTCGGGAGGGGCCAGCCGGAGGATGTTGAAAGTGGAATCATAGCGTTATAAACACCCTAGTGCGGAAATGGCCTTAGTTTCTGTGCAAAGGTCTCCTTCTCCAACAGTAGAAACTCACCAAGCACCATGATGGTCACCTTGCGGCTCGCCAAGGTAGTCTTCTTCACCTTACATTCATATGTTGCCGAGTCTGAAATCTGGACATTTTGCAGGCTGATGGAAGCATCGTACTGGCTTGGATCAGGAAGGACAAAACTGACTCGCTGTTGCAAACCAGAACAGCAGTCACCCACAGGAACAAGACGGTGTCCACCCAAGCTCTCCATCGCCAGGTTCTGCTGGACGTCGGGGTTGCTTAAAAGTTGTCCTCGCTCCTGGGCTCCAAAACTCTCTCTTTGTTGTACATAAGCGTAGCCGGGATGGATCACTTGATGGTCGTGGTAGCTTAGGATCTGCTGGGCGGGAATCAGAGAACGCCGCTCAATGCACAAAAGTTTGTTAATGTGATGCTCTAGTTTTGGAAAGTACTAAGGAAACAACAGCCCGTGAGATCCAACATGGTGCAATGATTTGAGGGTTGGAGTATAACCCTAGAGATCAGGATTCCATTCCCCATTTGGCCATGGGAGCCCACTGGGAGATCTTGTGTCTGTCACAAACTCTCAGCCCCAGAAAACCCTGTGATAGGTTCACCTTAGGATCACCATAGGTTGGAAACGATGGGAAGGAAATAATGCTATTCCTTTTGAAGTGTTCCTACTGCCTTTCATTGAATAAATCTTATTTATTTTTTTTTGTAATATTTTTATTAAAGTTTAGTTACCAAATAAAAAAGGAACAAGTGGGTCACATCTTCTTTAATTGCATCCCACCTCCCCCAGTTCCGCTTATATTCCTTCAGTTGAACCTGCATTATTTCTGCTTACACCAAAGAAGAGCAATTACATTTCTATTATCAATAAAAACAATTACCCTTTATTCTTGTTTCCATACCTCTACATCTTATAAATCTATGTCTTTACCCAGTCCAATACTCCTTTCCATTCCCTTTCAAAATTCTGTACTGGTTTATTTTTCAAAGAGGATGCTAATTTTTCTATTTCTACCATCTCTAAAACTTTCAACTTCCACTCTTCTAGATTTATATCTTTATTTTCTTTCCAGTGTTTGCATACAACAACCTCGCTGCTGTCATCAAGTATAACAATATCTTCTGATGACTTCTTATCTGTCTATGGCATTGAATAAATCTTATTGACTTCTTAACTGGTTTGAAACCAACGCTGCCAGACAATTTCTCATTTTCCTGATTTTTCATTAACAAAAGGCTTTATTTTTGTTTGTTTTGGCACCTCTCCACCTGCTAGGACTCTGCTAAGGCTTTGTGTAGCAAATAGAGAACAGATAAAACTGAGAAACTGAGAAAAGATAAAAACAGATTGAAAGAAAACAGATGAAAAAAAAAGATGAAAAGAGATTTAAAGAAAAGACGAAAAAGGGAATAAAAGGCAGGTAATCTAACAAGAAGAGCCAGTGTGGTATGGTGGTTCGAGCATCGATTGCAACCCTGGAGATCAGGGTTTGATTCCCCGGTTGGCATGTCACATATTCTCAGCCCCAGAAATCAAATCAGTCAATCAGTCTGTCTGTCTGTCTGTCTGTCTGTCTGTCTGTCTATCTATCTATCTATCTATCTTATTTGTATCCCTCTTTCTCCCGACAATGGGACTCAAGGCAGCTAATGTTAAAACGGTACAAGTTAAAACATGTGCATCAATGTATAAATATAAGCATTAGCACACACAGCCGGAACATTTGGAAAAAGAGGTCCACCTGCAAAGCTTAGCGACTCACCACATTATCCAGGCTGGTAGGATCCGAGTTCATCTGAGTCCACTCGATGTCCAGGCTGTTTGGACCGTGGTCTTGGGGTTCCAGCTCATAGGGGCAGACCAGCTTGGCCGACTGTCCCTTGGCCAGGTAAATCACTTCCCGCCCCTTCGCGTTGATCCTTATGGCCGGCAACATGGCTAGGGAGTAGGGGAAAAAAAGAGAATGCGACACTCTTCATATTTAAATAGAAAGCACGGATAAACTCAATGTGTAATGGGAACCTAAATATATTTTCTGTGTGACTGTAGTCAGCTCGATCATTACTCTCTCTTCCCCAGGAGCATTTAACAACTATCAGAAGTAGAGGCCATTATATATATGTGTGCGTGTATGTATTTATCTACACATATATTTATATATGCACACCGGTGTGGTACAGTGGTCTGAGTTTTGGATTATGACCCTGGAAAATGAGAGTTTGATTTCCTGCTCAGCCATGGAAACCCACTGGGTGGACCTGGGCATGTCACACACTCTCAGCCTCAGAAAAACTCATCATTGGTCATTAATAAGTTGGAAATGATTTGGAAGGCACACAACAACAACACATTTGTATATCTACCTGGATGCTACAAGGCTCTTTTTTAAATGTGGTCCATGGGCACTCCTTCCGGCAGAAGAGATCTGCTAGCTCTTTTCTTCCTTGTGTGCATTTAACAAAGTGCCTTTACATGTGTGGATATTGGTGTATGCATGTTGTGTGTGTATGGATATCTGTGCGTGTGTGTGGTTAGGAGATATATATGCTCCTGGAGAGCCTGAGCTAGTCACACTCTCTCAGCCTCAGAGGACAGCCAAAGCAAACGAATCTTGCCAAGAAAACCCAACGATAGGGTCACAGGTTGCCGTAAATCAAAAAACGACTTGAAGAGACACAACAACATGACACACACACACACATATATATATGCATATTATTATATAATAGGGATGCATACTATTATGCATATTGGTAAATGCAAAAGAGAGCGAGAGTGTGTCAAGTGGCGTGTTAAGAAACAGCAGATCTGTTGCACCAGAATGAGACATTTTTCATAGACCACCATCCGAATTCACATTGCCAGAAGCAGAAATACGTAAACCTAGATATAAATACAGCCAGGCTTTGAGGAGAAGAGCTGTAAACAGTTGAGATCTAAGGTTGGGTCTATGGTGAAATCCAAAATACAGGACATCTTAGACCCTAGAACTTGGGCTGGAACACCATCCTGGAAATCACAGAGGGTTTTTTTCCCCTGTATGCGCTGCTGCTATGCCGGACCCAGGCACGGAACGACCAGTCCCACTTCTGCCCCACAAACCCGCGTCTTCGACATGCATTTCAGCATTCAAAGCTAGCTCTAAAACAGACCCGTAAAGACCACCACCTCTGCCTAAACTGATCAGGACTTGGGCAGAAACATTGGAAAGAAATTCCATTTCTTTCAAACGTCGCCTCTGTGCCCTTCCTTGAAGTTAACGCTCACCTGGCATCAGACACAGAAGAAAAAGCATAATTTGCCACGTCCTGGCCATCGTTCTGGGATGTATCTGGTGCAGCTGGAGAGGTTGTAGATGAGGAGGCTTTTGAGGACAAACAATGGAGAGCCAAGCACCTTTTGATCTGGTCTGCAAAGCCACTCCCTCCCATTTCGGATACAACCGACTCCTAAAAGGTGAATGGGCAAAGCCTCCACCCAGTTCCCCATCCCAGTCACATTCTTACTCAGCAGTCAAGAGAAGGTTGTGCCTCCTTCCACGTGGAGGGCTAGACCCAGCCCTTTCCCAAACGGACAAATGTATCTGTCTGGCCTTTGGAAGTTCAGCCCTGGAGGGTTAAGATTGCCTTTCGTGGCAGTTGCAAAACCAAAGACCCATCATCCCTGGTATCTGTGAAATGGACGCCACGGACAGGGGAAACAACCCTTGTGTTCCTTAACTGGGACATTCTTTTTTTTTTTTTTTGGTAGTAATTTTTATTAAAAGTTTAATCTCGAAAATACCTCCCCCTCCACTTCCATGCTTAAATCTTCCAGTTGAGATTGCTTATTTCCATTCCAGACAAACATAATTTCCATCTTACAGAGAGAAGAACAATTACATCATTTCTTCTTTAATTTCTTATACATTTATATCCTTACCCTATCCAATAGTCCTCTCCATTCTTTCTCAAAGTTCTGGATAGATTTACTCTTCAAAGAAAAGCTATCTTTCCATCTCTACCATATCCAGAACTTTTAACTTCCATTCTTCTATACTAGTGGTTCTCAACCTGTGGGTCCCCAGATGTTTTTTTGGACTTCAGCTCCCAGAAGCCCTGAGCATTGACCATAGTGGCTGGGGCTTCTGGGAGCTGAAGTCCACAGGAATCTATGCCAATATATTTCTTTTCTTTCCAGTGTTGCGCATATGTCAACCTTGCCGCAATTATTATATTTAATAAATATTTAAGTCATTATATTTAATAAATATTTAATATTTAATATCTTCTGATGAATTTTTATTTCCCTTTGTTGCCCTAACATATTTAACCAATAAAGCTCTGGTTTCATTTCAAAATTCAGCTTAAAAATTCTTCCAATTTCATCATGTACCCCCTTCCAATTTTTTTTTGCTATCTTACATGTCCACCACATACAGAAAAAAGACCCCGTCTTTTCATCACATTTCCAACAATTTGAATTCCCGTTTTTTGTTATTTTTTGTAATCTTTCTGGGCTCATGTACCGTCTGTAAAACATTTTATAAAAGTTTTCTCTTAGGGTCAGATTTAGTGTTAACTGGGACATCCTGACGGTGCTAAAGTTCTGACAAATTATTTATAGTCGTCCCTCCACGCTTGTGGGGGTTAGGAGTGCAAGATCCCCACACAAGTGGAAAAAGGTATCTCCCTGCACAAACCCGCTACGGCCCTAAGATCTGCAGGGAAAACTTTTCTTTTGGTCCGATCTCTGTCCCAGCTCACCTGGTGAGGACGTGGGAGAGAGTCTTCTCGGTGGCTGCTCCCATCCTGTGGAAAGCTCTTCCACGGGAAGGAAGGGTGGCCCTCTTCCTGCCTTCCTTTTGCTGGCGGACAAAAACATTTCTCTTTAAGCAGGATCTTATACCAACTGCAGAGCTTATTTATTAATTCACTTGTTTTAAAATTGGACATTGTGTTTTAGGTTTGTGCAATTTTCCACGTTTTTGACCGTTTTTCACGTTTTTCATTGTTTTAAACTTATTTTTGGAAGCCACCTTGGCTTGGGAGAAAAGTCCACATACAAATATTAGAATTAAATAAGACATGAAAACACGAGTATCTCTAGACCTCCCCTCCGACAACATTTAACACACAGAAAGAGTATGATCTGTGGAGGCAGCCCCCCGTAGATTCAAATGTTCGGCACATGATATATTTGAATCTGTAGTAAGGAGCACACCAGCTGCCCGGTTCTGCCTTTGAGGCAGTGGGTTTTCTTTGCAAGGCAGAAGAGGGAGGCTGGTGGGGCTTGCTGCTGCCTCCGCTGCTGTCCTATGCCATTTTAAATACGGACTTACAAGCCTTGCAGTCTTTCTCATTCTCTCTCAGTCTCACAAGTCTTGCAGAGAGACTGTGAACATGAGGTGAGACTTAGAAGTCCCTGTTCCAAACACCTAGGGCAGACGAGGAGGCGACGGTAAATAATCCGTGGATAATCAAATCCGCAAAAGCTAAATGCGGTGGGACGACGGTATTTTGCACAACTACTTTGAGCCTATTTCCTCGCTGCTCAGAACTGTACCCCTCGAAAAGTAATATCTTTCTTTAATCTGCAAACGTGATGTGCAAGTTGCTCAGAACAACCTCTGATTCTTTTTCACACTATAAATGAAACAAATGTACATGTTCCCGCTTGTTCTCTTTAGCAGCAGTTCTACGCGTGCACGCGCTGGGTTCAAACCTGAAGAAGGATGACAGTCGGCCCTCCACTTTTGCAGGTTCAGCATTCGCAGAATTGATGATTAATTTAATTTAATTTAATAAATAATTCATCAATTCTGTGAATGCTGAAGCTGCAAAAGTTGCAGGTTGGTCGTTTAGTTACTTAATTTATTAAATTAATTTATTTATGGGGGGGAATCTTCCTGTATTTACCCCTGCCATAGAAAAAAAAATAGGTTCTCACAATTCTATGGTCCACTTAACCCTGGAAGGGGACTATAGAGTTGCTTGGGAGGACCTGGAGTTTCCTAAACAGAACACTTCTCTAGGCATTGCTAGGTCCTCCAAGGTGATTCTATGGCCCACCTCTATCAAAATGACCATAGAATTGTGCTGGAGGACCTAGAGTTTCCTAGAGAAGCACCCTCAGGTTAAACAAAATTAAATGATGTTCATGATTTTGATTTTTATTAGATGTTTTTCCACTTTCATGGAGGTCTTGCACCCCTAATCCCCATCAAAGTGAAGGGTTGACTGAATACATCCCATGGCTTGTAATGGACTCATGTGGCTGTTAAATGACAAAAGCAGCAGAAGCGTTCATGTGCAGAGAGCTATCACATTTACTTCCCCTGCTTTGGTCCTTTCAAAAAGCCCCCACAAATCTGCTTTTGCATCTTCCCTCCTGAAGCCCAAGAGACATGAATAAGCATCGGAGAGGATAATTTCTTTTGGGGAAAAAAAAAGAGCGGGGAGAAGCACGAACAACTTATGATGAGACGGTTTAACTTGCCTGTTCGGTTTTGACTGTGAAACTGCCTTGCCCGACATTTGGAGGATATGACTCTCCTTTTGTGTCGAGAGAAAGGAAGTAAACGCAAGAGTGAAGCGTACAGTTTGCAATAAATTCACCCTTGTCATGACTGAGCCATCTCTCTTTCAGCCTGATTTCGGGATGGGATTCAGGGATGAGAAGCCTTTCAACAGGAAACACACCTAGTTAGCAATTTCCTCACTTTGCACTCTTAAATGTGGATCTTGCGTGCAACATTTTGGGCACGTGGCATCCACGCCGTGGAGAAGCTGAGTAGCGTAATGCTTGGAAAGGCGGGGTAGGGAGTGTTTTGACAGCAACCCAATCTGCAATTTGCTTCACTGCCAAATGCAACTATGATAAATAATTATTGAAATGAGACATAACCAATATTAGATTCAGATTTGCATTAGAGTTAGATTTGCAATTCAATTTTATTCCCTATCATTTAATAAGGGATAACATCACTGTATGAAAAGGAAGTATTACTCTTAAGATTTTGATTATATTTAGCAGTAAGCGGCTTTCCTAAGTGCTCAGGTCCTGATTTGTGCTGCGCGTATTTGCAGCTTTGTGCCATTCGTGTTCCTGGAACAAAGAAACTGGATTGTAAGAAAATGAATTTTGCAGTACAACATCATGGTGTGTAGGATTCAAAGGTTCTTAAAAGTAACTTTGAAGTTGTTGTGGGCCTTCAAGTTGTTTCTGATTTACGGCAACCCTAAAGTGACCCTATCAAGGGTTTTTCTGGGGCTGAGAGCTTGTGATGTGCCCAAGTGGGTTTCCATGGCTGAGCAGGGAATTGAACCCTGGTCTCTGAGCTTGTAGTCCAAGGCTCAAACCACAATTCACAAAGGATATTGAAAAGCTGGAATGTGTCCAGAGGAGGGCAACCAAAATGGTGAAGGGTCTGGAAGCCGTGCCCTATGAGGAGCGGCTTAGAGAGTTGAGGATGTTTAGCTTGATGAAAAGAAGGTTAAGAAGAGACACGATAGCCATGTTTAAATATTTGAAGAGATGTCATGTTGAAGATGGAGCAAGCTTGTTTTCAGCTGCTCCAGAGACTAGGACATGGAGCAATGGATTCAAACGACAGGAAAAGAGATTCCATCTAAATGTTAGGAAGAACTTCCTGGTGGTAAGAGCCATTCAGCAGTGGAATACGCTGCCTCAAAGTGCGGTGAAGTCACCTTCTTTGGAAGTTTTTAAGGAGAGGCTGGATGGCCGTCTGCTGGGGATGCTTTGAGTGTACGTTCCAGAACGGGGTTAGACTTGATGGCCGTTGTGGTCTCTTCCAACTCTATGATTCTGTGATTCTATACCATGCTGGCTATCAGAGATTAGCAGCCCCAGTAATCTCGCTTCCTGACAGTAAGAGCAGTTTGGCAGTGGAATACTCTGCCTGTGAGTGTGGTGGAGTCAGAGCTAAAGTGGAATTGAGACCATATATACATACGCATGAAGAGAGGCTCAGGGAGTTAGGTATGTTTAGACTGATGAAAAGAAGATTAAGGGCGAACATGATAGCCATGCTTAAATGTTTAAATAAATAAATACTAAATAAATAAATAAATAAATATTTAAAGAGACGTCCTCTTGAAGATGGAGCAAGCTTGTTTTCAGCTGCTCCAGAGACTAGGACATGGAGCTATATATATATATATATATATATATATGCACGCACGCACGCGTGCACACACACACACACACACAGAGTACTGCAAATTTGAGCTCAAGTTTACAAACCACACTGTGTCAAAAATGTCCCTCTGCGTACGGATTGTTTTATGCTGTTAAAAAACTGACATTTCTAATACTCTCTCACCTTTTGACGCCCCATTATCTGACAACTCCCTCTATTGATGCTTCCAAATTGAGGACAAGTTCCATTCATTCCATGGGGGTTCTGGTTTTTCATCAGTTCTTCTTTGGCTAGGGAGGCTTGCTTGGAAATGCTCACATGCACGCACTGCTTGCAAAGTAAGCTGAGGAACTCAGGAACTAGAAGGGGTCTCCAGAACGAGGCTTGAGAAGGTCTCCAATCATCTCTTTTGATGGACAATACTTGACTTTGATAAGGCCATTTCTGCACTAGGCTGTTATAGTGCTATTATTCCACTTTCAACATCCGATGGAATCCTGGGGTTTGCAGTTTAGGGAGGGGCCTTTGGCTTTGAGGCCCCTCCTGAAACTGCAAACCCCAGGATTCCATCGGATGTTGAAAGTGGAATAATAGCACTATAACAGCCTAGTGCGGAAATGGCCAAAATCCAAGAAACCCACTCTCTAAACTGTCAGGGGTTTTTAAATGCACTTTCTGGGCCAGCGGTGATATTAAACTTCTAAAAGACCCTCTCCTTCCCGCGATTGAGAGTGAGTGCAACTGGAGTTTGGACTTAAAAAAATAAAATAAAATGTTTGGTTAGAAGGCAGAAAAACTTAAGTTTTGTTTATTTAAGGAAGTTGAAACGGAGAGCGATAGGAAGCGTCAAATGCAAGATAAGAACATTAATTTTATATCAAGTGAAAACCACAGTGTTGACGTTAGGTGTGAGAGATAAGGAACAGCAAGCAACTTTGGAAAACCTGAGCCGCCAGATGCCTTTGGATGGTTGCTGGGCCTTGTAGACAGAGGTTTAAGGGAGATAGAAGGGGTGAGATTGCCATCTGGCGATGCGGAGAAGTAACTACAAGGGGGAAAAATCTACGGTATTTAACCTAATGATTTATAATGAATACCAGCATTTGCTCTAAGACTAAAGCGGCTGCGGGAAAAAGACGATCACTTGAGTTATCCTCAAAATCAACAGATACGTTATGATTACGACAGCTCGTATTGAATATGCAAGGTTATGGAAAATTGAGCAAATTGAGCAAATACCTACAATAGCGCAATGGTGGGCAACATTTATTGAAAATCGAAATGCAGATATAGTCTCTCAGAGATTAAAAGGAAAATCGGATGATTACATCAACAGAGAATGGCAAATTGTTCTGGCTATGGGTTGGGTTTTGACAGGAAACAATTCTTAATTCATGGTAGCATGTGTAGCTAGAAGGAGAAAATCAGGGGAATATCATGGAACATGTAAAGTTGGGCTGAAAAAGCAGGAACTATCTTTATATAATAATAAATGTATTGCGATGCATAATGTTAATATGTCAATGAAATAACAGTTAATGCAATCCAGAGAGGTGTGGAAGACAGCTGTAACAATTCCATAAAATGTACAATGAGAAATGTTTGTTTTATATGTTGGAACTATAATAAAATTACTTAAAAAAAAATCAACAGATGTGTCACACCCATAAAAAATGGAGGAGCTGAAATCGCTCAAATCCGCATAAAAATTACCCTCTATATGCTCCTTTTCCTGCAGATCTTTCAACAGGTGAATGATAGAGATTGACAAGCTGAAATGTGTCCAGAGGAGTTCTACCAAAATGGTAGAAGGCCTGGAAACCATGTCTTGTGAGGAGAGGCTTTGGAGCTGGATATGTTTAGTCTGGAGAAGAGAAGGTTAAGAGGCAGTATGATAGCTATGTTTAAATATCTGAAAGGATGCCATATGGAAGATGGAGCAAGCCTGTTTGCTGCTGCTCCAGAGACTAGGACACGGAGCAATGGCTTCAAACTTCAGAAAAGAGATTCCATTTAAACACTAGGAAGAATTTCCTGACGGTAAGAGCACTTTACGGTAGAATACACTGCCTGGAAGTGTGGTGGGGTCTCCTTCTTTGGAGATTTTTAAACAGAGGCTGGATGGCCACCTGTCGGGAATGCTTTGATGGTGTATTCCTGCATGGCAGAAGGGGGTTAGACTTGACGGTCCTTTGTTGTCTCTTCCAACTCTGTGATTCATATAGAAAGCCCCAAGTTTGACTTCTAACAATCTCCTGTGAAAATGGAAAAAAAAGAAAGAAGAAGAAGCAGCAAAAATGACCTCTGGGCAAGTACTTTGTAGAAATGTTGGCTGTCAGGAGTCGACAACGTTCTCTGATGTAAGGCTGCTGCTTCTTCACATTTGATACATCCCGTCACTAAAATGTTTGTTGCGACAAGGGAGAACAATGGAAGTGTGCCATGTTGAAAACAGGAGTTTACTTCCAAGCACTAGTAGCTGTTGTTAACTGCTATCAAGTTGACTTCATAGAATCATAGAATCATAGAGTGGGAGGAGACCCCAGAGCCCATCCAGTCCAACCCCCTGCTATGCAGGGACACACATCAAAGCCCTCCCATCCAGCCTCTGCTTAAAAACCTCCAAAGAAGGAGACTCCACCACACTCCATGGAGGCAGCAGATTCTACTGCTGGACAGCTCTGGCCATGAGGAAGTTCTCCCTGACGTTCAGGTGGAGTCTCCTTTCCTGCAGCTTTAATCCATTGCTCCTTGTCCTGGTTTCTGGAGCAGCAGAAAACAAGCCTGCTCCTTCCTTGACATGACTTTGACTTACGGTGACCCTAAGGGCGAGAAACCTCCAAGTCACCCCTTATTCTCAACCACTCTGCTCAGGTCTTGCAGATTCAGGGACGTGTCTTCCTTGATTGAGTCTATCCCTCTGTAATGCAGTCTTCCTCTTTTCCTACTGCCTTCAGCCTTCCCAAGTATTATTGCCTTTTCTAGCAAGTCCTGTCTTATGATATGGCTAAAGTACATCAACCTCAGTTTAGCCATCGTGGCTTCTAAGAGAGAATTCAGGCTTGATTTGCTCCGGACCCATTCCTTTGTCTTTTTGGTAGTCCACGGTATCTGTAGAACTCTTCTCCAGCGCATTTCATATGAATGCATTTTCTTCCTGTCAGCCTTTTTTCACTATCCAGCTTTCACAATCACACACAAAAATGGGAAATACGCTGGCCCAGACAATCTTGACTTTGGTATTCGATGACGTATCTCAACACTTGAGGATCTTGTCTGGTTCCTTCACAGTTGCCCTTCCAAGTCCTCGTCTTCTTCTGATTTCTTATCTGCAGTCTCCATTTTGATTAATGGCTGAGCCAAAGTATGGAAAATCTTGAACTACAGTCATCCCTCCACATTCGCTCGGGTTAGGGGCACAGGACCCCCGTGAAAGTGGAAAAACCGTGAATAACTCTAGGCCAGTGGTTCTCAACCTGTGGGTCCCCAGATGTTCGTGGACTTCAGCTCCCAGAAGCCCCAGCCACTATGGTCAATGCTCAGGGCTTCTGGGAGCTGAAGTCCATGAACATCTGGGGACCCACAGGTTGAGAACCACTGCTCTAGGCCCTCCCAAAGCATATTTAACACACACAAAAAAGTATGATCGCCAGATTCAACCCACCGTGGACTCCTTCGAGGCATCAGGATTCCTTCCCAAGGCGGAAGTGGGAGGCTGATGGGACTTACGGCCACCCCCATGGCTGCCCCACACCATTTTTAAGAGGGACTTGCAAGCCTCATTTGCAGTTTCTCGGTCTCATGAGGCTCGCAGTCCCTATTAAAAATGGCTTCGGGAGGCAGCAGGGGTGACAGCAAACAATCCATGAATAATCAAATCTGCAAAAGGAAAACCTGCAAGTGTGGAGAGCTGACTGTATTTCAATGTCTTCATCATCATTTAAGGTTATATAAATCATCTGTGGTCATTATTTTTATTTTCTTAATGTTCAGCTTTAGTAACTTATACTTTGATTGCAACAGAAAAGAATACTTTTAAAGGCCTGTAACTGTTCTAAGACCCTGATCTGGTTTCCTCGCCTGAACGAAGCACAGAATTGGTAGTCTGCCCTGAGCGTAGATATGGTGACTTAAACTTGGGCCCAACTTGCCGTTTGCTGGCTGGGAAATGCAAATCAAACTGAATTATCTGATTCATTAGTAAGCAAGGCCTGTTCCTGGGACGTGCCATAAAACCAAGCAGCCAGCACTGGAAAAACCACAGGCCTCAGTCATTAACTTTGTAAATTAATTTGTTGTCCCTGCTGCATGCAAACACCATTTAATTACTGTCAGCACAAGCCATCAAATACACACACACACACACACACACACACAGCTTCTAGCTCACTCAGGGTGGTGGATATTAAAGACGCTGGAGTTGCACAGGGAGAGGTTTTATCAAACACAGAACAAACTGAATGGAGAAAGTGGCAAGCCCCAGAGAAGCAAAAGCCTATTTGCTCTACCAGACTCTCCTCACCCTCGCTCTGGCAATGCTATTTGTACATGATGGCTGATTTAAAAACAAGAGCCAGCATTGTGGTTTGAGCATTCGACTACGACCCTGGAGGCCAGCGTTCGATTCCCTGCTTGGCCATGGAAACCCACTGGGTGACCTTGGGGGGCATCACACTCTCTCAGCACCCAGAAAATCCCATGATAGTTTTTTCCATGCTGGGAGAGAGGTGAGATGTAAATAAAATTTTAAAAGTTAGATTAAGACAGAGAGTGGTTCATGGATGGTCACCCAGTAAACTCCATGGCAGGGCAGAGATTTGGATCTGGGGGCCTTTCCGCACTACACTGTTACAGTGCTATTATTCCACTTTCAACTTCTTGTGGAATTCTGGGGTTTGTAGTTTCCTGAGGCCAAAGAGCTCTCTGGCTGAGAAATCTAAATGCTCCTTCCTAAACTGCAAACCCCAGGATTCCATAGGAGATTGCAAGTGGAATAAAAGCACTATAACAGTGTAGTGCGGAAAGATCCTGGAATATTCAATCCCAATACCCTTATGTCCCAGTTTCTAGAGGAGCAGGGTTCCCCCCTCACTGGCACAACACCAGAGTCCCAAGGCACCCTTGTTATTCTCATCACACCACCCTCATGTGCTTGCAAACCCTCTCTTTAAAGCAAAAGTAACTTTCTAGTCCATGAAGAGGACTTGAAAAGAGCAGACCACATCCATCTTTAAAACAAAAGGAACTTCCCAGTGCATAAAGAGGAATGAAAAGTGCAGACCACACACATCCTTCTTTAAAATAAAAGTAACTTTCTAATCCGTAAAGAGGAATTTAAAAGTGTAGATCACACTCTTCTTTAAAACAAAGTAACTCTGTAGTCCATAAAGAGGAATTGAAAAGACCAGACCACACACATCCTTCTTAACAACAAAAGTAACTTTCTAGCACATAGGACTTTAAAAGCACAGCTCACATCCTTCTTTACAACAAAAGTAACTTTCTATTCCATAAAGTGGGATTTAGAAGCGCAGACCCCATCCTTCCTTAAAACAAAAGTAACTTTCAGTCCCTAGAGAGGGATTTAGAAGCGCAGACCCCATCTTCCTTAAAACAAAAGTAACTTTCCAGTCCCTAGGAGGGATTTAGAGCGCAGACCCCATGCTTCCTTAAAACAAAAGTAATTTCCAGTCCCTAGAGAGGGATTTGAAGCGCAGACCCCATCTTCCTTAAAACAAAAGTAACTTTCCAGTCCCTAGAGGGATTTGAACGCAACCCATCCTTCCTTAAAACAAAAGTAACTTTCCAGTCCTAGAGGGTTTAAAGCGCAGACCCCATGCTTCCTTAAAACAAAAGTAACTTTCATCCCTAGAGGTTAAAGCGCAGCCCATCTCCTTAAAACAAAAGTACTTTATCCTAGAGGGATTTAGAAGCAGACCCCATGCTTCCTTAAACAAAAGTCTTTCCAGTCCCTAGAGGGATTTAGAAGCGCAGACCCCATCTTCCTTAAAACAAAAAACTTTCATCCCTAGAGGATTGAAGCGCAGACCCCATGCCCTAAACAAAAGTAACTTTCATCCCTAAGGGTTTAAGCCAGACCCCATGCTTCCTTAAAACAAAAGTAACTTTCAGTCCCTAAGGGTTTGAAGCGCAGACCCCATGCTTCCTTAAAACAAAAGTAACTTTCCAGTCCCTAAGAGGGATTTAGAACGCAGACCCCATGCTTCCTTAAAACAAAAGTAACTTTCCAGTCCCTAGAGGGATTTAGAAGCGCAGACCCCATGCTTCCTTAAAACAAAAGTAACTTTCCAGTCCCTAGAGGGATTTAGAAGGCAGACCCCATGCTTCCTTAAAACAAAAGTAACTTCCAGTCCCTAGAGGGATTTAGAAGCGCAGACCCCATGCTTCCTTAAAACAAAAGTCTTTCCAGTCCCTAGAGGGTTAAGCGCAGACCATGCTTCCTTAAAACAAAAGTAACTTTCCAGTCCTAGAGGATTTAAACGCAACCCCATGCTTCCTTAAAACAAAAGTAACTTTCCAGTCCCTAGAGGGATTTAGAACGCAGACCCCATGCTTCCTTAAAACAAAAGTAACTTTCCATCCCTAGAGAGGGATTGAAGCGCAGACCCCATGCTTCCTTAAAACAAAAGTAACTTTCCAGTCCCTAGAGAGGGATTTAGAAGCGCAGACCCCATGCTTCCTTAAAACAAAAGTAACTTTCTAGTCCCTAGAGGGGATTTAGAAGCCAGACCCCATGCTTCCTTAAAACAAAAGTAACTTTCAGTCCCTGAGAGGGATTTAGAAGCGCAGACCCCATGCTTCCTTAAAACAAAAGTAACTTTCCAGTCCCTAGAGAGGGATTTAGAAGCGCAGACCCCATGCTTCCTTAAAACAAAAGTAACTTTCCAGTCCCTAGAGAGGGATTTAGAAGCGCAGACCCCATGCTTCCTTAAAACAAAAGTAACTTTCCAGTCCCTAGAGAGGGATTTAGAAGCGCAGACCCCATGCTTCCTTAAAACAAAAGTAACTTTCCAGTCCCTAGAGAGGGATTTAGAAGCGCAGACCCCATGCTTCCTTAAAACAAAAGTAACTTTCCAGTCCCTAGAGAGGGATTTAGAAGCGCAGACCCCATGCTTCCTTAAAACAAAAGTAACTTTCCAGTCCCTAGAGAGGGATTTAGAAGCGCAAGCCCATGCTTCCTTAAAACAAAAGTAACTTTCCAGTCCCTAGAGAGGGATTTAGAAGCGCAGACCCCATGCTTCCTTAAAACAAAAGTAACTTTCCAGTCCCTAGAGAGGGATTTAGAAGCGCAGACCCCATGCTTCCTTAAAACAAAAGTAACTTTCCAGTCCCTAAAAGGGATTTAGAAGCGCAGACCCCATGCTTCCTTAAAACAAAAGTAACTTTCCAGTCCCTAGAGAGGGATTTAGAAGCGCAGACCCCATGCTTCCTTAAAACAAAAGTAACTTTCCAGTCCCTAGAGAGGGATTTAGAAGCGCAGACCCCATGCTTCCTTAAAACAAAAGTAACTTTCCAGTCCCTAGAGAGGGATTTAGAAGCAGACGTCCTGACTTCTAGTGAGCCCGGAAACTCCCGTACGGACAGAGAAAGGGGAACGAAAGCGGGAGGGGCGGGGCTCAAGAGGCGCCCTCCTTCCCACCCAATAGCATGTTCTTCCGCCGGCCACGCCCACGGCCCTCGTTGCTAGGCGACGGCGCAAACAGACGCGCAGGGAGCGGGGATGGCGGCGCGCTACAGCTCCGGCCAGGTGGGCGCCGGGGGGCGCCGGGGGGCGGCGGGCGGGGGCCGGGTATTGGACTTTCCTTTCCTAAATCCCGCCTTGGAAAGGGCAAGGGGGATTGCTCCCCACGGGGGGCACAAAGGACCTGCCACCCCCTAGACGTGGCTGGACTGCAACTCCCATCAGCCCCAGCCAGCATGGCAAATAGAAAGGGATAATGGGAGTTGTAGGTTGGCACCCACAAGGACCTCAGGCTCCCCATGCCTCCGGAAGAAGACTTCACTCTTCTTGCCCAGACTGCTTGTATAGAGAAGCCCCTCCTGCTTTTTTAAACTTTTTATATATATATATATAAAAAAGGCTGAAGAAACATGTAGGAAACATATGTGATAAGATATGGACAAATGTATATCTACAAAAACTAACAGGAAAGAAACCAAACCTAGGAAAAAAGAACACGCGTAACTGATTGGTAACAGATACTAACTTAGAATATTTCTGACTATGTAATATTTTTATAATATAATATATCCTATAATATAAATATTATGTAATGAATATAATATAGAGTCGAAGAATACAATCTTTATTTGATAGTAGAATATTTATGTGATACTTGTGTCTGTAGAGGGGAAATTTCTTCCACGCCCAGGAAAATCTCTCTCCGGTGGGAAGGGGGGCAAGACATAGTGGAGGAGCGGCTGCCCGGCGCCTAAACCAGCTCAGGGAAGAGAAGGGGAGACGTTTGCTCTGCTTCTTTTCTGAAATGGGAGCAAGGAACCCCCTCGCCACTTACTTCAGAGGCTAGAAATCTCATTCAGCTGCACTCTAGATTTTAAGATTTTCCTTCTCCCGTCATAGAATCATAGAATCATAGAGTGGGAGGAGACCCCAGAGGCCATCCAGTCCAGCCCCCTGCCGTGCAGGAACATCAAAGCACTGCCAGCTGATGGCCGTGCAGCCTCTGCTTAAAAACCTCCAAAGAAGGAGGAGACTCCATTACACTCCATTGAGGCAGCAGATTCCACTGCTGGATGGCTCTGAGCATCAGGAAGTTCTTCCTGAGGTTCAGGTGGAATCTCCCTTCCTGCTGCTTGAATCCACTGCTCCTTGTCCTAGTCTCTGGAGCAGCAGAAAACAAGCCCACTCCCTTCTCGACATGACATCCCTTCCGATATTTAAACCTGGCTATCATGCCCCCTCTTAACCTTCACTTCCGCGGACTAAACATCCCCAATTCCCTAAGCTGCTCCTCAGAGGGCTTCATGGCTTCCAGACCCTTCACCATTTTGGTCGCCCTCCTCCAGCTTGTCCATATCCGTCTTGAATTGAGGTGGCCAGAACTGGACACAGCATTCCAGATGAGGCCTAACCAATGCAGAATAGAGTGGTACCATTACCTCCCTCGATCTAGACACCATACTCCTGTTGATGCAACCAAGAATCGCATTGGCTTTCTTGGCTGCTGCATCACGCTGCTGACTCATGTTCAGCTTGTGGTCCAGCGAGACTCCTAGATCCCTTTCACACAGACTGCTATCCAGCCACGTGTCCCCCATCCTGTATTTGTGCATTCCGTTTTTTCTGCCTAAGTGCAGGACCTTACATTTCTGTCTGTTGAAATTTATTTTGTTAGCCTTGGCCCAGCTCTCCAATCTGTCCAGGCCATTTTGAAATTTGATCCCGTCCTCTGACGTATTAGCAACCCCTCCCAATTTGGTTTCATCTGGTGTCATCTTCCTTTTGAGCTGTTTCTTCCAGGCCATGTGGGCTAGGAACTTGGGTGACTTTTTTTTTTTTTGGAGAAAGTCCCTAACCGCCTATCTCTATCCAAAATGAACCCCCCCCCGCTGCCACTTCAAATTGTGTGCCCTGCCTTAGGTTTGTATTGCCGTAGCTCTGCCGTTGCTGAAATCTGATGCCCATCCGTAGACATTTCTCCCTCTGTTCTAATTTGCAGTATGAAGATGCCTATGTTCCCCGGAACTTGCAGAACTGGAGTCTTCCCAGAGTTACTAAAGAGGTGGGTCTCTGCGGGGTGGAGCAGGGCCCTTTGAAACTTGCAAAGCTAGACGATGAGATCTTGCCTGTGATTTGGGGTGATCTAAAGGGTGCACACCCAAAATGTATAATGGGGAAATAATTAGCTCAAAACTGGGCCTGTGAGCGGGGGGTAACTAGCAAGACTTGATGCCTGTTATGTGGGCTAAACTGCTATAACAGATCAGCCAGAAGACTTGTAGTTCAATTAAATGTGTTTTTATGGGGGAAATATACATGCACGCACACACACACACACAATAGTCACACACAAACAATCACACAAGGCTTAAAAGGAAGGAAGCAAAATGGACAGAGAACTAGAAACAGGATTGGGGTTATATTTACCATCCAGAGAATAGCTTGGGCTTCTTTTCTCCCAAGGTCTAAGGGACAGAGGGGATCCAAAATGCTGTAAGGAGGCCCCCCAGGTTGGGGCTCTTGATATCCAAAAATCTGCCCTGGAGGATGAAATCTTAATAACTCTCTACTTGGGTCTTGCGGAGTGGACAAAGGGGGCAGGATGGCTCAATGTGTGTTAATGTCCGATGGAAACAGTTGATGATTTTTAACATGTGGGTTGCAAAAGGGTTTGATGTCTCCCTGACTGAAGATCAGGAACAAGGTCACAGGTGGGAGGATGAGGCAGCTACAGATTTGTTGGAAGCCTTCCTGTTCTCCTGAACCAGCGCTGCCAAACAAGCAAGGCTCTTTGTTTTGGAGTTTGCGACACATACGTGCCAGATTGAGTGGACAGCCGGATTTGTGGCCTTGCCTTTTGTAGGAAATGCAAACCACAGGGGGTACTTCGAGTTTACTTCTTTCTACAACTTTTGTCATCACTGGTATATAGTCTTGACTGCTGTCTTGCACCCAGCGTGAAGCATTAGGATTCACAGTTATTCCAAAGCAGTGTTTAGTATGGTGACACTCGCTATGGTGGAATCTTTTTGCTTTTGATATTTGGCATGATGCAAAAATGTTTATTTACCTATTTTTGCAACTTTTCCTTTTTTACACCAACCCATCATCCTGGACATAGTAAATATTATAGTCTAATTTTGTCTAATACATAAATCAGATAGAAAACATAATTGGAAGCCGAAGATGGTGAAGCTCCATTCTCTTTACAAAAATAGACCAGGAGCTGATTGTTGCACAGACCATGAACTGCTAATATCATAAGTTAGAGTGAAAAAAAAACCAGAATAAAAATTAGAGTAAATCTATAAAAAAAAAAAACCCCACTGGCTGATCTTGGGTGCATCACACATTCTCAGCCCCAGAAAATCCCATGATAGGATCGCCCAGGGCTGCCATAAATCAGACACAACTTGAAGGCACACAACAATTATAATTAAAATTGAAAAGCATATCATCAGATATAGAATCAGATAGGCTTCTAGCACTTGTATAGTTCAGCTGCTAGTAAATGAGAATTTAAAAAGAGAGAACTTTTGGACTACAATTCCCAGAATTCTTTGTCTAAGAGTGGCTAGGGAATTTTGTGAAATGCAATCTAAAATGTACTTTTCAAGCCCTGGAGTGGTGTCCCCATGCTCAGAGGAAGTCTGCCTTTACGTACCAAACATATTCCAGGATGTATAGGGTAAGATGCATAGCGTTTCTATTTAAATTATATTCTTTCTAAATCTCGTATCTGGACATGTAATTTAGCACGCGCAAATTGTGTGCAAACTTGTGCCCTTTCTTTTTTGGTGATGCCCAAATAGCCGTGCTAGCTTTGTTCCACCTCTTTCTCATCATCATTCCTCTCTCATCTTCTCTGGCCCTCATGCTCTTCCCGTCTTTTCTCCTCGCAGCATCCGTCTGCTCGGGAAGGTTACACGCAATTTATAGCCAATGACCGAGGACATCTGCTCCCTTTGGTTCCACGCTCCAAGGTGAGGCTCTTCTCACTCCGCAGACTAAACAGCTGGAGGAGATGAAGCTCAGAATCAGTTTCCATTCCTTTCGTCATGCAGACAAACAGTGCTTTCCCCCATCCTGCTGACTTTTAGAATTGAGGATGAGGAAGGTGAGAAGAGGGTGATCTGGGGAAAGATGGAATACGGAAAATCATGGGGATTGGAAGGAAACCGGCAACAGCCCAGGTGACGTCACACCCTGGATAACTTGCAGTCCACAAACTTCACTCAGAGATAGTCAGCAGTGTTTATTTGTAGCAAAGCAAGCAACACAGCACATTTTGTCCGAGTTGCTGAGACTAAAGCATACATGAAGGTTACAGGTTTTATACCTTCCCATACAAATTTAGGTACACAAAGCTGAGATTGGAGAGGATCACAAATCTAACATCATCCCACCATTCAAGACATTTCCCAGATTCGCAGTTGTTTACCTGTCTTTCATCCTTGAGGCCAGAACTTGTTTCCTGACTCCTCCTCTCTGAGCATTTCCAGTTCTCGTAACACCTTTTGGTACTTTTCATTTTCCGACTTTGATTTTCTCCCCCTCTTCCACATACATTGTAGTCAGGCACAATAAAGCAATTAATGATTCAGTAAGCTGGAATACACAAACAAGCTTCAAAGGGATACCTAGCTGCAATCAACAATTGGCATTTGCTACTTTGTAGTGCTCTAACTGGCTCTAGCGATGTCTAAGCTGGCTACCCATTCTATTCTAATACATATAGAATTGTAGATTTGGAAGAGACCACAAGGGCCATCGAGTCCAACCCCTTGCCATACAGGAACACATCATCAAGGCATTCCCAACAGCAGATCCCATCCAGCAGATATCTTACGACAGGAGCCATGCATCCTGACAAGCAAGATACTTTTTAAAATAGAGAAGTCCCCATGTGCTGTGCAGCAAGAGCCCAGGGCATAGAAACCAGCTTCCTTTGGAACATCTGAATCCTTTTTGCGCTTCTAATTTGGCTGCAAAACTAATTCTGAAAGCAATGGATGGCGAAATCTCAAGGGCCGCAGACAGTAGCTTTGCAGCCCTGTCCTTTCCTCAACCCTCCTTGTGACCAGCAGGCAGAATAAATTTTTAAAAACTGCACACAATTGTACATAGCAGCTTCATTTGTATACCCGGCTGCAGAACCCAGCTTTTCCTAGCACAAATATAGTTGCTTACTTTATATTGCTGATCAGACCCACAGTCGCCAAAAGTCCTCCCTGCTTCCTTGCTTAATTTTCCCATATGACAAGCCCACCTGTTAAGTTTTTCTCAGCCACCATGAGTACTGGCAACCTTTAATCCAAGCAAAGACTGGGATTTTTGTGCATGATGGATGGCATACCATGTTTCTAAATTCTGCGCTTGCTTTGCAATCCCACCAAATGTCTGAGCCACAGGAGAGAAACAAAAGGGTGATGGTGTGTTCATGTCCACCTCTTGGGCTTCCCAGAGGCCTCCATTTGACCACTGTGGAAATGGGACTGATCCATCAGGTCTCTTCTTATGTTCTCACACCAGGCTCCCCACTGGGGCACTTACATGGGCACCTGGGATATGCCATTGAAGATTCCTCCAGCCAAAGTGAACCTCACGTCTCGCTCTGTGGATGCAGCCGCCCGTCTCACTGAGTGGGTCAACAAGTCGGCAGTCCTGCGCCACGCCTGCAACGGTTTCAGCCCAGAAATTGTTGGCAAGGTAATATTGGCGCCAAGTGGGACTCGAACGTACGGTTGGCGGTTATCCCTGAGGTGGGACTTGAACCCCGTCCAAATTGTTGGTGCCAAATGGGACTTGAACCCACAGTTGGCAGTCATCCCCAAACCCTAGAGAAATATGTGGGTCCTAAAATATTAGGTCCGCGTGGATTACCTTGAGTAGTCGACGTGATTACGGGTGAGCTCTGAATCAGCCTGGAAAGATCCCCAACTTTGGCCAAAGGGACTCTCCTCCTTCAGCAAGAACGCAGTCAAAACCACTTCTTACATGAGCAAAGAGGACCCTGTATTAAAAAAAAAGGAGGGCTTTATATAGATTTGGGATGACAACGATCTCTTAAAGCATATAGTGCCTGTGCAAGAATATTTGCTTTCCCAGGACTAAAATTCTGATTCATGGTTGGTAATAAAGGAACTTCTGGTTAACAACAATGAACCTTGATTCACACATGTATTCGTTCAGCAGTGGAGCGTAAGCAATATTGTTACAGAAAGTGTGCTGGGAACCCAGGCTGAGAACCTAGGCACTGAGCTTTGCCAGGTAATGCCAGCATAATTTTATGTAGGGCAAGGGGCTGATGACAGGAACAACCTTTAAGGTTGATGGGAATTCAAAATGGAGGAACTTTAGTTAAGCAAATGCAAAGAGACAGAGAGAATTTCTTTAGCTTAGACATTTAGGCAGGCATTGTGTATTGAACTGTCCAGGGTGCTGAATCGCTTAACAGCCCTGCAGAGTAGACCCGAGACTAAGATGGGAAACACTATCTAATTTGTCTGTACTCTTTTACACCGGAGAATGTCAGCCACAAATCCTTCGCTCTTATAGATGGTATATGTAGCATTAGTCCTAATCAGAAACTGAGCGGATAGTTGTAAAACATACTTTCTGTTGATTTTGAAAGTGTATACAAACCGTCCTCTGCTTTCGTAGGGTCAGCATTTGCCAATTGCCAGAAGTGGACCGGAGGGTCGTGCCAGAGGACCTAGAGATTCCTAGAGAGTCCAGACCTATCTGGGCCTTAAATTAAATGTCAAATTGTGCCAATTCACGGAGGCTTCTGGGAACATGAAGGAAAAAACCTCCCACCCCGGCACCACCTAATCCTAGACTAAACTGACCAGATCCTTCCAACATCTGAAGATGGTGGCTATTATCACTTTGTCGCCACCTCTTCTCCAGGCTAAAGACTGGAGGAAACCAGCGTTATCTGGTGAGCTAGACTAACCAGAAGATCACAGGCGTGTAATTAAATTATGGGACCACCACCCACAAGAGTAGTAGCACATTCTGGAATGCAGAATGCTCATCATGATAGGCCTCCCTGACAGGTCTCCAAGAAGAATCCCCAAATGTTGGAAGCTTTATTGATCAGTTCAGCAAAAAACTATACAGGCTTCCTCCACTTATCTGAGAGGTTAGGGACTGGAGCACTATCAGAAAGTGGAATTGGTTGAAAAGCAGAACCCAGATACTCTACTGCAGGGAGCATGACGGACTTCTGGAGGCTCGCTTGGGACCGACCATACGTGTGCTGCTAGCAAATTCTTTCAGCCAGCTTAGCGCCTTTTTCTCCCCCTCTTATCAGCTTGCTTTGCAAGTACTGTGTGCGTGCAAGCGGTTCCAAGTGAGCCTCTGTAGGCAAGAAGAACAGATGAAAGAACGGAACCCCCAGCAAATTAATGGAACTTGTCTTTAATTTGGAAATGTCAAAAGAACGAGTTGTCAGATAATAGAGTCCCAGAAGGTGGGGGCTTCCTGTAGGTATTATCACCTCTGCCTAAAATGAGTGTTTTGTGAAGCTAAATACCTCAATTGTCCCTTCGTAATCAAGTCATGCCCAAAATGCATCATGGTAGAGCAGAAATTGTAGCCAAGTAGGGATTGTTCACCATAATTTGTATTTATGGCCTGGTCATGAGATTCCTATAAGCATCTCATCAATCACTGTATGGATTCTGGACTAAACAGCCCTTCATCTCATCCCGCAAAGCTTTCCTTATCATTCCAAGTATTGTTTGTTCATTAAAAGTATTCATACAATTTGCTACCCACCAGAGTTACACCGCAAGGGATGTACAATAAAACTGCAATGTAGATAAAGAAGAGAAAGCATTCTCTAAAAGCAGACCAAAATAATTTTAAAAGGGCCTGGCAGAATAAATTTTAAGTGCCTGCTGGCGGCCCAAGAGAGATGTTTCCAGCCTTACTTTTTTGGGGAGTTTCCATAACTGAGATGCAGACAAAGGCCTGTCTTGTGCACTCGCTGACCTAACCTCTCACGGGTGGCAGGACACACAAAAGGGCCTCAGAGGAAGATCTCACAGTCTAGACAGGCTGTTCTTCTAAATATTCTGTCTCCCAAGCTATTTAGGGCTCCACAGGTCAAAACCAGAGCATTAAACAGATCACGGAAGCAAACTGGAAGCCGGTGTAGTTAAGACCAGTGTTGTACGATTTCTAAAGCATATACCAGAGGACAATCTAGCTGCTGTTATTTTGCGCTAGTTGTCATTTCTGAACATTTTTCCAAGGAACTTTTATCTCATGACCCTTTTCTCATTTTGGAGAATGTGAGAAATGTGAGAATATGCTGGGCCAAGGCCAACAAAATGAATTTAACAGAGAGAAATGGAAGGTCCTGCACTTAGGCAGAAAAAATGGAATGCACAAATATAGGATGAGGGACACGTGGCTGGATAGCAGTACATGTAAAAGGGATCTAGTAGTCTTGCTGGACCACAAGCTGAACATGAGTCAGCAGTGTGATGCAGCAGCCAAGAAAGCCAACACGATTCTTGGTTGCATCAATAGGAGTATGGTGTCTAGATCAAAGGAGGTAATGGTACTACTCTACTCTGTTTTGGTTAGACCTCATTTGGAATACTCTGTCTAGTTCTGGGCACCTCATTTCAAGAAGGATATGGACAAGCTGGAGCGTGTCCAGATGAGGGCGACCAAAATGGTGAAGGGTCTGGAAGCCCTGAAGCCCTCTGAGGAGTGGCTTAGGGAGCTGGGCATGTTTAGTCTGCAGAAGAGAAGGTTGAGAGGGGACATGATAGCAGGTTTAAATATCTGAAGGGATGTCATATTGAGGAGGGAGTGGGCTTGTTTTCTCCTGCTCCAGAAACCAGGACAAGGAGCAATGGATTCAAACTACAGGAGAAGAGATTCCACCTGAACCTCAGGAAGAACTTCCTGATGGTCAGAGCTGTGGAATTGGCTGCCTCCATGGAGTGTGGTGGAGTCTCCTTCTTTGGAGGTTTTTAAGCAGAGGCTGGATGGACATCTGTTAGGAGTGTTTTGATGTGGGTTCCTGCACGGCAGAAGGGGGTTGGACTGGATGGCCCCTGGGGTCTCCTCCAACTGTATTATTTTGTGAGTCTATGATTCTATATCCCTTCTTTTCTGCCTGGTTATGATAGCTGCTATGTGGCTTCCGTGTTCAAAGAGTCCCATTACCAAGGGACAAACAACTGAGGAGCAGAGCTCTTGTTTGACATGCAGGCTTCCCATGGACATATCTGTTTGGCCTGCGTCTGAAAGAAAGATACCATAGAAATGGCTCTTTGGCCTGCCCAGCAGGATTCTCCTTATATACTTCATAAGCTCATTAATTCCTGAGCACTTTCTTGTTTTCTTCTCTTTGCTTCAGGTGCTGGTACCGTAAACACATCTCTTTTTTTAAACAATATTTTTATTAACATGTATTTAATACATAAAACAACATATAGGGGATTAAAAAGACAAACAGTGAATAGACAAAGAAACTCTAAATGTCTAATACTAAATTAAAGTAGACTACAACTAAATGAAAAAGGGGTCAAAAATGCATATGAAAGGCTTCTAACTCACCAGCTTTTCCTTCTAAAATAATCTACAAAACATGCTTCTAATTTTATCACGCTGCTACCTAGTATTTGAAAACTATAAGCTCAACATTCAAAACCAACAATTGACTTTCCCCCACAACAGTCTCTTAGATACACAGTCAATTTATCCCAGTCATTTTTAAATTTGACCAAAGATCCTTTCTTAATTAAAATAGTTAATTTATCCATTTCTGCCAAATCCAACATCTTCAACAGCCAGTCTTCATGTGAAGGAGTAGCCACGCTTTCCCATTTCTGTGCCTGTAGCAGTCTTGCCACCATGACCATGTAGTGAAAGATTCTTCCCAGCTTCTTATCAGTCTGTTCATCAGTCAGACCCAATAAAAAAAGTTCAGGCTTGAGTTGACTCTTTACCAGTGATGTATTTAAGTCTTTTACCCCAAGACTCAAGTCGAATCTCAAGTCCTTGCAAGATACTTTCGAGTCAAGTCTCAAGTCTGGGAGCCAACTTTATACCCCAACCTGTTTTTCCAGAATTTCTGGACAGAGTCGAATAAAGTCAGTTTTAACAATTTAAGTAGAGTCGTCTATCCACTTTTGTCATTTTGCCATTTGCAGCTTCGGAAGTGGGGAATAGGATCTTTCTTACTTCCCATTTGCAAAGCTAGAGGCTTTTTCAGAAGTGGGGAATTGGATCCTTCTTATTCCCCATGACTTGAAGCTTCAAGAGCTTTAGAAGGAAGGATCCTTCCTCCTCAAGACCATTGCCAAACACATTTTTCTGTTCCACTGAAATACACGCCCTGCACTCTGGGCACGAATCTTGCCTTTTGCTCTTAGGAAAAGTTTTAGAAAGCTCCTCCTATATGTAGTGGGAACAAGCTGCTGAGCAGATCTCAAGCCCATTGCCTAACCCATTTGCTGTTCCCTCTGAGAAATTGAGACAGATCGTCATGCGAGCAATAAGTTGTAAGGTTTCTGGATGAATGTGTTATGTGACTGAACCAAGAGCAGCAAGTCAGTCACTAAAAATATGCAAGTCTCAAGTAGAGTCAAGTCGGTGCAATTTTTGCTGAGTCTGAGTTGAGTCACTGAAGTGACTTAAGTCCAACTTGAGTCCGAGTCTATTGACTTGAGTCTACATCGCTGCTCTTTACCTTTAAGATGTCTTCCATCAGTCTATGTAGCATCACCCAGAACTTCTTGGCTTTCTTACAGATCTATCACATATGGTAAAAAGTTCCTTCTTTTTGATCACATTTCTCATAAAAACAACTTTTTGATCTATAAAAGCTCACCCTTGGGTAGAGGTTTTCGTGAGATGCCACCACTGTTGGTTCTGTTACCTTATAGGCTTGTTGAGATAGCACAGGCAGTGTCCTTAGTGTGCTTTTAATGTTGCAGAGTTTGCATATGTGATAACACCTGTTTTGCTCTACAGCCTAACAGCTGTCCTGCACGTATCCCCAAAGAGACTTCTACCAAACGTGGACAGCCTTCTAGCAGAGGTTTGGAGAAGCCCAGTTCAGGAGGAAAAATGCCTGCTCAAGAAGCGATTAAACACAGCGGAACTGCCATGCCCAAGGGCCCCCTTTCCCGTCAGCCCGGCTGTATGGACATCCGACTGAAAGAAGATGCTTCGTCAGATGTCCAGACTGTCCAGCAGCTGGATTCCAAAGAGCCAAGGCAAAGAAGCGGCAGCCAGATCCCACTCTCACGCCAGCCCGGCTCCATGGACGTTCGTCTGAAAGATGTTGCGAGCCCCAAGAGCTCAGCCCCAAGCCGTCCCAGCTCAAGAGAGCTCGCGGCTCCTAGGAGAGTCAGCTCCGCAGAGGCCCCCGCCTTGGGCCGGCCCAGATCCTTGGAACGGAGACCCAAAGGGGTCAGCACTCCTGAACTGTTGGCTTCCTACCGCCCAGGAACGATGGAAGCCAACCCAAAAGGCGCCCTCTCACCTGAGGCCCTGCCACCTAGCCGGCCTGTGAGAAAAGGCAGTCATACTTCGGAGATTAGGAAGACCCCGTTAGAAATGGATGCAAATAAGAATGAGAGGAAAGGTGCAGCCAAACCTCCATCTTGCCTAGACGAACTATCCAGTTAAAGCTCCATCCGAAGGTCAGATCAAAGATATTCTATTACGACGACTGGAAGTTAAAACAAGGCATTCCAGTCAGTGTCTCGAGCCACTCTGGTGTGTTTGTGTCTGTTTTTCTGTCCCTCCTCCCCCCGGACATCTCCCCAAGATCCCCTCCCCAATCTCCCAACCCCCGTTTCATTTTTTCTTTCCCACTTACAACCTAGTAACTCAGCAAGAAGCACATTCCATTAAGTCGATGGTGAAACTGGTAAAAATCCATGCATTTCTCAACTTGTCCAGCCCTGAAGAAAAGAAGGAAGGCAAATCAGTGCTGCCCAAGAGAAGATTTGCTCAGCTGGACAAGGGGCAGCAATGAGAGCTGAGTGATGCAATTTTAAAATAAAATAAAGTAAAAATCACAAGGACCACTGGAGATGGAATGGTGTTGTCATGCTTTGTAAGTGCTTTCAAAGTTGCTGTTGTTGTGTACCTTATGGTGATCTTATCACAGGGTTTTCAGGGGCTGAGAGTGTGTGACCTGCCCAGAATCACCCAGTGGGTTTCCATGGTTGAGTGGGGAATCAAACCTTGGCCTCCAGGGTCCTAGTCCAACGCTCAAATCACGACCACACCACGTTGGCTCTGCTAGAAATGGGCACTAAACAAAGTAACTCCAAATCCATTTCCCCCACCATCTTTTAAATTAGGGTCATTTCCCTGATCAGAGAAATTTTATGTCAGGAATCCCATGCATCTTAAAAAAGATGCCTTAAAAAAAAAGTTCTCAAACCGGAGCGTTTGGGGACCGGTGGTCCAAAAATATGCAACGCTCTGCTTTTGAGAGACAAATGAAGACTGCAGCGATGACTTGGGAATAAGCCCCTTTGAAGAGAGTAGATTGCTTCTGAGCAAGTACAGTTCAGCCTGCATGTTTGTGTACAAGTAAAGAGGAGGCCAGAAACAAAAGCATATTGCTGTTTTGAGATGCAGAGGACAGTACAGGAAAATGCTGACAAGGAGGACATAGCTCCCTTGTTATAAACCAGCTTCACTGGCTACCTGTTCATTTCCGGGCACAATTCAAAGTGCTGGTCATGACCTGTAAAGCCTTGTACGGCTTAGGTCTGGACTATCTGAAAGACCATATCTCCCTGTACAAACCAGCTGCAATCCGTAAGATCTGCAGGGGAAGGCTTTCTCTAGGTCTTGCTACCATCCCTGGCTTGCCTAGTGAGGACATGGAGGAGAGCTTTTTTTGCCAGTAGGCAAAAAGCATTCTTATTTAAGCAGGCTTTTAATGTGCAAACCAGTGGGCTTTTCATTTGTCAAGATGCTTTAAAAATTTGGGTAGGTTTGTATTTTATATGCTTTCCTAATGTTTTTGCTTGTTTTAAACGTTTTATTAATGTCTTTAACTTTTTTGCAAGCTGGCGTGTGCCCCACTCTGAAAGGTGGGACATATATATAAACATATATATAAACACAACAAACGCATCCATCCATCCATCCATCCAGGGACTGCTATTGGGCCTAGCTTATCTATCCCCCAACCTAGTACTCTCCAGATGTTTTATCAGCAAGGTCAAAGCTCAGGGATCCTGGGCATTGTAGCCTAAAAAAGTGTAGGGGACACTAGGCTGGAGAAGCCTGGGTTAACACTTGGGAAAACTGAGCTGGTCATTTTAGTTGGCCACTCTGGACTTCATAAGTCTTTCAAGGATCTTCCTCTCTCTTTAGTGTTAGGTAATTTGTGGCCTTGCAAATGTCCAAAGGCCACGATTCTATCCAAGGATTGAAAGGAACTGTGGTCCAACAAAATCCAGAGGGAATGCACATTCCTTCATTCTTTACAAAGGGTAAGCCGGCCAGTCTGCATTTGGAGATCATTTCTACCCGGTGCTACTGCAGGCAGGGGGACAACAATTATTGAGCAACCAAGGATGGATTTATTAAACCACCACTCTGTGAAACGAGTCAGGTTAGAGTGACTAGCCGAAGTTCAGCCAACAAGACACGAACTCTGATTTCCTATCACAATCTTAACGCTCCAGCAGTTATACCACACTGCCTCCCGTAGCAAGAGACCAGTGCTTCCCAATCTTTTTTTCACTTGTGTACCTACTTCTTGGCAGCTTCTTTCCATAAATGTACTCTCTCCTCTGCTGGCATGTCCTTTCTTTGAAAGGGAAAAAGCCCCACCAAAAAGTTTCTGTGTGCTCTGAAGAGACATCCCCACACCCCACGGAAGGAAAGGCAGGTCAGTCACCCTGTCCAGGCCTCTCCGTCTAACTGGGCCCCATTACCCAACTAGAAGAGAAGGTTAAGAGGGGACGTGATAGCAATATTTAAATATTTGAAGGAGTGTCATGTTGAGGAGGGAGCAGGCTTGTTTTCCGCTGCTCCAGAGACCAGGACAAGGAGCAATGGATTCAAGCTGCAGAAACGCAGAGTCCACCTGAACCTCAGGAAGAACTTCTTGACGGTCAGAGCTGTCCACCAGTGGAATCTGCTGCCTCGGAATGTGGTGGAGTCTCCTTTTTTGGAGGCCTTTAAGCAGACGCTGGATGGCCATCTGTTGGGAATGCTTTGATGGGTGTTCCTGCATGGCACGGGGTTGGACTCGATGCCCCCTGGGGTCTCTTCCGACTCTATGATTCTATGAGATGCTCTCCACGGCCCCAGGATCCAGTTTACTCCCATTCGAAGGCATGGGGAGGGATGACTAGTGCTGCACGTCCCTCCTTTTAGATGGATTCAGGGCAGAACTGGATGTCTCCACTGGGCAAATTTTTTTCGTCAAGAGGGACACAAGGAAGAGGGAGAACATGTGCGTGCAAAGCTCGAAAAGCCACCTAGTGTGGGCAGGGATAGGGTCCTGGCAACTCAAATAGAAGGCAGTGTGTGCATATGCATGTGAGAAAGACTTTTTAATAAAGTTTGTGTGCTGGAACTTTGGCTTGTGTGTCACTCTTTATCTCTGTGCTTCCCCACTCTCCCTTAAGGTTCCAGGACACAAACGCCAACACCACAGGTAATCAAGAACCACACTGAGTTGTGACATCCTCCGAGAATGGCTTATACCAGTGGGTTCTCAACCTGAGGTCCGAGGACCCCGGGGGTCCATGGAGCCCCCACAAGGGGTCCACAAAGCCTTGGACATGGCAGCAGGGGAAGAGATTGTGGATGTTGTAACTGCTCTCTTGTTTGCAAACTATGTTTCTGGAGACCAGGGTCAGAATCAACTCTCAGCCAAGTAAACCCCCTGGGTTACCTCAGGCAAGTGACATTCTCTCAGCCTCAGAGAAAGGCAAAGGCAACAAATCTTCCCAAGAAACCTCCCAGGATAGATTCACTTTAGAGTTGCCATAAGTCAGTTTTCAAAGGGGAGAGACATGATCGCTAGAAAAAACATCTCCGTCAGTGACACTTTATTGTTGCGTGCCTTCAGGTCGCTTACGCCAAACCTAAAACGAATCTTATCACAGGGTTGTTTTTTTTGGACAAGATCTGTTCAGAGGCAGTTTGCATTTGCCTTCCTCTGAGGCTGAGAGAATGTGACTTGCCCAAGGTCACCCAGCATCTGAGCTGGAATCCTAGTCTCCACAATCCTTTAATAAATATATATTTGAAAATTTAAATAAGTATTTTAATATTTAAATCTAAATCTATTTAAATGAGTTAAGTCTTGGGGGTCCCCGGCAAAAAATCAGATTTGCAGGGGGTCTCTGGTGAAGAAAAGGTTAAGAACCACTGGCTTACACTTTATACTTTTTCTGTCAGCCTCAGTGCTTTTTCATGTACCCCTAAATGTCCTCTTTCATACCCTGGGGGGTACACATACCCCAAGTTGGGAATCACTGCAACAGAAGAGTGCTGGCAAACATTAGTGTTCTGGAGGCACTGTCCACCAATACTGATCTTCTCCTTCATCATGCTGCCGAATAAATTTAAGGGGATGACCTTCTGGAAAATGAAAAGGACTATGCTAGAAGAACCATGCCCTAAAGGTGGATGAATCATGCCACTGCCTCTCTTTATCCCAAGCACGCTGGCAAAGGGCTGGCTGGTAGAGATGAAACCCAGCTAATTAGCTTGCAAAACACTGTTGGAATCTGTTCCAGGATTCAGAAGGCTTCCAGCCTCATTAACACTCAACATGTTCCAAAGAACAGATGATTTAAAAAAAAAAAAAATGGAACAAATAATGGGGTGGAAAAAGAAATCGTTCAGGAGTACAGCTCATCCTAATAATGGGCACACCTTGGTTTAACACAAGAGAAGGCACCATCTGGACTCCCACGGAAAGCCTTGATCAGTCTTTTTTTTTTATCATCAAAGTGACAGGCTTTTAAATGAACTTTCAAAAGCGGGAAGTAAGATCTGAGAATCATCTGTTTTGATAGACTGTTATGTCGTGGGAAGAAAGAAACAGGTTAGGTCGGATCTCTCTCTCTGCCCCCACTTCCTATTTTTAGCATCAGAAACTCGTGCAATATCTAGGCTGGTGAATTCGACATTTATACGCTCAGCTTTTAGTTTTTCTCTGCTTCAGTATGAAATGTTACTGGCCATTTCCGCACTAGTCTGTTATAGCGGTATTATTCCACTTGCAACATCCCATGGAATCCTGGGGTTTGCAGTTTCTGGCCCCTCCCGAAACTGCAAACCCCAGGATTCCATGGGATGTTGCAAGTGGAATAATACCGCTATAACAGACTAGTGCAGAAATGGCCACAGACTGGGCCTTTGCCAACACAGTACAACAGGACAAAGCTGGAAGATTCACCAGGGAGACGAAAGAAACCCAAAACTGTTGACCTGGATCCCCAGCCACTGAAAATGAAGGGTGGCTCTACTTATCCATCAGTCACAGTGAAAAATGTACCAGTTCTGTCCTTTATAAGTACACTGTCTTGCTGGGGAAGATGGGAGCTGTAGTTCCCCAAAAACGGGCAGCAGCAGGTTGGGAAAGTTTGCTGTACACTAGCACCGGACTCATTTTGTGCATTTATGTAGCCAAAGTTGTGACAGAGATCAGGGAAGTATCAGTAGGTTTTGCTGGAAAGGAACCCCAAGGTTTGTGGAAACACACACACAAAAAGGAATGGGGCCATCAGAAACACACAAAAAGAAGCAGTGAGGGACCAACGTAGTCCAGCAAATACAGAAAATGCTCCCAGATCACAGAATATACTGTTTTGTAAAAGAGAGAGATAAGATCTCGTTATGGAGAACGAAGTATGCTGGGAGAGGCTATGACTGCCTGACGGCACCCTGAATGAGGCAGCTTCTACCACAACACGGTTTTGGCAGGTCCCACTTGTATGTAATGATCAATGGACAATATAGTGATCGTATCAAGAGCTGTAGCCCAACCAGGCATTTATGATCAACATTCATTCTTTTTTAACAAAGGATTCCCTCTACCAATCTAGCCTACAGCCTTTCTGAGTTTCAGGCAGGGAACAAGCTTTGTTCTTCCAGTTCAGCTGAAATGTGGCTGGGCTCCTCTGAATACAAAGAATGTGCTCTACAAATGAGATATTGTCCTTTACATACAAATAAATATTACAGTCTTCATTTTTTTTAAAAAAAAAACCTTCTCCCAGATCTAGCTAGAGATTCCAAAGATAGAACATGGGACCTTATGGCAGACAAAGCACACTCTTTATAAAAGTTGCAGCCACAGAAGTGGATGGACGGGGCATATGACCTTGTAATAAGCCAATATTTTAAAGCCAGGCCAAGTCTGCATCAAGATCCAGCTAAGAGACCTGTGGCAACTAGTTCTCTATAGCGTACTGTACTTTCTTAATCACAGATATGTAAAATAAGCTTGAAGTAGTACCTTTATCTGCCCAACAAATGGCCAAGGCTTCTTCATTTATTAACAGAAAGGGAAAGAACTTTATAAAACCACAGCAAAGTTGTGACAGCTGAGAGGGAAGATGCTTCGCTTATGAGGAAGAAGGCCATTCCACTTCAGCATCTCAGGACAATAATGTGACAGCTTAAATTTACAGAGAGGGCAATATCTATTCACTTGGTTGGAAATGTCTGTGAGGACAGCTCTTGACAAAAGATGAGCAGCCGATTTTGAAAGGTCTGAATTAAACAGGACCAGCTCTTCCAGCAACAAAGGCAATCTCCTAACATCCTAGCACAAGACGACATCATTTCCTTTTTTTTTTTTTTGCAGGGAGCAAAAGCAGTAGGACAGTTTAGTGAGTTATCATAAAAACTTCAGCAGAGGACATCCAAGAGCACCTTGGGCTACAGCCCTAAACCTCCCTCACACCAGTATTCTGGAGATAAAGGGACAAGGAATTGGACAGCAGCTGGAGGTGGCCAAAGCTGAATGTGCTGGTCTTGCCACACAGTTCAGACATCAATGGAGATTGTTGTCCTTTTAAAAAGTATACCCACACGCTCGCTCACACACTGCACTACTGGAGTTCCCTTCTCCTCCGTCTGTGCACAAAGACTGGTATTGTCTCTAGCCTTTGGAAGTGGAGGATGAGGGAGACAGCAAAGACAGCTTACAGCTGAGAAAAGCAAAGGCTGGCAGTACATTGTGGGTATGCTAACTTCTCAGCCTATCAGTATTCTTCCCAGCATTCTGGAATTGTGTATATCCAGTCTTTGGCTTCAGTGGGAGAAGATCCCCTAAATGCATTAATGTAAGACATCACACATACATGCACGCAAATATACAAGAATTTCTACAATAATCTGGGCTGATTTGACAAGACAGTAAAATAATTGCCTCCTTTCAATTTACAATTAACCATGTACTGATCTGTGAACTGTTCACGCAGTGTGCATCACCACCCTGACTGTATCTAGCCTGAAAATTGGCAGCCATGCGCTCCCAGTGCTTTAAGTAAACTGGGTGGGGGATGGAGGAGAGTTGTCCTTGGCTCAGGATTCACAGGGCTGCAATCCCAACAGAGGACAAAACTGTCAAGGCAAGGACGAGGACGCCAGACTGGTAGACCTGAGGTATCTTGAATCCCTTTCCAAGGTCCCATGTCTGCAAAATTAAAAAAAAGAGAGAAAGAAGATCAAGATATTTCAGAACAGGGAAACAGAACAAAACCAGGTGCACTGAGCATTCCTTGATGTAGTGCCTGAACAGGAAGAAGCAAGAGGAAAAAAGGCAACTGAATAATAGAGACACAAGAGATCTCACTTGTTCAATCCGTATAAACCAAATCACACTCTCATAGAATCATAAAGTTGGAAGAGACCTCGGGGCCATCTAGTCCAACACCCTTCTGCCATGCAGGAACACACATCAAGGCACTCCCAACAGATGGCCATCTGGCCTCTGCTTAAAAACCTCCAAGGAAGGAGACTCCACCACACTCTGAGGCAGCATATTCCACTGTTGAACAGCTCTGACCTTCAGGAAGTTCCTCCTGAGGTTCAGGTGGAATCTCCTTTCCTGCAGCTTAAATCCAGTGCTCCTTGTCCTGGTCTCTGGAGCAGCGAAAAACAAGTCCACTCCCTCTTCGACATGACATCCTTTCAAATATTTAAACAGGGCTGTCGCGTCCCCTCTTAACCTTCTCTTCTGCAGACTAAACATCCCCAGCTCCCTAAGATGCTCCTCATAGGCCTTCATGGCTTCCAGACCCTTCACCATTTTGGTCGCCCTCCTCTGGACATGCTCCAGCTTGTCAATATCCTTCTTGAAATGGGGTGCCCAGAACTGGACACAGGATTCCAGATGAAGTCTGACCAAAGCAAAATAGAATGGTATCATTGCCTCCCTCGATTTAGACACCATGCTCCTATTGATGCAACCAAGAATCGCGTTGGCTTTCTGGGCTGTCACATCACACTGCTGACTCATGTTCAGCTTGTGGTCCACCAAGACTCCTAGATCCCTTTCACACAGTCCAGCCAGTTGTCTCCCATCCTATATTTATGCATTCCATTTTTTCTGCCTAGGTGTAGGACCTTCAATTCTCTCCGCTGAAATGCATTTTGTTAGTTTTCACCCAGCTCTCCAATCTGTCAAGGTCATTTTGAATTCTGATCCTTTCCTCCGGGGTATTGGGAACCCCTCCCAATTTGGTACCATCTGCAAATTTGGTCAGCATGTCCTCTATTCCTTCATCCAAGTCATTGATAACGATGTTGAATAGCACTGGCCCCAGGACAGAACCCTGTGGCACCCCACCAGTCGCTTCCCTCCAGGACGAAAAGCAACCATTGGTGAGCACCCTTTCAGTTCAGTCGGTCAACCAATTACAAATCCACATGACAGGAGCATTGTCTAGCCCACATTTTACTAGTTTCTTTGCAGGAATATCATAGGGAACTTTGTCAAAGGTCTTACTGAAGCCAAGAAATGCTACATGCATGGCATTCATGTGTTTTTACCTCAGGGCAATTCCTGATTCATGAGGCCAGATTTGCCCTGTTGTATTCAGAAGGCACATGGATATGTTGGAGTACAGCGCTATCCTTCCGGATGAAGTCTGTCCTTTCCCAGAACCGTTTCCCTCTCCCTGCGGGCAACGTTTTCTCCATAGTTTATGGCACCTTCCAATGACAGCCGCTTGTATGCAGAAACAGTAGCTTCTGTCTCTCCTTAATAATATAAAATGGCAGACAGAAGAAATCCATATTTCAAGTCCAGCACAGAATGACAGACAGGCTTTTCCTTGAGCAAAAGCCAATCATCTTGTTTCCTTCTAAACCAGAATGCCCTCCAGATTTTATTTTTCTGACTCCTAGTGGAGGTTGGGAGAGAGGAACCCATATTCGCTGTTTTGGAAGAGGCTCATCTGGAGTGGCATAAGCTGCCCACAAGCCTGGCGGTGGAGTCAGCGCTTGGCCTTTGCAGTCGTCTTCCTAAAGTGGAAAACGCGCACGCAGAGCTGACACTCCTTTAGGGAGAGAATGTCTACTCCAGATCTCTGCCCCCACCCCCCCCCGCGCAGGCCAAATATTAAAGTCAGTTGCTTTCAACGGAATGTTGCAGAGCTCCAGAAGTGAGCATTCAGAACAATTTTTTTTTTTTTAAAAAAGGGAGAACATAAAAGGGCTGTCAGATGTAATTGTTTTGAAAAGTGTCAGCCAGCTCACAACACAGAGAACGGCAGCAAAGGATACTGATACAGGATGCAACTTCTGTTTGCTTCAGGCAGGCTTGACCCTTCCTTCCCTCCCTTTGCTTTCAAGTACCAGGTCAAAATCCTATTGCTTAGTCATGCATTTGAACTAACTGGACACAGAAGACATCAACGACTCCCCTGATGTTGCTGCTGTTTCAAAGGATTTCCTCCCTTCCTTTTTTTAGGGCAGGTTTCCACAATGCGGAATGAGAGAGACTCTCAGGACAAATACTTCAATACCTTTTTGTAAGTGTTCGGGGTGCAGAACCCTCGCAAAAATGGAAAAACCACGAATAACTCCCTCCATCCTCCCTCTCCCATTCCCTTCCAGGGCTCCCCCCTCCCTTCCCCTTGCCTTTTGCCCTTGTCTGTGTGCCTTACTTCTCCATACCCAGGAAAAGGAATGGGGCGGAGGCATGTCTCCCCCACATTTCCTTGCCTTTTGCCTCAGTGCCAAAAGCAAAGGAATGTGGTGGGGGAGAAGGCATGCATGCACGTTCCTTCTGCGCGTGTGGTGCTCCCTCCTATTTCCTTGCTTTTTGCCCAGGCACGGAGAAGGCAGGCATACACACCAGGGCAAAAGGGAATGGGAGGAGGAGAATAATGGGAGAGCAAGCTGTCTGGCAGTGGAAAATGCTGCCTGGGAGTGTGGTTGAGTCTCCTTCTTTGGAGGTTTTTAAGCAGAGGCTGGATGGCTATCTGTTGGGAGTGCTTTGATGTAGGTTCCTGCACGGCAGAAGGGGGTTGGACTGGATGGCCCCCGGGGGTCTCTTCCAACTCTAGGATTCTATGTGCTTGCTTCATGAATAATCACACCCACAAAGGTCAAACTGTGAATGTGGAAAGAGGACTGTACAGAATTAACATCACAATGTTTTCATTTGTTGTGCTTTCTATTTCTTTTTCATTTGTCACTCTTATTTAGTTTAACTTTGTTCCATCTGAAATGTGCTGCCATTGTTTATTGTTTGTCAGATCAGTGTAAAGTGAAATAAAACATTAATATCAGAAAAGAGAAGTCTTCTCACGGATTGAAAACTGATTGAAGAACTGAAAGAACAGGAATAAAATGGCCAGTTCTCCCAAAGAAAGGCTGTGAGCAGAAGGGTTCCTCAAAGAGCTATACTAGGAGTGGCGCTTTTTAATTCTTAAATGACTTTGAGTTGTACTGAGTGGTAAGGGGTCCAAGTCTGCTAACAATACAAAATTGTTTTTTTAAGATGCAGAGAACAAAACTGATTGTGAAGAGCTCCAAACTTGGGAAACGGGCATTCAAATACGAGATGAATTTTCAAGTCAAACAAATGTAAAGCGATGCATATTGAAGCCAAAAATGCCAATTTTACCTATATGCTAATGGGATCTGAGTTGGTAATGATTAACAAAAAAAAAACCCCTTCAGGATTGTGGTAATTTGATAAAAATGTCCACTCAGTAGTGTTGCTTTTCAGTGTTTTATCACATCTGTTTTTCAAGTGTTTTTATTTATGTCTGTAATGAATCATTGTTTGCGTTTTGTTTGCTGATGGATGTCATGGAAATGCAGCGTAACATATTGCAAAGGAAAAAAAATGTTTGTGGCCACTAAGGTGAAAAAGGACGCTGGAGGGGAACAGAAATTTGATGAAATATGATCCAACAGAGTAGTTCTTATCATCTCCCCCTGCTGCAAAAACAAAGGAGAACTGAATCTAAGAGCACCCCCCCATTCTCCCAAAAGGTATACTTACCAGATGTCTGATTCCATTCCAAGTGTGGTAGGTCAAGGGGAAAGCCAGGGCAAACTTTGCTGAATAGATGAGGGCAGGAGCCAGACTGAGGGATCTGATGAACTCCAGGTAGTCGGTGAAATTCCCTGGGAGTACCAGTGCGCTTAAACCAAAGAGCGACACTCCTGGAGAAACACATGTAAGGAAAAATAGGAACGCTTGAAGAGTTATATAAATCAAATGGAAGTTGATTGATTAAAAACCAACTATCTAAATGCCATCACCCTGCCTATAACAAACGAACTAGAAAGCACACAGAAGCCACAAGCATCCACACAGCTAAGCTGAAAAAGCTTCAGGAAAATCCGCATTACGTGTCACCTAGCCTTCGGCAGCAGACGGACACAAGGTGGGCCCTGAGGCCAAAGGGGGCAAACAGAGCCAAACTTACATGAACCAGAGAAAAAGAGAGGAGAGTCAGCTTGCACATAACAAAACAACTTGATCAGAGTGCCCATGCCAACTGCCAGATGGGAGCAGTGCCTCTCTCTGCCACATATGAGCTTCAACACTTTCCCCCATATTCCTCCAGCCATCATGGCCTCTAAGGGCTGTGACAGGAATTTTGGGACTTATGATCCAAAAAGGAGTACAGTTGATCCTTCCCATTTGTGGGCTTATCTTTCACAGATTTGATTATTTGTGAGTTTCTCCAACCCATGCTCTGCTCCCAACCTCAAATGCTTCTTTTTTGGGGAGTAACATTCCCTCTCGGCAGCTCTGAAGAGGCCGCGCAGCCCTTTAAAAATCTGCCTTTGGTCCTCCTTCACCAGCTGCTGCCTGGGCAGCTAAGGACGGCTTGCAGCCTGATTTCTCAGCACCATGAACCCACTCCCAATCTCCCGCTGCCACATCTAAGGAAGAAGATGAGGAAGAGAAAGGAAGTAGCTACCATGTTGACCCACCCCTTTCCCCTCTCCTTTCCTTGATCTGGTTTGGATCCTGGGTGCCTGTTCTCCCCACCATGCTCAGCCCCCTTCCCACTCCCACTCCCACATTTTGATATGTGTGGTTTTTCCACTTTTCTGTGGGTTGTGCACCCATAACCCCAGCAGACGTGGAGGGCTGACTGTATTTCCAGACTTGGTTGGAGACACACACAGTCCCACGCAGATAAATCAAAGCAGACAGCTAGCTGCCCCAAAACCGGCTGCTTTCCACCCTTCAAACCCCTGAGATATCTGCTGATGATGAACAACAATGGGAGCACTGACTGATGTCCTGCTGGTATCCTTCATCTGGCTGGCCAATGCAGAAAATAGGATGCTGGACTAGAGAGGCTTTTGTGATGTCCTTATGAACCCCACCATGCTGGTGACAACATTGCTGTTGAACAGAACAGAGAAAAATGCAAAATACCTAAGCTCATTGCAACTCCTGTGCCTCGGTGGGAAATGGACATCATCATGGGCAGAGACCACCTGAAAGAGAAAAGAATTAGAGGGGTCCTTGAGAACTGACAGAGAGACAAAGTTAGCTGTGATGGTGATATATATTCCCATGCATCAACAGGCACTAAGCCTCTCAGTATCAGCTGCTGGGCAAACTAGGCATCCTGATGAGATATGAGATGAAGCCTCTTTTGGCTGAAGACTGGGGTGTAAGTACTTTAAATAAAATACATAATATACCTATAGTTGGCCCTCCACATTTGCAAGTTTGACTTTCATGGATTTGATTATTTGAGAGTTTCTCCAACCCTTGACACCCCCACCCCAACTTAAGGTGCTTCTTTACTGGGAGAATATTCCCTCTCGGTGGCTCTGATCAGGCTGCGCAGCACTTTTAAAAAATCCTCCTCTGGTCCTTCATCTCCTCCACCAGCTGCTGCCTAGCCAGCTGGCTTGCAGACCTCTTTCTCAGCATCACAAACTCTCTCCTGATGCCCCCCATACGTACACCCAAGGATGGAGATGGGCAAAAAAGAGGAAATATAGGGCCACCATGTTGACCTCTCTCCCTGTCCTTCTCTGACCTGGTTTAGACCCTGGGTGTCTGTTCTCCCCGCCATGCCTCACCCCCCCCATTTTGACACTTTCAGTCTTCCCACTTTTACAGGGGTCCTACACCCCTAACCCTAGTGAATGTGGAGGACTGACTGTACATATAAGTCATAGAAAGTTAAAACCATAGCTAAATGAAGCCACAGTCCTGAATTATTTTACTGATCTCAGAAGTCTCACACTGGACATATCACAGAAGGGAAAGGAAAACTGGATGCAAGTGATATTCGCAGGACCTCAAGACAGAAGATAAATTTAAGCTATGTCTGTGTGTATGTGCCTTCAAGTCGCCTATTGACTTATGGAAACCCTATGAATTTCATAGGGTTTTCTCAGGTTACATGTTGCTTTAAATTGTTGTTGCTATTGCTATTGTGTGCCTTCAATTCTTTTCCGACTTATGGCGATCCTATCTCATAAGATTTTCTGGGGGCTGAGAGGGTGTGCCGCAGCTAAGGTTGCCAAGTGGGGAATTGAACTCTGGTCTACAGAGTCATAGTCCAATGCTCCAACCATTAGTCCATTTTTGTCAAGGGTTTTTGCACTTGTATGCAAAATGCAAAACTTTTTTAAAAAAAATTGTTTCAATTTTGAGTCAAAATGGCAGAATTTATTTAACAAGGAAGAATACACAAGCCAGGAGAGGACGGTACTATTGAAATTATGCCCTGCTTATGGATTTCCCCTTGAGTTATCTCTCTGGCCACTGTGAGAATCAAATACTGGACCAGAAAAGCTTCTGATGCAAGAAGCCTCTTCTAATGCTCTTAAAAATAAGGTATAGCAAAGGTAGGGGGAGAAGTGGTAATCAGTCACGAACTACAGGAACAGCAAAATGGCCTAGGAGGACCAAAACACTACAGCTAGCTCCATGTCTGCACTCAGAATTATGCAAAGAATCTGGCTAGAGGAGGGGAAAAAAGGATGGAGGAATCTGCGGAGGTGGCTGAACAATGACATTACTCCAAAGTTAGGAATCTTGGGAGGGCAGTGAAAAAAAAAAGAGCAAACGAGTAAAAAGGAACACACAAATGTGAAACTCAAGGCTGTCGCTGCCCCATTCAGTAGAAACAGGGCTCCAGATTCTACAAAAAACCACCCAAAGTTGGTCCTCAGAATGTGAGGTGCAAATCGAGGTTATGATTTTGTCCCCCAAGAGCTAATATGGTACAATGGCTAGACTAAAACACTTGGACCAGAGAAAACTCAATTTAAATTCCATCTCTCAGTCATGTGGTTTGCTGGGAGACTTTGGGCAAGCCATGACCACACAGCCTAATCCAGACATCACTCTATGTTCCTCACTGAATTTTGCAGCCGTTTCATATGTCAGCCAGCACGTGTAACAATCTCTTGTTTTCCAGTACTTATTCTTTTCGTTTTTCTTACTGTCAGGAAAATTTGTTAAAGAGGGAAAGACAGAAGTGGTGTGCTGTTTCTTCTAATCCTTAATGTGAGGAGCCCTCTGCCAGGAAATGGCTGACCTCACAGGATTTATTGACTGCCATCAAGTTGACTTCTGCTTATGGTGACCTTATAAATGAGATCTTCCAAGCAACACTGTTATCAATAGCCCTGCTCAGTCTTTCAGGGCTGTGGCTTGCTTGAGTCTATCCACCTATAATACAGCCCTTTTCCTACTGCCTTCTACCTTGCCAAGCATCACTGTCTTTTTCTAATGGGTCATGTCTCAGTTTAGTCATCTTGGCTTCTAGGAAGAGTTCAGGCTTGATTTGGTCTTAGAACTATTCATGTGTTCATGGCTCTTTCTGCATGACACTCTTATAGCGTGATTATTCCACTTTCAACCTGCTAGGGAATCCTGGGATTTGCAGCTTCAAGCTGCAAACCCCAGGATTCCCTAGGAGGCTGAAATTGGAATAACCACGCTATAAGAGTGTTGTGCGGAAAGGACCCATGACATCTACAGAACTCTTCTCTAGCACTACATTTCAAATGAGCTGATCCACATATCAAATCAGCTTTCTTCGCTGTCCATCTTTCACAAACCGTAATATGGAAATTGGAAATATGTTGGCACGGACAATCCTGACTTTGGTATGCAGTGAAATTATTTTTACCCTTGAGGATGTTATCTAGTTCTGAGGGCCAACCATAGTTTTTCAGTGTTTCTAACATCTTTTTATTTCTTCTTGATCATGTAGTGCATTCCTCTTGTGGTTGTACAGCATCTTCACTCTCAATTAAAACTTCCCTTTGATTTCTCAAATCTTGTGGAAGGTGTCTCTTGTTCTACATTTTCTTCTCATCTTCCACTTCTTTATATTGATTTTTATAGTTCTTTTTGCCCCAAGTTGCTGAATGGCTGTATTCAGGATTCTGACCCCTTTTATGTCCCCTTTTACTTTTGCTTCTAGTTTGGCCTCAATTATTTGAAGAGTTTCATCAGTCATTCAGTGAGGCTTTTCTTTTTATCTGCAGGTTAGTGTCTTTTTGTATTCTTCCCTGTGAATGTCTCTGGCTCTGGCCCACAGTATGAGGACTTTCCTTAATCCCAATCACTGCCATCAAATGTGTTCAGTTCTAAAAATCCCACTGCTGCTACTGACTGTTAAGGCTGGCTTGTTTGCTTATTTATTTATTTCATTTGTATGCCACCTTTCTCCCACAGTGGGACCCAAAGTATCTCCCAAAGAAAGTCAATTACAAAAAAACTCCTTAACAATAACATTAAAAAAATTAAAAATTCTTATATAATACACCTAAATCCTTCCTGATTGTAACTCTGACTCACATCTGTCACTCATATCCTAGCTAACTTTGACTCTGACTCTACTAATCAATATATCTGACCCTGATAAACTCTCCTGACCTCTCAAACTCCTCCACCAAACTACTTCCTAATCTTGAGGTTCCACTTTCACCCCTCCATGCTAACTGTCATACACCAGCCTTTTATAAATACCCTCAGATATTCAGCCAATCCCCACCCACTGTCAAAATTCCTTTCTCTCATCCTTCCCAACAGATACTTACTTTATTACATATACTACGCATTTCATACCTAATCCTGCTTTATCTTGCTTGATCTAATAAATGCAACAGTATTTTCTACATAACCATCACACAGAGTCCTTCTGAGTCCTGGTTAATGCGGCTTAATAGTGCAATTCTATTTTATTTTTTTTTACGTGGTCTTGACATTCTACAGGGACTTCACTGGAACAGTATGAGAAAAATGTGGATTAACCTCCACTAGATACTGCTTTGTGGTTCCTGGGAGGAAGGGCAGGAAACCAACGCAACTAACCACTTTTCTAAGACAGCGCAACAACGAATCAAATTATCCCAAGCAACACTGCCCTGCATCTTAAATGAGATAGCTCTTACTGGTAGATGGTGATATGAGGGGATAGAGGGCGGTTTGACTGGGTGTTCTTGTCCCAAAATTGGGCCATTTCTTCTTTTGCCGTTGTTGCCTTGGAGACCACACTGGAATAAAAAACAGCGTGGAAAGTTATTTATGGCATTAAGTACACTTCTGTCCAAAAATGGGCCTCAGGGCTTTGAAAGTTACAATACCATTGAAAACAACGTTAAAGAACAACAGAAAGGAATGACCTTGAACAGGTAATGATTGAAAAAGAAAATAGCTTGAGTTAAGTATGCATAGGCAAATTGATCAGTCCCAAATGAGCTTCCGTAAGTCCATCATGCTCCCTACAGTACAGTAGATGGGTTCTGCTCTTCAGCCAATTCCATTTTCTGACAGTGCTCCGGTCTCTAATCTGTCAGATAAGTGGGGGAAGCCTGCATATTCAAAACACTAGGCTGTTGATCATCCCTATGGCTGGAGCTAAAAGATCGTGAAATTCAATACCACAAGATATGGTGATGGCCATCAACATAAGGCTGCTTTTAAAAAGATATCCAACAAATGCACACAGAATAAGGCTATCCAGGGCTACTAGCTGCAAAGACTCTGTGTCACGTCCAGGATCAGAGGCTCTGTGGTTCTCAACACCAGCTGCTGCAGTAAAATAGCAGAGACCCTCACGGCATTTGGCCAGGCCTCACGGCATTTGGCCAGGGAATGCTGTTGGATTCTTAGTACTCCAACTTCTTAGAAGAAATACCTTCAGGGCACCAATTATAGTATTAACACCCTGTCAGGCTTTGTTATAGTATGTGAATTATGGAAGGAAGGGAGATGATAATTGGCAAGAAAAAGAAATCTTGTGAAGATCCTAGCAGGAGGGGGAGAATCAACAAAACTCCTCCACCATTACAAACTTACTGTTGTGTGGAGATTGCTGGAACAAGACGAACACACAGACAGCGCCGGCCGGCTAATCTGAAAGAAAAGACAAAAATCTGTGTATTGAATTTACAACTGAAGGCTCATTCTTGCTGACATGAATGCAGCAGGTAGCCATCTGCAAGCTTCTCTCAGCCTCAATCTAAAGTGTTTTGAAATAAAGATTCCCGTTTTTCAAACTATAGTATTCAAAACACCTAGAGGCTGCGACTTTGTTACTCATTTTTCCCCTCTTTTTTTCAATATGCAGCCCTTCTCTTAAGAGGACTCGATCACTAAACACAAACTGCTGAAAGCAAGTGATAAAACAGATTCTGCAAAGTAAAACCGCCCAGGGAAAAGCTTTTATTTTGTGTAGCCAAAGTCCAAAGTTTTCAACTCCTAGGGTGGAAGATGATGGAAAGAGAGAGGATTCAAAAAAACCAAACTTGTTCCCATTACACTCTTTTGCGTCATTTGTCACGCTCAAAAGTGCCAGTGAGATGCCAGGTCACTGTCATGGCTCAGCAAGCATCACATTTCTGTTCCAAATTGACACCGTGGGCAAGAGGCAAACTGAGTGTTTTGGGTTTTTTCCCCCTGCATAGACACATGAGGGCCCAGAGGCCACAGGGACTATTTTGGACAAACCCAGTCAAGCCATCGTCAGGCTGACATTCAAAGGTGACACAACAATAAGAAACGGGGCGGGGAGAGGGCCACTCACAATCATCTGTCACAGCTCAAAATTTTGAAAAGTGGGCTGAAATCTACTTCACCTGAAAAGTAAGATTGATGTAAGAATTAACAAAGAAAGTGCATTTCATTTCTAACTGCCCCCTCTCCACTTGCTTGTCTGGCCGGATCTGTCTCCTTCCAAGTCAGGGGGAATTTCTAAGAAAGAGGGACAGTTGGGTACAGTCAGAGCGAGGCACAGAAGGGATGGAAGGGGGGCCAAATATACCCGACCGGGCTTGACCAAAGACACCTGACAGCCTGACTTTAAGAAGTATGAACTGGAAAGAAGTTGCCAAGTGTGGCGGGAAAATTCTCTATTGCTGTGTCTTTCTGTGGGCAAGATCAATTTCCTTCATAAAACTGAAGAATAACATAATTAAGGCACTCATTTCTATGCTGGTGTTCTTTTAGCATGGAGTTCAAGGGAGTATCTACAAGGTTCCCATGTGGTTTCCTATCCAAGCAGTGAGGACACACATGCCTCTTCAGACTCTCCCCTTTGGGCCACTTCAGCGAAGTACGGTTGGCCCTCCACCTTTGCTAGGGTTAGGGGCACAGGACCCCATAAAAGTGGGAAAATTGCAAATATCAAAATGGATGTGGGAAGGAAGCCAGAGCATGAGGGGGGAAGGGGGCACTCAGTGCCCAAACTGGTCAGAGGAAGAAGGGGAATGGGTTGGCATGCTGGCCCTATACTCTCTTTCACTGATCTCCTTCCTTGGGTGTGTGGAGGTGGCATCCGGTAAGGGCTTGTGGTGCTGAAAAATTGGGCTGCTATCTTTCCTTAGCTGGCCAGCAAGGATTAGAGAAACTCCCAAATAAACAAATCTGTGAAAGTTAAAGCTACAAATGTGGAGAGTTGGCTGTAATTCATTTCTTTCCTACCAAGTAGGTGCACACACACATCCATAGAGATACACACACAGGCCACAGATTCTCCATGGAGTTATAAATTAGGATTACAATAAATGTCATCATGATCATATTTCTGTTCTTTTCTGTCGATCCAGGTTTCCAAATTAAGCTCTCAACAAAATAGATTTTAAAATTCTTTAAAAAGTGGTCCAACTGAAAAGCATTTTTAAAAGCAGTTTTTAACAACAGTACAATTTTTACTGGCCACTACAACCTCAACAGGAGGTGAAGCCGATCACCAAAACCCCAGATGACCTTTGTCCAATGGTTGATTTAAAACTTTAAAAGCACAGGAGACAGTTCTGAGCCCTAGAGAAACACATAATACAAGCCAAAGGCTACAAAGCCAAACAGCAATACTCTGGCACCAACTAAATAAGGCAAAACACCGCCCCCAAATTGCTCATCTGCCAAATGACACACAACAATATCCTGATTAATGGTTTCAAGCACCATTAAATGCCACAATCAAACACTGATTTTTGGACAACATTGGCTTCTCAGAAATGAAGTGTGATACTGCACAGAGTCCTTTTCCTTTCATTTAATGTAGCGAGAGCATAAGAGAAGCTGTACAGGGGACCCTCCACTTCCATAGGTTCAGCAATCACTGGGATATTTTATTTATTTAATTTGCTTATTTTTTAAAAAATCCTCACTCTATTTGCCTCTGCCATGGGGAAAATATATTCTCTCTAGGAAACTCTAGGTCTTCCAGTGTGATTCTATGGTCCACTTCCACTGTTGTGTTGCAGGACCTAGAGGCTCCCAGAGAAAACACTTCTCTAGGCATTGCTGGGTTCTTCAGCACGACTCTGTGGCCTACTCCTGCCACAAATCGATCACAGAATCGTGCTGGAGGACCTAGAGATTCCTAGAGAAATGTTCTCAGGTTTTTTTTTTAAAAAGCGTTTTTGATTTTGATTTGCATTTTTTCCACTTTTGTGGCGGACTTGTGCCTCTAATCCCCGCAAAAGCGGAGGGCTCACAGTACTAAATCAGACCAAAGACTTAACCCAGTCCTACCATCTGTTCACAGTGGCCAACCAACCAGTGCCTCTGAGAAGCCCACAAGCAGGATGCAGGGGAAATAGCACCTTCCTCCTCATTTTCCCTAGAACATATTATTCAAAGCATACTAACTCCAATATTGGAGGGTAGTATATAGCCATCATGACTAGTAACCATTAATAGCCTTGCCCTCCTCGGACCTGTCTAATCCTCTTTTAAAGCCAACTAAGTTGGTGATGACCTCTTGGAGAATTCCAACAAAGAATTAACTTTTGTGCTGTGCACAGTACTTCCTTCTTGGCTGTTCCAAATCCTCAACCACTTAATTTCACTAAATGACCCTGAGCTTCTAGCATTCTAGTACTCTGAGAAGTGCCATGTAGAAGAGGGAGAGGGCTTGTTTTCTGCTGCTCCGGAGACCAGGACAAGGAGCAACGGATTCAAGCTGCAGGAAAGGAGATTCCACCTGAACCTCAGGAAGAACTTCCTGACAGTCAGGGCTGTCCGGCAGTGGAATATGCTGCCTCAGAGTGTAGTGGACTCTCCTTCTTTGGAGGTTTTTAAGCAGAGGCTGGATGGCCATCTGTTGGGAGTGCTTTGACGGTGTTCCTGCATGGCAGGGGGTTGGACTGGATGGCCCGTGTGGTCTCTTCCAACTCTACATTTCTATGATTCTATGACTCTAAGTGGAGCAAGTTTATTCAGCAATTCTGGGACCATTGCATTTCACTCCTTTTACAAGATTACAAACCAGAGCCAGTTCCTGGCTTAGAAATCCTGGCTTGTTGGGAAGCAACAAGCAAAGATTGGTGGTTTATATGGCATATTAAACAAGCCAGCATGCAACTCATTTATCATAATCTGACATTCTTTAGAACTCTGGCTTATTCCATATAGAACTGTGACAGGAAGCTAAATAGGCTGAAGTGCTATAAAACATAATTCACCCCAAAATAAAAGTGAATTCTTCAGAGTAGCTGCAAGGACATGCAAAGACTAAGGCTACAAAAAGTTGTGTGGCACCTCAAAAGCTTTTATCCAGTATAAGCTTTCATGGACTAAACCAACTTCATTAGATGGAGTGGTGCCTTAGCTGGCAGACATATACTTGTATGGGTTTGGCCAGAAGCAACTGAAATATAAGAAGCATCTTTACAATGACATTTGCTGTTTGGTAATTTCTGGTGATACATTTGCATCTCATCAAAGCAAGAAAGTATATATTGTCATTCAGCTACTATTTGTTCATGGCCATAATTTAAGGCCATGCTTGCATCAGATTGCTAAATTACCAACCTTAAGGTTAACAACTGCTTTGTACTATTGCACTTCAGTTACTTCTGATTTCACTGATTACAATTACACATCTATTCGCTCATCCTCCCCAAGTATGCATATAAAAATGAGCCAACAAAGGCAAAGTACAGTACACCTGACAAAATTGGCACTAGTCCACAAAACCCTGTGTGAAATAAAGGAGGTTAGCCCTGAAGGTGCCAAAAGACTTTTTGCTGTACAGGCTGCAAGATTAGCATGGTTACCTCCCTTTAAAAGACTAACTCTATGACAGCATGTAATCAGATTAAGCCTGTAATCCTAAACACTTTATGTGACATCGCAAATCCCACTTGAAGTCAGTACAACTTCTATATGAAGGAGCACTAGGCAACTTAAGTGTGTCCAGGGACCAATTCTGAATTCCCTAAGGACCAGCTACAGGCCACATCCCTGCAAATGTGGGTTTGGAATTGCCTCCTGAAAAATCTTAAGTGTGACCATAGGTCTACGTTAGGGGGATGCTCCAGAAAAACATCCCCACTCCCTCTAAACACACATACACAAACAAACAAACAAAGTCCTAACTCATGCTTTAATGGAGAAAAAAAATACATAAACAAAAATTCTTCTTTCTGAAGCAAGCAAACAAACAAACAAAACAATATGGGTTACGGGCTAGGAGAGTCCAGGAACCACAAAATGGCCAGGGGCTGTATAAGGTCCATTGGCACTACCCACTCTGGTATAAAACATTATGGCTATGCTAAGCATGCCATACTGACTCCCCTTGTGGGGGATCAACTGATACTGCTCTGCACTTGGAGACTGCCAGTTTGGTCTCTGGGGAGACTCTGCTGAAAAACATTGGGTAATGGCACTGGGTAATAGGAAAATGCTGGATTGGAGTTAGACTTAAAGTAGATTCACAGAAATGAAGGACTTGCATTAGTCAAATACAGATATGTCTACAGGGCCACAAACTGACATACTGTGGGTCCTTGGTATCCACCGGAGTTTTGCTCGAGGACTCCCCATGGATACCAGAATCCGTGGAGGCTCAAGTCATAGAATCACAGAGTTGGAAGAGACCACAAGAGCCAGTGAGTCCAATCCCAACCCATGACAATCCCATTCCTGACAGCACCATTATATACAATGGGGTAGTAAAATGGTATCCCTAATATAAAATGGCGAACAATTCAAGTGCTAGAGAGAGCCTGAGCATTAGTGAAATGGCAGGCAGCAAGTTTGCTTTTTAGAATTCTTTTTGTTTCAAATATTTTTGAGCTGTGGCTGGTTGAATTTGTGGATGCAGAACCCGCAGATTTGGAGGGCTAACTCTACACATTTAAGCTTATGCATAAACATAGCAATTTACAAAAATGCTCCCTAGTCCTATTAATATATTATGGGTTATATTATGCATAGATTATGTTACGCATGTATTTCAGCATATGCACATTTGGACACAAAATATTCTCACTAGTGTTAACATTTTTATTAACCATTTCAGCCTGAGCGCAGAGACCTGTCTTTGCAACGCTGCACCTCTCTTTGTACACTTGAATTTACGTACACCCCTGCACGCTTTAATTTTATTATGTATACATCTGAGCCAATACGCATTTCCACACCACAAAATACAGAAATTCACTCTCCTTCAGAGTTCTTCATGTGTAGCAACCATCCGGGGAGCAGGATCTAACAGGAAAATATCTAACACCTAATGTATCACCTTGATATCTCCAAGGCATTAGCCTCACACCCTGGATGTCTGTGCAGCAGTGCAGACATCTGTACCATGGAAGTTTATAGGTGTGTGTAGGCTTCCACCTGACTGGCAGCTCTGCACAATCAGGACTCCCAACTTTTGCAGAGTCATAGAGTTGGAAGAGACCACAAGGGCCATCCAGTCCAACTCCCTGCTACGCAGGAAAACACAGTCAAAGCACTCCCAACAGATGCCCATCCAACTGTTTAAAAACCTACAAAGGAGATCCCACTGCACTCCGATGCAGCATATTCCACTGTGGAACTACTCTGACTATCAGGCAGCTCTTCCTAATGTTTAGATGGAATCTCTTTTCCTGTAGTTTGAATCCATCACTCCATGTTCCAGCCTCTAGAGGAGCAGCAAACAAGCTTTACTCATGCTCCATATGACATGCCTTTAAATATTTAAACATGGCTATAATGTCACCCCTTAACCTTCTGTTCTCCAGCCTAAACATACCCAGCTCCCTACGCCACTACTCACAGGGCATGGTTTCCAGGCATTTTGCCATTTTGGTTGCCTTCCTCTGGACATGTTCTCCAACTGTGGTGCCCAGAACTTTATGGAAGCTGACATACAAACAGTTGTCTGCCTAATGGTTTCCCCAGCACATAAGCCTATACCAGCACACAGACACCTAAGTAGCAGGACAAAGAAAGGTACAATAGTTGGGGCTAACCAAGGATAAAAATTCTCCCACTCATTTCTTGCCATGTAGCTTCTAGATATGGAGAACACCCAAATAGGGTGGTTGATGTGAAAATATGTTTCCCAATGCAAAAGTGTGCTTGTGCATGCTTCAATGTGTGGAAATACCATAAACACAATGGTGCTTGCCACTATGTGACTGATTCCACCTCCTGTCAATATGCATATATTTAAATGTAGAGTCTACTTCTTTGGATGTTTTTAAGCAGAAGCTGGATGGCCATCTGTTGGGAATGCTTTGATGGGTGTTCCCGCATAGCAGGGGGTTGGACTGGATGGCCCCAGGGGTCTCTTCCAACTCTATGATTCTACAGGTTTGGGACACCACAAATGCACATTTATCTATATGAACGTATGTGTGGGTACAAACAATATTCTTCCCTCTAATATCATTTTTTTTCCAGGCACACATTGAAGACTTCTCTATTTCTTTCTGGGGTTCAGCCATCTATGTGTCTCACAGATAAGGCAGGTATTGTATATACTGTATAATTTTAGTTTAAGTTTAAAATATTGCTTGCTTTGTTGTAGCACACAACTTCGAAACATTCAGAGATAAGTGAGCTTCTAAATACCCCTAACTAAATATCCCTAACACAGGAAGCTGCCTTACACTTACTTGGCTCCACGTAGTCCAGTTGTTCCCAAACTGTGGTCCTCCAGGTGTTTTGGGCCATTTCCGCATTACACTGTTATAGTGCTATTACTCCCCTTTCAACATCCTGTGAAATTCTGGGATTTGTAGTTTCCTGAAGCCAAAGAGCTCTCTGGCTGAGAATTCTAACGCCCCCTCCCTAAACTGCAAACCCCAAGATACCATAGGAGGTTGAAAGTGGAATAATAGCACTATAGCAGTGTCGTGCAGAAATGGCCTTGGACTTCAATCCCCAGAAGCCACAGTCAGCTTAGCCAACAATCAGGACTTCTGGGAGCTGAAGTCCAAAACATCTGGAGGACCAAAGTTTGCAAACAACTGATCTAGTTCGATACTGTCAACTTTGCCAGGAGTGTGTTTCGGGCAGGACTCTTTTGCTGTCCCAACTGAAGCCGCTGGCGGCCTCCCACCCAAGTACCAACCAAAGGCGACACTGTTTAGCTTTTTAAACCAGAAGGGATCGAGCGTGCTCAGGCCCGTGTAGCGATAAATGAACTTGCAGGGAAGCTACACTTGAAGAGAAAAAAGAGCCAGCGTGGTGGTGCAGTGATTTGAACGTACGACTATGACCCCGGGGAGCAGGGTTCGAGTCCCCGCTCGGCCATGGCGACCCACTGGATGACCTTGGGGGAGTCACACACTCTCAGCCCCCCAGAAAGCCTCGTGATATGGCGACCCTAAGCCAGAAAGGCACGGGACAGCAAGCAAAGCCTGCGGAATAGGCGAACGCTCGCTTGCACAGGCACCAGTGGTACCAATTCTCCCCTCCGTTTCAGCGTCTGCAGCACGATAACTCGACGGAGGTGGGGGGCTCCACCTCCTCTCGGGGGCCGCCATGTCACCCAGCCCAACGGCGCACGAAACCGCCCGCCACACGCTCGGAAGGCCTCCTACCACCCCACAGAATCCCCACGCTGGTAAAGAAAAAAAAACGGCCTACCCCCCCCCCGGCTTTTCCCTTCTCCTCCTCTCCAAGCACCTCCAAACCCTCCCGTCCCCTCCGGTCACCTCAACAGCGAAGCCGCCATCTTGCCAAAGAGTCGCTCCTCTCCCCGAGCGGAAGTACAGGGGAAGCGCCCCTTGTGACGTCACTGCCCTACTTCCGGCGCTGGAATCGGAGCAGGGCGGAAGGCAAGGAAATGCTTTGGCGCTGTTGAATCTTTTGGAAACTTGGAAGGAAAGCTTTGTCTGTGTGTGTCTCCCTCTCGCCTTGCAAGCAGCAGTGCTGTGGATTAATTAATTACTGCTATTAATTATAATGTTAATTAATTATAACAGTCAATCAATCAATCAATCAATGCATAACACTGCTGCTTGCACGAGGAGAGGGAGGCACGAACAGACAAATCCTTCCTTCCTAGCTTAATTCCTAGCTTCCCAGCCTAATTGATAAAATTAATACAATTAATTAAATTAATTTCAATTAATTGTATTAATTTATTAATTTAATTAATACAATTAATTTATTACTATTAACATTAATTAATTAATATTGATTACTATTAAAGACATTTTTTCCGAGTATGCATACACTGTTGCTTTATTCTCAGTAATGTAACGTCATTTTTAAACAAAATTTGGATTTAGGTGATACATTCCCCCCCGCCTTCGAGTTCCTTCCTTGCTTGGTGTCCAGGTACTATTTTGAACTATTTTGGGGTGAGACATTTTTTTTGAATAACTAGTCTGTTTTTTTTCATTCAGATCACCTTTGGTTCCACCCCAGGAGAAATGCGGGGTATAAATTCAATAAATAAAGAAAATAAAGTAATAAAAAAATTGTGGAACTTTATTTATCATATCATAGCTTTCGCTGTAACAGTAGGGATGATTCACAGTGTGTAAGTGTAATATTGCTTTAGAATATTACATCATACATTTTGATTTGTTTTATCAAAAGTTTTACACCAACCAAAAACTCACTAATATTGGACAACAGTTTACAAATGTCGACGTCTCTCAGGCAAAAGGCAAGTTGGATAATGAGGGGAGGGGGAAGAGTTCTGGAATATTTTTGTTGTTGTGCACCTTCCAGTTATTTCTGACTTATGGCAACCCTAAGGTGACCCTATCACAGGTTTTTTTTGGGCTGAGAGTGTGCCACACACCCAAGGTCACCCAGTGGGTTTCCATGGCTGAGCAGGGAATTATTTGAGCGTATCTATCCACCGACAGTCAAAACATGACACCACTCTGGCTCTCAAAATAATCCTTAGATTATTTTATTTTTATCCCTCCTTTTCCTCCAAGATGCTTGAGGCAATAGCATAATTATTTCTCCCCACTCACTGTTTTGCCCTTGCAACAACCCTGTGAGGCAAGGTAGGCTGAGAATGAAAGACTGTGACCATTTCTGCACTAGGCTGTTCTAGTGCTATTATTCCACTTTCAGCATCCTATGGAACCCTGGGGTTTGCAGTTTAGGGAGAGACCAAGGGCCGCTGCATCCGGAAGAGAGTGCCTTTAGTTCTACCAGAATGAATGTCCAATTCACAGAAATCTGACAAGTGGCTAGAACGGCAGGGATGTTGAGCGTTTCTTCTGCTGTATGCAGGTTCACTGTTGGACCATGAAAGTTTTCTTTAGCAACTAGATCACAGGCCTGCTGCCACAAATCAACCATGTGTTTGATATAGGAAACCAATGCCTTTTGATGCTCTGTTATCTGATAACTCACTCTTTCAATGTTTCCAAATTAAAGACAAGTTCCATTCATTCGACAGGGGTTCTACTCTTTCATCTGTTCTTTTTGCCTACAGAAGCTCACTTGGCACGTGCGCTCGGCTTACAAAGCGAACTGAGAGCGGGGGAAGGCACAAGCCAGCTGAGAGACTTTGCAAGCAGTGCACATGCAGGCGGTTCCAAGTGAGTACCCGGATTTCTGGGGTCCCTTGGGGAAGACCTCAAGGTGCTCCACGTGATGGGGAATGGAAACTAGCCAGAGCACAAGCAATAGCAATGTAGAGTCACAGTAACCTAGTGGGGTCTTTTTACCCAGTTTTTATGGGGTCAGGCCAAGCCAAAAATCAAACATGTCCAATAAATGATTTTATTGCATGAAAGTTTCACGCACCAACACAATCACGCACACATGCACCCAAGAGCTATTAAGAAACAAAGGAGAGGAAATTGGATAGGGGAGTATTGGAAGGGTACAGTTGGGGTAATACTGCACCTTTTCCTGAAGTCCTGGGTCCAGAAGGCAGCGGAGAAGTGGAGCTCAGCACGGAGAGGGCTGAGAGGATCACTCAACGGATGGAGCAACGGTCTGCTGGGATGACCGGGAGTGATCCAAAGAACCGCTCAAAAACTGGGACTATTTGTAGGGGAAAAAGTACCTGGAGGACTAATCCTTTCCCGGGGAGAACAATGGGTGTTGGAGTGATAACGAAGCACCACCATGGCAATTTCTTTTGTGGGATGGGATTGCAAGGTGTTGCCAAAGTCTCAGGATCTTCGGCTGTGTTAGTTTGTGGTGTGACTTCATGTAAATGGTCCTCGCCTGATGGAATATTTGCTCAACTTGGGGCAGACACACTAATCCCCTCAAGTCGGCGTCTCGGGGCTGAGGACCCCTTGTTTATTGTGGGTTTACACATCTTGAGATCTTCTGGGGCTACGTGACTGAGGATTTTACTGGCCTGACCTGGTTTTCGATCTTTGACCGTTGCTGCCTACGTGCCCATCCGGGTGACCTCTCAGGCACATTGAATCATATTTTAATATCAAAATTGTAGATTCCAGGATAGGGTTTCTCCAGTGGAGAAACAGAGCCTTCATAAGTCCTTCATGCTCCCTACAGTATAGGACAGGTGACCCTCCATATTTGCTAAAGTTAGCAGAGCAGGATCCCCACAAAAGTGGAGAAATTGCCAATACCAAAATGTGTGTGTGTGTGTGTGTGTGTGTGTGGGAACTGGGTCAAGACATGGTTGGGGAAATGGGGCACTGAGGGTCAGGAAAAGAGACAGAAGAGGGGGTGGCCCTATACTTCCTCTCTGTCACAAATCTCCTTCCTTGGGTTTGTGTGGGGCATTCGGAGAGAGTTTGTGGAGCTGAGAAATTGGGCTATAACCATCCTTAGCTGGCCAGGCAGCAACTGGAGGAGGAGGACCAGAGGTGGGTTTTTAAAAGGCTGTGGTGTGATAGGGGAGGGATCAGAGGTCGAAAAGCAACGTATCTTATCAGAAACAGACTTTACAGCCAGTGCCTATGACAGAGCAATCTATTTTGCCTGCATCTCCATCATCTGAAGGGCAAACGGAGATGGAGACTTTACCATGGGAGGGAGACAGATTTAGGGGAATTAAATTCACTTTTGTCCCCCAGCCCACAGTCATGGAGGAGGCAAAAGAGGGCAGCTCAGAAGGAAACCGCTCCTGCTCCAGATCTGGTGAATTTCGGCATTCTTGGACTGACTTTGGCTTCGGCTTTTGGCTCAGCGTTTCAACTAGATTGATATCTCTGGACTCTCCCTGCTACTTTCACCTCCTTGGCAAGTACTTTCCTTCCCTTGCTGGCAGATAAGCACAGGCTCGGAGTTAAACTCTGACATGCGGGGTCTGATCAGAGCTGCCAAGAAGGAAGGTTTTGCTGGAAAAGGAGTGCCTGAGGTGGGGGAGCAGAGTTTGGAGAAATTCGCAAATAAATCAAATCCATGAAAGTCAAACCCACAAATGTGGAGGGCTGACTGTACATGCGTTCCACTTTTCAATTAATTCAATTTTCTGACCATGCTCCAGTTGCTAACCTATCAGACAATGGAGGAAGCATGTATTTTGATTTGATGTCTCCCAAATATCAAGGGCTCCCATTCTCCTTTCCACACTGATATGATAATGGGCTGGGATGTTATTATTCTTGGAACCTAATCCTAACCCGGTCTCTCTGCCCCTGCCTTTCTGGGTTCTGTGCTGAACTCAGCGGGAGTCTTTGGAGTGCAAGACCTCTCTAAGCCGCCCACTTTTGACTGTTCAGCTCAGCTAGAAAACAAAGGTTTTCTTTATCAGCCCAAAGGTGGTCACCCAAGCTTTGCAGAATGCTGTGTCTACAGAAAGAAGACCGGCTGGGGCACAGACACAGGGAAAGTTTGGTCCAAGAGGAAAGGTTCAAACAATTTAGAAGAAGGGAGAATAAGTGTGTGTTTCTGGTTGCTGGTCTTCCTTGGTTTTTTTAATCTTTCCTACAAGAAAAGACTCATGCTGGGGGTAAGGGGATCATAGAATCATAGAAATATAGAGTTGGAAGAGACCACACGGGCCATCCAGTCCAACCCCTTGCCATGCAGGAGCACCCTCGAAGCATTCCCAACAGATGGCCATCCAGCCTCTGCTTAAAAACCTCCAAGGAAGGAGACTCCACTACACTCCAAGGCAGCACATTCCACCGCCGGACAGCCCTGACTGTCAGGAAGTTCTTCCTGAGGTTCAGGTGGAATCTCCTTTCCTGCAGCTTGAATCCGTTGCTCCTTGTCCTGGTCTCTGGAGCAGCAGAAAACAAGGCCTCTCCTTCCTCTGCATGGCATCCCTTCAAATATTTAAACCTGGCTATCATGTCCCCTCTTAACCTTCTCTTCTGCAGACTAAACTTCCCCAGCTCTCTAAGTCTATCCTCATAGGGCATGGCTTCCAGGCCTCTCACCATTTTGGTCGCCCTCCTCTGGACTTGCTCCAGCTTGACCAGGTCCTTCTTGAACTGGGGTGCCCAGAACTGGACGCAGTATTCAAGATGAGGTCTAACCAAAGCAGAGTAGAGTGGGACCAGTACCTCCCTCGATCTAGACACCATACTCCTGTTGATGCAGCCGAGAATTGCATTGGCTTTCTTGGCTGCCGTATCACACTGCCGACTCATGTTCAGCTTGTGGTCTGTGAAGACTCCTAGATCCCTTTCACACGTACTGCTATCCAGTACAGATGGACTGCCTTAGGGCAGTGGTTCTCAAATGGTGGGGCCGGATCTGAAGCAGGGTGCATGGCAGTTGCTCAGGGGGAACGTAAGAAAAGTCAACCTGAAAGTAAAGCAAATATGATAAAGAAGGGCAAGCCGGTGTGTGTGTGTGTGTGTGTGTACCGTTGCACCATCCCTGCAGAAGAGTGACGGAAAGTGTCTTCTCTTGTTATGCCTTCCTCCAATCTCAGAAATAGCAAAAATTGACTTCGCCCCTTTTTAAAGCTTTTCATGCAATTTATTGTATTTATTATAAATGTCCTGTAACTATAAGAATACCTGCATTTACTATACTTGTGTTTATACTTGCTAGAGCATGTGCTCAAACATTTTAACTGGATCAAAGCACTGCTTTCTGCCAGCAATTGTGTTGAAGGATAAGCATGAACCCAAAATATGGTCAAATATCAGGGAGTTGCAGAACATGGGTGTGGAACATTTACAGAGTGCTATCAAGGGTTCTGTACCATTTATACCTGTTGTGCAAAATAGGCCATTTCCACACTACACTGTTATAGTGCCATTATTCCACTTTCAACATCCTATGGAATCCTGGGGTTTGCAATTTAAGGAGGGCCGTTCAGAATTCTCAGCCAGAGAGCTCTTTGGCCTCAGGAAACTTCAAACCCCAGAATTCCACAGGATGTTGAAAGTGGAATCATAGCACTATAGCAGCGTAGTGAGGAAATGGCCATAGACTTGGAACGTTTGAAAACAAGCCACGCTTTAAACGTAAGATGACAAGAATAGGCCTGGCAAAAAGCTGAGGCTGGATACAGGTGTAGAATGCAGTAGAACTGGGTGGGATAACCTTCCTTTGTGGTTAAAGCATAAAACTGGGGTCTTATTAATATTATTCAGTCATGCTTAGCATTGTACCCATGACTGCCTTTACTACATCTCATCTAATTATTAATGCTACCCTATCTCTTCTTTGACTTTCCTTTCCAGAGTAAAACACAGCGTAATTATTTGAATGAAAATGTCCCATTTCTGTCCACTTTACCTCACTCATACCAACTGTGGCTATATCTGTGTGTTTCACTCCCTGTTTTACAATTCTAGCCTTCCTTGATTCATACTTCTCATATTCCATATTTCTTCTACATATGCTATACAGCTTTGGACTTTTCTTTCACCTCCATGCGTGTCAGCAACAGAACATCCTTTTGACATGAGTCCCCCTGCTCTGCTTGATCCTCTACTCTTCCCCAGTGCTGGCTGACACAGGTTCTGCACTACACAGTTATTGCACTGTGATTCCACTGTAACCGTCATGGCTGCCTCCTATGGAATCCTGGGGTTTGTAGCCTCAGGAAGTACTGGAGTCTTTGCCTGAGGCTGCTAAATATCCCTCCCTAAACTGCAAAACCCATGATGCCATAGAATAGAACCATGGCAGTTAAAGTGGAATCATAGTGCAATAGTTATGTAGTGCAGAAAGATCTTGAGTATCTTTGGATCTAATGTCTGGAGATGTAATGAAGAGGAGGGGTTGCAGACTCTCAAAGGGGTTTGTCGGGTCATGGGAAATGTAATATTTTATTTGGATTAGCCCCCAGCATTGTGGGGATCTTGTGAAAGACTACAGGATAAGTATAGATAGTTGGTCTTTCACATTTGTGGGTTTGACTTCCATGGATTTGATTATTTGTGAGTTTTTCCAACCCTTGTCCCTCCCACTTCAAGTGGTTTTTTTCTGGAGGAAACTTTCCTCCTGGGGACTCCGATCAGGCCATGCAATCCTTTAAAAACCTGCCTCTGGTCCTCCTCCTCCTCCTCCACCAGAAATTGCCTGGCCAGCTAAGGATGGATCACAGCCCAGTTTCTCGGCCCCACAAAACCTCCTCTGATGCCCCACACAACCCAAGGAAGGACATGGACAAGAGCGAGGACGGCCACTACGCCAACCCACCCCCTTGCCTTCTTTTTCCGGACTCTGAGTGCAGATTCTCCCCACCATGCCTGAGCTTCCTTCCCACACACAGACACATTTTTTCCACTTTTGTGGGGATCCTTTGCCCCAAACCCTAGTAAATGTTTAGGGCCAAAGGTATATCTAAATAGGTACGGATGTCATTTTCTAATTGGGAAAAACCCTAAGCTTTCTTTAATAGGGTCATAGTCTTACTGAGACTTGCTCAATAGGAGGATGAAGCGTGCAGGCTTTTCACCAAGCCCTTCTGCCTCTTTTGATGCCGCATCTCTTCCACGGATCAGTTTACATTCCTTCTGGGGGCTGTGGCATCGCCCACGCCGCAGCCAAGAATGTGGCTGGACAATGGGTGCTGTTTGCCCAGCTATTTCGCCGGAGCGTGTTTACCAACACTTAGAAAGCAGCAGACATAAATGCCCCCTTTTCACTTTTGTTTGAACGGGGGTATTTTCTCCCCCTTCTTGGCCCTGCGGGCCCCCACAAAACTGAATGCCAGGCGCTCATTGGCTCTGGGTTTCTGCAGAGATGGCATCCTTGCAGGGCCAGCTGGGTTCTTAAACGAAGGGGGCCATCCTTGTAGCATTCTGCAGAAAAGGAATTGCTGTCTCGGCCGCCAGACCTTCCCCTCCATGCCGCTAGGAATTGTACAGTAGCAACCACATCATCTAAAACGATGAGGTCCCCAGGCAGCTTCGGGTGGGAGAGAGCCTTTCTGCTCAGAGTGCTGGTTTCAACAGTGGGTAAGTTGATTTCTCGAATTGTGGTGTCTGAGAGCTGGACAGGTCCCCCAGAGGCCATCTAGTCCAACCCCCTGATTGGCACAATAATCTACAGAGAGACAAAGACCACACCAACACCCAAGGCAGTCTGAGATTCTGGGAATGGTTCCTAACTTTAGGAATCTTCCACTAATTTTCCTAGCACATGTTAGTCAGAGACAGATATTCTCTAAATGTGGAAATGTCATTAACTGTCATCTCAAATAACAATAACCCTATTCTTTTATAAATCCATTAGATAATTTACAGAGAGCCATTCAAGTTGTTTGTTTCCAGTATCTGGAATCATGAGAGAGAGAAAGAGAGAGAGAATGTGTTATAGCGATTTGAGCTTTGGACTATATAACTCTGGAGGCCAGGATTTAAATCCTCTAGCATGGAAACCCATTTTTTTAAGAATTATTTTTATTAAAAGTCGATTCTTAAGATATTTAAACAAACACTTTTTGGAATATAACATATAGGATAGTACGAAACATAAACTAATTTTACAACAAGGAATATACCATTTACATTAGGCAAGGGAAAAAAGAGACATTTACTTATGCCATAACTTGACCAACTGATACTTTACTAAGAATCAAGTAGAATAAAGAATATAGAAAAAGAGGGAACAATTTAGATTTAGCTGATTTAGAGAGAAACAAAAGGGGGGGGAATGTATATTTAGTTGTCAACGCGATAAGTATTTCTAATATTAATAGTATAATTTTTTAAAAAAAAATCCTCTTCTTCCCATGATTTTTCCTGTTCTTTCCCCCTCACTCAAAGAAGGCTGATACTTTACCTGAATTATTCAAGCCTGTCAACCTATCATATGGGGAAGTTCACATCCCTTGCTTTCCTCTATTTCATTTTCTTTTCTTTCTCTCCTTTCTTCTTTTTCTGCTGTTTCTCTTCTCTAACTTCCTCATCAAATTTGCAGGTGACACCAAATTGGGAGGGGTTGCTAATACGCCAGAGGACAGGATCAAAATTCAAAATGACCTGGATAGATTGGAGAGCTGGGCCAAGGCTAACAAAATGAAATTCAACAGAGAGAAGTGTAAGGTCCTACACTTAGGTAGAAAAAATGGAATACAGAAGTATAGGATGGGGGACACGTGGCTGGATAGCAGTACATGTGAAGGGGATCTAGGAGTCTTCATAGACCACAAGCTGAACATGAGTCAGCAGTGTGATGCCGCAGCCAAGAAAGCCAATGCAATTCTCGGCTGCATCAATAGGAGTATGGTGTCTAGATCGAGGGAGGTACTGGTACCACTCTACTCTGCTTTGGTTAGACCTCATCTTGAATGCTATGTCCAGTTCTGGGCACCCCAATTCAAGAAGGACGCGGTCAAGCTGGACCAAGTCCAGAGAAGGGCGACCAAAATGGTGAAGGATCTGGAAGCCATGAAGCCCTATGAGGACAGACTGGGGATGTTTAGTCTGCAGAAGAGAAGGTTAAGAGGGGACATGATAGCTATGTTTAAATATTTGAAGGGATGCCATGTAGAGGAAGGAGAGGGCTTGTTTTCTGCTGCTCTAGAGACCAGGACAAGGAGCAATGGATTCAAGCTGCAGGAAAGGAGATTCCACCTGAACCTCAGGAGAACTTCCTGGCAGTCAGGGCTGTCCGGCAGTGGAAGATGCTGCCTCGGAGTGTGGTGGAGTCTCCTTCCTTGGAGGTTTTTAAGCAGAGGCTGGACGGCCATCTGTTGGGAATGCTTTGAGGGTGTTCCTGCATAGCAGGGGGTTGGACTGGATGGCCCCTGTGGTCTCTTCCAACTCTACATTTCTATGATTCTGTGATTCCTTCTTTTTCTATAAGCGGCCATGGAAACCCACTTGGTGACCTTGGGCAAGTCACACTCTCTCGGCGTCAGAGGAAAGCAAAGGCAAACCCCTTCTGAACAAACCCTGCCAAGAAAACCTTGTGATAGATTTGCCTTGGGGGTTTCCATAAGGACATTTCTGCACTAGACTGTTATAGCGCGATGATTCCACTTGCGACATCCTATGAAATCCTGGGGTTTGCAGTTTCGGGAGGGGCCGGCCGGCCCCCCAAAACTGCAAACCCCAGATTCCATAGGATGTTGCAAGTGGAATCATTGCGCTATAACAGTCTAGTGTGGAAATGGCTTAAGCCAGAAATGACTCCAGGGCACTCAACTAACTAGCTAGCTAGCTAGCTAGTTCATTTATATGATATCGCCTCTGGCTAAACCTGTTCTCTGTGCATTTATCTAACCATTTGCATTGTTGCTTCAGTTTGGGGTGGCTATCAGCATTTTCCACAGCTGAAATTATACTGCAAGGAAAAGTACTTCAGAACTCTTGAAGTGCTGCCAAATTATTCTCTGGGCATCCTTGCATGGTGTTGCTTGTTCATCCCAGTTCATGGCCCATGTTATTATAGATACGCAATGGGCTACAGCGGGGAGGAACCGATCCACAGACAATCCAGTATTTATGCAGAGGTTTGGCACTGATGGCTTTCTGATTCTGCGGTCCTACCCTTTGAGCTGGAATACCAGACAGAGCTCGTGAAAGTTACTAGTCTTTAGCCCTTGAGTTCTTAGAATTCTCTAGCTAGCTGGTCAGTTCAAGGAAGTCACTTTTCTACTCTCCAAAACTGAAAGTTCAAGATGGTACATTTTCGGCCGGTGGAGACATTTGTGAACAAGAGCCAGCACGGCACATCAGTTTGCTCATTGGACTGTGACTCTGGAGACCAGGGTTGAAATCCTCACTCGGTCGTGGAGACCCAGTAGATGACCTTGGGCAAATCACACTCTCTCAGCCTCCGAGGAAGGCAAAGGCAAAACACCTCCGAACAAACCTTGCTAAGAAAACCCTGTGATAGGGCCACCTTAGGGCCACCGCAAATCAGAAAAATGACTTGAAAACTCATAAAACAAACAACAAATGATCTTTGTACGATTCTCAGCTGCTCGTTATTTAGAGTGAACTCTATATTCAACTGTCCTTTATTTAAGGACATAGTGAGTCCTTTCCTAAAATCCATCGTGTCCTCCTTCCTGGAAAAGGAAAGGAAATGTAGAAAAGAAATGGGCTGTAAGTAGCTATGCTGGTTGATGTTTGCTTCTGTAATTCATAGTCATCTTTAAACCTTCCTTCCATTTCAATCGTGTGAGTCGCAGTGCAGACAGGCATCTCTGAGTACACCGATATCTCTAAATGCGCAGATATATCTGAGAAGCAGGTGCCTCCCATCTGTCTACATCCTGTAGATTTGTTTGATTTGTAAAATTACTTGAAAGCCTATATTGTGTAGTGGTTTGGGCATTGGGTTTGATTCCCTGCTCAGCCAAGGAAACCCTCTGGGTGACTTTGGGCAAGTCACACCCTCTCAGCCACAGAAAACCCTGTGATAGGGTTGCCGTATGTCAGAAACAATTTGACGGCACACAACAACTGCTTCCCATAAGGCAAAAGATACCAATGACTTTGTAAAATGCAGGAAAAGCAGTAATATTGCCTTACAGATTCTGTTCCTAATGGTGGTTTTCATCCCCGCTACATTCTTTTTATCGATATTTTCAACGAGGCGAAACAAGATCCTCATAATCAGAACAGAAGAAACTCAAACAATACGGGAGCAGGATGTAGAACAAAAACCAAAAGATGGAACATTGAGGGGGGGAAAAAAATAACCTAAATAAAGATGTGTTTTAAAAGCAGCAACAGTTCTGTTATAGTTATAGGTGTAACTTTATTTCCTCAGCTGAGAAGCTGGCTGGAGAAACAAAGAGAAAAAAACTCATATAGCGCTGGGCTCTCCTCCCTTTCTCTTTTGTCAAATCGATATTTAATAGAATGGGAAGACAGAGCAAGCCACTAGGGGGAAAAAATACCGTTCTCCCTAACTCAACACTATGCCTGGACTTGACAAGTTAAATTTATGTGTAACAATTAATCTCCCACACTTTTTGTTTATTGGTTTTTCGGTGAGCAGTTGCCCGCAGGCTGTATTTGCAAGGAAGGAACTGGCAAAACCACCGCTGAGTATTCCTTGCCTAAGAAAACCTTAGGAAATTCATGGAGTGGCCATAAGTCAATTGGCGACTTGACGGCACACCCAAAGATATCCGCTGTTTATACGGCCTGCAGGGGGAGAAGCAAAGGTGATAGTGGAGCCTGCACTTTGCCTAGAAAAGGCTCCCCAAATTTGGTGACCACCAGGAGTGATGACTGCAATTCCCATTGCCCTGACTGGGGATGATGGAGTTTGTCTTCCTGCATCTCTGGAAGATGCCAAGTTGAGGAAGGCTATTCAGAGGTCCCAGGGTTTATTTCCAAAGTGGTAGCCATGCTAGAGAGAGAGCCAGAGTGGTGCCGTGATTTGAATGTTGGACTATAGCTTTGAAGACCTGGCCGGGTTCGATTCCCTGCTGGGCCATGGAAACCCACTGGGTAACCTTGGGTGTGTCACACACTCTCAGCCCCCAGTAAACCCCATAATAGGTTTGCCTTAGGGTCTCCATAACTCAGAAACAACTTGAAAGCACACAACAAAAACCCTGCAAGTTCATTGTAGTAAAACAACCAAGGTCTGGTGACATCTTTGACAGATTCAGCATAGCATGAGGTTTCATAGCATACAATCCACTTCCCCAGATCTCTAGGCTGCAGTTTCTTATTAAAATGTAATCTTCCACCTTTGTTTCAGCAGAGATTCCCAGTACAGTTGACCATGCAGAATTTTTTGAAAAAATTAAAAAGCGAGAGAAATGACTTCTAATACGAATCAATCAGTGACAAATGCAAGAAAGAAGGAAGGACCGGTGGTGCTCAGAAATAGGGAGCAAAGATACTAAGAAATGAGGGGAAGCCATCTTATTCCAAGCCTTTTTGTCTATCTTGCCCACTAGAATCACTTCTCACTGGCAGCAGATTTCTATGGTTGCTGATGGAGAATGATCTGGAATACCAGACAGAGCTCGTGAAAGTTACTAGTCTTTAGCCCTTGAGTTCCCATCAGCTGCTTCCCATCAGCTGCTTTCAAATAGAGCTTATGAGATGGGCAATCCGATATTTTTCAGCTTTTTTCAAAGTAAGTCCCAAAGTGTTCAGTGGGGCAATCTTTCCACAAGTCTCCCTTCATGTGGCACCTTGTAGGAGAGCCCAGAACTCTGAAAAAGTTACTTCTTTTGACTGCCGTTCCACAAATCCAGCACTTGGCATGATGGCTGGATGATTCCAAAAGCTGTAGTTTAAAAAGTGGAGGAGAGTTTGGAGATGAGGGAGAGAGTTTTCCAAAGTCTGGGAGAGCTCTACAGATATCAGTACTCAGCACGAGGTCTCAGAACATATAGAACTTTGAAATAGCTAGAATCAATGCCTTGAATTGTACTAAAAACAGGCCATTTCCGCACTACACAGTTATGGTGCTATTATTGTACTTTCAACATCCTGTGGAATTCTGGGGTTTGTAGTTTACTAAGTCCAAAGAGCTCTCTGGCTGAGAATTTAAAATGTCACTCCTTAAATTGCAAACCCCAGGATTTCATAGGGGGTTGGAAGTAGAATAATAGCACTATAACAGTGTAGTGCAGAAATAGCCATAGTTAACAACTGAATTATTTGACAATTGGTGTGTTCTTTCTTAACTCTCCAAGAATAGGGCAGACTTCTGGTATGTGGGATCCATGTTATTTTTAAATTTAATAAATTAATTAAAAATTTAAAATCAAAACATTTTAATTTAATAAAAATTTACCAGAATCCCCAAATCGACTCCATTGAGCTTGTATCAAAAGCCATAGGCTTAGAATGAAAAAGTTCTAAGCCCGGGAATTTGCTCTGAACAACAGAGCTAATTCCACCATGCAAATAATCCAGTATTATAATCCAAGATGGGGGAGGGATGTAAGGGGGAGTAATTTTGCTGATGCTATCATTAAATAATTGTGAATCAGAAATATTTGCTCATCCACTGCAAATCACCCAGACATCTCTCAATTCAGAGCTACCTTCTGTTCATCCTGGACTAGACTAGAAGCTATATTTGAACCAGCAGAACTTTCTGAATAGTCTTCAAAGGCAACTCCACTTCCAACATTGTTTCAAGATTCCAGACTGGGGCCATTTCCGCACTAGATTGTTATAGCGCTATTATTCCACTTTCAACATCCTATGGAATCCTGAGGTTTGCAGTTTCGGGAGGGGCCGGCCAGCCCCTCCCAAAACTGCAAATCCCAGGATTCCATAGGATGTTGAAAGTGGAATAATAGCGCTATAACAATCTAGTGCAGAAGTTACTGAGCACTGGGTAGCAACAGACGAAATCCAGTTTTGTTTTGTTTTTTGTGTTGTTGGGCTTGTGCTTGATCTTTGTATGAGATGCTGGAGAGATGGTACCAGTCTCAGCAGACAAGACTGAGCTACGTGGCTATAGTAAATTTTAAATTTTACTCCATATTAAACCATCTTTACAGAAAGCAACAAAAAGATTCAGATCACATCTGCTGACTGTGTGTGTGTGTATGTGTGTGCATAATTTGGGGCAAAGTATTGGTACAATTTTAAGCTTATTATTATTTTTATTCATTAATTTTACCCTGTCTTGCCTCTAGTGAGTCCAAGATAGTATACACGGGGCTCTCGGTATCCGCTAAGTTTTGGTTCAGGGACCCTCTCTGGATATCCAAAATTGTTACTGCTCAAGTCCCATTATGTGCAATGGTGTAGTAAAATGGCATCCCATATATAAAATGGCAAAATCAAAATGTGCTTTTCGGGTTTTTTTAAAAAAATATTTTCAAGCCGTGGTTGGTTGAATCCATGGATACAGAATCTGCAAATAGGGAGGGCTAATTGTACATGGATTGCCTCCTCACCTATCCTCACAACACCCTTGCGAGGTAGGAAAGGAGGAAATAAAGAGTGATTAGCCCAAGGCCACCCAATGAGCTTCATGGCTCACTGGGAACTGGAAGTTGGATCTCCCTGATCTGAGCCCAATACTTGAATCACTCCACTCCACTACCTCTCCACTTTACTATGATGCATTATTTATACAGACTTATTTATGTACCCGCCCGCAATGTCAAAGGAAAAAAGTGTTTCCTGGACTATCTGTGCCAAAGTTTAGAAGTCTAGATGGTGCAGACATAGTCAACCATTTTAAGAGCCCTTCAGCCCCGTCGTCTCCTCCGTTTCTACAGAGACACAAACATGCCTCCTTCTTCAGATGTGACAAGTTGTGAGTGTGCCTTGAGCCACTCATATCACATTTTAACTTCTCTTCCTAGAGTAAAGGTCCTATTACTATTTTGATGATAACCTTTGTTGCTGGAACGCTGTTGGGGCCCTTACGGCTTTGTCTGTGGACGTACATGTATGGGAATTAGAATTATGCAGTTGTGTAATATCTGTATCCAGTAGCAGTGCTGACACCACGCACACAAGCGCACAATAAAGTCTGCCCTCCACATTTGCAGATTTCACTTTTGCAGATTTGATTATTTGCAGATTATTTGCTGTCACCTCCGCTGCCTTCCTGGGCCATTTTCAATAGGGACTGCAAGCCTTGTGAGATTGAGAAACTGCGAACAAGATTTCTAAGTCCTTATTAAAAATGGTGTGGGGCAGCAGTGAAGGTGGCCGTAAGCCCCACCAGCCCCCCACTTCTGCCTCGGGAAGGGACCCTGATGCCTCAAAGGAATCCACGGTGGATTGAATAGAGTGATCATACTTTTTTTGTGTATTAAATATGGTTTGGGAGGGCCTAGAGTTATTCACGGATTTTCCACATTCACGGGGGTCCTGTGCCCTTAACCCTAGCAGATGTGGAGGGATGGCTATACTTGCATCACACACCAATATTGGCACACCGCACACTGATGTGCATTGCACTCTTGCAGGTGTCACCTTGGCAATTCAGTAAAGGTCTCCCTCCACGCCTCTGCTATGGTTCGCCTTAGGGTCAGAAATGACTCAGAGGCACCCAACAAGAAGTCATTCTCTCATGACAAAACCATAGACTTTGATACCATGTTAAATGCCATGGCAGCATCCTATGGGATTTGTAGTTTTGTGAGGTACTCAGAATTGCGGCTGGGAGCTCTGCTGCCTCGTCAAACTTTGCTATGGGCCTTCAAGTTGACTCCAACTTATCCTAGGGTTTTCTTGGCAATATTTATTTGGAGAAGGCTTGCATCGTCTTTCAGGCATAGTAAATCTGACTTGTCCATGGTCACCCAGTAGATTTCTGTGGCTGAGCAGGGATTCGAACCCTGACCTCCTAGAGTCCAGCACTAAAACTACTACAGCAAACTAACTCATCAAATCCCAATATTCCAGAGGATGTTGCCACAGCAAGTAAAGCAGTATCAAAATGTTATGTGTAGCATGAAAAAGGGGCCTATTCCTCCATACTGTATAAAATTAACATGCAGAACTCATGCAGAACTCAAGTGATGGCCTCTAATTTTGATAACATTTTAAAAATGTAAAGACAAATGATAGAGAAGGAAATTTCTGTCAGTGATGACTGATGAGAACTACACCTCAAGAGTGTTGGATTTCGTGTCCATTTCTGCACTACACTGTTATAGTGCTATTATTCCACTTTCAGCATCCTATGGAATCCTGGGGTTTGCAGTTTAAGGAAGGGCATTTAGAATTCTCAGTCAGAAAGCTCTTTGGCCCCAGGAAACCACAAACCCCAGAATTCCACAGGATGCTGAAAGTGGAATAAGAGCACTAGAACAGTGAGATGCGGAAATGGCCAGTGTCTCCACAACGGGAACGGCAAGCTTTGTTCTGCTGGGGCTCACATAATGTTGGAGATAATCTGCCAGGGTGCAAACCACAGGTGGATGGGGCCAAAGCCAAGAGTCTGTGCAGAGAAGACCAAGGGCTGCCTTTGGCTGTAGGCCTTCAAAGTGCACAGTACTAGCCTATAACGTTGGATCTATAACATGGCCCTGAACTTGCAAGATCTTAGCACAGCTATTAATGACAGGGTTACTTGAAGATTTGTCCTGGAAAGCTAGAGTTGTGTAGTGGTCTGAGCATTGGACTATGACCCTGGAGACCAGAGTTCGATTCCCTGCTCGGCCACGGAAACCCGCTGGGTGATCTTGGGTGCCTCGTCCGCTCTCAGCCCCAGAAAACCTCATGATAGGTTCGTCTTAGGGCTGCTATAAGTTGGAAACAACTTGAAGGCACCCAACAACAACCAACAAACTTGGAGATCTTTTCTTTATATGGTCGCTGCAAGTCAAAACCAACTTGACAGCAATTAACAACAACAAGAATCAAATAGAACCTCCACACAAAGAGACAATTTATCTCTGGCTGTTGGAGATGAGCAAGAGTAACAAACAATTGTGCCTTGCCCGTAAGCCTGTGGCAGCTTCTGTTGGCTTTGGAATACTGGACTAAATGGACCTTTTCTTCTGATTTAGAAGGGTTATCCTAAGGTTCCCATCTCAGTATGCCAAGTTGAGTTTCAAAGAATGAGCGGTTTTCTCTCTGGAGCATCTTTTCCTAGCCCAACAGTCTCTAGATGTGTGGGACTACAGCTTCCACCATCCCCAGTCAGGACTGAGTGGACAGAACGGAGGTAGATTGGCCAATTATGTGACTCAGAATATGGCAATTTCCTGTATTCTTGTATAAATCCGTAAGGCCAGGAGTCTTCTTTCTTTTCAGCAGAAGGTCACAGTGACAATGCTGTCTTGTGTATACAAGAGACTGCCAAGTTTGTGCTTAAATGGTGCGATTCTGTACAGCATAGTTTGGATGATTTTTATTTAAGCCAGACTTTGACACAGAACCATGAGGCCTGGAATCTTATGTGCACGTTATTCGGTGAAGGAGAAGAGCTCGGAGAAAGTCCATATGATTTCCATGTAGATGGACCCAGGCCCATCTCTGCTGTCTCCCACTAGTTGAAACTCTGGAGAGAAGCTATCACACAGCATAGACAATATTGAGCTGGAAGGACCCTTGATAATGACCACGTTCCATCTTATTCAGTGTCATCTGCTCTGACCAGCAGTGATTCCTCATATCCTTGGACAAAATTCAAAATCTACAAAAGAGCAATGCCTTCATCGGCCAACCAAAATGCAGAAAAGGCATCGTGCAAGTGACACTCCTGTTACCAGATAATTTCTTTCTTAAAAAAATCCAGAATGGCAAGGGATAGATTTTGTGAACAGGATATAGAAGTCCTACCACCGAGCTACAATCTTTGCTTCTCCAAGTGTTAAACAAATTGTTACCCAACTTATTACTTTAAAAATGGCAGATTCTTTAATCTCACGTAACAAATCAAAATTGCACATTATCAAAGGGCTACAAGGCAGACACATTCAGCACCATTTAGTACTAACTGTATAGGGAGAAATGGTGTGTGTGTGTGTGTGTGTGTGGTGGGGATGGAAAACCAGATTGGCAGTGCTTTGTGTCCATATTTGTGTCTCACCTATGTAATGTAATGTAATGTAATGTAATGTAATGTAATGTAATGTAATCTTGCATAATATATAATATTATCATATTATTATAAAATGGAATATAGTAGGCTTGTCCACAAGGTAGATGGACTTTTGGGTGTCTTCCCCAAAAGTCTTCCACTTTACTCCAACTCTTCAGCCTCCAAAAGTGCCCTTTCGTGTGTTTCATCCCCTGGCTTTGACTCATAGGTAGCAACTATGCGATAGCAATTATCTCTATGACCAAAAGAGGTGGCTGAACATGCAGCAATGAACGACCGGTCAGCCCCTCTTTTTTTGATATCCGACTCCCCTGTCCACTTAAGGTAATTCCCATCTCAAAATGATGGTGCGGAACTGCAGGATGCTTTTGGAAGGCATCTCAGCGCTACACCCTTGTAGCGGTTTTGACGTCACTCCAACTGACATGGTTCATCCTATGGAAACTTGGGATTTTTAGTTTGGGGAAGGACTAGTTTTAGTGCTTTAGGCCAGTGCTTTCGGCTGATCAGACCTGAGCTTTAATACTGTCGGCCAGAGGAGGACACTAGAGCTTTCTAGCAGAGCATTGTGCTAGAGTTTCCTTCTTTGGAGGTTTTTAAACAGAGGCTGGATGGCCATCTTTTGGGAACGCTTTGACGGTGTATTCCACTCTATGATTCTAAATCCTGTTCCAAATTACATATCCCAGGATTCAACCTGCTATAACTGTGTAGTGTAGACACACTCATTGTATATAGTTATATAACCTCTATCCCTGACATCCTTGCCATTTCCGCACTACACTGTCATAGTGCCATTATTCCACTTGCAACATTCTATGGAATCCTGGGGTTTGCAGTTTAGGGAGGGGCATCTTCGGCCTCAGTAAACTACAAGCTCCAGAATTCCACAGGATGTTAAAAGTGGAATAATAGCAATATAACAGTGTAGTGTGGAAATGGCCCTCGTCTGTGCATGGGGAATCTTACCAGCTATGATGTCTATTTTGAAGTTTTATCTCTGTATTTTTGCCCAATGCTTCTTCAGTCCAGTCCATTTATATCTATCCATCCATCACTTATTTATACACTTTTTTTTTCCTGAATTGGGGTTCAAGCGAGCTTAGAAAAGAAGGAGAATGTCAATAAAAAATTATGTTCTGTAGAGTCTAACTAGCTTCCCTTCTCAAACCAGAATCTGGAGAACTCATGCAAGGCATACATACGCATAGAAATCTTTGCAGAAATGTTTTGCAAAATACAAGCATTCTGGCAACGCTGTCTGGGATGGGAGGGACGGGGAAAGCAGAGCCCAGTATAGAACATGATGGTATGGAGGCCTACATTTTCTTGAATGTATTAGCTATGCTGTACAAGTCTGTCTGAAGGCCATCTCTGTCAAAAAGCGCAGGAGTGAAATCTCCTAACCCATGAAAAATTATCGGATTTGGAATTTGCCCTCTGGGGCGGAACAAAAGGACTGGATTGTGTGGCGTACAATGGGCCTCTTTGACTCAAATGTCACCCCAAAGGCTTCTGGGCAGCCCAAATGTTCTATAGCCAGGTCAGCAGTGTTGATGAAACACAGCTTTTCTGCAGAAGGGAACCTCCTACGTGGTGGATGGATGGATGAGGGGGTGGCAGCGATGAACAGTCTCTCAGACTGAGAGCCCTTGTATATTCTTCTGCTGAATAAAGCAGCTTTCTACACCTCCACCTCATGTTATTGTGCCCGGTATAATTAATCTCCCCCCGCCCCCAGTAGATCTACAAGACCACCTTTAATAATCATATCCAGATTACGCTACGAGGTGTACCTGTGAACCTTATTTCTTCAGTGAATCCTACCATACTAAGTTGTGGTTACGAAGAACTGTGATACAGGAGTCCCTCCGCTTTTCAAGAACTCATTTTTTCATTGTTCCACTCTTTCAACCATTTTAGACTATAGATGGGCACCATTCTTTCAATGCAAGTTCTGCTTTCTCGTCAGTTCTTCTCATCTTGCCTTCTTCCTGTAGGGAACGTGAGGAAATTATAGAGGCTCAGCAAGTGACCTCCGTAATTTTCTCATGTTCCCCAAGAACAGTGGTGTATCTAGCACAGTGGTTCTCAACCTGTGGGTCCCCAGATGTTTGTGGACTTCAGCTCCCAGAAGCCCCAGCCACTATGGTCAATGCTCAGGGCTTCTGGGAGCTGAAGTCCATGAACATCTGGAGACCCACAGGTTGAGAACCACTGATCTAGTATAAACAGTGTATAGGGCAAGTGTGGAAGTTGTGACCCTACCTTCTCAACCCGACCTCCATCCCTACATACACAGTCCTTTTGCACCCCCCTCAGTGTTGGCACCTGGGGCACATACCCTTCTTGCCCCACCTTAGACACGCCTCTGCCTAAGAAGAAGGCAAGAGGAGAAGAACTGGATGAAAGACTGGATTCTGCTTGGTGACCCTCCACAATTCCTTTATGCTCCCTATAGGAAGAAGGCAAGAGGACAAGAACTGACGAAAGACCAGTTCTGCTTTTCAAGCAGTTCCACTTCCTGACAGTTCTCTGGTCTCTAACCCATCTGATAAGCCGGGGATGCCTGTACTAATAGCATGCAGTTTTTAATTACTTACAATGACACTTGAGCACACGGATAGTAATAGACATAGAATAATTCACCCCTAACCTGGATGAAGACAACTTCTACTCAGTAATGCTATGTTACCTTGCCACACAACCTGCAGGGTCCCACAACACCCAAAGTTTTCACCTGCAAGGATGAATGGATTGCCCTGTTCCATTCCATAATTTTTCTTCTGGCTCGCTTTCACCTTAATACCCCAGCTTCCCCAATTCAGGATAAATTAGGGGAATTTCTCCAACTGATTTTGACTTTGGAGCAGGCACCACTATTTCCCTTGGATCTTTTTGGTTCCTCTTTCGATTAGAGAGGAGCCACTGTGTACAGATCCAAATACTGTGAAACAATAAAATCATCACGATCACCACCACCCTCAGCCTCACCCAGTTTTAGTCCTAGCATTCCCCAACCTGGTGTCCTTCGTATGCCTTGGACTACAAATCCCACCATCATCAGCTGACATGCTATTCATGCATAGTGCTGTTTCTCTGTGCCTCTAATTTTTATTCTCTGCTGCCTCCTCTCTCTCTTTCTTATAGAAATGTAGAGTTGGAAGAGACCCCAGGGGCCATCCAGTCCAACCCCCTGCCATGCAGGAACACCCTCAAAGCACTTCTGACAGATGGCCATCCAGCCTCTGCTTAAAAACCTCCAAAGAAGGAGACTCCACCACGCTCCATGGAGGCACCATATTCCACTGCTGGACAGCCCTGACCATCAGGAAGTTCTTCTTGAGGTTCAGGTGGAATCTCCTTTCCTGCAGCTTGAATCCATTGCTCCTTGTCCTGGTCTCTGGAGCAGCAGAAAACAAGCTCTCTTCCTCCTCTACATGGCATCCCTTCAAATATTTAAACAGGGCTCTCATGTCCCCTCTTAACCTTCTCTTCTGCAGACTAAACGTACCCAGCTCTCTAAGTCTATCCTCATAGGGCATGGCTTCCAGGCCTCCCACCATTTTGGTCACCCTCCTCTGGACTTGCTCCAGCTTGACCATGTCCTTCTTGAATTGGGGTGCCCAGAACTGGACACAGTATTCAAGATGAGGTCTAACCAAAGCATCTTGCCCCCTTTCTCTTATTATCAACTATTCCCTTTGTTCCTTTCTCTTCAACACCATTCAGTGTCTGCCAGGAGAGAGATCTGAGATCTGGAGACAGAGAGAGCAGAGAGAGAGAAGAGAGAGCAGAGATCTGAGCAGATTACAGTACTTCCAAAGGGCAATTCAAATTAGTCTGAGGGCCACCCTTGGCCTAGAGACGGCATCCTCCTGCATAATCTTCCAGGTCAATCTTTGCTTCTTCCCAAATTATGGAGAAGAAAATACTGAGCTGCTAGATGTGGCTTGTGAGCGACCTGCCATGAGACTTTGGAAACTGGGCATTCCCAATAGCAGGGTCCAGCTCCCTGCTTGGCCAGAGAAACCCACTGAGTGAAAAGACTGGCTGACGATGCTGGATCTGGCAGAAATAGATACATGAACTATATTAATTAATTGATTAAATTTAGAAATGATTGGGATAAATTGATTGTTTATCTAAGAGACTCTTGGGGGGATCAGTTATAGGTTCTGTAGGTTAAGCTTACAGTTATTAAACACTAGGCAGTAGTATGATGGACACATTGAAAGAACTAAACTTTGTAGCTTATCTTAGAACCAAAAGCTGGTCAGCTAGAAGTCATTTATATGTCTTTTTGGCCCCTTTTTAGTTTACTTGTAGTTTAGGTAATTTTAATGTAGTTTGGGTAATTAGATAGGAAAGACTATGGCCATTTCCGCACTAGACTGTTATAGCGCTATTATTCCATTTTCAACATCCTATGGAAGCCTGGGGTTTGCAGTTTCGGGAGGGGCTGGCTGACCCCTCCCGAAACTGCAAACCCCAGGCTTCCATAGGATGTCGAAAGTGGAATAATAGCGCTGTAACAGTCTGGTGTGGAAATGGCCCTAAGTTCAAGGACTGTAACCATTATCCTCTCCTGTTTTCCATTGCAGTGCTAAATCCAACTTTGGCCATTAACGTTTACACGGACCGGGAAGTGCATGGCACAGTTGGCTCCAACGTTAAACTTTCTTGCTCGTTCTGGTCCCATGAGTGGATCTCCGATGATATTTCTGTCACTTGGCACTTCCAACCAGAAAGCAGCAGAGACAGCGTATCGGTAAGGTATTTTCTGATTCTGAATGCCAGGCCATTTTTCTCCAGGCCAAACTTTGCCATGCTTTCTTTGCTGGCAACAGTCTTAAAGAGATGTGATTCAGGCCTTTTGTCCCCTGGTAAGAGCCAGCATGGGGTAGTGGATTATGATCCTGGAGAACAGAGCTTGATTCCTGACTCTGCCATGGAAACCCACTGGGTGACCTTGGGTGCATCACACACTCTCAGCCCTAGAAAAACCTACGATAGGTTTCCTTTAGGATTGTCATAATTTGGAAACTACTTGCAAGCACACAACAAGAGCAAAGCCAGAAACAACTTGACGGCACACGACAGCAGACCTCCCAGTGACCGATGACAAAACAAAGGTTGCTCAAAGCAAGACATGTAGCTGAGGAAAATCACATGCTATGATAAACAGATGTCTTTTAGCACTTGGGGGAGCATCTCTTCTACATGTGTGGTAAATCTATTACCTACTTCGACCCCCCTAGTTTAATCTGTACATGCAATTTTATATCTGCTTAAGAAAATAAAAGCAGATGGGTGGTTTTGATCAAAGGCTTACTGTTGATCCAGCATCCTTTTTCCCACAATGGCCAAAGAGTCCACTTCTATAGGCCAATCCCACAGCCTCCAATTCTTAGAATCATAGAATAATACAGTTGGAGGAGACCCCAGGGACCATCCAGTCCAGTCCCCTGCCATGCAGGAACACACATCAAAGCACTACAGATTCTTAGGCTGGCATTGATCTTGGCTGGTAGAATAGAGGAAGCTGTCATTGGTCTATCTACCCAGATTGGCAGCAACTGTTCAGAGCTATAGGTTCCTAGCCTTACCTGGAGATGCTGGGGATTGAACATGGCAATTTTTCCTGTGCAAATCAGGTGCTCTTTCCCAACCCGTGGCCTTTCCTCATTGATGAGTCTTTGTACTTGTGTCTTCCCATCACAGATATTTCACTATGCCAAAGGCCAGGCTTACATAGACAACGTGGGGGTATTCAAGGAGCGCATTGAATGGGTTGGGAATCCACGCTGGAAAGATGGTTCCATTGTCATTCACGACCTGGAGTACACCGACAACGGCACCTTTACATGTGATGTCAAGAACCCACCCGACATTGTGGGGAAAACATCTCAGGTCACGCTCTACGTCTTTGAAAATGGTAATGTTTCCTGTCCAGCTCATGTGTCATAAAGTTGCACCAAACGGTATTTCCGTTCTTATTGGAACAGATACAATGGTGCACACACTGGCGTGCTGAATAGCATATTAGAAAATATTCTTATCAGATCGGATGCGTATGTGTGCGAAAGAGACTGTATGCATAAGTTCACATGCAATCAAGCAGAGTTCATGTATGGTTCACAAAATAAACCATTCAGATAATTGATAAAACCCCCAAACTTGCAATGTTTGCAGGTAGAGAGGGGAGAAATAGCTGTGAAAATATCCTCATTCGACCTAATCAAGGAACGATGGAAGAAGAAGAGGAGGAGGAAAATGAAGAGTAAAGCTATAACCTGGTGTACAAATCTGTGCTCAAAAGTCCATGATTTTGCTAAGAATGTGAAAAGTCGAGTGCAGCTCATTGTTCACTTCACCATAAAAACCGTATAGAATTACGCATAGGTAATACGGTTCTCTGTAGAGATCTGTGTTCTAATGTAAGTGGTAGCAAAAGGCTACTAGTGTTAGATTTTAAGGCTGTTATTGGCAAAAAAGTGGCAATATTGACAGAAACAGATGACAACCCAAAGTAAGCTACTGACTGAGTCCCCTCTTGCCAGGACTCAGCAAGCATTGGGATCCAGAGCTTCAGTTTCTAGTACCCAGAGGGAGCTGGCTGGGGGTCGTGAGAAACAGACACGGGGGTCCAAAGTAATCCAGGGACAAATTACAGAGGAGCAAATAAGGATCGGAGGGACCAGAGGTAGTGGTTTTCAAGCTAGATTCCTAGATGTTGTTGCATTACTCCTCCCAGAAGACACAGCAAGCACGGCCAATGTTGCTATGGTCATAACGTTAGCACATTAAATGAATGTTTAAACAAAGGGCCAGGAGCAAGAGCCAAAGGAACAACCAAGGAAAGGAAGCAGCAGGGCAGGCAATTGTCTTTAGAAGAAAGAGATCTAAGACGGCTCAGCGTCTGAGGCCATTTCTGCACTACACTGTTATAGTGCTGTTATTCCACTTTCTGCACTACACCGTTATACTGCTATTATTCCACTTTCTCCACTATAATACTATAGTGCTGTTATTCCACTTTCAACATCCTGTGGCATTCTGGGGTTTGCAGCTTCCTGAGCCCAAAGAGCTCTCTGGCTGAGAATTCTCCCTAAATTGCAAACCCCAGGATTCCATAGGAGGTTGGAACTGGAATAATAGCACTGTAACAGTGTAGTGCGGAAATGGCCGAGGTTTGGAGGTCAGGAGCTGAGTCTTGAGGATCAGCTGAGAGAATGTGCACACGATCTCCTGGAAGATAAGAATGACTATGAGGGACTGCTAGTGATGATGGCTATATATTACCTCCAGAAGCAGAGATTGGGTGCTCTTCATAGGCCGCTTCCACACTGTACTCTTATAGTGCTTTTATTCCACTTTCAACATCCTGTAGAATTCTGGGGTTTGTCGTTTCTTGAGGCCAAAGGGCTCTATGGCTGAGAATTCTAAATGCCCCTCTCTAAACTACAAACCCCAGAATTCCACAGGAAGTTGCAAGTGGAATAATAGCACTATAACAGGGCAGTGCAGAAATGGTCTTCGCATTAGCAGCTGAGGTAATTGGATGGGTGGGAGCGCTGTTGAGCTCATGCCTTTTTTGTGAGCTTCCTTTGAGTCATTTGGTTGGCCGCTGTGGAAGCAGAATGCTGGATGAACTTGGCCAGTGGGTCTCAAACTGTGGGGTGGGATGCTAATGTGGGGGGCTGCAATAGTTGCTCCAGCGGGGGACTCAAGAAAAGTCAGCCTGAAAGTACAGCAAATGTGAAAGGGCAAGACTCTGGCCATTTCCGCACTAGACTGTTATAGCGCTTTGATTCCACATTCAACATCCTATGGAATCCTGGGGTTTGCAGTTCCGGGAGGGGCCGGATGGCCCCTCCCGGAACTGCAAACCCCAGGATTCCATAGGAAGTTGAATGTGGAATCAAAGCGCTATAACAGTTCAGTGCGGAAATGGCCACCTGTGTGCACATGTGTGTCCGTATGTGTGCGTGTGCACCGTTGAGGATTGCCTGGTCTTTGCAAAACAGCAACACAAAGAATTTCTCCCTGTTAAGCCTTCCTTCAACCTCAGACATAGCAGAAATATGGCTTCCCTTTTTAAAAGCTTTTCCCATTTAACTTCCCCGAACATTCTGTTGTTGGTGCAATAGGCGCATGGACCGTAGCGACCATGAGGCATTTTGGTGGGTGGAGGGATGTGAAAAGAGAAGACAGAGAGTGCCAGAACTCAGCATTAAGAGGGAAGGAGTGTACAGTATGATTCATCCATGAGAGAAAGGGCCTTTCTGCACTACTTTGTTATAGTGCTATTATTCCGCTTCTAACCTCCTATGGAATCCTGGGGTTTGCAGTTTAGGGAGGGGCCTTGAGAATTCTCAGCCAAGGAGCTCTTTGGCCTCAGGAAACTGCAAACCCCAGAATTCCACCGGAGGTTGAAAGTCGAATAATAGCATCGTAATAATGTAGTGCAGAAAAGCCCAAAGAGAGGGAAAGAGTTATGGGATAGGACCTGGGGGCTGCAATGTCCTCATGCAGACATAAAGGGGGTCACAGGGTTGAAAACTTTGAGAACCATGGGATTAAGCCTTTGGCCTGATCCAGCAGAGCTTTGGTTATGTTGGTCTTACGCCGGTATGGCAGCCGAGGTGGCAAACTAGAAGCAAAGGTAGGTGATGGGGAAAACCCTTCCATCTTCGTATAAACCCATTCTTGTTGTTGTTTTAGTACCTACCAGGTATGGTGTGGTGTTGGGAGCCGTTATCGGAGGTGTTCTGGCCGTAGTCTTAGTGGTCTTGGTGATAGCCTATCTCATCCGGTATTGCTGGCTGAGGCGACAAGCAACTCTCCAACGGAGACTCAGGTAAAGTCCTAGCTTGGGTGGGGATGCTGTGTGCTTCATCCAGACCGCCACACAGACACACACACACACGCACCGTCAAAATTTGGACAATCACCTGTAAAAAAAAAAAAGTAATTTGTTCCAATAACAATCCCAAAACATTGCTTCCATAGTTAATTTTACCATTATAATTACAGGTGAAGTTAATACTTTACTTTCTTGATTTGCAAAAATAACGTAAAGACCTTTAACAAAACTTTGAAAACACCTCCTACGAGCTGTTACCTGTATTCCAGAACCCATTAAGTGGCCAGGCTGTTATCTCTTGTCTATAGAACACATAAGGGGACATGACAAAAACATCACAAAAGGGATGTAACTCATCCAGACTGGCCAAAAGCCTTGGGATGTGGTAGGAGTTGTATCTGTACCAAACTGAGATTTTTAAAAAATATCCATATGATGTATTTCCTGTCCTAGTCTGTTCCTCAGTGATTTCTGGGACTCGCCACAAATTTACAAACCCAGGATGAGGAGTGGTTTTGTTTTGTATTATTTTTTCCCCCTGTCCTGGGAGTTTGCAATACAGCAGGAATAAATTCCCATATCTGTATCCATTATCTCAATTTCTGACATATTTCTGAGCAGTCCTGTTGATGCTACTTGGAATGGGAATGTAACTTGTGTTATGGATGTTTTTCTCTGCCCTCTCTTCTCTCCTCGTATTTTCAGTTACCAGACTGAACTTTCTTCTCCACCCCGACTTTTAGCATTATGGGCATCACAACAAATCAATTGTGTGGGACAGAGAACCTGGATAGGAGAGAGAAAGAATGGGTGTCGGGGGGGGGGCTGCTGAGTTCATGTACGGGAAGAAAACCTTACCCACACCACAATACACCCCAGTATATTGAGGGCATGAAAGGAAGCAGGACTGGGAACAGGACTGGGAACAACTGTTTCAATGGTGTAAAATCCAGAAACAGATCGGTCTAACATTTACCAGACTATAAGACCATCTGGAAGAACCCTCATTATGCCTTAATTATTTCAGAAAAGGAATCAGTTACAAGAAACTATGCATCTGTAACCAGTTACTCCAAGCTTGGTGTCCTGCTAGAGTCACTTCCGCACTAGCTTGTTATAGTGCTATTATTCCACTTTCAACATCCTATGGAATCCTGAGGTTTGCAGTTTTGGGAGGGACCTCAAAGGCCCCTCCCTAAACTACAAACCCCAGGCTTTCATAGGATGTTGAAAGTGGAATAATAGCACCATAACAGGCTAGTGCGGAAATGGCCTAAATCTTAAGGGTGCTCAGAATTCTTCACCCACACCATTTCCGCACTAGGCTGTTATAGCACGATGATTCCACTTTCAACCTTCTATCGAATCCTGGGGTTTGCAGTTTAGGAAGGGGCCAGCTGGTCCCTCCCTAAACTGCAAACCCCAGGATTCCATAGGAGGTTGAAAGTGGAATCATCACGTTATAACAGCCTAGTGCGGAAATGGCCCTAGAAATTCCTAGACTGCCCTCTGCATTCCACCTTTGAACATTGCATGCATGTGGATTCACGGTAACCTTCTCCCACCTTTGCTTGCTCAGAAATGTTACCAGTGACAGCCTTTAAAAAGTTCAATAAAGCACAAAGATAGTAACACATTTTTTCCATTTCATTTAGTACAATGGAAAAGGGGAGATTGAGGCTGGGCAAAGACTCGTCAAAAAGAACCCGTCAGGTAAGTGTGTGACAGAAAAGGAACTGAGCCTGAGAAAATAATATGAGAGAATATCCTATGGATGGTTTACGAGTGAGATGTCCAAACTGGCGATACAGCCATGGCGGGCTGAGATGTCTGAAGAGAAAGAAATGATCTCATTTGGGCTGGCATTTCCAAAAACTGATATGTATGCTCCAGATGGGAGCCATTAGGAGAGAAGGAATGAGTAAAGGGCATTATTCACAGGCAAATCTAAGGCAAGGGAGAAACTATCATCTATCCCATCATGATATTTGGTGTGTAGTGAACTTCTGAGGAATATGGACAGAATGCCATCTTTGGCTAGCATATTTCCACTGGATGTAGGCTGACCAGAGAAGGGCAATGTTAGTGGGAAGGCTCATAATAGCAGTGGAGGTATTCACATGCATTTAGGATAGGATTCCTCCTGATAGTGTTATGTTACCACAGATAACAAGTGATTCATTCCAAGACTAACTCCCACGATACAGGATATGATAGGAGCCAGCTGAGTGTAGCAGTTTGAGCACTGGACTACAACTCTGGAGACCAGGGTTTGACACCCCACTCAGCCGTGGAAACCCACCTTGGGCTCATCACACATTCATCCTTAGAAAACCCCACGATAGGTTTGTCTGAGGTTCATCATAAGTCAGTAACAACTGGAAGACACACAATAAAAACAACAATAAGGTAGGATGCAAAATATGTACAGGTATGCGAGTGTGGCCATTTCTGCATGGTGTTGCTGTCCCGGGATGGGGACGCATTGCTGCCAGTCCACGAGTTGTGCTTTTGCATGATGTCATTGAGGTCCCACTGCCCATGCGTCCCCAGCTGTTGCAATCGTGGGCTATGCCATTACTGGAAAAATCCAGTAATGGTCCCCGCTCACGCAGTGCTCCAATTGCTGATGGCCATGTGAAAAGAGAGGACGCGTGATCTAGGTGCTTCCTTCCTCAGTGCAGCTCGGGAAGTGGCTGGCTGGCTCCAGGTTGACTCAGCCTTCCATCCTTCGCAGGTCGGCAAAATGAGTACCCAGCTTGTTGGAGGAAATTAGCATTGTAAACCGCTAAGAGGGCACTTAGCTGATAAGCGGTGTAGAAATACACATGCTATTGCTACTGGCTGCGCTGTGCTACCCTACCTTAGGCAGCTGGCCGTTGCGGAGGGAGCGTTTGGGTCGTGCTCCCATCCCGGCAGCAGCGCTGCCAGCAGCGCAACGGGACTATGACAGAAAAGGGTAAGGTGCAGAAATGGCCTGCATATCTGTGACCTCCCAAGATTAACTGCCACTTCTTGTTTTTCCACATGCCAACCTTCCTCTTCTTTCTTCCTCCCCAGCCTCCTGTTCTGTATGCGATGCTGGACCACAGCCGCCTCACCAAAGCGGCAAGCGAAAAGAAATCCAAGGGAGGCCTGGGCGATTCCCGCAAAGATAAGAAATAGCGGTTAGCAGGCAGAGAAGGTACCCAAAAGAAGGCGGGCGAGAAAAAGGTCGTCATGACCATCGAGATGGAACTGAAGAGGGACCAGCTCGAGGCTGAAGGCCTCAAACCCGCCGTCAAATCCCCCAGCAAGAGCAGTCTCAAAAATGCCCTCATGAACATGATCAAAAGTAATTCGGAAAAGTGATTTCAAGCGTGCGGGGTGGCATAATCCTAGCCATCCGCTTCCTGAGAAGAGAGGCTTGGGATATTTTTGCCTTCCTCCAACCGTTTTGGCTTTGTGTCCTGTCCTGCTCACTTACTATTCGTAGTACTTCAATTGTTTAGCTAGTCAAGGCTGATGGGTGTTTTCTTTTTTTACATATTTCTCATCATTAATCTTAATTGAGAGGTCTTGGCATCATATCTGTGTAACAAGGTACCTGTACAGAATATTTGTGTTGAAGAATGAGGCAGAGTGACGGAGGCAACTATCCAACCCACACCTCTCCCCATCTACGACCATCTTCTTAAGTCCAAAAAGAGACCAGTCTTGGGATACCATGATGCCCATGCTTTGGTTAGATCTATACTACTACAATCCACTTTTCTGAAGAGCCAGTACAGTCAGTTCTCTGCATTTACTCATTTGACTTTCGTGGATTTGATTATTTGCTAGTTTCTCCAACTCCTGCCCCTTTACCTCAGACACTTCTTTTCCGGGGGACATCCCTCTCCACAGCTCTGATCAGACCACACAGCCCTTTGGAAACCCACCTCTGGTCCTCTTCCTCCTCTACCAGCTACTGCCTTGCCAGCTAAGGCTGGCTTGCAACCCGATTTTTCAACACCACAAACCCTCTCCCAATGCCCACCACATACCCAAGAAAGGAGATGGGCAAGAGAGAGGACGTATAGGGCCACCGTGCCCCCCTTTTCTTCTCCTTTCCCTAACCCTGTTTGGACCTGGGCACCCACTGTGCCTCAGACCCTTTCCCACACACCTGATGATATTTGCAATTTTCCTACTTTTATAGGGGTCCTGAGCCCCTAACCCTAGTGAATGTGGAGGGCTGACTGTATAGTGCTTCACAGGATAACCTTGTTTGGATGCAATAACACCAAGACATCCATATGACAATTGTGGAGACAACAATGGAGACAACACACTGCTTTGACTCTGGTTACTAAATCTTGTAGTAACAGAGTCTTCCCTTTGAAATTTTCATTTAAACCTCCACCCTGAACCACAAGGGCCTAAACTCCCATCAGTCATTAGGCCAGATATGATGCCATGAAGACATGGTAGCCAGCCATCCTAGCCTAGTAGCATTCCCTAAAAAACTGCAGCTCTTAAATATGGACACCCCTTGCCAAAAAAAATACACAACCCCTTATGAAAATGGTGCCTTCTTCTGCTTAAATGGCTGTGACAACCCTCTTCTGGTTGGTAACTTGACCACAGGTGTAATATTTCGTTTCCTTTTTAATCCATGGATTAAATATATGTATGCATGTCTCTGAGAATGAAAAGGATAGTTTAATTCCTTTACACAGCTCACACCGTATCATCTCTGGTTGTTTATTCCCCACCAAGCCCCAGTTGCTATTTGCCTGTATTCTAAGCTCAGTGAAAAGAACTATAGATGAAAACTTCTGTATTCTAACATACTATATTGTACCAGTATTCCATTCCTGTCTGGTGACCATCAGGATGAAAATCTCTTTGTGCCATAATCTCTTTGTGCCAAAATCTCTTTGTGCCAGAATGACGTATCATCCGATTTACCAGGGAATGAAACAGCCGAGGAATTTCAGAGAAAATGAAGACCAATGAAATTTCTCACCGAAGGTTTTTTGCCCAAAGTGAAATTTTGCAAATTCTGAGACAAATTATAACAGAAAAAAACTCTCCGGGTAGGTTGCCACTCAAGAGTGACCCCAACACATCCTTCTCCAAGAGTAGAATTATACCAAATGCAGACAGACCTCTATTACTTCTTGCCACATCCTTTTTGTTCTGGTTCCTTTTCCATCTTTACTAATGTCGTTGAAAGGAATTAAGCTATCCTTAAACAAACTCTCTTGACAGTGGTTGAATATAAATGTATGGTTTTTCAATCCACAAGAGAACTGTGACTAGTATTAGTATTAACCATCAATATATTTGTTAGCATGAGTCTTCCTCAATTCTGTTTCTTTCCCTGTGACCGAACACGACATGACGTCACGTGGCTAATTTTCCTTCCTATCCTCAGTTTTTCACCATCTTTTTTGTCCTTGTTTATGTGTGTGTCCTTCTCAACTCATCCTAAGTTCATGTTAACACCGGTTACCAATGAAACATACTCCACAAATTCTGAAAGGCAATTGTTTTGCCAGGCCCATGGAATGCCATACTGTGAAGGAATACTGTGAGCTTGGATGTGTTACAACACACTTTGTCACATCACATAGGTGGTTCCTCCCCATGCTATTTTGGGTTCCCCTTTTCCAAATGCATGGAGTCAGTCTGTCAACATTAACGCTTGTTGGGCGTAGCACAACATTTGTCTCCGGAGCAATGTATATAGTGGATCACCCCTTCTCTTTTCCTAAGTAGCAGGTAACGTTGTCAGTGAACAGTTCTAGGAGACTAAACTGTATTTTTTAAAAAAATGGTATGTATGACGGTTTACTTCTTTTTCTCTGTTAGTCGGGACTTTCGCAGATTTATGTACATTCTCTCAAAAACAGCAGCAACAACCAAATATGACACAGTTGAAAAAAAATGTAATAAAAAGACTGACATTTCTATTCTGAGCTGGTTTCGTTTCTTTTCTGAGAACCAGTCACCAAAAAAAGAAGAGGAAACATGCTTAAACCTAGGATTTGCAACTTCTTGATGTCAGGCAAACTCCAGGCCAAGAGAATATTGTCTAGCCCAGGGTGGACAGCTACGGGAGGCTAGTTTGCAAAGAAATAATGTGATAGTCTTTTGCAGCATACAAAGAAGGAAGGGTGGGGGAGAAAAAAAGATATTCTAGACTAACTGGTTTTTATTTTAGCATGAGCTCTCGTAGATATAAACCCATTTCCTCAGAAAGTATTAAAGTCTCAGGTTATGAACCATATTTATACAGTTCAGGAGAGATATTGACAAGCTGAAATGTGTCCAGAGGAGGGTGACCAAAATGGTAAAAGCCCTGGAAACTGTGTCCTAGGAGGAGAGGCTTAGGGAACTGGGTATGTTTAGCCTGGAGAAGGGAAAGTTAAGAGGTGACGTGATAGCTATGTTTAAATATTAGAAGGGATGGTATGCGGTAGATGGAGCAAGCCTGTTTTCTGCTGCTCCAGAGACTAGGACATGGAGCAATGGCTTCAAACTTCAGGAAAAGAGATTCTATCTAAACATCTGATGACAAACTAGACTTAACTTTGGAGGAGCCACAGCAGACGCCTGAGAGCCGGACAAATCCTCCTTCTGTTCAGCAGTCAGGTCAGGTTTAGAACAGGAAGAGAAACTGGAGGAGAGGACCCCCAGTCTCAGAGAAAGGCAGGGGCTCAGGCATCTGGCCCAGGGCATTTCCTACAGACAACATGAGAATCTGCAGTCAAGGTGGCAGGTGGGGCAGAGCAGTGGAACGCTTTCCCTAAATATTGACTGGGATCTAGTCAGTGGCTGAACTTGCTGCTTTTATAAGGACGTTACCTTGCTGAGTACAACTTCAGTCTTCCTTTGGCTGCTCGGGGTTTGCAAAAATGTGTTTATTGGATTTACAGCCCTTGGACTGTTGCAGTGGTTCTCAACCTGTGGGTCCCCAGATGTTTGGGGACTTCAGCTCCCAGAAGCCCCAGCCACTATGGTCAATGCTCAGGGCTTCTGAGAGCTGAAGTCCATGAACATCTGGGGACCCACAGGTTGAGAACCACTGGTTTAAGGGCTTTGGGCTACCCTGACTCTGTGGAAACCTGACTCTGATTGACCCTGGAATGTTTGACAGCAGATATCTGTTGCTTCCGTGGCTTGCTGACTTGGGAATTTTGAACCTTGTTTGAGGTTGAGAGCAGGAAATCTTGGAGAGTTCTATGGATGGAAGAGGTACTCTCAGTCCCTAGAGGAAGAAGAGATGTGTGGTGGTAGTAGATGATTCCTTGTCTCACAGAACAGAAGCAGTGATGTGTCTCACAGGGGTGAAGATTCATTATGTCACAGAGAAGATAAGACTCATCAAGCCCAGTAACCATGACACCTTCCTTCGATCCATGTTGCAACAAGTGACAAGGCAAGATCTAGCCCTTGATGTATTGCTGTGTTGCGCCTACGGAGACTATGGCCCTTTCCGCATGTGGGAAAGGAACCGCGCAAAAACGGGACTCACCGGACTTCTTCAGTGTCCGGGCGAGTCCGTCAGGACAAGGAGCAGTGTGAGCTCGTCGCTCCGCACTGCTCCGGCGTTCAAAATGGCGGTTTCCACTTGGTGGAGGCTCTCCACCAACCGGAGAAGCTCGCCAGCCTAAAGCCCGCCCCCGGCAGATCTGCAGGCACGCACTAGTGCGCGCCTGCAAATCTGCACCGGAGTGCGGCGACGGAGCAACACAGAGTCGCGTGCTCCGTGCTTTTTAAAAACCTCTAAAAAGAGGTTTTTAAAAAACACGACGCGCGACCAGTTCCGGTCGCTCCGGAGCAGACTGAGGTGCGGAACTGCAAAAACTAGTCCGCCCCAGTCCACTCTACGGTGCAGAAGACCTCTGTCGAAGGTCGCTCTGCACCGTTTTAATAGCCCGGTGCAGAAAGAGCCTATGAGGCCCTAGGGAGGATGCTAAAGGACCTTGGCGCTCAAGCTGTTGTTTCATCACTCCTTCCCGTTGAAGGATGTGATCCAGGAAGAGGGAAGAGAAGTGGACATCTCTCTCCACAGATGGTGCCATTGAGAAAGATTTGGATTATTGGCCCATGGTCTGTGCTTTTATGGAGACGGACTTCTGGCAAGAGATTGGTTGCACCTCACAGCAGTTGGAAAGACTGTATTTCCTGGGAGTCTTGCAAATCGGATCAGGAGGGCTTTAAAATAAGTTTAAAGACAATATTTCAAAGGGCAGGGGAACACCAAGTACTGAGGACAATAGCTTTAGTGATACAGGGAGAACTGGGCCAATAGTACAAGAGCCCAACAGTGGGCAGAAAAAAACAACAAGGAATCAGCTGGACAGAATGGCCAAGCCATGGTCTTAGAAGTCACTACACTAATGCACAGAGCATGGCAAATAAACAAAATGAAGGCAAATATGACTTTATACTCGTAACTGAAATCTAGTGGGATGAGTCTCATGACTGGAACATAGTAATGGAAGGGCATCACCTATTACAGAGAAATAAATCAAACAGGAAAGGAGAATGGGCATTATATGTCAAGGTGAGGCTATCCGTGACTTGGAGCATGGGAAACAAGTTTTGAGCCTAAAATTGCTTAAAAATTAAGGGAGAGAAAAACAGCAGTGACATCATTGTGGGCATTTAGTATAAGCCCCTCAGCCAGACTGAAGATCTGGATAACACCTTCCTAAAAGAAATGATCAAATACAGCTGCCCCTCCACTTTCACAAGGGTTTGAGACACAAAACCCTCACAAAAGTGGGGGGAAATGCAAGTAACTCCCACCGCCGCGCTCTCTTTCCCCTTCCCTTCTGGGTGGGAGTGATCACGCCCTATTGGGATTTGTTACAGAGAAAAGGCGAAGCCAAGCAGGATCAGAGATCTACTCTGGACTTCAAGAATCCCAAAGTCAGAAATGTTCAAAGGAAAGGAAGTTCATGGGATGTGAGAGTTTCTTAACGGTGAGATAGTGAAGGCATAGCTGCAAACAATCCCAGTGAGGAACAAAAGTAAGAGATATCTAAAGAAACCAACTTGCAGAGGAGCTGAGAAATATAGGTAAGAAATGAGAGAAGAAGGAAGCCACAAAATACAAGCAGCAAATAGCCAATATTTGCAGGGGGAAAGTCAGAAAAACTACAGCTCAGAATGGTAGGCTCATTGGAGAGGTTAAAAGAAATAAAAAGGACTTTTGTTTTGTTCTGTTTTTTGGCCAATGTTTGGAGCAAAAGGATGAACCTGGAAATGGTACAGCCATTGCATAAAGAAGATGGTGAAATGCTAACAGGGGACAGAAAGAAGGTTGAACTGTTCAATATAGTCTTTTCCCCAGTCTCCTCCGAAAAGGGAAACAGTGCTCTAACTGGTAAAAATAGAATAAGTCACGCAGTAAGAAGACTATAGCCCAAAACTGGCAAATAGTAAAGAAACACTTAGCTAAGTAAATTCAAGTCTCCAGGGTCAGGTGAACTGCATCCAAGTGTACGGAAGGAACTTGCAGGTATAATCTCAGAGTCACAGTTTTCCCCATCTTCAAAAAAAGGGCGAAATAGAAGACTTGAGCAACTTCCAACCAAACAGCTTAATGTTGATAACAGGATAAGTTCTAGACAAGCTCAATAGTCAGTGTGTGTGCACTGAGAAAAGAATGCTGTGATAACTTAAGAGATAGCGTGGAGGTCATGCCAAACTAATCTTACCTCTTTTTGTGGCTTGGTAGATCAGTGGAGTGCTATGGATGTAATATAGTTTGATTTCAGTAAGGGTTTTGACAAGGTGCCTCCATAATATTCTTGCAGGCAAGCTGGCAAATTGTGGGCTAGACAATATTACAGTTAAGCCGATCTGTAAGTGGTTGGCAGACAGAACCCAGGAAATGCTCACCAACGGTTGCTCTTCATCCTTGAGAGAAGAGACTCGTGGAGCACCTCAGGGTTTTGTCCTGGGCCCAGGGTTGTTTTAAGTTCATCTTGTTTATTTCACATGTTCTGTGCAGAGACCTCTAAGATGATGGGTCACTCCCTCTAGCTGCTTTTTTCCCCTCCTGTTAGTGGATTCTTGCCCAATTTGCCCAATTTTCTCTGTAACATTTGGGCTATTATCTCCAGCACTTGATGAACTCCTGCCCTCAAGAATACTTTCTCCCTCCTCTGCATAACTCAGTTTAAAGCCCTCCGGATCAGGTTTGTGAGTCTCTTAGCAAAAACGTTCCTTCCAATTTCTGTGAGGTGCAATCCTTCATTTGACAGAAGTTCATCTTCAAGAAATTGAAGACCAATGGCCCGAGAAGCCAAATTGTTCTAGTGGCACCATCTGCAGAGACAGTTGTTCACCTCCAATATTCTTCTCTTCCTTCTTGGGCTGTGTCCTTCAACTGGGAGGAGAGAGAATATGACAACCTGTGCATCAAGGTCTTTCAGCTTCCTACCCAGAGCTGCATAATCCCTTATGATTTTCTGAAGGCAATGCCATGCAGTCTCTTTGGTCCCCACATGGACCAAAAGGAAGGGATAGCAATCAGCGGGCTTGATGAACCTTGTCAGGCTTTCTGTTACATCCCAGATTTTTGCCACAGGGAGACAGCCCACCTCTCGACACAAGCCCACAAATCTCTGCTCCTGTTCCCTTCATCTGGGAGTCCCCTACTAACACCACACGTCTCCTCTGGGCCTTGGCAGGGGCCATTTCATGTGCTGAATCTTCCAAGGTCCCTTGCACGTTCTCTGATGACTGACACGGTTGCTCTTGTCCCTGTTCCTCATGATCCCTGAAAATGGAAAGAGCTTCAAATCGATTCTGTAGCTCCAAACTCAAACTGGTCCTTCTACTTCTGTGAGCCATATTCCTCCCAATGTCTCCAAATGTCTACTTCCTGTGTTTGGAAACTGATTTCCCTCTCAGAGATATCCCCTGTGTGTTCCTCATCCAGGACAGTCTGATCTGGGCTGTCCAAGAAAACCTTGTGTTCCCTAATATGCTGAAGTGTAGATAAACGAGTCTCAGGTTGCTAGACCTTCTCTTCCAAACAACCAACCTGCCCTTGCTGCAGGTGTAGCTACCCACATTCTCCAGCAAGAACAGAAACATACCACAGCTGTTGCAGATGACTACTGAAGCTCCCTCACCATCGATATTCACTAGTTTTAAGTAGACACTGAAAAAATACAAAACCTGAACCTGCCCCTCAAAACTTCCCTGCTTATCTACCATGCAAAACACCCACACAAATAGCCTGTTGGTTTTGCCTGTTTGCTAAGCTCCAGGGACTGAGGCTGCAGCTATATGGAGAGCTAGCGGCTACTAGCTTCTCCCCTAGCCAAGTCTCTTCCTTTCAGCAGATGACCCCCCCCGGACCATGTGCTCCAGCAGAGGATCTTGGTCTACACACAAAAGAACAAAAGAATACTAAGGGGCACAAAGGTAAGGTACCACGCAGCTCACACAATCAGCCTTAACCCAACAGACACTAGCTCACCCAACAGACACTAGCTCACCAAAACACAATAGAACAATAGAATAGACTGATGGTCCCCTGACAACCACCTAAGGCAACCATCCCCAAATATCCAGCCTCCTCAGCTGCCCCAAAATGAGGAGGAGCCATTGATCATACACCTTCTGAGAGGCCCACTCCCAACTGGAAACGGAGAAGAAAGTGATGTGGGAAATGAGTGTGTAACTCATGGAGGACAAGTTCCACAATACAGAGGCAGCCACAGCGTAACAAAGAGAGTCAGTCAGCCCAGCTGCTTGGTTCTCCAGAAGATATGATATCCCTTCCGCTCCCACCATTTTTAAAACATATCAGGACTCCAGACTTGGTCTTAAAAGGAATCAAAGGGCATCTGTCTTGGATTCATCCCCTAACTGATCAGACACAATGGGATCAAACGGCAATATGAATTGTTGCCTAACCAGGTTTATTGGGCTGGAAACTGCATTTCTCTCCATGCTGATCTTTTTGACAGTTTGCTTATCCTTGCCGAATCATATAGGTCAGGGGGTTCTTTGGGGATTTTCTCCTGTGGCAAAGACCAGCTCTGGTTTCTTTAGTTTTCAGCCTTACTGCTTAATAAATAATGTCTTATAGCTCTGAAAGAAGGCGTTAATGTGTCCATTTTATAGTAGGTGTAGTATACTTTCATACCTCCTTCCATGCCTTTCTATGCCTCCTTCTCTGTAATTTTTACTAGACTGTTTTCCCACCCTCTCTGTGAATGTCTAGACTGTGAAATTCTGTTTTCAGCTCTCAATTTTCTTTATATGCAATCAGGTAGTAATTAAAAGCATTAGCATTGTGGTCAGATCTGTGTTCTCTAGGGAAGATACGCAGCTTGCACTTGAGCCAGAATTAGCCATTTTTGGCTTTAGCAGCTGCTTTGTCTTCCAGGAGCAGCATCCTGGATCCCAGAGCACCCTCCAAGCTGTAGACTTTGAACATCAGGAGGAGTGCATCCCCACTCATCCAGAACAGGTTCTACCCTCTATCTGAGGCTGGCTTTTCTGCCGAGCAATGTGGCTTCTGTCTTGCCTGGACAAGCCACAGTTTGTTTATTCACATCCAGTCCTTTACTGCATCGAGACAGAGACTCAGGAGTTCCACATCTTCTTTGGAGTCAGTTGATCAAAAGAGAACCGGTTATTATCGGCACAATGGTGACAACTTGCCACATCTCTCTTCTCCTGTTGAAATTTAAGAGGCACAGGGCAGAATACTAAAGGAGTATAGTCTTCTCTCCACACTTGTGGGGTTGACCTTCACGAGCTTGATTATTTGCGAGGAGCTCGCTTCACTCCTTCTCTGCTTCCCATCCCCCTGCCTTTTGCCCAGGTGTTCATGTCTTCCTTCCACAGGCCTGGGCAAAAGGCAGGTGAATGGCAAGGGGCAGCCTGAGCACGTGCCTTCTCTGGTTGTGTCACTGCCCCCTCCCATTCACTTGCCTATCACCTGCGTGCCTGGAAGGCAGAACATCCAGGTGAATTGAATGAAGAGGCAGATGACTGCCCCCACATTTGCTTGCCTATTGCCCAGGTACCTGGAAGGCAGAGTGCCCAGGCAAAACCCAAGTGAATTGGGGAGGGAAGGCATGTGACTTCCCCCTCCCATTCGCTTGCCTATCACCTGGGTATCAGAGTTCAACTCCCTGCCTATGCCTTTCTGCCAGTGTGTGTGTGCGTGTGTGTGTGGGGGGTCCAATGCAAACAACCAAGGAGAAATGCTGAGCCGAGGCAAAGTCAAGGTCAAATCCAAACGGTTCAGAATGCCAAAGGTCAGTCCAAAAGGGCCAAGAGAGCCAGAACACAAGGCACATGGGAGCTTGAGCAGCTATTTGCTACAAGCAAACAGTAAGCCATGCCAACAGACGAAATGGCTTCCCTCTGAGCTGCTCGTTTCAGTGTCCTCCGTGATTGAAGGCTGGGGAGGCAAAGGTGGGTCTAAATCCTCTAAATCATTCCTGGTCTCCTCTCCCACTGGCACCAGTTGCAACAACCCTGTCTCAGCTAGTCTTTCAGCTGATGGGGGTGTTTCCAAGATAATTTGGTCTATCACTGGCCCTGTTTCTGGCCCAATGAATTGCTCATCGACCTTAGAGCCATCATCTATCACCCGGGTGCCTGGAAGGCAGTGAGCCAGGGTGAGACACAAGTGAATGGAGGGGGGAAGGTGTGTAGCGCACGTGGCGCTCGCTTCCATTCGCTTGCGTATTGCCTGGGCACTGGAAAAGAAGGCAGCGTGCTGGGGCAAAATGCAAGGGAAATGGGAGGGGAGAGGGTGATCCCTGGAAGAGAATGGGAAGCAGACTGCTCACTTGGACTGTGAGGAGTTCTTTACTTTTTTTTTTTAACTTTTGCTAGGGTTCTGCTCCCTGAACCCTCTCAAAAGTCGAGGGGCCACTATACTAATGGCCCTGAGGCCAAAGAGCAGTCTCTTAGCACCTTCTTCTGCGAAATTAGACCAATTAGGGCTGGAACAGCCATAAAAGAGTGTTGTTAAGTTTATCAGACAACTAACAGGAGCTCTGGTGGAGCAACGGTTAAATGCTGGTACTGCAGCCACAGTGTTGTGAGTTCGATCCTGCAGGGCTCCAGGCTGACTCAGCCTTCCATCCTTCTGCAGGTCGGTAAAATGAGTACCCAGCTTGGTGGGAGCAATTAGCTAAACACATTGTAAAGCACTTTGTACTGATAAGCGGTATAGAAATGTAACTGCTATTGCTAACTCACAGGTTTACAGTGATTAATGGTATTGCATGCTGCTGAGCAGTCTGCAAGAATCGACAGGGTTGGTTGACGATATCCTGCAGCAGATTATGAACAGGACTACTTGCATCATAAAACCAGACTTTCAAACAAATCCAAATGATCTGCTTTATCCAGGAATGCCTGGATTGTTGTTGTTGTTGTTATTATTAGTACTATTTTGGCCATTGCTCATTTGGAGAGCTTACTTTGCAAAGGATGATTGAAAACTGCCTGATGGTTACCTAGGAATGCTAGTGTCCAGGGAATAACAACAAAAGTCTTACAGCTCATTCTTTTTCACAAACTGGAATGCAGTCCTCTTTCAAATAAAGGTTTAAAACTCCCACTACCCAACTGCCCGCCTTGGCAGTTCTTGTCAGTCAAGCGTGGGCCCTTACAAATATGTGGTTGCCATCCCTCCCCCTGGCATCATCACTGAAATCCATCCATCAAACTGAACAAGAGATTGTCTCAATTGCTCATCAGAATCAGCCCTCAAGGTGTAGCCCAATTTGGAACAGATATGAGTGATCTGATCAGCAATATATTTGCTGATCAGCAAGATATTTGCAGGTTCCTTGGTTGTTCTGTGACCTGTACTAGCAGCAGCTCAATTTTCACACAAAGGCCCATTGCCCTCACCTCACTCCCTACCTTTTCTAGTGGACGTTGTTGCAGGTTCCACTCTCTCCAGAAATGTGTCTTCATTAGCGCTAGTTTGCTCTGTGATGGCTCTGCTGTTAGTTTATTTGACAACCTATTCCACAGAGTCAAAAGTTGAATTCCCTAGAATTACCCTCTCAATGGCAGCATACTTTGGCCTCTACCTATACAGCAGGGACCAATAGCCCCTAAAGATCACGATAAGGGAGAGACCATCCTGATAAGCGAAAGACCACTTGGATCGCACCCGTCTGCCAGGGAAGCAACCGTTGCAGAAAGATTGCTTTCCTTCTTTCTGTCAGAAAGAACATGCCTGTAAGGACTTCATTCAGATTGTAAGCCTAAAAATAGGAATGTCTGATAATTAACCTTTGCAAGCTGTGCTAGGTTCTCCCTTCTCAGATGAAGAAAAAATGCTTTTAAATAAATAAAATTAAATAAATTCACCCATATTTTCCCCCTTTCACCACTTTTTGGCAGAGGTGTATCTAGGGTGTGGCACGTAGGACACATGCCCTGGGCGCCAATGCTAGGAGGGCATTAAAAAACTGTGCCAGAAGATTAGCAGTGGAAGAGGAGGAGGAAGAAGTCTCGGAGGAGGAGGAGGAGGAAGAAGATTGCCCTAGGCACTGCTAATGCTAGATATGCCACTGCTTTTTTGGTGTTCTTGATCTAGTCCATCTTAAATGGGATACCTTTTGACTAATAGCCCCCATTTAAGCCGGTACTAAAACATTCTGGATTGTTTGTGTGTCTTCAGGTCATTTCTGAGTTGTGGTGACCCTAAGATGAACTTGTCATAGAGTTTTCTGGGGCTGAGAGTATGTGATGCACTCAAAGTCCCTCAATGGATTTCCGTGGCTGAACAAGAACTCGAACCCTAGTCCCTGGAATCATAGTCCAGTCTCAAAGTACTACACCACACTGACTTTTTGGACTGTAGCGCTTGCTAAAATGTGGTCTATTATTACTTATAGCTAGAGGTCGACAGTCTCTTGGTTTTTCGGCATCAAAGAAGCAGCCTCCTTGTTTATTTTCACTTTTAGTGGCTCTCTTTAATGTTTAACTATTTAGTGCTAAATTCTCGGGTGGGGGGGACACCATATGCTCCTGTATTCAGGGCCTCCGTTTGCTCAGCTTTCCTTTCGCAGCCTCAAAATTGCTAGCATCCTGAGAAATGTGCTAGGCAATCCCCAGCAATGTTTTGATGTTTCATTTTTCGGAGTGGAAATATCCATCTGTGTGAGCAGATTGGCAGTGGGGTTTGGAGTTTGGCAGGGCATGTGTTTTTGGTGCAGGGCTGTGTCCCAGAGGGGGCCGCGGCAGATTGCTTGTCTTAATTTTCTCTTGTCACATGAAGTGCTGTTCCGAGAACTGCAGAGAACCACACGCAATGAACCAGCTAGCTATTACTGTCACTCCTGAAATGTAGAGGCTCGATCGCTGTGCCAGCTTGATTCACAATTTGTTGCGGCTGGAGCTGGCAGTGGCCCGGACCAGTCAGTTTGATGTTTTGTATTTTAAATTAGAGAAGGCTCGGGGGTTTGAATACATATTCATAAGGTGCACGTGAAAGGTCTCACAAAGGCCCGGGCAATGTGAAAATTGCACATTGTTGACTCGACAAAAGCTGTGCCTGTAGAAATAGAAGTCTGGCCTTACCTGCTTCATTCCATGAAATAATAAGCTACTGTGCTAAACTCTGCACTCTGCCCTTTTACATGAGGGTAGTACAATATGTCATAGATCCAAAAAGCACGCTGGAGGAGCAGAAGCCTCTTATGCTTGTTCAACAGCAGCTGTGGGGGGCACCCAAGTGTCATAACTCGCCCCTGGAGCACTCAGATGAGGAGGAGGCAGAGTGCCAAGAAGCTACACATCCCTCTGAATCCGAGGAATTGGGGGCTGGAGCGGCAACGGATCCAACACCCCAGCAGGACTTGGCAGAGGCTGCAGACATGCCATGCCCTCCCATCCTTTGTTAAGAGACGGAGAGAGAAACGCCATGCCCAGCACTAGCTAGTTAACAAATGCTGATCAGTTAGGCACCTGTGGTCTTTAATCTGCTGCTGATAAATATCCAGGCAGTTCTGTCGCAGCCTTAGCACTGACAACCGTCTTCTCTGATTAACTGGCAGAACTCTCTCCTGTTTTGTCTTGACCTTGGCTACATTTGGATTATCCGGTTTACCCTCCCCTGGCTTGTGTACATGGACTTCTGAGCTGCGGATACGACTTCTCGACCACCTTGAGCTTCACCTTTCATCTTGATCAAATAAACCATGGCTGACCTGGACTGAACTGACCCACTCGACTGCTTCTCACACCTGTTGCCCCAGGCGCTTGCGTTCAGGACGCCGTGGGTCTTTCGGTTGCCTTTGTGCATTGGGGAAAGGAGGAATAGTTCCCCCATGAATCCAAGGGTAGCTCGATTGTGCCCTTGGTGCTGTATCCCAGAGTAAGGGATGTTACACAAGGAGGTACAAAATATTTCTGCCTGCAATGTTTACTGAAAGATATAAAGATATATCTTTCTATATTCCTATGTAGTTCACCAGCAGGGTTCTGGTCTATCTTATCTAGAGGCATACGCACACATACAGGGGTTCTGTTCCAGGAACCCACACGTAAAACAAAAACCACAAGGATCACATCCCATTGTAGTTAACGGACACAAGGTGCCCATGTGCGTGGCACCACAGGCAAACGCTGGTCACATCCATTGGCTGTAATGGGAGCGACACTTCGTGCGACCTTGCGTTCACGTGTGTGTGTGTGTGTGTGTGTGGAGGTCGTGCCGGAAGAGGGCGCCCTGGTTCCATAAAGAAATGTATTTGATCTTTGCAAGGTGTGTGAGAGCTATTTAGTCACTCACATAAGATCAGTGAAATAGCAGGGGAATTTTCCCAAGCCTTTTAGCATGGAAAGGTAGATACGTGGGGGGATCACCTCAGGCATTTTTACCTGTGGCATTTGGAGCATTTCTCTTTTGTATGACTCACATTGAAGAGCAAAAAGATGTAGTGCAGCAAAAGGATTTGGTAGGATCTGAGTTAAAGGCTGATGATGAGGGAAACCAGAGAAGCCCCTGGTGTGCCTCTCCAGCAGAATGGGGCAGCTGAGGGGTTCTTAAAATGCACAAACTCTTCACACATTTCCATCGTGAGGGAACTGGGCAGAAAAAAGAAAAAATGCAAAAGTGCAACATTCTTGTATGAGTCAGGGGCTTTGATCCGTACACAGTTGCTAAAGGGCATGGAGCGAACTCGACATTCTGCCTTCAGCACCTTGGAGAAAAGTCGGAAAGCTGAGGCAATGAATTTTAGTCTGCGGTGACTGGTCCCATTTCCGGACTAGACTGGTGTAGTGCTATTATTCCACTTCCAACATCCTATGGAATCCTGGGGTTTGCAGTTTCGGGAGGGGCCTTTGAGGATGGCCTTGGAGACCCCTCCCTAAACTGCAAACCCCAGGATTCCGTAGGATGTTGGAAGTGGAATAATAGCGCTATAACAGTGTAGTGTGGAAATGACCTGAGTGTTACTCTTAAGGCACATGCAATCAAATACTGAATGGCGAGTAAATAAGTAAATCCCATTGATTCAGTGGGTCTGCTCTTCATGGGGGCCTTTGAATAGGATTCAGGTCATTGCGCTCCGTCGTCTTGTTGAGTTTGAATTAGCCGAGGAGGACACTTTGACAGCCAGCGTGGTGTCATTTGCAAATTCGGTAAGAATGCCCTCTATTCCCTCATCCAAATTCTCCAAGCCACTCCTCAAATTTCTTTGAGCCCGCAAGCAGGAGAGGAGCATAATTCACTCTCTCTGGAGTCTTTTTCCAGTAATGGATAAATGGAGTCCTATTTCCTTCACTGACAGCCTTATTCCTCCCTGGATATCTCTTAATACCTTTTAAAGCCACTCAGGTTGACGGACATCAACTCCATCCTGTGGCAACGAATCCCATTTTAATTGGGCACTGTGTGAGGTGTTTTCTTGCCTTCCTTGTGGTCTCTACGCCTCCCAGAAGTGGGTTTTCACACTCGTGCAAGAACCCCAGTCGAAATGTTCCGGAGCAGAGCAGTTCGGCGGGAATCCCGCCCTCTCTCATCTACCACATGCCCCCTAGTTCACCAAACTATTTTTTAATTGTTGTAAGCCGCTTTGAGTCCCAACCTGGGAAAAAGAGGGGTATATCATCATCATCATCATCATCATCATCATCATCATCATCATCATCTAATGTATAAAGTCAAAGTTTGTTTCTCTGTGTCAGGCAAAGACCTCATACGACTGGCTGCCGAAGAAGATTCTATGAAATCCTGGGGTTTGCAGTTTAGAGAGGGGCCTTTAGGATTCTCCGCCAGAGAGCTCTGACCAGGCCGGTGGCTTTGGAGATGAGGCCTAGCATCAAGGAGGAGGGCAGCACATTTCTCTTGGGAACCCAACCTCTGTATGTTAATAACTCTGAATACAGATTGGATTGGGGAATATGGGGAAAAGTTACAGGTACTGGAACAAGGCAGTTTGAGGAATTAGAGACACAGGAGCTCAAATCTTTCTGACAAGTATTACCTATGAGAAAATAAAATCCCAGGCAACACTGGGTATATATACTAGTAGTAGTAATAATACTAATAATAATGCTATTATACATTGATAGGGTGAATTCTCTCAAAGCGTTCTTTGTGGCTGAGTAGTTTCCCCCCTTTTTTTTCTCTACTTCATAGACCGCTTCTTCCTATATTTTCAAATTGTTTCTTCCTGTACTTTGAAATTGTTTTTTGCTGTACAGTCGGCACTCCACGTTTGCAGGTTTAACTTTCATGGGTTTGATTACTTGTGAGTTTATCCAAGCTCTGCTCCCGCACCTCAAGAATTTCTTTTCTGACGGAAACGTCCCTCTTGGCGGCTCCGATCAGGCCATGCAGCCCTTTAAAATCCCATCTCTGGTCCTCCACCATCACCAGCCACTTCTTGGCCAGCTAAGGACGGCTCTCAGCCCAGTTTCTCAGCACCACGAACCCTCTCCTGATGCCCCACACAGACCCGAAGAAAGAGATGGGCGAGAGATGGAAGTATAGGGCCACCACGCTGAGCCACCCCCTTTCCCTCTTCTTTCCTTGACAGGGGCCATTTCCGTACTAGAGTGTTATAGCGCTGGATTCCACTTCCAACCTCCTATGGAATCCTGGGGTTTGCAGTTTCGGGAGGGGCCAGCCGGCCCCTCCCAAAACTGCAAACCCCAGGATTCCATAGGAGGTTGAAAGTGGAATCACAGCGTTATAACACTCTAGTGTGGCAATGGCCCAGGTTTGGGCCCTGGGTGCTCATTGTCCCCAAATATTTCTCTTCACTTGGAGGCTCTGCCCCTCTTCTCTTTCTTTTTATGGTCTCTGCGTCTCTCTTTAAACTTTGCCCTTCGTGCTGACAAAAGATTTCCTTGTCCAATAGTCATTCCGAGTATCTCTACTGCCTTGGGATATATAGCGCACCAGTGCTCCCTTTGTCGGTGGTGCGAGCTTCAAGCAATTGGGCTTCTTGGCTGAAGGTGCACTGTGGGGAGAAAGCTCTGCAAGTTGTGGATCAGGTCGCTGCCAATGATCCTCTTTTTTTGTCCTCCACAATGGCTTCAACAGAAATCAAAGATGGCTTCAGCATCGATATTGATGCGCATCTTGACACGGACAGCAATTGCAACTTCAGCAGCAACTTCCTTGGTACTGGCAGGACCTACTGCATCAGTGGAGTTTTTGACATCAAATCCTTCCTTTGTATTGATCTCCAATCCATCAGTTGCCACTGTTTTGGCAGCAAGACATCCTGTAAGTTGGGCTTTTCCAATGCATAGGTCAAAGAGTGCTACCCAAGTTAAAATTGCACATGAGTTGTTGACGGATATTCAGATATTTGAGTTAGGCTTAAGGAGAAGCAGTGGTTGAATCACACTAAACAACTTTTGATACTGGTATCTATCTACAACATCACCAGATTTGGCCCCAATGACACAGAAAAATAAATCACAATTGACTCAGGTTCTTCTCTGCAGTCTCCATAATGCCTGCACGGTGCATTGTTTGGAAACTTCTAGAGCTATTGTGTAAGTATTTTTTGCCTTAGTCCCTCCTCGCTGGTACATGTGACCAGCACAGTTCCTTCAAAGGAGACATCACCATGCTCCCAGGCAGCAGATTTCACTGTTAAATTGCTCTTACCATCAGAGAATTCTTCCTAATGTTGAGATGGAATTCTTTTCCTGAAGTTTGAAGCCATTGCTCCATGTCCTGGTTTCTGGAGCAGCAGAAAACAGGCTTGCACCATCCTCCAGATGACATCCCTTCAAATGTTTAAAAATAGCTATCATGTTCCCTGCTTAACCTTCTCTTCTCTGGGCTAAACATACCCAGCTCAGTTTAGAGAAAATAGAGAAAATATTTTATAGGTTTGGGAGAAGGGGCACATTTGTTCTTCAATGTTTAGTACCCAGCAACAGTGCAATAGTAGATTTTGGAGTGATTTTAATCGTTGTAGTCAGCAGACGTAGAAAGCCATCTTATATCAAAGCATATCATTGACCCACCTGTCCCAATATCGGCTACACTGACTGGCAGCTGCTCAGTGGATTTCAGTGTGCAATTTTTCCAGTCCTCCCTGGAGACACCAAGAATTAGGCCATTTCTGCACTACACTCTTATAGCGCGATTAGTCCACTTTCAACATCCTATGGAATCCTGGGGTTTGCAGTTTCCTGCAAGCCCCAGGATTCCATAAGATGTTGAAAGTGGAATAATCGTGCTATAAGGATGTAGTGCGGAAATGGCCTTAGATGTGGGCCTTTCTGCTTGGAAAGTCTGAAAAAATACACACCTCTCCCTATTTGACAAGATCTAGGTCATTATGGCCCTTGTTTTTGGAAATCTTTGCACATCCTGAACTGTTTACATCCATCATACCCCTTTTGCCGTTCATTCTTTCTTCTTTAGCCTGTTTACGAGATGTTCAAATAGTTTAAACCAAGTCTAGAAAGAGTGGGAGGAGGGGAAAAAATCGTAGTTTTAAAAAGCCAAGTGTGAACATTTTCCCTGTTTATTTTATTAACATGCTAAAAGAATCAGTCCTCAAAGCAGCTTTGTCAGTGCCGCACAGTGATGGCGTTTGCCATTCTCGGTGGAGCTCCACTGCAGTGGGAAGGTGGTGAAGCCGATACAGGTTCAGAGCCGTGTGGTGGCCGCCTTCAGCAAAGAATCTCGTGCACATTTGGCTCGCCACAAGAACCTGGACCTGGAGCAGAGCATGCGTTGCTGCCGTGAAAACAACCTTTTCCCATTGGTGTGACAGATGTAGCCAGGGTGTAGAAAGCGTCACATTCTAGGATGGGCTTGGAGCTTATTAATACGTTAGCAAATGCCTTGGAATTTAAAATTAGCAGTGATTTAGAATCATAGATTTGTCGAGTTAGAAGAAACCACAAGGGCCATCCAGTCCAACCCCATGCCAAGCAGGGAGATTTCTACATACCTACATAACCATCTACAGTACCTATCTACATAAGGATCTCTATGTATCTGTTCCAGCATCTTAGCAGCAAGATTGCGGAGTTAAGTCAAGAACTATCCAAACAAGTCAATTTATCATCCAATCCAATCAGTTCTCTTTTCCTTTTGAACTCCCAGTAACTGGCTCATATAATCAGCTGCTGTTTTGGTAATGATACCAACATGTTTCTAAGCAAGCACCATGAGAACCCCCCCAAAAAATACCATGTTTGCAAAAGCAGAACGGGCATGTTCAGACATCATTACAGGCTTAACCAGAAAAATAAGGTGCACTTTGCAGAAGATTGGCTAAGAACAGGGGTTTGAATTTTCAGGAAACCAAGCAGCACAAAGCTTGGTGAAACTAGCCAGTAATAATAGGATATTGTCACGGTACGTTTTAACTTTAATCGGCTTGCAGCTGACCCCTCGCCAAACATATCCGACTCACAAAAATAGGCTTCAGGGCAGGATTGTGTTTAATGCGTGATATGCCAGGTTCTTTTGTACTCGGAGGATGCATAGGTTTAGTGCAGTGGTTCTCAACCTGTGGGTCCCCAGATGTTCGTGGACTTCAGCTCCCAGAAGCCCCAGCCACTATGGTCAATGCTCAGGGCTTCTGGGAGCTGAAGTCCATGAACATCTGGGGACCCACAGGTTGAGAACCACTGGTTTAGTGGAAATATGGAGGTGCCAACAGAGGATTTTTACAAAACCCCTATTCCTTGCACAGATGTTCTGAGTTGGAATGGGGATTCTAAACATGAATTGATTATTGTGAATATGGAATTGGCAGAATTGTTCAAATTTACCTGTCCAGACAGGTGCCTTATAGAGCAAAACAACTCAGGCAGACATTAGCTGGTACCTCTTGTTGTTGTTACGTAAGGTCAAATTAACTAGACTTACAGTGACCTTATTAATGAGATACTTCTTTAAAAGTACATCACTGACAAATGCTCCTGTCCCAGTAGGTTCTATTCTTTCAGATATCACCAGAATTCTTTGGTCGTTTCCACACTACACTGTTATAGTGCAATTATTCCACTTTCAACATCCTCTGGAATTCTGGGGCTTGTAGTTTACTGAAGCCAAAGAGCTCTTGGGCTGAGAATTCTAAATGACCCTCCCTAAACTGCAAACCCCAGGATATGACAGGATGTTGAAAGTGGAATAATAGCTCTATAACAGTGTAGTGCGGGAATGGCCATTATTCCATTCATACTTAACAATGAATAAGTCTGAATGTGACAAAAATCAGACAGGCAGACTTTGGCCCATGGAGAATCAAAGACTTGCCATTCAAATTCTCATTGCTTAGGACTCGTCACAGAAAGTTTGTGGGTCTTACCACGAACGCGGCCTTTGTGCCGAACACTGATTTTCTTGGCATGGTGTTTATCTCTCCTTTCAGGCTATGAACACTTCCATGCATATTTGCAGGGTGGTATCAAATCAGCCGTTATCTAATGGGAATGGTTTCCCTAATGCCCAAATGCAACGGTCGTGAGGTTCTAAGGGTTTATACTTCAGTTTGTACTCATAGAAGACAGAACACGTAGAAGCATGAAGCGACCTGTAAAGCCACCTTTTGGTGATAGGCCGGTTTTCAAAGTGCAGACATTTTTTTAAATGCATTTTAAAAATATGGAAATCTAGCAGTGGCTATCCCCTACCTCCTCTGCCAAGGCCTGCCACCCTTACCCACCCACCCTACTGTCCCTTAAACCCCGCTCCCTAGAGCATCAATGGCTTTCTCTGAAGGACAATGCTGCACTTCTTTATCATGGCTATTAGAAAGAGGGAATACCCTCACGGGTGGGTGCAGGGGGAAGGTGTGCATGAGCTCCAAGGAAGCCCCCTTGTTCTCCTCTCACCGGATCCGGAGAGAGTCCAGTCCCTGCCCACCCCAAAAACCCACCCCGTCCCTGCTTCGAATAAGATTTAGTACGTGCAAAAAGGGAGGAAGGAAAAAAGAGACCATTAGTCCCACTTAACAGGGGGTGAGAAGACGATATTGAGTGAGCCAGGCTGTGCTAGGAGTGTTTGGGGAAGGAAAGGGTAGGCTGCCAGGAAAACAGGAGACAGAGAGCGGAGTGGAGAGGCAGGTTTGACACCATGGCAGCTCAAGAGCTAGGGTCCTTTTTCCGTTTCTGGAAGCGTCGGAATTTGCCCTGAATGGCGAGGGCAGCTTTCTCCGTCTCAGGCGCGTTCAGATCGATGTCGATTTCCTCCTCTTCTGCTTCCACTTTCTTGGTAGTCCCAGGTTTGTCTGTGGGGAGAAACAACCAATGTTGCAATTAAAGACAGAAGGAATGATGCTCTCGGCAGAGGCCCACCGTCCCCAAATTCTGGACAAGGAGAAGCAGCAGCCGCAAGCCACCCTGAGCTGTTTCTACTGGGAAGCCGGCCATATCGCTAAACAAGTGTATGCTTCGCCCAAGCATCAATTAATGGAAAGGCATTCCATTTTTAAAAGTTTTCCAAGCAGTGGCCTCCAGCACATCCTCTCTGTGTGGCTTAGCAACCGTCAACAGTATAAAAAGATGGAATTGTAGTGCCACAGAGTAGTCACAGCTTGGGAATTTTACTATTTTAGACTAGTTTCCAGAATCCTGCTCCCCACACAGCCACTAGCCTTGCTGAGTAAAGGATTCTAGGAAATGCAGTCTGAAAAAGAAAGGTGCCAAAACCCTTTCTCAGCACTGGCTGGAAAAGGAGATTTATCGATTTTGCTTTCTCCTGCATCTGGACTTTTTTTTTAAAAAAAACCCCAAATCTTGCTGTTCTGAAGATGAAGAAATTTTGAATGTTGGTTAAGGCTTCAAATACAAAGAGAAGTGAAAATATTCCCCCATTATATCAGCCAGGAGCAATAGGCACAGCTATTCCTACCACAGATGACAAATAGATGATCATTAAGAATTTTTGGGATCAGGTAAGGGTAGTGATGTCGGAAGTGTTATCAACTACAATACCTATGAAACCTGAATTATTTCTCTTAAATATTATCAAAGATTTAGAGGCAACACTAACAAAAGAGCATTGGAGAATAATATTATATATCATTATGACCACTAGGATAGTTTTAGCAAAATTTTGGAAATGTCTGGAGACCCCAAATTTGGAAATATGGTTATGTAAAATTTTGGACATGATGAAAATAGATGAACCTTCACAACATATTAAGGGGAAGTCAGAAAAGATATTAAAAGAGTGACATCCTATTAAAAACTTCCTCAAACAGAAGTGGACAATATTATAGTAGATATAAGATTGTTGATATGTGTTTTTTACAGTATGTCTTCATATTTAACAAGAGGAAGTCAAGTAACAAGCAGAGTAAACTGAACTAATAGATTACAGGTTTATGATTGTTTGGATGAGAATTTATAACTGCAGGATAATAACTCCAGTTAGGCATAGGGAAGAAGTATGTTTGCATTCGTATTTTTGTGTCTGTATCTATATAGAATCATAGAATCCTAGAGCTGGAAGAGACCCCAGGGGCCATCCAGTCCAGCCCCCTGCCATGCAGGAACACCCATCAAAGCACTTCCTTTGACAGATGGCCATCCAGCCTCTGCTTAAAAACCTCCAAAGAAGGAGATTCCACCACGCTCCATTGAGACAGCTCTGAACATCAGGAAGTTCTTCCTGAGGTTCAGGTGGAATCTCCTTTCCTGCAGCTTGAATCCATTGCTCCTTGTCCTAGTCTCTGGAGCAGCAGAAAGCAAACCTACTCCCTCCTCAACATGACATCCCTTCAAATATTTAAACATGACTATTATGTCCCCTCTTAACCTTCTCTTCTGCAGACTAAACATCCCCAGCTCCCTAAGCTTCTCCTCACAGGCTTCATGGCTTCCAGACCCTTCACCATTTTGGTCACCCTCCTCTGGACACACTCCAACTTGTCGATATCCTTCTTGAAATGAGCTGCCCAGAACTGGACACGAGATTCCAAATGAAGTCTAACCAATGCAGAACAGAGTGGTATCATTACCTCCCTTGATCTAGACACCATACTCCTATTGATGCAAGCAAGAATCGTGTTGGCTTTTTTGGCTGCCGCATCACACTGCTGATTCATATGTGTATCTATATTAGCACTATTAATTGTAACTATAACCTTTCTTCTTCTCTTTTTTTTTATTGTATCAACAAAGTTTGTTTGGTTTGGTTTTGTTCCTGTTTAATAAAGCAAGGAGGTTTTTTTAAAAAAAAAAAATAGGCAGCAACCTTCATTCTTCAACAACAACCTTGGAGGTGTACTAGGGTGTCCGTGAAAGAATACAAAACGCAGCGTAAGCAAATGACAGGGTTTCCCTGCATTAATGCTTGCAAAGGTTGCGGCTCGTGTGACATAGCAAGAACTAGAGTTGGACCGGGCAGCACCGGCAATGTGTATCCTAGCAACTGGAAGCTGAGAGATGCTCGTAATGATGCTACAAGGACAGAAAGCATCACAACCTCGAGGCTGCCTAGCAACCACTAACAGAGGGGATCAGAGCACGCTGCCCCTATATATTTCCCTTTTCCCCACTCAGCAATCCATCTGCAAGTGCTAGTCCTCTTTTCCTAGAATCTCAAAAGTATCTCAAAGGGGGAGAACCTATGAGCTCGAGGGTGCATGTAGCTGCGGGTGGGAGAAGAGCGCAAGCTGGAATTTCGGTGTACGTGTTTGATCAGTTTACTGGAAGAGGGGAACAGAGTCTCAGACAGTACAGCATACGCTGCCTTATACTGAATCAGGCTATGGCCCAGATAATTTATAATTATCTTCTCACTCTTGTAGACAGCAGCTGTCCAGGATTTTAGAGGAGTACCTTTCCCAAGTCCTACGTGGGAGATGCTGGGGACTGAATCTGGGAACCTGTGAGTGCAAAGCTTGTTCTCTGCCTGGAAGCTAGGATCTTTCTCCTAAAAATAAACATAGATTTCAGTCCCCCTTGTTCCGCCAGTAGTGAATAAATAGCTTATTTGACAGGAACACCAGAGGTTTCATTTTACCAATTGAGATTGTTGGCCGATCCAGCCCAGTAGAGTGAACACTGAGAAGAGGCAGCTCTCCAAGGTTTGAGATGGGTTTTCCGTTCCCCAGCCCTAGCTGCAGAGATATTTGGACTTGAATCTGGACCTTTTACATGCGCAGGCAATGCTCTGCCCCTGAGCTGTTTCCCAAGCACATAAAATGCTATTTTATAATGAGCAGAGTTTGGGAACATTACCTCTCCAGCACAAATAGAGCCAGGATGGGCTCTGGGAAGCCTGGATATTTGATAATCGATTTCAAATGATGTCTCTATGAATGCATTCCCATTGTTCTTGTGGGCCTTTTCCAACTCACAGTGACCCTAAGGCAACCTTATCATGGGCTTTTATGGGGCTGAGAATGTGTGACATGCCCATGATCACCCAGTGGGTTTCCATTTCTGCGCAGGGAACAGAACTCTGGTATCCAGGGTTATAGTCCAGAACTCAAACCACATAAGCTCAGTATTTAATTCTTGTCTGAAACTCTCAATTGAAGATGCCTTTTAAGTATTCAAAGAGTGTGCATTCCCTGTGAGGAGCATCCCAAGAGTTCAATGGTTGTCGTTGTTGTGTGCCTTTAAGTCTTTTCTGACTTATGGAGACCCTAAGGTGAACCTATCATGGAGGTTTCTGGGGCTGAGAGTGTGTGACACACACAAGATCACTCAGTGAGTTTCCATGGTCAAACAGAGAATGGAACCCTGGACTCCAGGGTTGTAGTCCAAAGCTCAAACCACTACACCATGCTGGCTCCCACATTTCAGAGATGAAAACTGGAAAAACATTAGGATGAGCATACAAACTAGGAGATGCTGCTGCAGTTTGCTTTGGATTGAGCCTACCGGGAAGGGCAAGACCCTGTCCTTTCTTCTCTCCTGTCCTCCATGCTGAATTAATTGGGTGCTTTGACACTTTGACACTCAGTTTCCAGTAACTGAAGTAGGCTGAGGGCAAAGGCAGAGGAAGAGAAAGAAACTGGGACATTTTAAAAGCAGCAGGAAAAGTGGGATGACAGAGGATTAGCTGGGACTGGCCCTTCCAAATCAGGACAGCTGGAGGACATGCATTTCTTGGAATGCGTGATCATGTTTGAGACAGGATGATTGCAGGGAAAGACAAACTCCACTTTTGTGGGTTCAGTGCTTGCAGATTTGATTGTTCACAGGTTATTTTATTTTATTTTATTTATGTTTTAATTTATTTTATTTATGTTTTAAGAAAATTCTTATCTTAGTTGCCCCTGCCATGGAAAAAAATACAGACCCTGCTTACTATAAAAAAAAATCTGTTTTCTTAGAACTTCCGATGAATGCATGTAAATGCATTTTATTTAGAAAGCACATATGAAGCCTCCAGGAAAGGAAATCGATTTAAAATATACAGTTGGCCCTCCACATTTGTGGGTTTCACTTTCACAGATTTGATTATTTGCAAATTTTTCTATCCCTCGCCCACCAACCCACCTCAAACATTTCTTTTCTAGGGGAACCTTCCCTTTCGGGGGCTTCGATCAGGCTGCACAAACCTTTAAAAACCCACCTCTGATCTTATTTTCCTCCACCAGTCATTGGCCCTTTTTGCACGGCATTTGCCATTGGAAGGGGCGCCTGGAGCGTCGTACTATTGCGAGGAGCGATCTGCACGACGCACTCACAACTGCGCGATGCTCCAGGGCCTGGCAGGCGCCGCTCGTGCACTTTTTCATTTTCGGCTTTCAGCCAAAAATGGTGCGTGATCGCACACTGCCTCCGGGCCCCGCGTGCACTTGCCTCCGGTCACGCTTCCTGCCCCAGCGCAGCCTAGGAAACTCCCAGGCTGTGCTGCAGAAGGAAGAGGCCAGGCTCTCGCGCTGCTCGCTCAGGAGCAGGAAGCTTGTGCGGAGCTGAAGCAGCGCAGACGCAAGAGCCTCTCGCTGGAGGCTGCTCGCGCGATCCCCGCACCCCAGCGCCGAAAAAAGGTAAGCTGCGGAAAGCGCCATTGCCTAGTCAGCTAAGGATGGATTGCAGCCCCGTTTCTCCGCACCACAAACCCAATCCTGATGCCCCCCATGCCCAAGGAAGGACATGAGTGTGAGAGAGGAAGTATAGGGCCACTATGCTGATCCACTGCCTTTCCCTCTTCTTCTCCTGACCTGCGAGTTTTCCGCACGTAAGTGTTATAGCGCTATGATTCCACTTTCAACTTCCTATGGACTCCTGGGGTTTGCAGTTTAGGGAAGGGCCAGGCGGCCCCTCCCTAAACTGCAAACCCCAGGATTCCATAGGAAGTTGAAACTGGAATCATAGCGCTATAATACTTTCGTGTGGAAATGGCCTTGGTTTGGACCTTCAGTGCCCACTCTCCCCACCATTCCTCAGTTCCATTTCCACAAGACATATACATATATATTTTGCTATTTGTGATTTTCCCACTTTTGCGGGGATCCTGTGCCCCTAACCTTCGTGAACGTGGAGGACCAATTGTAGCATTTTTGAACACACAAAATAGTTGAATAAACCAAATAACAGGGACTCCGAACTGAACGCAAAGGGTGCTAGTCTTCCTGCTATAATGATCTGAATTGTTCATAGAATCTGTTGTGGAGAAATTGTTTTTCAAATATGTTATTTTCAAAATTCAATATTGCTAAGTTTGCTTTTCTCTGCTGAAGCACTAAACGGTGCCAGCGTAAGGGTCAAAGTTTAGAATTAATTTTCACAGAAAGCTGCAGATGCACCAAAGGGGAGCCTGCAGCGGACAAGTATACCTGAATGGAAAGGCCTCTTTGTACATGTTCATGAAGTTTTAGCTCTGGGCTTTCATGGTATTCTACCATATCCCTTTCTTTTGATGCTTGCACTATACAGTCGGTCCTCCGCTTTTGCAGGTTTAGCATTCAGGTATTTCATTATTCACTGGTTATTTTATTTATTTTATTTACTTAAAAAACTCTTGCAGTATTTGCCCCTGCCATGGAAAAAAATATGTTCTCTCTTTGTTGCAATTGAGTATTTGGCATGACCATGCTTGAGGAACGAGCTGGCACACCCACCAAAAGGGGTATTTTGAGAGCTCCACAATGCCCTTCTCTCAGCCCCTCAATACTTCATTATGCCAATTATAGTCCCTGCTCCCTCCCTCTGCTTTCTCATTACTGCAATTTGCCCGAGTGGCATTCAGTGCCCCAAGTTGGACCTTGTCAACTTGCATTTCTATCACCAATGTGGCAGTAAGCTCCCCATTACTGATGGGGGTACCAGAACTCGAGCAGCCCTCCGTCTCAGCTGGGAGGGCTCGGTGAGGCACAGCCCTGACATACCCGAGACGGTCCAGAGCCGTGGCACCGTGACTAAGACGGAGGAGCTATGGGCTAAGTCTCTGGCAAGCAGTAGGTCAGTTGGGTCTTGCAGCAGAGCTCACAACATCTGCATCCCTTGCATGGCAAATTCTCCCTTCCAGATATGTTGGGAGAACAACCAGAGCTTGGCAAGTTTCCCAGAACCCCTCAGACAGCACAGCCAAAAACTTTTCCATGCCCTGATTACACCTTCTAGCCGTGACAACCCATGGGGATGATGCCAGGACAATGTCCAAAGAGATCAGGAGGGCAGCAATTTAAAGACAGAAATTTATCAGCTTACATATATAATATATATATTTCCTCCTGGTGCCACTCGGGTCGGCTCAAACGTTGACAGTCTGGAGAGAGAGAAAGAGAGAGAAAGAGAGCATGCCAGCCGGCTTCCACTCACCTTTCTCCTCTTGGCCAGGAATCTCACTGGGGGACGGTGACTCATTGGAACTGAGCTGTAGAGGAAAATCGGAGAAGGGGAGGAGAGAGAAAGGGGACTCATTAAAAACACGCTGTATTTGGACAAGCGGCCTCATTTGACTCCAGGCTCCTGTCAGTCAGATGTCCCTGCATGTCCCGTCTGTTTGTCAATGTCACAGAGGGGAGAAGTTTTCAAAACAGTGCCCAGGGCAAGAAAGAAACTTTATATAGGGTGGCTGGATTATATATGGTGATGGAGAAGCACTGATCTCTCTACATTTCTTCCGGTTTTAAAAACAGAACTCTTTCTCTCTTTCTTTCTTTACCCCAAGTAGCTCTAGCTATGGTGCTCCGTTTTGGAAAAGCTATAGAAAAGAGCAACTCCACTTTTAAGGTTTTGGCACAAACTCATTGCGAGCCAAAGTTAAAAGTATTTGGGCCAGGAGAGACAGGATGCTAATTGCATAATAATTAATAGCGGCAGAGGCACGACATTTCTGCTCTTTTTCAGACGCAAGCGGTACTTTACATCCAAATTTACATCATGGAATCATGGTGACAGGCCCTTTCCACATGATGGCGCCATCCTAGCATGGGGATGTGTTGCTGCCGGTCCGCGACATGTGCCATTGTGCAATGTCGTCACAGTCCTGTCCTATCGTGTCGCCAGTCGTCGCAATCATGCGGTATACCATTACCAGAAAAAAATCCAGTAATGGCCTCCTGTCGTGCAACGGTTGCGTCGCCGGCAGCCATGTGGGAAAGGCAGAAGCGCGATCATGTGCTTCGTTCCTCAGTGCTGGCTGCATTGTGGAAGGAAGGAATGTGCCCTGAGTGCTACTCATCTGTAGGCAGCCGGCTAGGTGCAGAGGGGAGCAATTGGGTCCCACTCTCATCCCAGCAGCGGCACTGCCAGGATGATGCCAAGATGTTGCAAGATCTTGCAATCCAGGTATATTGCAGAAAAGGCCATAGAAGGGATCCCAAGGGTCATTTAGCCGGTCACTCTCTTGATATAAGAAACGATTACTATATCATCTGTGGAGGGGGCCAGGCCTGCTTTTCCTTCTCACGGTCTGGAACGGCCTTTCCTCCCAGCCTGCTAAAGCACCTTGCCCCTACCGCCTTGCTTTCCCCTTTAGAACCACCTCCGTAGTATTTAATGGGCAAAGCGTCTCAGCTAATATTCAAAATGATCTACTGATCTGTGTTCGCATGTTACTAATGGATTAGAACTAATGAATAGCACTCTGCTGAGTCAGAATGTATAAAAAACATGTGATCTTTATTAAAATAACAAACAGAATAAAGTATCGATTTTATAAATACGACCAAATTCAAACAGATCTTTATAATATTTTTAAACAGGTTCTTGTCTCTTTACAACAGCATAAAGGCACGTCTCTCTCTCTCTCTCTCGCTCACACACTCACATACAGCCCTCTGGCTTCCCTCTTTGCCAAATGCTCTGTTCCCAAATCTATATTCACCCCTGCCTTTTCTGTGTTTTAGTGGTTTTGGTGTATGTACTACATTTGTAAAGTTCTATAATCAATTAAAAAAAAATTAAGGAAAAAAATGTAGGCCATTCTCTCTGGCCAGATTTAAGAACGAAGTTTCTCTTCTGCCCCTTCTCTAGGTCTTCTGGAGTAACCCCCGTTTCCCACACCCTCCGCACCCCCCACGGTTGACTGGAAAACTCTTCTACTGAATAACTGGCTCCCAGGTCCTCCTCTGGAACTCTCACTGAAGGAATCTCTAAAAATCCTGGCCACTGTGCCTTATATATAGACTATCACCTCTCAACATCTCAGCCACCAATGGGCTGGGTTTCTCTCTTTTACAGAGCCATCTTGGTTACATGGCAACCTGTTGCTAGGGCTGCCCTGCAATGCAGGCTAGCCACACCCCCCAGGCTCCATCACACCATCCTTGATAAGCAGACTTTAAGGTTGTCCTTAAATTTCTTAGGCTTGAAACCACCGCGTACCACCCTGGCAGGGCCCAGCCTATCTGGGACCAAAGAGCAATGATGTAGACTCAGGTCAACAGACTCGGACTCGAATCAGACTTAAGCCACTTCAGTGACCCAACTCAGACTCGACTCGGCAATAAATGATGCACTGACTCGACTCATGAGTTGTATAGTTTTAGTGACTGACTTGCTGTCCTCGGATAAGTGACATAATGCAGTCATCTAGAAACCTTATGACTTTAAACAACGCTTCCATCTCTTTTTGCCTAATGCGTACATGACAATCTGTCTCAGGCCCAAAGTGTGGGTGCATTTCTCAGAGGGAAACAGCAAACGGGTTATGCATTGGGCTTGAGGACTGCTTAGCAGCCTGCCCCTTCTGCATCTAAAACTTTTCCGAAGAGCAGAAGGCAAGACTTGCCCCCAAAGCATAGTTTATGTTTCTCAGAGAACAGCAAGTATTTTAGGCAGTGGGCTTGAGGAAGAAAGTCCCTTCCTTCTAAAGCTTTGGAAGCTTCAGTAATAGGAAGTAAGAAGGATCCTATTCCCCACATCCAAAGCTCCAGACTCCTTTATGCCCATTGGCACAAAAGCCTCCAGCTTTGGGAAGGGGAAGTAAGAAGGATCCTATTCCCCACTTCCGAAGCTGCAGATGGCAAAATCGCAAATGTGGAGGGCCAACTCTGTTTAAAGCAGTGGTTCTCAACCTGTGGGTCCCCAGATGTTTGTGAACTTCAGGTCCCAGAAGCCCCAGCCACTATGGCCAATGCTCAGGGCTTCTGGGAGCTGAAGTCCAAAACATCTGGGGAGCCACAGGTTGAGAACCACTGGTTTAAAGGGTTAAAAGCGACTTTATGGAACTCTGTCCAGAATATAGGTTGGGGTATAAAGTTGGCTCCCAGACATGAGACTTGACTTGAAAGTATCTTCAAGGACTTGAGACTTGAAGATAGAGACTTGAGACTTGACTTGAGGCTTTGAGTAAAAGACTTCAGTACATCGCTGCCAAAGGGCTTCATGCAACCCAAAGTTATTTAAATATGGAAGAGGCATGATCTCTTGTCTGGATCAGGGGAGTGGGAGTCCTTAAGGAGGACTGCAATAAATGGAGGGAGCATGAGGTTGCGTTGTGAGAGAGGGAGGAGAGGAAAGGCAGTGATGTGACACATATTGACAAATAGCTTTCCTGGCTGGGACAAAACATTACCTATGAGGGCTGGCATCTGCTGCCCACATTGGGGAAGAGAACAGGAGCAGGAGAGAGAGAAGAGCCACCAGACACTAGAGTTAGATTTCGGTACATGGGCTCTGTGTGTGTATGCACAAGTGCACAGGAGGGAAGGGGGAGGAGAGATTGCAGCATTGCAGCATCTGGTTCTTTATTACATCCTAGTGGGTGATTAAACTCTAAAGCAGCAATTAAGCCCCTGCGATGCAAACCTCAGCAGTCCCGAGAAGGAGCACAGCAAGAGGGAATGGAAGCCTCCAGCGGGTGGAACAATTAGCAAGGGAGAGGCCAAGCGAGGGCACCCTGGCAATTCTGCAGGCCCTCCGTGCACCCACTTCAGATGTTAAAGACATCTGAAATATACCACTCTGCGAGAGCTGAGCCTGGCAAATCAATTCACCCAAGTTGTTCCTCTTTCTGCTCCTCCTCCTGAGCATTTATGCCGCTTGCCAAAGTACGGGAAGATGTATGCGTGACTGCAAGGGGCTTACAATCCAAAGGGAATTAGAGAGTGTATGGGAAAGGACAAAGAGCTATTTCGGTCGTGCCTGTATACCTGAGGCTTTTATCTGCTACGGCTTTGACCACTCCCAGGGCAAGCTGGGCATTTTTTGGGGTTTTTTTGGCAATTGCAGCTATTACATTTTCTATCAGAGAAAGTTTCTCTCTGCGTCGTTTGAGTCATCCGTTAACCAGGCATGTAGATGCTCAGTGGTGCAGACAGCAGAGCCTGAGAAAAGCTTTTTTTGGACAGCAACTCTAGTGGGTGGGGAGAGGTCTGAGAAATGTAAGGGAAAAAAAGTAACTTTACTTAGTTCCAGTTAAATTCTGGACTCAAGCACAGGAGTGGTCAGCATCTTTGGGCCTGGAGCTCTTTTGGCCTACAGCTGATGGTAAGGGACTTTGGGAGTTGTATTCCAAAACAGCTGGAAGGCCAAAGGGTTTGGCAAGAGTGAAGCAGGTGCCCTTCAAAATATGCCAAGCAAGTCTTCCAGATACTGCTGCAATTGGTGGCTCTTGCTATTCACCCAAGAATCAGAGTTGGAAGAGACCCCAAGAGTCCTCATTCTGCCATTCACGAATACACCACTGAAGCATTCCCAACAGATGGCCATCCAGCCTCTGTTTAAAAACCTCCAAAGAAGGAGACTTCACCACACTCTCAGGCAGCAGATTCCACTGCCGGACAGCTCTGATCGCCAGGAAGTTCTTCCTGATGTTCAGGTGGAATCTCTTTTCCTCAAGTTTGAAGCCACTGTTCTGTGTCCTAGTCTCGGGAGCAGCAGAAAACAAGTTTGCTCCATTCTCCATGTGACATCCCTTCAAATATTTAAATATAACTATCATGTTGCCTCTTAACCTTCTCTTCTCCAGGCCAAGCATATCCCTAAGCCACTCCTCACAGGGATTCATGGTTTCCAGGCCTTCTACCATTTTGATCACCCTCCTCTGGACACATTCCAGCTTGTTCCTGAACTGTGGTGCCCAGAATTGGACACAGGATTCCAGGTGGGGTCAGGCCAAAGCAGAATAAAGAGGTACCATCACTTCCCTTGACTTAGACAGTGTACTCCTATTGATGCAGCGCAGAATCTCATTGGCTTTTTTAGCTTTCTCTTGCCCTTTCCCTTGGTTTATATATAGAACCGGAGTCCTTCCAACATCCTTCCCCAACATGGGGCCCTCCAGATGTTACAACTGTCTTCATCTCTCAGCAAGGCTTCTGTACAACAAAGACACAGAGTATCAGTGGGTAACTTGTGACCCTCCGGCTTTTGGACTGCAACTCCCATCATCCCTCTCTGTGGCTACACCAGCGAGAACGAATGCAAATTGTGCTTCAAAAGCCTATTCAGTTCAAGCTGGCGCGGCAACCGCTGCTCGAACCCATCTGCCCTGGCACTCCTCGGGGGCTGCTCTGTTGCAGCTGGGCCGGGCATCGCTTTCCGGTGCCAGCTGGAGAACAAGAGATGGGATCCTGGAGAGATAACAAGATTTGGAAGGCTAGGTCGAGCGACAGTGAGACGCCCTAAGCAGCTTAGAGACCACTGAGCTGCCTAGTCGTAATGGAGAGCTTTGCACAGTCAGCGTAGCCGAGGAAAGCAGCATGTACGCACATTTTGTAAGGGAGGACTGGAAGACTCGTTTGTGAACTAACCAGCGGTCACGAATAGGGATGGGTCGCCGCTGCTCTTCCCAGAAATCTTTGGTTCATGGGTGGAAGTGCAGACTCTGGTTCAAGGCCGCTGTCAACCTGCGGTGGGAGTGAGGTGGGTCCAGCCCTGCTGAGCATATGGATGAAGGATATCGACAAGCTGGAGCGTGTCCAGAGGTAGGCAACCAAAATGGTAGAAGGTCTAGAATCCATGAATCCCGGTGAGGAGCAGCTTAGGTCTTTTCCAGCAAGACCTCAAGGGCCAGCGAGTCCAACCCCATTCTGCCAGGCAGGAATGCACCATCAGAGCATTCCCGACAGATGGCCCTCCAGCCTCCGTTGAAAAACCTCCAAAGAAAAAGATTCCACCATACTCCAAGGCAGTACATTCCTCTGTTGAACTGTTCTTAACATCAAGAAGTTCTTCCTAATGTTTAGGTGGAATCTCTTTTCCCAAACTTTGAATCCACTGCTCCGTGTCCTAGTCTCTGGAGCAGCAGAAAAAGGCTTGATCCGCTTGACCCATCGTATGACATCCCTTCAAATGTGGTTATTAAGTCTACTCTTAACTTTCTCTTCTCCAAGCTAAACCTACCTAGCTGCCTAAGCTGCTCCTCGCAGGGCCTCATGGTTTCCAGGCCTTCTACCATTTTGGTCACCCTCCTCTGGACATGTGCCAGTTTGTGAATATTCTTCCTGAACTGTGGTGCCCAGAACTAGGTACAGTATTCCAGGTGGGGTCTGACCAAAGCACAATACTCTCCCTCCTCCTCCTCCTCCTCATCTAAACCAGCCCTTGGTGATTATAGGTGATTCAGTCCAAGTTATGCCACACGTTCTCCCTGTTAGATAGCTGCCCATCCCTTGCTTCAATAGGCCCAGCAAAAATGGAAAACTTCCTCCTGGGGATGCCACTTAATGCATTGCAAAAAAAGAGGAAATACAATGCCAAACAATAAATAAATCAGAGACACAGATTGGAATCAAAATCCCCTGATGTCTACAGATGCACATGCAGACATTTCCACTATCATTTAAACAGAAATTCATTGCAGCAAACGAACAAGGTTTTGACCGGGAGACCTGCATGCTTGCTGCTCCGTCTGCCATCCAGCGCTGCTTGCTATGGATGAACAATTTCCAGTCCCCCGGGCTGCTTTTCCTTTGGTTCTTTGCCTTTAGTTTAAATTTGTGCTTGATTGAAGAGAAGAGGGGTGGGTGACGGTAATGGGCCTGGGGCCCATTTTCTGCCTCAAGACCCTTGTAGGAGGGATACACAAACTGCCAGAAATGCAAAACCAAAAACCAAAAGTTGTGAGACGTCTACTTCTGGTTTGGGAAAAAAACGCTAGTAAATTGGATGCTAAAAAGCATGACCGATTTAGAAGGCTTCTCCTAGCAGCAATTCAGTCCAGAGTCTTTTTTCTCTTCCAAAATGTTCCCCAGTGAGCTTCTCCTTTGGAAATGTGATCAAAAAGAAGGAACTTTTTATCCTATATGATGGACCTGCAAGAAAGCTAAAAAGTTTACATATGCTGGATTTGGCAAAAATTGATAAATTAATTATTTTAATTAAGGAAGGACCTTCGGTTAAATTTAAAAAGGACTGGGAGAAATTGATTGTACGTCTAAGAGACTGTCAGGGGAAAAACTCAATTATTGGTTTCGAAGGATAAGCTCACAATTTTTAAATACTAGGCAGTAGTGTGATAATGATAGACACACTAGAAGTTTCTTTTGTAGATTATCTTAGAACCAAAAGCTGGTGAGTTACCAGTCATTTATATGTATTTTTCCCTCTTTAAGTTTCGTTTCGTTGTAGTTTAGTTTAAATTAGTATTAGATTTGATATAGAGTTTCTTTCCCCATTTCCGCACTACACTGTTACAGTGCTATTATTCCATTTTTAGCATCCCATGGAGTCCTGGGACTTGCAGTTTAGGGAGGGGCCTTTAGACTCCTCAGCCAGAGAGCTCTTTGGCCTCAGGAAACTACAAACCCCAGAATTCCACAGGAGGTTGAAAGTGGAATCATAGCACTATCACAGTGTAGCTTCTATTTATTTACCATTTGTTGTGTTACTTCCCTATAGATTGTTTTGTGTATTAAATAAATGGTAATAAAAATATTTTTTTTAAAAAAGCAGTGAGCTTTCCTTTTGATGCGCAGCCAGAGCAAGGGGAGGAGAACTGGGTGTATTTTTTTTAGCACACACCTTATTCTGGTGGGGTCAACAGCAAAGAGAGACTTGGACAGTGTGGCATCGCAGGGAAACTGAGCGCGTCGCCAAGAATATCTTCCCCAGAATGCTCTGCAGGGCTCAGGTGTTTTGCGGCATATGCCCAGAGAGAACAGATTGCTGAGACATTGTGGAGATAAAATCGGCACACGTTCGCAATGCTCCCGTCTCATGCCATGTATTGCTTCTCGGTATCCCTCATTTTTCTCTCTTCCTGTCTTACGCGCATGCATACATTACAGACACATTGCCGGTAGCTCTGTTCCATCTGCTGTATTCATTTACTGTTTGCCTCTCTCCTCCATTTGCTGTAAAGTCAAGCAGGTGCTTCATTGCTCCAGCGTAAAGATGCAGTACAAAGGGGAAAATGTAATTGATCTGCAGTCTGTTACTTACCAATACAAAACGCACCCGAGCAACAGCTGCAGTATGCAATGATGGCAAGCCATGTGCAGGGCATGGTGGGTTGGTATTCATGCGTGCGCATATGAATAATGCATTATTATTATTATTTTCTTTCTTTTTATGTAAGGCATTTGATTATTGCCTCACAACCACCAGGGTACCAAAAATGATGTACAACAGGTAAAAGCTTTGGAGACAAGATGGAGTCATTTTCCAAAAGCGAAACGGAGCTGAATCCTAAAATATTGCAGAACTAGGAACATGTCCTCAAAGAAAGAGAGAAAGAATGACAAAGCAACCTTAGACAGGGAGGTCCCAAAACATTTTGCTGCCTGAGGTAAGCAAGATGGTGCCTGCCTCCTGTTCCATCTGAAGAAGCCAACTGAACATTTCTTCAGCACTGGTAACAGGACAAAGTTCTCCATTGCATCTGAGGGTATCAGTCTTGATTATTAGGGGGTCCAGGGTAGATTTTTAACTGCTGTCGTCTTTGACTTATGGCAACCCTATAGACAAGAGATCTCCAAGTCACCCAACCATCAACAGTCCTGCTCAGGTCCTGCAGATTCAGGGACGTCTCTTCCTCGACTGAGTCTATCTGCTTGTAATGTGGTCTTCCTCTTTTCCTACTGCCTTCTACCTTCCCAAGCATTACTTGCCTTTACTAGTGAGTCATGTCTTCTCAGGATATGGTCAAAGTACGACAGCCTCAGTTTAGTCATCTTTTCTAGGCAGAGTTCAGGCTTGATTTGCTCTAGGACCCATTCATTTGTCTTTTTAGCAAACCAGGGTATCTATAGAACTCTTCTCCAGTATCACATTTCATATGAGCTGATTTTCTTCCTATCAGCTTTCTTCACAGTCCAGCTTTCACAACCATACATAGAAACTGGAACTATGATGGCATGGACAATCCTAACTTTTAGTATTCAAGGATATATTTTGACACTTCAGGATATTGTCTAGTTCCTTTATAGCTGCCCTTCCAAGACCTCGTCTTCTCCTGATTTAGAATCACAGAATCACAGAGCTGGATGAGACTCCAGGAGCCATCCTGTCCAACCCCATTCTGCCATGCAGGAACACACATCAAAGCACTCCCTTTGACAGATGTCTATCCAGCCTCTGCTTAAAAACTTCCCAAGAAAGAGACTCCACCACACTCCATTGAGTCAGCATATTCCTCTGCCGGACAGCCCTGACCATCAGGAAGTTCTTCCTGAGGTTCAGGTGGAATCTCCTTTCCTGCAGCTTGAATCATTGCTCCTTGTGTTATCACCGTGAACTGGCCTGGCCTTTGGTAACCTTTAGATATCATTTTGATATCATAATTCGGCCCTGCTCTGCCACCAGCCAAGTGTTTGTGAGGCCACCGAACAAGCGCGAAGCTAGGCTTGGCTATTATCTGCTGACTCATACTTGTTTACACCAAGGCAAGCCAAAAAATGCCAGATCTGCTTTAGGGGACCTCCCGAAACAAACACCTTCATTATTAAAACAAAGAGACCTCTGCCCCGAGAGGGCACCCTGGCGAGCTGAGTGCTTAATGGCCAGGCTAGCTGCATCTACATACTGGCCATACTATTGTCAATTCGGACCATAACTCAATCATGTAAATTCTGACCTTTCGGAGACATTGTCTCCAGTCCAAAACTCATTGTTTTCGCCCAAGACCAGACTAGCCCACGGTCATTCCTTCCCCTATAAAAATCCCCAGTTCTGAGAGCTCCTTGGATCTTTCACTGGAACGCTCGGACTTCATTGAACTTCCACCCCGCCTTGCTGCTGCTTCTTCTGCGAGCTCCCCTCTGCCGCCACGCCGGGTTTCCTTCTCTCCAGTTGGCTTCCTTCAGGACTGCGAGCTTGGTGACGTATCACCCATTCCCCCAAAGCTCGATTTCCTATTTCTAGTTAGCAAGTGTGTTTGTGCTTTTCTTAATAATTGCTTAATAAATATTATTGCTAGTTTGGACTATTTTGTCCGCTCACTGACCCGACACTGTATACATAGGGTAAAAGATCCCCGCTAAGTTACCCTGCCTCTCGTTAACCAAGAGAGTGCTCCTGCTAATTCCTCCCATCTCGTTGTATTTGTTTTGGTTGTTTGGGTCCCGGGGCCCCCAATTCACAGGGTAACACTTGTCCTAGACTCTGGAGCAGCGGAAAACAAGCCTGCTCCCTCCTCGACATGACATTCCTTCAAATATTTAAACAGGGCTGTCACGTCCCCTCTTAACCTTCTCTTCTGCAGACTAAACATCCCCAGCTCCCTAAGCTGCTCCTCATAGGGCTTCATGGCTTCCAGACCCTTCACCATTTTGGTCGCTCTCCTCTGGATTTCTTGACTGCTGCCTCCATTCTGGTTAATGACTGATCCAAGGTACGAAAAATCTTGAATTTTTTTCAATGTCTTTGTCATCTACAGGGTACAACTATCTCCTCCAAGATGTTGCTGACATCTTCCAGCATCTCTCACCCTAAAGCTGCCTTAACAGAAGGACAGCGTCCAAATCACAAGAGGAAATGGTTCCACTCTGTTCTGCCTTGGTCTAACTGCATCCAGTCCTGCATGGCACATTTTAAGCACACGCCATTCTTGACCGACGGGGTACGTGCAGAGAAGGGTGACTAGGACGGTGGAGGCGTAGAAGTAGTTGTACCAGTAATGAGATTTTTATATTTACTCTGGAGAAGAGAAGATTAAGGGAAGAAACAATAGCAGTTTCCAGATACCTGAAGGGTTGCTAGGCAGAAGATGAAACAGACGTGTCCTCTGCCGCTCCAGAGGGCAAGACTCGAATCAGTGGGTGTAAATTGCATGGAACTGGATTTCAACTCAATGTTATTAGGAGAAACATGCGAAGGGTAAGAGCTGTTCGACTATGAAACAGATTGCCTTAAGAGATGATGTTAGGACAACCGTGCGTCTTACTTAACGGATGACAGTTCTCTCTCCAAAGGTACTCTTTGTTTCAGGCCAGGGCAAGGCGAAGCTTGGGATTGCTTGTGTGCCTCCTCCAGCTTGTTTTGGGGCTCTCCGCCCCTCCTGACTCCACAGGGGATCCTTCTTGTCTAATCAAAACACTTAGGCCATTTCCGCACAAGACAGTTATAGCACTATGATTCCACTTTCAACATCCTATGGAATCCTGGGGTTTGCAGTTTTGGGAGGGGCCTACCGGCCCCTCCCGAAACTGCAAACCCCAGGATTCCATAGGATGTTGAAAGTGGAATCATAGTGCTAGCCTTAGACAAGAGGCTGGGGAGGGGGCAGAGCACAGCCTGGGCTGCCCACCTGATCGGAGCCACAGAGAAGGAAGGTTCCCTTGGCAAAGGAGCACTTGAGGAGGGAACCCAGGGGTTGGAACCACTTACACATAATCAAACCGTGAAAGTTCAAGCCACAAACATTGGAACATCTTCATGGGGACAAAAGGCTAGGCAAAGGGCTCACTGCATAACAGCCCAGGGAGGATTAAAACATGCTCAAAGGGGCACGGAGGGCAGAGGGAGAGGAGATGAAAACTACAGTGGTGGAAATAGAATTTCACAAAAATAGGCATTGCTGCCTGGCAATCTAAACATGCTGAAATATTTTGTTGCAAATCCCAGTTATTCCTGGCCAAAATGACATGGAGCTTTTAGCAGAACTTCAAATGCAGCGTTTAGAGGAGTTTCGTTGCCGCGGTGCCAAGGTTTAAAGCAGCAGCATGCCCAAGTGTTGAGGAACAGCAGCTCCCAGCCTTCCTCGCCATGGGATATGACAGCTGAGGCTGCTGGGGGTTGTACTCCCATAATTTCTGGAGGGCCACACTCTGCTCATCCCTGATGTAGAAAAAGGGTATCCTCAACTCACAGGGAAGAATAGCCAACAGCTCCTTTGAGTTGTCACAGGACAATCATGTGTGAGTCAAGTAGTTCTGGGCAAGCTTATGTATCCTTAATTATCTTCTCATAGAATCACAGAATCCTGGAGTTGGAAGAGACCCCGGAGGCCATCCAATCCAACCCCCTGCCATGCAGAAACCCACATCAAAGCATTCCCGACAGATGGCCATCCAGCCTCTGCTTAAAATCCTCCAAAGAAGGAGACTCCACCACACTCCAAGGCAGCAGATTCCACTGCCAGACAGCCCTGACCGTCAGGAAGTTCTTCCTGAGGTTGAAGTGGAATCTCTTTTCCTGAAGCTTGAATCCATTGCTCCTTGTCCTGGTCTCTGAAGCAGGGGAAAACAAGCCCTCTCCCTCCTTTACATGGCATCCCTTCAAATATTTAAACACGGCTATCATGTCCCATCTTAACCTTCTCTTCTGCAGACTAAACGTCCCCAGCTCCCTAAGCCGCTCCTTGTAGGGCATGAGGGCAGCTGAAGAAGATCTCCAGAAGACATTTTCAAAAACCACAGCTCCACATGCAAGAGAGAGAGAGACTCCTCTGAGTAAAGGTTTCCATTTTGTTTTCCAGACACATCTTGTTTTCATCTCTGCCTCCTTCCAGAAATAGCTTATACACAATTATTTTCATTCCAGCCCGATTGTTTTCTTCCACTGGGTCACCAGTGAGCTCCATGCGCTGAGAACCAGCTGTTTTCTCTTTCTTTTTGTCTTCTGACCGTGACAGAAGTGGGACCCCTGGTGCGATAACACCAGCCGTCACCCTGTAGCCATCAGTCAAGGACAAGCAAACTGCGGAGGAGGAGGAGAGCTCATGTGCAAAGAGCAAAGAACTCGGAGACCAGGAGGAGCACATCATGTCTACCTTTCTTCGCCTCTAATAGATAATCAGGAGAAGATGCCTTTTTTCTTAGTGACTTGTATTTAACATCTGCCTGGCTGCCACACAGTCACCAGGGGAAGCTGAAAACGGCTGTGCAGTATAGAGGTTAGAGCAGGTGGAGGAGATGTGTGGTCTTCTAAATGCCTCTATTTCTCCATTTTTCTCTCTTTCTTTAAATCAGTAGTGGAAAGCAAAGCTAGAGGGTTTCAAACTCCCTTCCCACCCATGCCATTTCCTCCGTCTAACTGTCAGGGTGGCTATGCTGTCCCTACCATGTTTTTAGGTGGATTTGTTTTAGTTCTTGCGTGCTTTGCTACATAGGTGGGGATGATGGGACCCGCTGATGGCTGGGCGAGCTGGGAACGTGCAAATGTTATTGTAATGACTTGCAATAAGACAGCAAAGAGGCACAGCTGCAAGGTCAGACCTTTGGAAAACTGCGTGAGAAAACAGAAGCGGGAAAAGAAAGCCTGGGAAATGTGTTATTTGGATAAACCATCAGATGGGACATTAGCACGCACTAATTTTGAAAAGTAACGCTTACTATAGCACTGCAAATCCAACATTCTTTTAATCTTGGGAACACCAAGGTATACTGTTGTTTCTGCAACGTTCCTGAACAAAGTTTGTGAAATCTCTAAGCTCAGTTCCTTGCACTTGGAGCTATCTTGTACATCACATTAATTCCCTACCCTCCAAAGTTTCTTAGGTGCTAGGTGAAAGAAATACCTGCCCAATATAAGTCTCTCTCTCTCTCTCTCTCTCTCTGCTTTATCCCCAGGCAGGGCTGCCTGTAGTTTTACAGGAATGGAAGGAGAAATTGGGACTGAAAATCCATTACTGTGATTATTAAATCATTTCATTAAAATCATTAATGAACCTAGGATCTCTTTCACCGATCTTTTAATTCTCTTGGAGCTTCTTATAGCATCTTGTGGCAATCAGTTCCTTATGCTGACTACACACTGTACAAACACAACAAAAGTGTACGCAAAAGAGGCCTGAACTTCACACAGTACTACATTTATCACCAATCACCTGCCCTGGTTGACTGGAGAATTCTGTGTCTATTCTATCCCTAAATCATCTTATGATGAACAAGATAAGCAAGACCCTGTTGGACTGCTACTCCCATTATCCCTGGCAGTTCATTATCTTGGGGGGAGGGAATTGCCGGTCAACAGCTGAGGGGCACAGTTTCCCTTGTTGTGTGCCTTCAAGTTATTTCCAACACATGGTGAACTTAAGGTGAACCTATCATGGGGTTTTCTGGGGCTGAGAGTGTGTGACACGCCCAAGGTCATCCAGTAGGTTTCCATGTCCAAGTGGGAATTGAACCCAGGTCTCCGAGGCTGTAGTACAATGTTAAAACCACTACACTGGACTTTTGTTGTGTGCCTTCAAGTCTTTTCTGACTTATGGCAACTCTAAGGTGACTCTATCACTGGGTTTTCTGGGGCTGAGAGTGTGTCACATGCCAAAGGTCACCCAGTGGGTTTCCATGGCCAAGCAGGGAATGGTCTGAGCATTGGACTCAGGTTCAGTTCCCCGCCCTGCCATGCAAACCCACTGGCTGACCTTAGGCACATCACACACTCTCAGCCCCAGAAAACTCCACGCTAAGGTTGCTTTAGGGTCCCCATAAGTCAGAAACAACTTGAAGGTACAAAACAATAATAACAGCAGCAACACACTACTCCTGCTTTAATGTAGCCCACAAATGTTGGAACCACACTGCCGTCCCCTGACGATTTTCCCAGCCGATGTCCTCAAGATATTATCAGATTATCTGTCCTCCCGTACCTGACCACAAGCTGTGCTGAAGGGTATCTGAAGGAACACCGTTTCCCAACCCTGGCAGCCTATTTAGGCCAAACGTTCTTGTTTTGTGTTCATTTCCTTACGCCCGAGTAGGGAAAGAAGAATGATGGAGGTGTAGAAAAATGACTCCTCTCTTCTCTCTTAATGTTTCCTTGGTCGCCAGCGTTCATGGCATTCCCATCCTGCCTTCCCTAAGTTGTGCCCCTCCCCACAACTTGCCTGTCAAGCATCAGAGAATTATTTTTTTGTGTGCAAGGAGGAGTGCTCCAGTTGTACACAAATAAGACGTATAAATATCCACTGGAATACATTGCAATCCACTGTTACCTGCTAGGGATTTTCCATTTGTCCCATCATCTAGTGAGGTGGAATGCACCTACTACAGTTGGCCCCCCACATTCACTAGGGTTAGGGGTGCAGGAACCCACAAAAGTGGGGAAATTGCAAATAGCAAAATTACTGTGGGAAGGGGGCCAAGGCATAGTGGGGAGAGCACTCTCTCTTGCCCATCTCCTTCCTTGGCTGTCATGCAGCATTTGCAGAGGGTTTATGGTGCTAAGAAACTGGGCTGTAAGCCATCCTTAACTGGGTGGTGGTGGAGGGGGAGCAGAGGCAGGTTTTTAAAGGGCTGTGCAGCCCGATCGGAGCCCCCAAGAGGGAAAATTTCCCTGGGAAAGAAGTCCCTGAGGTTGCGGGAGGTGGGGGGGACTTGGATTGAAGAAACTCATAAATAATCAAATCTGTGAAAGCCTGTGAAATGTGGAGGGGACTTTGATGGAAGCCTTGCTTGCAGCTGGCTTCATCTCTTGTCCTACTTCTCTCCTTTGGAATGAGTCATGGGATGCAGTGGGACTTACTCGAGAGATGGGCAGCACCAGTTTCCAAGCCCATTTTTCCTGATACCCAGACCTTCCTGGACCTCCTTCCTTGCACTTTATTTTTCCCCATATCTAAATAAGAAAAATCGCAGTGCAGCTGTTCTCTTGTTCCAAAACTTGTGGTTGCCATTAAAGGAGGAATAGGGAAGCCATGCCCCCTTCCTCCAGATGTTGGCTTACAGTCCTAATAGCAAAGATCATAGCATCGTAGAGCTGGAAGAGACTGCAAGGGCCACTGAGTCCAACTCCCTTCTGCCATGCAGGAATACATCATCAAAGCATTCCTGACAGATAGCCATCCAACCTGTGTTTAAAAATCTCCAAAGACGGAGACTCCACCACACTCTAAGGCAACGTATTCCACTGTCAAACTGCTCTTACTGTCAAGAAGTTCTTCCTAATGTTTAGATGGAATCTCTTTTCCTGAAGTGTTAAGCCATCACTCCCGTGTCCTATTCTCTGGAGTAGCAGAAAACAGGCTTATTCCATCCTCCCTTCAAAAGATGATCCTTGAAAACAAGCCACAGCCACTTAGGTCTCCTCCCCGTCCCACAAAGGGTTTTTACAAAACCAGACACCGGCTTTCAGTTTGGGACTGGTACAGCACTTGGTAGATATCAGAGGAGACGGAAATGGCCCCAAATCCGCTTTTGAGCTTGTCCTCACTTGCTCTAGTTGCAATATAAGGGATTAAACCTAGTCTGTTGCAAGCAAAGCAGGTATTCTTGCCAGTGGACTACACTCTTTCCCCAAAGACAGGAACATACAGAGAGCTGCTTTATGCTGCGTAGCACAATGACTGCTTACTGGCTGAACTGAGAGTACTGTCTATATTAACAGCATTTCAGAGAGGACTTGCTTTTTCTCAGCCACATCTTTAGATATTAAGGATCAAACATGACATTTTCTGCATGCAAAGCGTGAATTCGACCACAGAGTTGCAGCTCAGGGTTGTGTCAGGAACAGCACTGGAAAAGCCTACTGCTGCCAAGTTGCTTCTCAAGGAGGAATTTCCAAAATCGAGGAGGAACATGCCTCCTTGTAACACTGCACAGGCAACAACGGTGCCATCTTCACTGCCAACAATCCTTTCCTGCCCCTCCCAGACTATGGCACATTTTCCGCTGTCTGTCACCTGCTGTCTTCATTGGCTCTGTCTGCCGCAACAGATTGGAGAGCTGGGCCAAAGCACACAAAATGAATTTCAACAGAGAGAAATGTAAGGTCCTGCTCGTAGGCAGAAAAAAATGGAATGGACAAATATACGATGGGGGACACATGGCTGGATAAGAGTATGTGTGAAAGGGATCTAGGAGTCTTGGTGGACCACAAGCTGAACATGAGTCAGCAGTGTGATGCGGCAGCCAAGAAAGCCAACACCATTCTTGGTTGTGTCAATAGCAGTATGTTGTCTAGATCGAGGGAGGTAATGGTATCACTCTATTCTGCTTTTGTCAGACCTGATCGGGAATAGTGTGTCCAGTTCTTGGCATCTCAGTTCAAGAAGGATATCGACAAGCTGGAGTGTGTGCAGAGGAGGGTGAACAAAATGGTGAAGGGTCTGGAAGCCATGAAGCCCTATGAGGAGTGGCTTAGGGAGCTGGGGATGTTTAGTCTGCAGAAGAGAAAGCTAAGAGGGGACATGATAGCCATGTTTCAATATTGGAAGGGATGTCATGAAGAGGAGGGAGCAGGCTTGTTTTCTGCTGCTCCAGAGACTAGGATAAGGAGCATTGGATTCAAGCTACAGGAAAAGAGATTCCACCTGAACCTCAGGAAGAACTTCCCGATGGTCAGAGCTGTCCAGCAGTGGAAGATGCTGCCTCCATGAAGTGTGACAGAGTCTCCTTCTTTGGAGGTTTTTCAGCAGAGGCTGGATGGCTATCTGTTGGGAGTGCTTTGATGTGGGTTCCTGCATGGCAGAAGGGGGTTGGACTGGATGGCCCCTGGGGTCTCTTCCGATTCTATGATTCTATAAGGGGGAACATGCCTTCTTGTAACACTGCACAGGCAACAACAGGGTCATACTGACTGGCAATAAGCCCTTCCTGCTCTTCCGAGACTATGGCACATTTTCCACTGTCTGTCACCTGCTGTCTTCATTGACTCCGTCTGCTGCAACCTGGTTTCCGCTGATTTCAAAGCTGGGAAGTTGGTCAAAGAAGCCACTGGGGTGGGGGAATGTAACCAGCCCTACAAAACTGCAATCAATAGCTGAAAGGGTGCTCTATGGGCGAAATGCCACAGTTGCACATTGCATGATAACTTAGTGTCTGTGAACATACGTGACCATTTGGAGCTGGTTGTACCAGAGCCATCCATCGGCTCAGAGGTTTTAATGGAGAACGCTAAAAGGTCTTCTTCCCCCCCAGGCCATCTTTTTTTTGAAAAAGTTTCTGATTTACAGAACTAAACAGAAATGTATTAATTCCACTCTTGGATTTCATGACACAACAGAAAAACTTCATGAGCCAAGAAGAGTGAGAAGCTTATAACTAAAATGTGAATCAGCATTTTAACAGCTGAACAAGAAAAAGAATTAAAAGACTGCAATTAAAAAAAATGAGTGGATGGGCATGTAGAACTGAACATTTACAAACTAGTTAAATCCTGCCATTGCTGACTGCTCAGAAAACATACAAATGGATAATGGGGATGAACAGTTATCGATGAAGGATAGATAATAATGATAGATAGGGGTAGCCAATTGCAACCTTCCAAGTATGTTTTGAACTATGATTTCCATATCCCTCACTATGGACTATGCTGACTGGGGATGATGGGAGTTGCAGTGCAACAATGTCAACATAAAAGTACTAATTTTAACTAATTTTGTATGTTTAGATTTACCATGAAAACGAGCAATAAGTAACAAGTAGTCAATTTAATTCTGTTTTAGGATCTAATAGTTAGTTGTTACCTCTGGTTTACAATTCGATGTTTGCAGCAGGGGTGGGAACCAGTTTTTAGTTATGTGTAATGGTAGTTGTATTGTAATTTAGTTTAGTTTGATATTTGCAGCATTTCTCCTCCTTTTTTTCCTTTTTTTTTGGATAGTGTATTGTTGTGTAGTTTATTTTGTTCTGTATTACTACGTCCTTTGTATTGTTATTGTGCTTTTTTTATCCTGTCTTTCTCTGTTCCTTTTTTATTATTCAACTAGCGTATATATCTAGCGTTGCCCAGGATTTTATTTACTCATAGGTAATAGTTGTTAGAAAGATTTGAAATCCTGTGTCTCTAATTTCCCAAACCGTCTTGTCCAGTACTCATAACTTTCTCCCATATTTCCCAATCCAATCTGTATTCAGAGTTATTAACATACAGAGATTGGGTTCCTGAGGAAATACACTGCCCTCCTCCTTGCTGCTAGGCCTCATCTCCATAGCAACCAGCCTATTCCAAGAGCTCTCTGGCTGAGAATTCTAAAGGCCCTTCCCTCAACTGCAAACCCCAGGATTCCATAGCATCTTCTCAGGCAGCCGGCCGGCCCCTCCCGAAACTGCAAACCCCAGGATTCCATAGGAGGTTGAAAGTGGAATCATCGTGCTATAAGAGTGTAGTGCGGAAATGGCCTTAGAAATAAAGTGAGTGAGCAAAAAGATGTAAGAGAAGATAATACAACTAGAAAATGCAGAGTTGCCAGGTTGTTTTCTGTTGGGGGAAAAAAAGGCCTAAAATGGCCTAGTCCCCATCTTCCAACATGGCAAAAGTGCACTCCGTGATCCTAGGGGTATTGCGGGTACTTAGGGGGCAAAATTGTTTTTAAAAAGTGCAAAGCATTTTCCCCAGGGTGTAGTGTAGTGTGCGTGGAGCCTACAAAAATAGCTTTGGGGAGTCATATGGTTTAAGGGCCACACTTTACCCATTCCTGATATAAATACCCTTGAGAAAATGAGTAGCAGATCATTTTCTCCCTTTGTCCTAATACTCGAACCCAAAGGCCAGGAGCCATCCACTGAAACAGAATGGAGGCAGAAATGAAAGAAAAAGTTCTTCTTCACACCATAGAGACTGAAGCCACGCAACATGCAACAATAGGATGTGGCAATGGCCACAACTTGATGGTTTTAAAGGGAATTAGACAAAAGACAAGAAAGGTGTTATCAATAGCTATTCATGACTTGTGGTATCTGGGGCAGGATGCTTCTCAGTGCCAACTAATGGGCAGCATAAGTAAGAAAATGTTGCTGAGCTCACATCCTGCTTGTAAGGCTTCCCATGGGGGCCAAATTGTTGGCCCTGTGGGTAGGGGATGCTGGACTATATCAGCCTTTGATCGGATCCAGCATGGCTCTTCTTATATTTGTATGACTGCCCCTAACCAATGGAAGGTTGAATCCAGGAATGGGGAAGTTAAAAGGTCTGTACATTCTGCCTTTCTTACAGGGAACTCAAGTGGGCATGTGCAGATCAAAGAATCACAAGCGGAACATGAGTCAGCAGTGTGAGGTGGCAGCAAAAAAAGCTAATGCGATTCTAGGCTGCAACAATAGGCCTATACTGGCAAGAGAAGTAATAGTACCCGCTCTATTCTGCTTTGCTTAGACTCCACCTGGAAAATTGTGTCCAGTTTTGGCACCACAGTGCAATAATGATATTGACAAGGTGAAATATGTTCAGAGGAGGGTGATCAAAATGGTAAAAGGCCTGGAAACCGTGCCCTATGAAGAGCGGCTTAGGGAGCTGGGGATGGCTAGCCTGGAGATGAGAAGGTTAAGAGGTGACATGATAACTATGTTTAAATATTTGAAAGTGTGTCATATGGAAGATGGAACAGGCTTGTTTTCTGCTGCTCCAGAGACTAGGACGTGGACCAATGGCTTCTAACTACAGGAAAAGAGATTCCATCTAAACAGTAGGAGGAACTTCCTGATGGTAAGAGCAGTTTGACAATGAAAATATGCTGCTACCTGAGAGTTTGGTGGAGTCTCTCTTCGGAGGTTTAAAACAGAAGCTGGATGGCTATCTGTTGGGAATGCTCTGATGGCGTATTGCTGCATGGCAGAGGGTTGGACTCGATGGCCCTTGTGGTCTCCTCCAGCTCTACAATTCTATGAAACTATGCTTTGGCCAATGATTAATGATTCTGGGAGGTGAAGTCCAAAAAACCTGGAAGACCAGACCTCCTTGGGATCTCTTCCAGCTTCGTGATTCTACGAATCATAGAACTGGAAGGGGCTTTAAAGTCCACCTAGCTTTCCAACTCTCCGTCCGTTGAGGAAGTTCGTTGCTTTAGAGCAGTGGTTCTCAACCTGTGGGTCCCCAGATGTTCGTGGACTTCAGCTCCCAGAAGCCCTGAGCATTGACCATAGTGGCTGGGGCTTCTGGGAGCTGAAGTCCACGAACATCTGGGGACCCACAAGTTGAGAACCACTGCTTTAGAGCATCTCTGCTAGATGGCCACCACTTTCTGAAGCAGTTTGCTCCAGTTTTCAACAGCAATTAGCACCGGCACCTCTAAACCTTTTTTCCGGTTGTTTCTGGGCTTACTCCTGTCCAAAGCAAGGGTGGAGAAGTTAAAAGGGTGAAAGATTTATACGATCTCAAGAGGAATCAGAGTATTTGTCGAAATGGTGTTAGCAAAAGAAGGGATCACAACTATACAAGAAGAGTTACAATTTTAGAAGGTGGAGTAATTCGAGGTATAATAGGTTCTGGGAATGGGGTGCACTTAGTTACAGCGATAAGTTTAATTTAGGGTCAAATTAGGTAGACGATGATAAAAATTAATATATCAGTATGTAGAGTAGTAAGAGTAATTAAGTAATGATAGTTATGAATTAGGATAGAAAGAAGAATGAAATTATTAATATTATTATTAATATTATTAATATTATATTTTGAATAGAAGTAAGAATGAAGTTACTAATGTTACAAACTGAAAATGTTAATTACGGGTATAATTAATAACAATTGGTATAATGAGAATGAAACATATATATATGTAAAACCAAAAATATAGCTAGCATGATTAACATATTGTACAAGTACTACTATGTATAAGAAACTTGGAGAGAAACAATGTACGTATTATATTTTTTTTTTCCTTTCCTTCCATTTCCACTTATGTTACGTGTTATAAAAATTAATTTTTTTTTTTTAAAAAAAAGCAAAAGTGGACAAGGATAGCCATTGGTGAAGCATGTTGGGAGCTGCCCTCCATCAATATTTGGGAGGCCACGGTTTACCCAGTGGCGGAGCTTGGAGTGTGTGGAGGGGGCGTGGCCGCGGTGCGTGGGGGCATGGCCAGGGCATGTAGGGGTGTGGCTAACATTGCCGCCTGGGGCGAACCGTTCCCATCACACACGCCCGGTCCCTACGCGACCAAGTTTAGCCATCCCGGATCCCAAACCAAACCAACGTACAGGATATGTACGCTCCATTGCTTGGGTTAACATCCCTTCCAACATTCAGATCAGTTAAAAACTAGGCTCCTAGGAGAGGATGAGGAACTTGTGGCCTACCAAATCCTGTGTACTGTAAGTCCCATCAGCCCTGACTCTATCACTCATCTTGGCTGCAGTCCATGTACGTTCGATTCCAGCAACATCCGGAGGGGCACCAATCTCTGAGGTTCACAGGTAGTGGTTCGAGCACTGGATTATGACCCTGGAGAGCACAGTTCCGTTCCCCACTTGGCCATGACAACCCACTCAGTGACCTGGGCACGTCACACACTCTCAGCCCCGGAAACCCTCGTGAAAAGTTTGCCTTAGGGTTGCCATAAGTTGGAAAGGTCTTGGAGGCACATGGCAACGGCCACAGAGTTGAGGTTCGCGGCGGGTCAAATTCCTGCAGAGTATGAGGAAGAAAATCTCAGAAACAAGTCCCTTCTGCTACTTGCCAGCAGCAGGAGGAAAAAGCAAAGTAACAAATGAAATCGCTAACTATTTTCCATCTGTTTGTGATACTCGTTTGCTTCACTAAAGGGCCAGCACCATAGGTGAGCTTTTCCTTGTTTTTTTCAGCGCCCTCCCGTGTGCCGAAACAAGATTAGGTCCCAGGCCAGACCTCCTGCATAACGTCAGCCTCCTCTAACCTGGCAGCCCCCAGATATTCTGCAACAAACCCATCATCCCCAGCCAATGTGACATGGCCATAATGGTAGGGGATAATGGGACTTGCAGACAGTTGGAAGGAAGAGATCTGGGGAGGCTACCATCACCTGCCTGGGAAGATGTGATTCTTTTGAAGCTTTCTCCTTCGAGCTGGATTCTTCTCCTGCATTTTGCTGTTGCCGAGGCAACCACAGGCCATCCCATAATGAGCCCAGATTGCACAGACACGGATAGGCAACAAGAAGAAAAGCAGCGGCATATGCTTCACTAATCTCCCAAGGAAGAAACAGAGAGAGGGGGGATTGTAAGGAAATCTACTAGGGGGGCTGAGAAGCTTTTCTCCATTTTTGGTCCACAGGGATGAGATTAGCACAGCGGAAAAGGGCAACAAATTAAGGACCTGGAGCAAAGCAGGAAGCAAACTGAGACTTTCATCACTTGGGAGTAATTTATCATCCAGGTTTTTAAACAGTCTCTCGGCAGCAGCCAGAAATTCAACAGGTGAAGCGTTTCCTTTCCCAGCTCAGAGAAATGGTGCTTGGAGGGGGGAACTGCCGCTGATAAGTTTCTGCCTGTCACTCCTGTCGTTTAAAGCAAAGACGAATGGGGCGTTCATATTTAGGAGACAGAAAATTCAATTGTCTGTAGGGCTTCTCTTAGACTTAGGGAGAGCAAAAACCCATCAGATTTCTGCTAGCCCCGCACTTTTGGGGAGGTTAGGGATGCAAGGCCCCCATGAACATGGAAAAAAAGACAAATAAAAATAAAAACCACATTAGGAAGAACTTCCTGATGGTGAGAGCCGTGTGACAGTGGAATATGCTGCCTGAGAGTGTGGTGGAGTCTCCTTCTTTGGAGATTTTTAAACAGAGGCTGGATGGCCAATTGTCAGGAAGCCTTTGATTGTGTCTTCCTGCGTGGCAGAATGGGTTGGACTCGATGGCCCCTGGGGATTCTTCCAGCTCCATGATTCCATAATAAATGTGCATGTAATTACAGTCTCAGAAGCTGACTATTGCAAATCAATATGGGAACTTGAGCTGTCTTCAGTTCTGAAGCTCCCTGCCTTATTCATCCTTCTTTCTATGACTGGTCTTTCTATCTCATCCCTGCTCTCCCTCTCTCTCTGCCTTTCTCTCATTTTCTCTTGCTTTTTACCTTTTCCCCGCTTGACCTTTTCAAACTCTGTAGAGGGACAGTGTGATTTAGGGTTAGGGTATCAAGCTAGAACTGGTTTTTGTTCAGCTGGATCCCTTGGATTCAAATTCCCACTCAGCCATAAAATTCACCTGGGAATCTTGCAGCTAGAGAGCCCACAGGGTGTAATACTTTGAATGCTGGACGATGGCCATCTCTGCACTAGAATCCTAGAGTTGGAAGAGACCCCAGGGGCCACCCAGTCCAACCCTCTGCCATGCAGGAACTCACATCAAAGCACTCCCGACAGATGGCCATCCAGCCTCTGCTCAAAACCCCCCAAAGAAGGAGACTCCACCACACTCCCAGGCAGCAGATTCCACTGCTGGACAGCTCTGACCGTCAGGAAGTTCTTCCTGAGATTCAGGTGGAATCTCTTTTCCTGCAGCTTGAATCCATTGCTCCTTGTCCTGGTCTCTGCAGCAGTAGAAAACAAGCCTGCTCTCTCCTTGACCTGACATCCCTTCCAATATTTAAACATGGCTATCCTGTCCCCTCTTAACCTTCTCTTCTGCAGACTAAACATCCCCAGCTCCCCAAAACAGTCCTCATAGGGCTTCATGGTTTCCAGACCCTCCACCATTTGGGTCGCCCTCCTCTGGACACACTCTGGCTTGTCTTGAAATGAGGTGCCCAGAACTGGACACAGGATTCCAGACGAGGTCTGACCAAAGCAGAATAGAGGGGTACCATTACCTGCCTTGATCAAAGTCCCCTTCCAAATCTGCAAACTCCAGGATTCCATAGGATGTTGAAAGTGGAATAATAGTACTATAAAAGTCTAGTGCGGAAATGACCTATGACTATGGAAACCAGGGTTTCACTCTCTGCTTGGTCATGGAAACCCACTGAGTGACCTTGGGCGTGTCCTAAATTCTCCATCCCCAGAAGTCCCCGATAGCTTTGGCTTGGGGTTGCCACAAATCGGAAATGATCTGAAGGCACACAAGACCAACAATAGAACCTTGCAGCTAGCCACTTTCTCTCAAATGATTCCACATTGCAAGATCGTTGCCAGAATTTTTCAAAAAACTGAAAAGCGGGAAACTGTTTAACACCAGCCTGAGCTTTTTGGAGAAAGAGCAAGACCGCAATGTAACAAATAAGTGAATTAATTCTCACGTCTCTTTCCCTCTCAAACCTCCATCCCCTCGCCTCCACCCAGCCTATGCCTTTTTACTTCCTTCATCCCATTCAGCTTTTGCCGGGTCTCTCTGTCTGCCGTGCCCCTGTCTTATATTACGGCAACCTGGACAATGGAAGCCTCGGGCTTTTTTCCATGACTCTCTGGCACTCAGAAGCACGCCCGGGCTTTAATTTCACAGCGCTCCTTCATCATCACCCCTTCCAAAAAAAAAAGAAAGAAAAAAAAGAGAGTAAAATCTATTCTCTACACCCCCTGCACCAGACTTTCGGGATCGCATGTTTGTCTTCTTCTACCATACAAAATGCAATAATTTTCAGTGGTTCCCTTTCCTAACACGTGAGTGGCTGGGCCCCAGAATAAAGCGTTACCCATTTTCCCTTGCTCCGAGCCATAGAAGATTCCGCCTCCATCTTTGATGGTGTCATATTCCTTGTGGATTTGAAAGTACTGCAGGATATTGGTTTGGGCTGTAGCAGCTTAATATTCACTGAGAGATGTACAATTTGGCTGCTTTTATGAGGGGTGTTAGAGGGTGCACAGAAATAAGCACACAGCATGTAGGGTCAGATCCGTAGCCACATTGCTCTAGGCAATCATAGAATCATAGAACTGTAGAGGTGGAAGAGACCACAAGGGCCTCAAGCCCAACTCCCTAGCATGCAAGAATACACCATCAAAGCATTCCCAGCATAGAACCTCTGTTTAAAACCTCCAAAGAAAGAAAATCCACCACACTTCAAGGCAGCATTTTCCACTGTCAAACTGCTCTTACTGTCAGGAAGTTCCTCCTAATGTTTAGATGGAATCTCTTTTCCTGACATTTGAAGCCATTGCTTTGTGTCCTAGTCCCTAGAGCAGCAGAAAATGAGCTTGCTCCATCCCCCATATGGCATTCCTTAAAATATTTAAACATAGCTGTGACGTCCCCTCTTAACCTTTTTTTCCCTAGGCAATATCAAGACCCAGGTCATTTTTCCTATTCAGCTCCAGAAATTTAAGCTGACTTTGTTTAAAATTCTCTGGGCGAACTCAAGCTGTTGTTGTTTGCCTTCAAATCATTTGTGACTTATAGTAACCCTAAAGCAAACCTATCATGGGGTTTTCTGAGGCTGAGAATGTGTGATGCATCCAAAGTTACCAGGTGGATTGCCATGGCCAAGTGGAGGATCAAACCCCAGCGTCCAGAGTCATAGTCAAACACTCATAGAATCATAGAATCATAGAGTTGGAAGAGGTCCCAGGAGCCATCGAGCCCAACCCCCTGCTATGCAGGAACACACATCAAAGCACTTCTTTTTACAGATGGCCATCCAGCCTCTGTTTAAAAACCTCCAAAGAAGGAGACTCTACCATACTCCATGGAGGCAGCAGCAGATTCCACTGCCGAACAGCCCTGACCGTCAGGAAGTTCTTCCCGAGGTTCAGGTGGAATCTCCTTTCCTGCAGCAGAATCCATTGCTCCTTGTCCTAGTCTCTGGAGCGGTAGAGAACAACCTTGCTCCCTCCTCAACATGACATCCCTTCAAATATTTAAATATGGCTATCATGTCCCCTCTTAACCTCCTCTTCTGCAGACTAAACATCCCCGGCTCCCTAGGTCATTCCACTACACTACACTGCACTATGCTTGCTCCAATCTCTTTTGCCCCTGAAACCAGACAAGAATATTCAGGTGATGATACTAGTATGATGGTCCTAATTGTGTCCAGTATGTTGTTTGAGTTTCTTTAATTTGACATTGCAATCTATCCAGTCCAACAAGTATTTTTTCTGGTTTTGGTAGTGCTTCCCAAATACAGTCATCCCTCCTCATTTGCTAGGGTTAGGGGCACAGAACCCCCATGAAAGTGGAAAAATAGTGAATAACTCCAAGCCCACCCAAACCATATTTAACAGACAGAAAAGTATGATCACTCTATTCAACCCACTGTGGATCCCTTTGAGGTATCAGGGTTCCTTCCCAAGGCAGAAGTGGGGGGGGCTGGTGGGGCTTCTCGCCACCTCAACTGCTGCCCCCCACCATTTTAAAGAGGGACTTACAAGCCTCGTTCACAGTTTCTCAGTCTGTCAAGGCTTGCAGTCCCTATTAAAAATGGCACAGGGCGGCAGCAGAGGTGACAGCAAATAATCTGTGAGTAATCAAAGCCGCAAAAGTGAAACCCACAAATTTGGAGAGCTGACTGTATTGACCAGGCGTGATGGCAGAGCAAAAGAAATACACGGCACGTTGGAGAAAATAAACGCTCTGTTGCAGAATCAGAGATTTGGAAATGATCTTGTCTTTCCAGCAGATGAAAAAACAAAACAAAAACCGGCTACTACTGCAGTATCTCTGATAGCTGGCCATGCAAACACAACCTCTAAGCCTCTAAGGAAGGGCCACCACTTTCCAAAATGGGGTATTCCCCTGTCAAACATCTTTGACCATGAGGAAGAGCTTCCCGACTTTTTACCAATATCCGTTTACTGCATTTTGAAACCTTTGGTTTGAGTCCCACCTTTTGGAAGCAAAGACCTCTCAGGGTGGCCCCCATCTCATCCTCAAGCTAAACAAATGCAACTCATCCAACTATCCTATCTGTCCCCCTTCTCTGGACTTCTTCCAGATCCTTCTTATTAACAGTGGTGTTAAGCACCCTGTTCGTTATGGCAGTCGCCATAGCCACATCTCCAAGGAGAGTCCAAAAATCCAAACAGCAGAATTGACAAATGCTTAAAAGCCCCATCTAATGTCCACCAGGAGCAGTCATCTGCAAAGTTAATTGCTCCTAATTGCTCCTTCAAGCCCAAGTGATGCCAATTACTTTGCCTTAAAACAGGGATTGTTCACAATAACAATGCCCCGCTGCTAGGAAAAACCCAATTCCCTCCCTTTAGCCACAGTAAGTGGGAGGACAGCAGGAATGCAGGGAAACCTGAACAGAGTGGCAGATGGTGTCATCATCTGTAATAATCATTTTTTTAAAAACCCCCAGCACTGTGATCCTGGGAATCCCGGCTCCACTGCGGATTAAACTTCAGTGCTTAGAACGAGATACAGTATTCTAGGAAAATTCTGCCCAAAGCAGAAGAGATGGGTTATCATTATTTCTTGTGATCTTGTCACACTACTTTCTTTCTTTCTGTGGGTGTGTAAGAGAGACACAACGGGAGGGGTGTTGCAAGTCCAGCTGCAAGGCACAAAACCCTTTTCATTCTAAACTTTTCTTCCCAGCTTATCCACTAGGTCGAATTGACCAACTTTCTCAGTTGCATGCCTTCAAGTCATTTCTGACTTACAGAGACCCTAAGGCAAACGTATCATGGGGTTTTCTGGGGCTGAGAGTGTGTAATGTGCCCAAGATCATCCAGCGGGTTTCCATGGCCAAGCAGGGAATCAAACCCTGGTGTCCAGTGCCCTCAGTCATATCTAAAGCCATTCCTGCATTACATTGTTATACCGCTTTTATTCTACTTTCAACATTCTGTGGAATCCTGGGATTTGCTGTTTAGGGAGGGACATTTAGAATTCTCAGCCTGAGAGCTCTTTGGCATCAGGAAGTGGAAAACCCCAGAATTCCACAGGATGTTGAAAGTGGAATAATAGCGGTAGAACAGCATAGTGCAGAAATGGCCTAAGTATTTAGTATTGGTGGATACTGGAACCATCTGGACTCCAGAATCTTTGAACCATGATAGCCCCCGTTGCATAATTTACAAGGCTGCAGAAACAAGCAGACAGCAGGCCATGCCTTATTGACAGCGACATTGGTCTCAAAGCGAGGGTAGCAGCTAAATTTGCCCTGGAGGACTCACGGCCGCTAAATTCACTGGATGTAGAAATAAGTAGATCTGCAAAGACAGTTACTGTAGAAGAAGGGTGGCTGATTATTAGACCTTACATCTTGGGAGCAGTAATTCAGAGCCTAAAGCAAACCACTGACCGGTCGAGGATGTTCCCTGGCTTCAAGATCCTCCACTGGAGGAGGCTGAGGCACTCCTAACCATATCGCCTTCCCTCTAAAACCCCAGTAGTTTCATAGATGGGCAGGGGGATGTTGTTGCATTGGTGTGTGTCTCCAAGTAGTTTCCAACTTACGGTGACCCCAAGGCAAACCTATCACAAGGTTTTCTGGGGCTGAGAGTGTGTGATGTACCCAAGGTCACCCAGTAGGTTTCCATGGAGAAACAGAGAACTGAGTCTTAGGCCGTTTCCACACTAGACTCTTGTAGTGCCATTATTCCACTTTCAACCTCCTATGGAATCTTGGGGCTTTCAGTTTAGAGAGGGGCCTTTGAGATCCCTCCCTAAACGGCAAACCCCAGGATTCCATAGGAGGTTGAAAGTGGAATAATGACACTATAACAGTCTAGTGTGGAAATGGCCCTGGTCTCCAGGGTCGCAGTCCAGTGCTCAAACCACTACACAACACTGGGAGGGTGTTACCATCACCTAACTTTTTCCAGGGTATTTGAATGATGGGTCTGTTTTTGGAGCAACCTCTGCTTCCACTAGGAGCTCTCCGCGGTCCTGAAAAGCCCAAGTTAAAAACCAGATCCCTTTGCATTGCTGAATGACTCTTGTTCAAGGTCAAATTCCTCCAGGCCTTAATTAAACTAAATTTTGCAAGGGGTAGAAGGGAAGGAGGAAGTTAAAAAAAAAACACACCGAAAAGAAGGTTGGAATAATAGGGTAGCATAAATAGGTCCATTAGTATTCTACTGCTAGCCCTAGGGACACAAACGGAATAAGACTAATAAAAAACCAAGGTGGTTAAAAAGTCAGCCACTGGTACGCCTCAGGGTAAAAGAGGCAGTGTAAAATCCCAGCAGTCTCTTGCCAGCTCGGTACTAGTAGGTCCATCTACATTCAGGAGTGGGAAATGTGTGGTCCTTCAGATGTTCCTTGACTGCAATGCTTTGTTTAGCAGTCTAGGGCACTTGGGAGTCTAGGGCACTTGGGAGTTGCAGTTCCACATCTGGAGGGCTGCACAATTTCCACCCCTAGTCAATCAAAGGGGGACCACAGTGTACCATAATGAGAGGACAAGGGAGAACATGTTGTATGCTACTTCTTTGAACTCTTAACATAGCATAGCAAATATGATACGACAGGCAGCACTGAAACCTGGTTGGATGAGTAACATGACGGAATGTAAGTAACAGAAAAATAGACCAAACAGGAAAGAAAGAGGAGTAACATTATATGTTAAGGGTTTTGCACCTATGAAGAGATCCATGATTCAAATCCTGGAAACTAGTTTGAGAGCATGTGGGTAAAAATCAAGAGTGAGCGAAACAACAATGGCTATAGATACCAAGCTAGATTGAGGACTTGGAGGATGCCTTCCTGGAACAGATGACCAAATATTCAGAAAGGAGAGATGTAGTGGTAATGGATCAGAATTCAAAATGACCTTAATATATTAAAGACATGAACCAAGACTAACAAAATGAATTTTAACACAGAGAAATGTAAGGTGTGTAATCTTAGGCAGAAAAAAATGAAATACATGGATATACAAGGGGTGACATCTGGCTTGACCACGGTACGTTTGAATGGAATCTGGGACTCGTAATAGACCACAAGGTGAACATGAGTTAACAGTGTGATGCAGCAGCTAAAACAGCCAATTTGATTCTAGGCTGCACCAATAGCAGCACAGTGTCTAGACCAAGGGAAGTAATAATACCACCTTATTCTGCTTTGGTTAGACCTCACCAGGAATCCTACGTCCAGTTCTAGACACCACAATTCAAGAAGGATATCGACAAGCTGGAACGTGTCCAGAGGAGGGTGAACGAAATGGTGGAGGGTCTGGAAACCATGCTCTATGAGGAGTGGCTTAGGGAGCTAGGTAAGTTTAGCATGGAAAAGAAAAAGCTAAGAGACGATATGATAGCCATGTTTATATATTTGAAGGGATGTCATATGGAGAAGGGAGCAAGCCTTCTCCGGAGATTAGGGCCCTTTCTGCACCCTACCATATTCTGGTGGCTTCCTGTGGGAATCCCTGCAGCAGTTCTGTCAGAAGGGGAGTGCAACGGGACCAGTTCCCTCCACACTGGCTGCCTTCAGGATCCGGGGAGCACAATCGTGGAGCGCAATCAGGTACTGTCCCAGGCTGGGCTGGGGCAGGAAGTGCAGCCATCGCACTTCCGGACCTTCTGCACCTAGGTAAGTGAGGGATGGTGGCTCAATCACAGGTCATTGATGGGGAAAACCCATCAATGATTTACTCTGTGATTGCACCTCCTGGGGATGGGAGGACGATTGGACCGCAACGACATCATGCAGAACCGTCGTTGCAGCCCCCATCCTTTTCCGTTGGGAGGGTGAAGCAGAAAGGACCTAAGACAGAAAGCAATGGCTTCAATCTGCAGCAAAAGAAATTCCATCTAAATGTTAGGAAGAACTTCCTGATGGTAAGAGCAGTTCGAGAGTGGAATATGCTGCTGCCTCAGTGGAGTGTGGTGGAGTCTCCTTCTTAGGAGGCTTTTAAACAGAGGTTGGATGGCCATCTGTCAGGAGTCCTTTGACTCCTGCATGGCAGAAGGGGGTTGGATTGGATGGCCTCTGAGGTCTCTTTTACCTCCATGAGTCTATCTTCTGAGCTTCATAAGTGAATAAGAATTTGAAAATGTTGCCCCCATTGCAGCAATGCTTTGTAGCATCCTAGCCGGTACTAATCTAGTTGAATAGTCTTGAAGAGAGACTTGGCTAACAGCGTAAAACAATCTGGCCTCAATTGAGGGGTCCGATCTCACACAAGGAAATACACACAGAGAACAAAAATGACAACAGTAGACGTGGGGCTGGTTGGGTATAAACAAGAGACTCTGCATAAATCATCCCTCCACAACAAGAAAACCTCATTCACTCTTTTATCAGAGCCTAATCCGCTCCCTTCACCTTAGCCCTGTTCATCACAATACACAGAAGCACTCTTTGCGCACTCTCTCGGTAGAAATCAAAGTCTGAAAAAGTTACTGCCGGGATGACGGCTCCCAGAATCCCCCAGCCAGCACAGACACGGGAGAGGTCTGGGAATGGTAGTTCTCCCAAAGTAACTTTCCCAAGCTCTGCCTCCTTGGCAGGAATAACTGGGAAGAGCAGCAGTCTTGGGAAAGGAATCCACCCTCCAGTGACAACCAGACTGCTGAAGGAGGTGAGGAGCTGGCAGGACAGAGAGAGAGCCATTTTTAACCACCCGAGTCCAGCTGGCTATGGTGGCAACTCCCCGTCCAGAGCCCAAAGCACCAGTTAGGGCTCTCGCTGGCCTCTTTAAGCCAATTAACCATGATTAAGAGATTCAGCACAGCCCGCTCACGCCTAAATGGCTCCTGTCAACCCGACTTAACCACAGTCCACCCCAAAGGCTCTTTCCAGGAGTCACTGTTTTCTTTTGCTAAAGAGATTTGCAGCTGGAGTGAGCAGCACATGGCTTCGCACACTGCCTGGGGAGAGTCAGCGGCTGTCTGAGTCCTAGGTAGAACTGCTTGGAAGATCTTTGCACGTAGAGCTTGCAAAAATTAAACCGGCGGAAGAGCAGAGGAATGTCCTCCTTCCTCCACCATCGGCCAACCGGATGCACCTTTGTGTAGCCTGCACGCATGGAGAGCGCAACAGTGCCAACCCTCCCTTGCTTGCTGCCCTCCTGCCAAGCACTAGAGGCTTCGGGGGGAAAAGACTTTAAATTGAACCTCCATAGACAAGAGGAGTCTATCTGAAGATATCAGTTGCTGGGAGACAAAGAAGAAGGGGAGGGTGTAGCTTCTGGGGAGAAACATCTAGACAGCTCATGTTGGAGTTGGGATACATTTTGGACCGCTGGGCTGACCAAGAAAGAAGATGTACATGAAAATAATAGCCAGCTGTTTTCTTCCGCTGCCCAAGCAACTGCTATGAGATATAGTGCTACTGAACATGGAAGTGCCACTCAACAGTGCTTGCTATTAACAGCTTCCCAAAATGGCCCAGACTGCCTCCTGCCCTTTTCCTTTGCAAATCCCCCATTCTTCTTCGGATAAATTCATACGGTGATGGCGCATCTCCTTTACTTATTGATTGTCACTCCATTTCATAGAGGGACCCAGAATTCTTATATCGAACAGACATAAACAGTACATCACTTTTGTTCCCACAGCATCTATCACTCTGCGCTTTCCATTCCTTCCTCCCAGATTTGGGACAATACATGTACAACAAGCTCTCATACAAAGGTCAGAGTCAAAAGGCCGTACATCTGAATCAGTGTGCAGAAAGAGAGACAGAGGGAGTGGGGGAAAGAGATCTGGGTTTAACCCTCAGGGGATGGCTTTTCTGGATTAACAGACTCCAGATTCAATGGGATACACACATGCGCCCTTCTCCCTCTCATGCATGCACATTCATGTACCTTCAGTCTTAATATTTTTTTGCCACACACAACTGGATCTCATAGGGTGGGACTGTTCTGTACACTCACACCCACATCCACACACTCTTATCTGCCCTGGTGCAAAAGGTTAACCCTAATCTTCAATGACTGTACAGGGGGTAAGGATCTCCAGATTTTCCTACAATATGGAGAAAAGCTGTACACTTCTTCTACGGAATGGTTTTGGATTTTTTTCTCCTCTGGTTATTCAGATGCTTGTCCTAATAAGGTGACCAAAAAGTACAAAGATAAAGAAAAATACAAGGAAACATTAGATTTCCCTACATCTCCCATGCAAATAAACAACCTATGGAGAATCGGTCTCTATTTCTTAAGTGCAAGCAGGTACACACACACACACCTTCGCTGTGCAAGTCCCTCCGTTTCTTACACAACCACGCAGCCTCGGTGAATAAATCTCCTCTCTCCTCTCAGCCGCTCTTCCTCTAATAGAACAAAAATTGGCTTGGCGGGTTTGCGTGTTGTGCAGGTCTATCTTTCGCTCTTTCTCACACACACACACACACACACACAGACAATGAAATCTCATAGAAATGCAGAGCAGAAAGAAGTGAGGCACGGGGAGTGGGGGAGATAAGTGTTCATTTGCCCAAGGAAGATGGAACATGCGGGTGGGTTCACACCGTGACAAGAGCATCTCTTGTCTTTCTCCTCCTCTCACACATTATACAATTGAGCAGCAGTCTCTTCTCTCTCTCTCTGATGCTGGTCCCCCCACTTCCCCCATCCCAAACAAACCGTACTGTCCCAGATCCCGGGGCATCACCATTGTACTTCACTGCCATGCTGAGCAGAGAAGCTGCTTCTTTGAATGGAAAGGGAGCATCCCTTGGAAAAGGGAGACAGGGGATTCCCTAAACTTGGCATCTTCTCCATCCATCCATCCATCCATCCATCCATCCATCCATCCATTCATCCCTGCATCCCTTCCAAAATCCCTGCATCTCTCTCACCTTACTCATGGCGACTGCCGGGTTGGTACCCAAGGGATGTTCCAAGAAAGATGCTCTGTGATTCTCTCCTTCTTTCTCTGGCTCGAGTATACACACACACACTCCTGTCTTCCCCTTCTCTCTCCCTTTCTCCAGCTCACTGGCATATACATAGATATATGTATAACATATTGCCGGACTCAAAGCTGCCCGGCACTTTGAGTGGCAGCTGCAAGCAGCCAATAGGAAGGATGCAAAGCTTCTGCTGCATTTGCAAATTGGGTTAATACAGTCGGTTCGGTGGTAGTAAACAGATGCTGTCGGGATGGAGAGAAAGAGCTGCCACCTGGTTGATTTTTAGGAATTTCCAACCGGATTCTTCCCTTTCCTGTCTCCCGGCAGCTATTTCACACTGAAATCCACAGAAGAGTGATGAACAGTTGTTTTTTAAGCAAATATTTTCAAACTGGTTAATGTGTTAGAAACAGCAAGGAAGAAAAAAAAACAGCAAAGATGAGAGGGAATAAACAAATGCTTGGAAGAAAATACAGTCAGTAGATGTTGTCTAGAATTCTATTGGTAATCCCAGCAGAACCATTGAATCAATGTGGTTTACTTATGTGTTGGCTCAACAGGCAACAGTTTATTCAGTGAGTTTGCTTCTGGCCATTTCCGCACTAGCCAGTTATAGTGCTATTATTCCACGTTCAACATCCTATGGAATCCTGGAGTTTGCAGTTTAGAGAGGGGCCTCAAAGGCTCCTCCTTAAACTGCAAACCCCAGCATTCCATAGGAAGTTGAAAGTGGAATAATGGCACTATAACAGGCTAGTGCGGAAATTCTGTTAGTTGGGACTCACCAATAGTAGCTCAACAGATCTAAATCCTTTGAGGTCTTATCCTGATCACCATAATAGCAGAGACATTTTAGGGCAGAAGCAGAATGGATTGGCGTGGTCGCATCCATGTCTGCTCAAAATAATCTCCATTAATTTTCATAAGGGCTTACCCTCAGGTAAGCAGGACAAGAGGCTACTCTTAGGACTGAATAGGTATGGTTTCCAATTGGTAAGAGGGTCAGGGAAGTCTGCATTTTATCACCCTGCTTGTTTAACTTCTATGGGAAACCTATCATATGTAAAGCAGGATTAGACTCAGAGGAAAGAAGGACGAAAACAGGAGGAAAGAATATCAGCAATTTAAGGTATGCAGATGACACCACCCTGCTAGCAGAAAACAGCAAAACCTTGCAATGATTACTGAAGAAAGCCGAGGAAGAAAGCGCAAAGGCGAGTTTACAGCTGAAGATTAAGAAGACAAAAATAATGACCACAGTTTAAACCTCAAAGCGGATGAAGACATTGCAATAGTCCAAATAATGACTACTTCTACTTCTGATTCCATTTCTGTTTTAAAGATACAGTGGTTAGAGGGGAACAGAACTTGGGACATTCAATCGAATCAGAAAGAGTGTGGAAAACAGATATAAAATTTGCACCAAATTTAAATATAAGAGAAAATTTTTATAAAATGCTTTATAGGTGGTATATAACCCCAGAAAGATTACAAAAAATAATGAAAAATGGGAATTCAAATTGTTGGAAATGTGATGAAAAGACAGGATCTTTTTTTCATATGTGGTAGACATGTAAGATAGCAAAAAAAATTTGGAAAGGGGTACATGATGAAATTCAGAGAATTTGTAAGTTGAATTTTGAAATGAAACTGGAACTTTACCTGTTAAATATGCTAGGCCAACAAAAGGAAATAAGAAGTCATCAGAAGATATTATTGTATTTAATAACTGCGGCAAGGTTAACGTATGCGCAACGCTGGAATGAAAAGAAATATATTGCTATTGAGGAGGGGAAGTTAAAAGTTCTGGGTATGATAGAGATGGAAAAATTAGCATTTTCTTTGAAGAATAAATCTATCCAGAATTTTGAAAAAGAATGGAAGGAAGTATTGGACTGGGCAAAGATATAAATGTATAAGAAATTAAGAAGAAATAATGTAATCGTTCTCTTCTCTGTAAAATGGAAATTATGTTTGTATGTAATGGAAATAAGCAATTGCAGCTGGAAGATTTAAGCCTGGAAGTGTGGTGTTGTTGTTTTTTTCTCAAGATTAAATCTCAATAAAAATTATTACCAAAAAAAAAAAATAGTTCAAATAACGAAGGGTCTTGGGGAAAGGTCACCACATGGGTTTCCATGGCCGAGCAGGGAATCGAACCCTGCTCTCCACGATCTTAATCTAATGCTCAAACCCCTACACTGTGCTTCTCAAATTTCATGCTATTCTCTTATTGGTCACGAGTTGTTTGGATGCAGTGGTTTGAGCGCTGGACTACGACCCTGGAGATCAGAGTTCGATTCTCCCCTCGGCTATGGAAACCCACCTTGGGCACATCGCACACTCCCAGCCCCAGAAAATGCCACGAGAGTTTCTCCTTAGGGTTGCCAGAAGTCAGAAACAACTTGAAGGCACACAAAAACAACAACAAGAGCTAACAAGCAATGCAACGAGCAATGGAAGAAATTCCTTTTTAATGCTGCCATCCTTATTTGCAAAGAACAAGTACGGTAAAGTCCCGGTTATCCGACGTGCGGTTATCCGACCTTCCGGATTAACCGACGTCGCGGCTGCCTGGGGGCGTGGCTGTAGGCATTTCCGCGCGCCCAGACACGCCCCCCAGACACGCCCCCAAAATGGCAGCCACCACGCGCCTCCAGCTAATCCGACATTTCGGTTATCCGACCCTCCGCCCGCCCGTTTAGGTCGGATAACTGAGACTCTACTGTAATGGGAATGAATTGTTTCTAAAAAAAGTAACTTTCCAAGTTTCAGTTTAGCCAACCATACAAGAATGTTGCTGGGAGGGAAAAAAACGGGTGGGAGATTATGTGCTCTGCTTCAAACTTCTTGGAGGAAAGTAGGATAGAATTGTAAACAACAAATGTGCGTGTAACAAGCATGCTAAAGTAATCTGGAATTTTACCTTGGAGCAAAAATACCTATTTTACTGTCTCTGTTTAAGTTTGTACCTATACCTGTCTAATGCAAAAAAGGCATTCATGTGAGATGCATTTTTTCTCTTTAAAATAAATACTTTTTTGTTTTGAAACCCTTTCTTTTGGCATTTTCAAAACTATATTTTACACGGAAATGTGGCTTGGGTACAAAATGGAAGGAAAAGATCACTTCATAAATTGGGAAGTGTTGGAATTGTTATCCTTTCTTAACTAATTCTAATATACAACTGAGGTCTCTGTCCATCCCCCATGAAATTCGGCACAAATGTTACTTAGGAAGAAAACACATCTTTGTGCCATTTAAATAATAGCAATAATTTGCTACCTATCTCTGAACTAGCAACAAAACTTTGATCCTCTCATCTGTACCTTAAGGACAAAGGGTTGTTGTAAGGATCCACAAATAAGATGCGTGAATCACTTCAAGTGGTTTAGATCAGCTTCAGACATACCACTTTATTCTGCTTTGGTTAGACCTCATCTGGAATCCTGTGTCCAGTTCCGGTCACCTCATTTCAAGGAGGATATTGAAAAGCTGGAGCGTGTCCAGAGAAAGGTGACCAAAATGGTGGAGAGTCTGGAAGCCATGAAGCCTTATGAGGATAGACTTAGGGAGTTGGGGATGTTTAGTCTGCAGAAGAGAAGGTTAAGAGGGGACATGATAGCCATATTTCAATATGAAGGGATGTCATGTTCAATATGAAGGGATGTCATGTTGAAGATGGTGCAAGCTTGTTTTCTGCTGCTCCAGAGACTAGGACAAGGTGCAATGGATTCAAGCTGCAGGAAAGGAGATTCTACCTGAACCTCGGGAGGAACTTCCTGACGGTCAGAGTTGTCCGGCAGTGGAAGATGCTGCCTCAATGGAGTGTGGTGGAGTCTCCTTCCTTGGAGGTTTTTAAGCAGAGTCTGGATGGCCTTTTGCTGGGGGTGCTTTGAATGTTTGTTCTTGCATGGCAGTGGGTTGGACTCAACGGCCATTGTGCTCTCTTCCAACTCTATGTTTCTGTGATTCTATGCCAGTTTTTTCATTATTATTATTATTAAATGTGTAAAGGAGAAAATGAAATTTGGGGGTTTACAATGGATTCCTTCTATGTCACCTCTATCTGTGCTTTAGATATTAAAAAAAGGCAGCCTACGTCAGCTGCTGTCACCTACAGTGGCCCATTTATAGCTGATGAAAGGCCTTTATTTAGGGGGTTTTTTTAACCTCTGTTTTCTCCTCATGTTTAATTTAAAGTCGAAGGAGCAGGTGATAAAAAATTTATGTTGGCACGGCCTGGGGTGGGGAGAGAGAGGGAGCCGGCTGAAACAGAAAATGCTGGCTCTGTGGCAGCTTTTCTCACCTAGACCTCCACAAAAGCATGGGCCAGAAGTTGATAAGAACAGAACTTGGGAAAAGTAACCAGTGAGAGACAGCTACCAAAAGAGTTAGTTACTGTTCAATACAATCTTTGAAAATACCATTTTCCTTTCTTGTTATTCAAAAGTTACAGGAAGGTATTTTAGGGTGGTGGTTGTGGCTGTAAAAAAAAACAGTCTTCCTTCCATGTTGGCAGGTTTGCAGGTTTGTGAATCTGATTGTTTGCAAGGCGCCTGCTTGGCTTTCTGCAATTCTCCCCTTCCCATACTCTTGCCTTTTGCCCAGGTGCACCGTGCCTTCCTTCTCTGCATCCGGGAAAAAGGCAAACCAATGGGAGATGAGAGCCCCGTGCACAGAAAAAGAAGGGGCGCAAAAGCCTTCCCCACATTCTCCCCTTCCCATTCACTTGCCTTTTGCCCAGGTGCACCGTGCCTTCCTTCTCTGCATCCGGGAAAAAGGCAAACCAATGGGAGATGAGAGCCCCGTGCACAGAAAAAGAAGGGGCGCAAAAGCCTTCCCCACATTCTCCCCTTCCCATTCACTTGCCTTTTGCCCAGGTGCACCGTGCCTTCCTTCTCTGCATCCGGGAAAAAGGCAAACCAATGGGAGATGAGAGCCCCGTGCACAGAAAAAGAAGGGGCGCAAAAGCCTTCCCCACATTCTCCCCTTCCCATTCACTTGCCTTTTGCCCAGGTGCACCGTGCCTTCCTTCTCTGCATCCGGGAAAAAGGCAAACCAATGGGAGATGAGAGCCCCGTGCACAGAAAAAGAAGGGGCGCAAAAGCCTTCCCCACATTCTCCCCTTCCCATTCACTTGCCTTTTGCCCAGGTGCACCGTGCCTTCCTTCTCTGCATCCGGGAAAAAGGCAAACCAATGGGAGATGAGAGCCCCGTGCACAGAAAAAGAAGGGGCGCAAAAGCCTTCCCCACATTCTCCCCTTCCCATTCACTTGCCTTTTGCCCAGGTGCACCGTGCCTTCCTTCTCTGCATCCGGGAAAAAGGCAAACCAATGGGAGATGAGAGCCCCGTGCACAGAAAAAGAAGGGGCGCAAAAGCCTTCCCCACATTCTCCCCTTCCCATTCACTTGCCTTTTGCCCAGGTGCACCGTGCCTTCCTTCTCTGCATCCGGGAAAAAGGCAAACCAATGGGAGATGAGAACCCCGTGCACAGAAAAAGAAGGGGCGCAAAAGCCTTCCCCACATTCTCCCCTTCCCATTCACTTGCCTTTTGCCCAGGTGCACCGTGCCTTCCTTCTCTGCATCTGGGAAAAAGGCAAACCAATGGGAGATGAGAGCCCCGTGCACAGAAAAAGAAGGGGCGCAAAAGCCTTCCCCACATTCTCCCCTTCCCATTCACTTGCCTTTTGCCCAGGTGCACCGTGCCTGCCTTCTCTGCATCCGGGCAAAAGGTAAGTGAATGGGAGAAGGGAGCCCCACTCATGGAGAAGGAAGGTGCATAGAGGTCTTCCTCCCCCTATTTCTCCCCGTCCCACCTGCTTGCCTTTTGTCCAGGTGTGTGGAACGAAGGCACAACCACACGGGTAAAAGGCAAGAGAATGGGAGGGGAAGAACGGTGGGAAGGCTTTTGCGTCCCTTCCTTATCTGTGTGTGGGGCTCCTTTCTCCCATTGGCTTGCCTTTTGCCCAGGTGCGAAGAAGGAAAGCACACGCACCGAGGCAAAAGGTAAGGGAATGGGAGGAGGGGGCTCCGGAAGGGAATGGGAGGGAGAGCACTCACTCAGGAGGGGGGAGATATTTGCATTTTTTAAAAACTTTTGCAAGGGTTCTGCACCCCAGACCCTCACGACAGTCGAGGGGCCACTGCACTGCTAGTTGGTGAGCGAAACCCAAGCAACAAGGCCGGCTAACAAGGCTTACCATTTGGTAGAGTGAGGCCGATGGCTCGGGTCTTGTCTTGCTGGATAGGGGGAATTTGGAAATGTGTTGTTTAGGAAGACTGCTGCAGGCAATACTTAGGAAGACAGAGGTCCAACCTAAACAACTTCCAATGTTCCTTGTTTGGATTAGCCCACTGCTCAAAACCATGATGTCTGGAATCTTAGTGTTTTCAGCGTGGGATTGCTTTTCCGTGGTGGTGGGATTGCAAGCTCCTGTGAGGCAAAAAAATATGTTAATGGTAGCCATGCTGCAGGGTCTCCCAGGTCAGAGAGGCTTTCACTGAGGAGTCAGATGAAATGTGATGGACTCAAATCAAAAGGACGTTCAGCTGCTGATTTGCCCAGAGGCAAAAGCGAAGTCTGAAGCTGCACAGTACATATTCTAGGCACATGGAATGTGAGAAGCATGGATCAGGGGAACCTGGATATAGTAAAACAAGAAATGGAATGTATAAACATTGCAATACTTGGGGTGAGTGACCTGAAATGGGCAGGAATGGGACATTTTGAGTTAGACAATTACACAGTGTTTTATTCAGGAAATGAAAATCTAAGAACAAACAGGGTGGCATGTATAGTGAGGAGAGATAGAGCAAAAGCAGTCAAATGATATGATGCAAAATCTGACAGAATAATATAGAATCACAGAATCACACACTTGGAAGAGACCCCAGGGGCCATCAAGTCCAACCCCATTCTGTCATGCAAGAACACACATCAAAGCACCCCTGACAGATGGCCATCCAGCCTCTGCTTAAAAGCCTCCAAAGAAGGAGACTACCCTACACTCCGAGGCAGCCTATTCCTCTGCCGGACAGCTCTGAGTGTCAGGAAGTTCTTCCTGAGGGTCAGGTGGAATCTCCTTTCCTGCAGCTTGAATCCATTGCTCCTCGCCCTAGTCTGTGGAGCAGTGGAAAACAAGTCCACTCCCTCCTCGACATGGCATCCCTTCAAATATTTAAACATGGCAATCATGTCCCCTCTTAACTTTCTCTTCTGCAGACTAAACATATCCAGCTCCCAAAGGTGCTCCTCACAGGGCTTCATGGCTTTGAGACCCTTCCCCATTTTGGTTGCCCTCTTCTGGACACACTCTGGCTTGTGAATAGCTTTCTTGAAATGAGGTGCTCAGAACTGGACACAGGATTCCAGATGAGGTCTGACCAAAGCAGAATTGAGTGGTACCATTTCCTCCCTTGATCTACACACCATACTCCTATTGATGCAACCAAGAATTGCGTTGGCTTTCTTGGCTGCTGCATTACCTTGCTGACTCATGTTCAGCTTGTGGTCCATCAATAAGACTCCAGGGAAGGCCCATCAATATAACCATAATCCATGTTTATCATCCAACTACACAGGCAGAAACAAAAGAGCTTGAAAGATTCTATGCTGGGGTCCAGGAGGAACTTGAACACATACCAGAACAGGACTTGTTGTTAAAGACTAGGCAATTTCTGCAAAAGCAGAAGACAGAGCAGAATCCAAGATTGTAGGAAAACTTAGCCTAGGATCAAAAAAATGAGTGATGGATTGAATACTGCAGATAGGAAGAAAATTCACTTCTTTAAATTTGGTGCCGGAGAAGAGTTCTATAGATAGCCTGGACTGCAAAAAAGACAAACGAATGCTTCCTAGAGCAAATCAAGTCTGAACTCTGCTTAGAAGCAGATTTGCTTCCTAGAGCAAATCAGGTCTGAATTCTGCTTAGAAGCCAAGATGAGTAAACTGAGGCTGTTGTGCTTTGGGCGTATCATGAGAAGACCTGACTCCCTAGAAAAGACGATAACGGTCGAGAAGGCAGAAGGCAGTAGGAAAAGAGGAAGACCGCATTACAGATGGATGGATTCAGTCAGGGAAACTACAGCCCTGAGTTTTCAAGACCTGAACAAGGCTGCTGTTCACAGGATGATGTGGAAGTCTCTCATTTGTGGAATCACCACAAGTCAAAGTCAACTGGATGGCTGTTAGTGACAGCAACGACGTCTAGGCAGGGCTGGGAAATCCAGAAAACTTGGTGTCATTCAGTGCCACAGCACCAGAGCAGACAAACAGACATTTCCGCACGAGCCTGTTATAGCACGATGATTCCACTTTCAACCTCCTCTGGAATCCTGGGGTTTGCAGTTTTGGGAGGGGCCACCTGGCCCCTCCCGAAACTGCAAACCCCAGGATTCCAGAGGTGGTTGAAAGTGGAATCATCGTGCTATAACAGGCTTGTGCGGAAATGGCCATAGTTTTGACTCAGGCAGAGGCATCTTCCTATGTTATTCTGGTTACAGTTGCTGCTCGGTTGTTAAATTGCTTTCCACCCAACCCCATCCCACACTCTTCCTTTGCCCAGTGTTAGGAAACAGTCACACAATATCTGGACAATATCTGGAGCTAACATCTTTTGCTTCACCAGAGATTTTGCTTGCTCGCTTGGGGGAGCATGGTCTGCCGCCTCAGATCCGACGGGGACAAAAAAGGAAAAAATCAACAGTGCCAGTCTCCACGTCCTTCTCCTGTTTTAGCAGCTGGCGTGCATCAGCAGCCTCAATTATACACCCACTGGTGAGCTTGCAGTGAGGCATTTCCACCCCCGGATAGACAGACCCTGTTTGTATGCTCAGGGAAAGATGCTTGTGCACAGAGAAAATGCGACCTTGGGCCCAAAGGCTCCTTTTCCAAACCTTTTTCATGTCTGCATGCCTCCTACCCAGGTCTAGCCAGCACCATCAGACTTCGGGGGTGCCCTTTGGCAACTACCGTCAACATGAAATCTCTGTCTTACCAAACATCGGCTTCTCTAAACTCTCCTTTGAGGGCAAAATGCTTGCCCTTGTTGATTCATGTGAATCAAGCTAGGTTGCTCAGGTTCAAGAGTGGGGCCGTTTCCGCACTAGCCTTTTATAGCGCTATTGTTCCGCTTTCAACTTCCAATGGATCCTGGGATTTGCAGTTTAAACAGGCAAACTGCAATTTAAACAGGCAAACAGTTTAAACTGCAAACCCCAGGATTCCATTGGAAGTTGAAAGCGGAATAATAGCACTGTAACTGTCTAGTGCGGAAATGGCCTGGGATCAAGGTGGGTCAAGGGACAAATTCAATTTCAGAGAGGTTCCTGGAGGCTGCTGGGCAGGCCCAAGGCCAAAGGGATGGCATCACGAATGCAACCTAAACATAGCATAATTTAGTAGCAGTAACTAAACCTTGAGAGACAGTGTAGCGTAGTGGTTTGAGCATAGAGCTACAGCCCTGGGGACTGGAGTTCGATTCGCTGCATGGAGACCCACTGGGTGAGCTTGGGTGAGTCACACACTCTCAACTCTCAAAGAGCAAAGAAGATTGGGACTTCTTTTAGTTTCTCCTGGGATGGACTGAGCTCTTGCCTTTCTCCACTCCACCCAGGGAAGGGGATGATTCCCTTTCCAGTAAGAGTTAATACTGCATCTTAACTTTTAGATATAAAAAAGAACCACCCTTTTCTCTGAGTAGAGTGGCAAAAGGCCTTTCTGAATGCTTAGGTGAGAAAAAGGCAGTGGTGGCCAGGGCACACCCGAGGTGGTGCTGATGTCAACCTCTCTCCAAGGACTTATCCATGGGTCATATAATGTTGGCCCCAAAACCTGCCCTCCACTTATACACGAGTTTGACTGATACATGAATATATATGGTGCTTGCAACATGAGCAGCTTATTTGGCAATTTCCTATTACTAACTATTTAATTACTATTATGTTTTTGGCTATGCTTTTTTTTGTTCATTTGTGTTGGGTACTGCGATCCTTAGAGGGCCACCAAAACACCACCAATGACTAAACCCGCTCCAGTTAGGAGAACATCTGGCTGTAGGAATGGCAACTGGACTTCATGCCACACATCACAGTGCCCTGCCATGCCCTCCTCTGAGTGGTGAAAGGCTTTTTCGAATGCTGGGGTGGGAAAAGGGTGGCGGTGGCAGCCAGGGTCATCCGGCCCCCTGAGGCAGTGCTGCTTCTTTCCCCTCGCCAAGGAACGACCATCAGCTTATCCACAGATCATGTCAATATCCATAATTTTGGCCCCAGAACCTGTCCGCGGCTTATACATGATGTTGACTTGTACACAAGTCTGCTACGGTAAGAATTTCCCTACTTAGCTGAACAAATTCAAGGTCCAACTGACTTATCCTAGGAGTTTTTGGAAAGATCCCAGTAATCAGCTTGTAAACCCAAAGCAGCATGTCAGCAACTCACTAGGAAGGCGCTGGTGGAATTTTGTCGATCCCCGAAACACTGAATTCTGAATTTCTGCAGGTTAAAGAGGGAAATATAACTGCAAATTGTTCGGTAGACAAACTACGGCTTGTATCTGAAATCTGAAGTCTTGTCACTTTCTTTTAGCTTCAGAAATACTTCCACTGTGGAACCAAACATCGGCCCACGCTTGCGTTCGAGACACAACCATAGTTCGCTAGAGAAATACAAAATGTCAGTGGCGCTCCTGACATGATCCAAGAGATGGAGATGTACAGGGACAAAACACGATATGTCAAAGAGAAGTCTGAGCAAAATGGTTTGATTTGGGCAAAAGGGTTTCATTTCAGCTTCGCCTGCTGAATTTCTGTCCAACTTGCAGCAATTAAAAAGAGCAGCGGGGACACTGACGAATCAAATGCAATTCGGTGACTTTTTCTTATCTAGGTTAAAACCAGCTGCCCTATGTTAAATCGAGGCCATTTCCGCACTACACTGTTACAGTGCTATTATTCCACTTTCAACCTCCTTTGGAATTTGCAGTTGAGGGAGGGGCCTTGAGAATTCTCAGCCAGCGAGTTCTTTGGCCTCAGGAAACTACAAGCCCCAGAATTCCACAGGAGGTTGCAAGTGGAATAATAGCACTATAAGAGCGTAGTGTGGAAATGGCCTAATTTTGTTTTGGATGCTGCCTAAGGGAAAGGACAAGATGAATTCCTCCATCCGAACACCATTTAGCAAACAGAAGCTGACTGGACTGGCAGCTCAACCTCACTTCAACACTGATGAGATAAGGCCGGCCATCACGGAGGGTGGCAGGCCAAAGGTGTAGCAGGGATCCACAACAGAAATACCATACAGACAGGGGAATCTATCACACTGCACTGTTATAGTGCTATTATTCTAGTTTGGCTGCCATGCCAACATCCTATGGAATTCTGGGAGCTGTAGTTCAGTGCAGCAAAAGGGCTCTCTGGCTGAAAACTCTAAATGCCCCTCCCTAAACTGCAAATCCCAGGATTCCCTAGGCTGTTGCCTTGGTACTTAAAACGGAATACAGCCCTGTTACAACATAAAGTGATAGGATCCTCAGACAACTGAGTAACTGGCTCAGAGATTTTCTTGGCTGAATCCATGCAAGGGCTGGAATCCTTGCCTCGGTTGGACTCCTTTGGTGCCACACACAGCCATTTCAGTCCAAACTGAACTTGGTTTGGAAAGCCGCATGGGACTCCAGTCATGCAGTCACATCCATACACACCTACAGTTCACGCTGCAAGCTGTAAAAGAGTTCAGACAAAATGGATAGGGCTTCCTCAGCTTTTCCCTGGTCTACTCTGCAGGGCTGCCAGAAAATCAGCACCCTGGACAGTTCGATTCACAGAGGGTATTGCCTGCTAAAGATGCCCAAGCTCAAGGAACGCTGTCTCTCTGCATTTGCTTAAGTAAAGTTCCTCCATTTTGAATTCTAGACCACTTTATTCTTAGCCCCTTGCCCGACTTAAAATTACGCTGACATTAATTGGTAAAGTCAATGCTTAGGTTCTCAGCACCCGTTACCAGCGCTCTCAAAATTTCTTGTACTTCAGGGTTCATTGTTGACCGTTAACCAGAAAATAATTTATTATAAGCCATGTATAGGAATGTTAGTCCTGGGAAAGCAAATATTCTTACTCGTGTGCTGCGTGCTTTATGAGATGACTGTCATCTCAGTCTATAAAAAAAACCCTCTTTTTAACAATAAAGTTCCACATATGATAATAAAACTTTGTACAAATGATGTCTATCACTGGTTAGGCTCCAGCTCTTGAGATGAATGTATAATTGTAGAATCATAGAATCATAGAGCTGGAAGAGACCCTGGGGTCATCCAGTCCAACCTCCTGCCACGCAGGAACCCACATCAGATCATTCCTGGCAGATGGCCATCCAGCCTCTGCTCAAAAACCTCCAAAGAGGGAGACTCCACCATACTCAGAGGCAGCCGATTCCACTGCCGGACAGCCCTGACCATCAGGAAGTTCTTCCTGAGCTTCAGGCGGAATCTCTTTTCCTGTAGCTTGAATCCATTGCTCCTTGTTCTAGTTTCTGGAGCTGTGGAAAACAAGCCCATTCCCTCTTCGATATGACATCTCTTCAAATATTTCAACATGGCTATCATGTCCCCTCTTAACCTTCTCTTCTGCAGACTAAACATCCCCAGCTCCCTAAGCCGTTCCTCATAGGGCCTCATGGCTTCCAGACCTTTTGGTCTCCCTCCTGTGGACACGCTCCAGCTTGTCGATATCCTTCTTGCATTGAGGTGCCCAGAACTGGACACAGGATTCCAGATGAGGTCTGACCAAAGCAGAATAGAGTGGTACTATCACTTTCCTCGATCTGGACACCATACTCCTATTGATGCAACTGAGAATCGCATTGGCTTTCTTGGCTGCCGCATCACACTGCTGACTCATGTTCAGCCTGTGGTCCACCAAGACTCCTAGATCTCTTTCACATGTACTGTTATCCAGCCACGTGTCCCTTATCCTATGTTTGTGCATTCCGCTTTTGCTGCCTAAGTGTAGGGCTTTACATTTCTCTCTGTTGAAATTCATTTTGTCAGCTTTAGCCCAGCCCTCCAATCTGTCAAGGTCATTTAGAAATTTTATCCTGTCCTCTGGCGTATTAGCAACCCCTCCCAATTGGGTGTCATCTGCAAATTTGATCAGCATGCCCTCTGTTCCTTCATCTAAGTCATTGATGAAGATGTTGAATAGCCCTGGGCCCAGGACAGGACCCTGTGGCACCCCACCGGTCACTTCTTTCCAGGATGAAAAGCAGCCATTGGTCTTTCTTTCTCTACTGTAAAAGGTATAACATTTCTTCAAGCCTTCGTGGACCCCCTGTGAGAACACTGGGGTCTCCCAGGACTGAATAGATCACAGGTTAAGAACTGCTGATTTAGAAGAGTGATGATAAATTGTTCCAGCCATAGAACTTAAAACCATGTAGTCCCATGATACTCCTGGCCTGGGAAAACACGTGACCACAGAAGACAAATGTGATGCCAACCAGCAGCTGAGAGACGGTTTCCAGAGCTGCTATTTTAATCACAGGGCCAAAGTAGAACAGATGTTAAAGATCTGTGGCAGAATATCCTGTCCTTTAAAATTTAGCAAACAGAAACTGAGGACGCTGAGGGGAGAGGATTTGCTCCTTTCACCCTTTTCATATCTAAATCAACACCCTTCACCCTCCATTGACCTGACGTTGCTGCTTGGCCTATTTGGGGAAGCTTCTGTGTACATATACCAGAGGTTGGGAAATATGGTATTTTTTTCCCTTTGCTTTTGGACTACCACTACTAAATTTCCTTCCCCCCAGCCAGGAAAGCATTTCCCAAGCTGTAATGACAGCTGACATTTAAAACAGAGGTGAGCAGCTTGTGGCCATCTAGTGCTGTTCAACTACAACTCCTGTCATACCTCGCATTGGCCATGGTGGTTGAGGCTGCTGAGAATTGCAGTCCAACAATCTCTTAGAATCGTAAGTAGCCCATCCCTGATCAACTACAAGTGTCTGCTGTCTTAGCATATTAAGTTTTGAGCCTAGTGCTGTGGATGCCAGAGATTTCGCCCAGCCAGCAAGAATAGAGAACAGGTTTCCTCTGCTTGTCTGACAGGTTAGGGACTGGAGCACCGTCAGAAAGCAGAAATGGTCAAAAAGTAGAACCTATGTACTGTAGAGAACATGAAGGATTTAAGGGGCTTGCTTGGTATTGACCGACCACGTGTGCCCAGCTTGTAAAATCACTCAACTGGCTTGGTGCCTTTTTCCCTCTCTGAGTTCACTTTGCAAGGAGCACCTCCATAGGCAAGAAGAACTAACAGAAGTTTGCTGTTTTGACAGTTGCAATACAGTCAATTTCCATTAATTTGAGCAGAGGATCTGCTCCTTTCATAGGCAAGACTTGTAACCTTGTGCAAGCAGTTCCAAGGAAACCTCTGCAGGTAAAAGGAACTGTTGGAAGAGTGGACCCCACGTCGAATTAATGGAACTTGTGCTTCATTTGGAAGTGCCAAAAGAGCGAGTCATCAGATAACAGGGTGTTGAAAGGTAGAAACTCCCTGTACCAAGCTTCAGGCCACCTGACTTTGGCTTTTGGCTTACCTGTTTCTTGGCTGACTCCATGTCCTTGCCAATGCTCAGTCAGGATTCTCGTTCTGCACCGGTCTGAGAACATGGGGTGTCACTGCCGTTTCAGGAAAGGCGCCATCTTAGATCCGGAGAGGGAGCTAGACCTGAGCCAAAAGACTCAAGCCCACCATGAGGCTGGGGACGATGATGTCGTGAGGCAGGGCACTGTGATGTGTGGTGTGATGTCAAGTTGCCATTACTAGAACCGGATACTCTCCTATCTGGAGTGAGTTTGGCCGCTGGTGGTGTTTTTTGCAGCCTTCTTAAGGATCACAGGATTCCACGCAAATGAACAAACAACTATACCCAAAATACAACAACAATTAAATCGTCAATAATTGGAAACTGCCAAATAAGCTGTCTGTGTTGCAAGCATCATTTATATTCATGTGAAAGTCAATCTCATGTATAAGTCAAGGGCAAGTTTTGGGGCCATCATTATGGATTCTGATATGAGCCATGGATAAGTCCCTTGGAGAGAGGGAAGAATCAGTACCACTTAAAGGGGCCAGCAACCACCATTTTCCAACCCAGGCATTCAGAAAGGCCTTTCGCCACTCAGAAAAAGGGACAGTTCTTTTTTATATATAAAAGTTAAGGTATGGTATTAACTCTTATTGAAAAAGGAACTATCTCCTTCTCTGAGTGGCAAAGGGAAGAGCTTTGTCCATCCAGAAGAAGCTAAAAGAAGCACCAGTCCCTCCTCTACTCTCTTGGCACCGCTTTGAGGGGAAATGCCAAAGAGCCGCTGCTATCATTTTCCTCCCCAGGCATCCAAAAAGGCTGGGAGCGGTGCTGTGCTAGAGAATGAGAAGGCATCAGTGCTTCTTTTAGGTTCTTCCAGGATGGACTAAACTCTCTCCTTTTGCCACTCTACTCAGAAAAAGGAATGGTTCCCTATTTTTTTTGATAAGCGTAGTGGTACAGTGCTTACACTGACCCATGGATAAGTCGAACCAGGTTTGGGGGTCAATTTTTTGACTAAAATTTCTAGACTTAAACATGAGCATACACAGTACTTCCCTTGCCTAACAGTGGAGCCGGCCCTGCATATTGCCTAGTTGTTAAATGGGAAGAACCAGAGACGTGGAAACTCAAGAAAAATGGGAAGAGGAGGACACAAGGTTTCTCCAGTAGAAAGAAAAGAAAATTGGAGGAAACAACTAGAGAACACTGGAGAAAAGCATACAAAATAGCTATTTTAAAATTTTCATTTTTTACAGAAGCAATGTTTTACAACAATATGCAAATCATTGCATCCAAGATTTAAGCAAATACTTTGTAGGCAGGAGGTCCTAGGTTTAGTCTGTGCCTTAGGGACTAAAAATTATGTTCAGGAAAATTATGATGCATTTAAATAAACAGTACAATTACAAGCCCCAAATTAAGTTTACTGCTAGCGTCGCCAACTTCTTAACCTGGCGTGGCAGCTGTGGTTTTAAAAACAGTCAGCTATAACGGTAGAAACTGCACCGGAAAAGCTTTTCCTACCTAATAGCTGCCCTTCTGGTTGCTATTAAAGGTGCAGAAAATGACAGGCAGGCAGCAATGTAAACTTTTTTTATTGAGAAAACAAAGCTTGTTTGTTATGTGTTAGAATAACAGCTACACAGTTCAACCTTATGGTTCATTGGGCTATTACAACAGTAAATACCATTGTAGCAGTACTAACAGAAGAGGAGGTACTGTTGTAATCACTTTAATTATTTGGCATAGCACTGAATGCTGTTTTCTGCTTCATTGACTTTTTCTCCAAAAGATTCGTTGTTAAAATATTAAACATTGCCTATCGGTTACGCCTCTTTGACCATTTCCGCAAACCCCAGGATTCCATAGGATGTTGAAAGTGGAATAATAGCACTATAGCAGTCTAGTGCAGAAATGGCCTTAGTTGTTATCTTTGTTGGTCTTAGGAAATATGTTTCTAAATTAATTTCACGCCACTATTTATTTATTTTAGAGAGCCAACATGGTGTAGTGGTTGAACTATGACCCTAGAGACCAGGGTTGAACTATGACCTTAGAGACCAGGCTCTGCTTCCCTGCTCGGCCATGGAAACCCACTGGATGACCTTGGGTGCATCACAACACTCTGTTCTTCTTGCCTATGGAGGCTTTCTTGAGAATGTCCACAAGCACGCTAAGTGGGGAAGCAAAAGTGCCAAGCCAAATGAGAGTCTTTGCAAGCAGTGCTCAAGTTAGCCCCCATAGAATCCTAGAGTTGGAAGAGACCCCAGGGGCCATCCAGTCCAACCCCCTTCTGCCATGCAGGAACACACATCAAAGCACTTCTGACAGATGGCCTTTCAGCCTCTGTTTCAATGCCACCAAAGAAGAAGAGTCCACCACACTCCATGGAGGCAGCATATTCCATTGCCAGACAGCTCTGACCATCAAGAAATTCTTCCCGAGGTTCAGGTGGAATCTCCTTTCCTGCAGCTTGAATCCATTGCTCCTCGTCCTAGTCTCTGGAGTAGCATAAAAAAAGCCTGCTCCCTCCTTGACATGACGTCCCTTCAAATATCTAAACATAAATCCTTCATACTCCGTAAAGTACAGTACACGGCTTCTGCTTTTCAACCAATTCCATTTTCTGACAGTGCTCTGGTCCCTAACTTATCACATATGTGGGGGAAACCTGTTATCGCTCTCTGGAACTTCAGACTACCACTTGCTCTAGCAGCAAATCCCTTATTTTCCCACTGATCTTGTTCACCTTGTCCCATAGACTGCCCTCCTTCTCTCTTCACTGTTCCACACGCCTTGTCCTCGACAAGCGCAGGTGCCTTGCCCAGCACCAGCTAGACCTGAGCACATCTATCCTCATTCCTGACTTGTTATGGGAGACACGTCTTCCCATAATAACTCGTAGGCCCTAGGGCATTAGTGCAGGTGAACAAAGGCGTTGGTCTGGTGTCTGTGAATCTCACTGTTGTTTGGGGCCATGGGGTCAGCGTGAAGTTGATTCCCAGTGATGTATTTAAGTCTTTTACTCCAAGTCTCAGGTCACATCTCAAGTCCTTGAAGATACTTTCAAGTCAAGTCTCAAGTCTGGGAGCCAACTTTATACCCCAGCCTATATTCCAGAATCATAGAATCATAGAAATGTAGAGTTGGAAGAGACCCCAGGGGCCATCCAGTCCAACCCCCTGCCATGCAGGAACACCCTCAAAGCACTCCCGACAGATGGCCAGCCAGCCTCTGCTTAAAAACCTCCAAGGAAGGAGACTCCACCACACTCTATGGAGGCAGCAGATTCCACTGCCGGACAGCCCTGACCGTCAGGAAGTTCTTCCTGAGGCTCAGGTGGAATCTCCTTTCCTGCAGCTTGAATCCATTGCTCCTTGTCCTGGTCTCTGGAGCAGCACAGAACAAGCCCACTCCCTCCTCTACATGGCATCCCTTCAGACATTTAAATGTGGCTATCATGTCCCCTCTTAACCTTCTCTTCTGCAGACTAAACATCCCCAGCTCTCTAAGTCTATCCTCCTAGGGCACGGTTTCCAGGCCCCTCACCATTTTGGTCGCCCTTCTCTGGACTTGCTCCAGCTTGACCGCGTCCTTCTTGAATTGGGGTGCCCAGAACTGGACACGGTATTCAAGATGAGGTCTAACCAAAGCAGAATAGAGTGGTACCAGTACCTCCCTCGATCTAGACACCATACTCCTATTGATGCAGCCGAGAATTGCATTGGCTTTCTTGGCTGCCGCATCACACCGCTGACTCATGTTCAGTTTGTGGTCTATGAAGACTCCTAGATCCCTTTCACACGTACTGCTATCCAGCCACGTGTCCCCCATCCTATATTTCTGTGTTTCATTTTTTCTACCTAAGTGTAGGATCTTACACTTCTCTCTGTTGAATTTCATTTTGTTAGCCTTGGCCCAGCTCTCCAATCTATCCAGGTCATTTTGAATTTTGATCCTGTCCTCTGGCGTATAAACAACCCCTCCCAATTTGGTGTGAGAATTTCTGGACAGAGTCCCTTAAAGTCAGTTTTAACAATTTAAGCAGAGTCAACCCTCCACATTTGCGATTTTGCCATCTGCAGCTTCAAAAGTGGGGAACAGGATCCTTCTTACTCCCATTACTGAAACTTCAAAAACTTTTGAAGGATCCTTCTTTCTCAAACCCGTTGCCTAACACATTGGCCGTTCCCTTCTGAGAGATGCAGCCTGCATCTTGGGGGCGAGTCTTGTCTTCTGCCCTTAGCAAACATTTTAGAAAGCTCCTCCGGTATGCAGCGGGGACTGGCTGCTGAGCAGTCCTCAGCCCTGTCTCAAGCCCCTTGCCTAACCCATTTGCTGTTTCCCTCTGAGAAATGCACCCACACTTTGGGCTTGAGACAAATTGTTGTGTGAGCATTGGGCAAAAAGAGATGGGAGCATTGTTCAAAGTCCTAAGGTTTCTGGGCGAACGTGTTCTGTGACTGAACCAAGGGCAGCAAGGCAGTCACTAAAAATATACAAGTCTCGAGTCAAGTCAGTGCATCATTTATGGCTGAGTTGAGTCAGTGAAGGGCCTTAAATCCAACTTGAGACCAAGTCAATTGATTCGAGTCGACATCACTGTTGATCCCCCCTTCAAAATCTGGTTGTCAGTTCCCAAAAGGACTGATGCCCAGAAGGCTAAAGGAGGGGCAGCCCCTAACAGGAATTATCCCTTCGATTGAGAGCTTGGAAGAAGCCTTGCTCACTCTACAAAGTTCCTGACAAACTGCGAACCCAGCAAAGTGTGAATGAATGGTTGTGCATATGGAGGTGAGGATTTTAACTCGCTTGTTCGGGGATTTTAAAAAGAACTTCCATTTTCTGAGTTGTGGGGTATTTTCTGACCCCACTGAGAATTCCAACGTATTAGGAGTTATGGACATGCCCCGCGTCCAAACGAATATTCATCTGTGCAGAACCAAATCCTCAAAACACCCAGAGTCCAAAATCACAAAGTGGAATCAAAATAAAATAAGATTAGGTTAAATAAAGCGTGCGCTTCTTGTGCCGTGGGGCATGTCCTGACCCTAATGAGATCTAGTGCCCCTCCTTCCATAGAAGACATTTTTGATTTCCTCTGAACTCTCTTAACAACCAGATTGAGTCAGTTCTGCTTTACTGAATTGTGGTTCTCCTCAAAGTAACGTGGGGCACTTTTTTACCCCAATACATAATAATGGCTGGAGCCAAAAAACCCCCGTAATAACCAAAAATCAGTAGATTTGTTGGGATGTTTTTTGTTCCAGCTTTTATGTGTGTGTTTAAGTGACTGTTAAGAGAAAAAAGGTATACGTGGCAGGGAATTAATTTTGGGGGCGTTGTTTACAAGTGTGTAGATGCCAATGCCTATGTTGTAGGTCTAGTTCTGTGTGGGTTTTCTGCAACAAAATACAGCAGGCCCCCCACATCCATGCAACTGGTACCCATGGTTTCACTTACCCACAATCTTCATCAGGGCCATAGTTGCCACTGGTGGGCAAGCTTTTCCTTGCTCTTTGCAGTTGTCGAGGAACAGCTGTGGAAACGCGGATGCCCCTACCTTGGCACAAATGGGCACAGCTCCCGCACTCCATTATCCACGTTTTTCACCATCCAGCGATGTAGACTCGAGTCGATAGACTTGAACTCGAGTTGGACTTGAGTCACTTTGGTGACTCGACTCAGACTCGACTCGGCAATAAAGGATGCACTGACTCGACTCGAGACTTGTATATTTCTAATGACTGACTTGATGCCCTTCGTTCCGTCACATAACACGTTCATCCAGAAATCGTATGAGTTTGAACAACGCCTCCATCTCTTTTTGCCTACTAGTCATGTGGCAATCTTTCCCAAGCCCAAAGCGTGGGTGCATTTCTCAGAGGGGAACAGCAGACAAGTTAGGCAATGGGCTTGAGGCAGGCTTGAGATCTGCTCAGCAGCCTGTCTCTTGCTGCATCTTGGAGGAGCCTTCTAAAACATTTCCTAAGAGCAAAAGACAAGACTCGCCCCCAGAGTGCAGGGTGCATTTCTCAGAGGAGAATAGCAAATGTGTCAGGCAACAGGCTTGTGGAGGAAAGATCCTTCCTTCTAAAGCTTTTGAATCTTCAGTGATGGGGAGTAAGATAGGATCCTATTCCCCATTCCCGAAGCTGCAGATGGCAAAATTGCAAATGGGGTGAGCCGACTCTGCTTAAATCGTTAAAGCTGAATTTATTTCACTCTATCCAATGATTCTGGAATTTTGGTTGGGGTATAAAGTTGGCTTCCAGACTTGAGGCTTGACTTGAAAGTATCTTCAAGGACTTGAGACTTGAAGGTAGAGACTTGAGACTTGGAGTAAAAGACTTTAATACATCACTGGATATGGGGGACTTGCTCTACAACTGTGAGAATAAACAGATTGTTATGCAGCCACTAATATATGTGCCATTTACAGTGTAAGATAAACAGAAGCTAGGTCTCTGCCCCAAAGCGTTTACAATCTAAACATTGTCATTTAGGAGGCGCAGAGGAGATGGTGGTGAGGGTAACAGAGGAATGAACTAGGCCATCAGAGATGACTCACTCTTAGGCATCTTTGTGGCTGGAGACTTATGAGCGTGTAGGGGCTTTTCACACTACAAAGTTATCCCACTGTGATTCCACTCAAACGGTCATGGCACTATCTTAAATCCTAGCAGTCTGATGAAGTGCTAGAGCTGTTTGGCAGAGAATTCTAAATTACCCCTCTCTAAACTGCAAATCCCAGTTGGTTGCCCTCCTCCGAACACGTTCCAGCTTGTCAATATCTTTCTTGAATTTGTGGTGCCCAGAACTGGAAATGGTGACCATTTCCACACTACACTGTTACAGAGCTATTATGCCACTTTCAACCTCCTGTGGAATTCTGGGGTTTGTAGTTTCCTGAGGCCAAAGAGCTCTCTGGCTGAGAAGTTTAAATGCCCCTCCCTAAACTACAAACCCCAGAATTCCACAGGACGTTGAAAGTGGCATAATAGCACGATAGCAATGTGATACAGAAATGGCCAGTATTCCAGATAGGGTCTGACCAAAGCAGAATAGAGTGTACTGCTACTTAATGGTTAGGCAGAATGCACAGACCTGTTAACACAGACACATTCATATGACATCTTCTCATTTTATTCCCCGTGGTACTTTTTGAAGGGTTAGTCATACGTTATAGGGTAATTATGTTTGACAAAAATATCTTCAATCCAGATTTCCCCAATGTGGCACTCTCCAGGTGTGTGGGAGTACCATAACCATCCCAAGGCCATTTCCACACTACCCTGTTATAGTGCTATTATTCCACTTTCAACCTCCTATAGAATCCTGGGCTTTGCAGTTTAGGGAAGGGCATCTAGAATTCCCAGCCAGAGAGCTCTTGGGCCTCAGTAAACTACAAACCCCAGAATTCCACAAGATGTTGAAAGTGGAATAACCTAATATATAAAAGTCAAAGTTTGTTTGTCAGAGTCAGGCGAAGACATCATATGACTGGCTGCCTAAGAAGGTTCTATGGAATCCTGGAGTTTGCAGTTGAGGGAGGGGCTTTTAGAATTCTCAGCCAGAGAGTTCTTGGGCCTCAGTCAACTGTGCCTGTCTTGAATAGGCCGTTTGCTATGGAGACGAGGTCTAGCAGCAAGGAGGAGGGCCATGCATCCCCTCCAGAACCCAACCTCTGTATGTTAATAACTCTGAATGTAGATTGGATTGAAGATTGAAGGGGGGAAATTTACAGGTACTGGACGAGACAGTTTGGGGAATTAGAGAAACAGGATCTCAAATTTTCTAACAAGTAGTACCTATGAGAAAATAAAACCCTGGGCAATGCCAGGTATGTACACTAATAGCACTATAATACTGTAGTGCAAAAATGACCCTCGTTACTTAAGGGATGATATGATGGTGTGAGTTGTGGTCTAATACCCTTGGAGAATGCCCAGTTGGTGAAGGCTGTTTTAATCTAAGAGGGGGCAAAATGCGTCCCCCAGATGTTGTTGCCTCACCCACTGAGCGAGTCAGATTCAGGCTCAGAAGTTGCAGGGGCACACAACAACAGCTTTGACAGGGCGCCTCTCTGTGGCCTTCCTCTCGGGCCAACAGAGTCTGCCAGAATCTGCAAAGTTGCTGGAGGAGTGGAGGTGGGAGTTGACGTACAAGAGCAGTGATGGGAAAACAAGACATCCTGTTAAAATATAATTATCATGCCCGAACCACCACCAGCAAGGTGGGGAAGGGAGGAAGCCAGGCGCCTGGGGAGAATAGATTGGCTTTGCTCTGCAAAGATTAATTAAGCTTCTCAAAGTTTCATTAGGAGGAAATTGGTCTTCATTGCCAGGGGACTGGGGTATTAATCACACATTGGGGAAATAAAAGGATGGGTTTGCCAGGAGGGGCTGGTTTCGGTCTGCTGTGCTCCTCTAAGGGTTAGAATCATAGAATCATAGAATCATAGAATCATAGAAATGTAGAGTTGGAAGAGACCACAAGGGCCATCCAGTCCAACCCCCTGCCATGCAGGAAAACCCTCAAAGCACTCCCGACAAGTGGCCATCCAGCCTCCGCTTAAAAACCTCCAAAGAAGGAGACTCCACCACACTCTGTGGCAGCACATTCCACTGCCGGACAGCCCTGACTGTCAGGAAATTCCTCCTGAGGTTCAGGCGGAATCTCCCCTCCTGCAGCTTGCATCCATTGCTCCTTGTCCTGGTCTCAAGAGCAGGAGAAAACAAGCCCACTCCCTCCTCGACATGACATCCCTTCAAATATTTAAACATGGCTATCATGTCCCCCCTCAACCTTCTCTTCTGCAGACTAAACATACCCAGCTCTCTAAGTCTGTCCTCGTAGGGCATGGCTTCCAGGCCCCTCACCATTTTGGTTGCCCTCCTCTGGACCTGCTCCAGCTTATCCATATCCTTCTTGAATTGGGGTGCCCAGAACTGGACACAGTATTCAAGATGAGGTCTAACCAATGCAGAATAGAGTGGTACCAATACCTCCCTCGATCTGGACACCATACTCCTATTGATGCAACCAAGAATTGCGTTGGCCTTCTTGGCTGCCGCATCACACTGCTGACTCATGTTCAGCTTGTGGTCTATGAAGACTCCTAGATCCCTTTCACACGTACTGTTAGCCAGCCACGTGTCCCCCATCCTATATTTCTGCATACCATTTTTTCTGCCTAAGTGTAGGACCTTACATTTCTCTCTGTTGAAGTTCATTTTGTTAGCCTTGGCCCAGCTCTCCAATCTGTCCAGGTCCTTTTGAATTTTGATCCTGTCATCAGGCGTATTAGCAACCCCTCCCAATTTGGTGTCATCTGCAAATTTGATCAGCGTGCCCTCTATTCCTTCATCCAAGTCATTAATGAAGATATTGAACAGCACCGGGCCCAGGACAGAACCCTGTGGCACCCTGCTAGTCACTTCTCTCCAGGATGAGAATCTGCCATTGGTGACCACCCTTTGGGTACGGTCAGTCAACCAGTTACAAATCCACCTGGCAGTAGCCCTGTCCAGCCCACATCTTACTAGCTTCTTTGCAAGAATGTCATGGGGAACTTTGTCAAAGGCCTTACTGAAATCAAGATATACTACGTCCACAGCATTCCCTTCATCTATCAAGCAAGTAACTCTATCATAAAAAGAGATAAGATTAGCCTGGCATGACCTATTTTTGAGAAATCCATGTTGACTTTTCGTAATTACGGCATTGTTTTCTAAGTAATTAGAAACTGACTGTTTGATGATCCGCTCCAGGATCTTTCCAGGTACTGATGTCAGGCTGACCGGGCGATAATTATTTGGGTCCTCTTTTTTCCCTTCTTGAAGACGGGGACAACATTTGCCCTCCTCCAGTCTGCCGGAACTTCTCCGGTCCGCCAAGAGTTTTCAAAGATTATAGCAAGAGGTTCCGCAATGACCTCTGCTAGTTCTTTTAAAATCCTAGGATGCAATTCATCTGGCCCTGGAGACTTGAATTCATCCAGTGTGGCCAGGTATTCCTGTACTACCTCTCTATCTATTCTGTGCTGCATTTCCCCCACTTCCTCACCTGCTCCCCAACCGCCAGGTTGCGTGTTTTAATCCTTTTGGGAAAAAACTGAAGCGAAGAAGGTGTTGAGGAGTTCTGCCTTTTTCCTTCCTCCTGTTATTAATTCACCATCTTCCTTGCGCAGTGACCCTATCGTCTCCTTCTTTTTCCTTTTGCTGCGGACGTATTTAAAAAAGCCCTTTTTATTGTTTTTAATGTCTCTGGCCAGCCTAAGTTCGTTCTGTGCTTTAGCCTTTCTGACCTTCTCCTACATCTCCTGGCTACTTGCTTATAATCTTCTTTGGTGATTTCCCCCTTCTTCCATTTCCTGTACATGTTTTTCTTAACACTTAGCTCAGCTGAGAGCTCTTTAGTCAACCATTCCGGTTTGTTCAGATGCCTTCCATTTTTCCTCCTTAATGGCACAGTTTTAGCCTGTGCCTTCAGTACCTCCCTTTTAAAGAACTCCCATGCATCCTGAACTCCTTTCTCATTGACTATTCTTGACCACGGGATTTCAGCCAGCAGCTCCTTCAGTTTACAGAAGTCTGCTTTTTTAAAATCTAAGACGAATGTCTGGCTACACTTGCCTTCTCTTCCCCACTGAATGCAAAATTCTAATAGGGCATGGTCACTCTCTCCTAAAGATCCAACCAGTTCTACGTCATTAACAAGGTCTTCCCTGTTGGTCAGGATCAGATCCAGAATATTTGATCCCCTTGTCGCCTCTTCCACCTTCTGGACCATGAAATTGTCTGCAAGACAAGCAAGAAACTTGCTGGACCTTGCCGCCTTTGCAGAGTTTGACTGCCAACATATATCCAGGTAGTTGAAATCTCCCATTATTACTGTATCTCTCCTTTTTGAATGTGCAGTCATTTGGTCTACGAAAGTGCCATCGAGGTCCTCAGTCTGGCTTGGAGGTCTGTAGTAAACTCCCACTATAATATCCCTATTGTTTCTCGCTCCCTTAATTCTTACCCAGATGCTCTCGACCTGGCTTCCGGTGTTCAAGTCATGGATCTCTTCACAAGTGAAAACATCCTTGACATATAACGCTACTCCTCCTCCTTTCTTATTTGGTCTATTTCTACAAAATAGGCTATACCCCTCTATTCCTACATTCCAATCGTGAGACTCATCCCACCAGGTCTCAGTGATGCCTATCAAATCATATTTATTTTGCTGTACTAGGAGTTCAAATTCATCTTGTTTGTTTCCCATACTCCGTGCATTAGTGTAGAGACACTTAAGTCCCCGTGCCCTTCCTGCAAGTCCCATAGCATTGTTTCCACCCCTCCCACGATTGGATGCTATTCCTACTTGGCCAATATCATTTGGGCCTTTTTCCCCTGCACTTGTCGAGTCCTTGTCCTGAATAATCTTGTCTCCCTCCCCAGTTGTACTTAGTTTAAAGCCCTCCTAATCCTCCTTGTGAGACTGTTTGCAAAAAGGTTCCTGCCAAGTTTTGTGAGGTGCAGCCCATCCCTTGCCAGAAGCCCATGTTCCTGGAATTTCAAGCCATGATCCAAAAAGCCAAACTGTTGGCGGCGGCAAAATGTGCGGAGCCAGCTGTTGACCTCTACTATTGTCCTTTCCCTTCGTGCACCATATCCTTGAACAGGGAGGATTGATGAAATGACCACCTGCGCACCAAGGTCCTTAAGCTTTCTCCCCATAAGCTCGTAGTCCTTTGTGATGTGGTGAAAGCTGCGCTTCACCGTGTCATTGGTTCCAACGTGAACCAAAACGAGGGGCTTACGGTCAGTGGGCTTGACCAGCCTGGCTAGCCTCTCTGTTACGTGGTTTATCCTGGCCCCAGGAAGACAGCAGACCTCTCGATTGAGCTTGTCCGGTTTGCAAACTGCCGGTTCGGTTCCTCTGAGCAAGGAGTCCCCAACCACCAGAACTCGCCTCCTCTGAGGCCTGTCCGGGGTTCTTCGACAAGCAGATTCTTCCAGGATTGCCTGGGCATTGTGTTGAGGCCGGGAGTGCTGGACTTCCCGATGTTGGATGCTGTCCTGTTGGTGTTGAAGTTCCAGTTGTCGAAGTTGGATTCCTTCTTGCTGATGTTGTGTTCCCTCCTTCTGGTGTTCCTCATCATTCACAGCACCAAGAACGTTGAAGCGATTCTGTAGTTCGAGAGTCTCTGTTTCCTTCCTGGCCATTCTACTTCTCCGTGTGACATTCCTCCAAGCATCGCTTTCCTGGCTCACGGAACTGATTTCCTCATCAGGCAGCTCCTCCGCATATCCAGTCTTCAGGAAGGTCCTCTCTGCCCTATCTAAGAAGTCCTCACCTTCCCTAATAAGACGAAGATTAGAAACCTGTGCCTCCAGCTGCCTCACCTTGACCTCTAAGAAGGTGCCCAGCTTGCACTTGCTGCAGGTGTACCCGACCACATCTTGTGGCAAGAAAAGGAACATGCCACAAGTGCTACAGGTGACAGCAGCAGCTCCCTCACCTTCCATACTTGATAATACAGAGAATAGAACAAGAAAACAAAAACAAAAACTGGGCCTCCTCTCTTAATTTGAGCTGTATAAGCTATGTCTGCTCAGCTAACTACCAAGCTCAGTTGAATTCTTCCTAAATTTGTTCAGTTGCTATAAGGATCGGTTGTTCCTAAACTTGAATGGTTGAACTTGAAGGATTGAAGTAGATGAATGAAATTGCGCGCGCCTATGGCGCGCGCCGCTGGGAGTTCCTAATAAAGCCTCCTTCCCCTAGCTGGCTCCTCCCCCTAGCTTGATTAACTCTCCCTAGTTTGATTGACAGTTAACTGACTAACTAACAAACAATTAGCTGACAATAGGTTGTGAGCTCAGGGAGAGCACACGGCCAGCGCAAGTAAAACAAAACAAAAAAACAACAACACAGAGAAATAAGCAAACAAACTCAGTCCCACAGTCCTGCAAAAACACCTATCAAAGTTGTCTTCACAGACCCAGCTTACCTTCTGCTCTCTCCTCTGGAAGTCATCTAATAGGTTGCCATCTATTTAACTGGCCCTGCTCCAGTGCCTTTAAAAAGACTTTTTTTTTTTGCAGGTGATTGTCTTTTTTTTTTTTTTTTTTTAGTATCATTGGCATGGAGAGGAAGTCAAGAGCAAAATTTAGCCTGAAATTATATGTGTGGATCAGGCGGCCTGCTCGAGGCAAGCAGAATAGGAAGGTAACTAGGGAAAGGGGGTAGAGACTGGCAATTGTAGAGCCATGTTTAAATATGTGAAGGGATGTCATGTTGACGATGGAGCAAGCTTGTTTTCTGCTGCTCTAGAAACTAGGACAAGGAGCAATGGATTCAAACGTCAGGAAAAGAGTTCCCCCCTAAGCATTAGGAAGAACACTCTGACAGTCAGAGCCGTTCAACAGTGGAATATGCTGCCTCAATGGAGTGCAGTGGAATCTCCTTCTTTGGAGGTTTTTAAGCAGAGGCTGGATGGACATCTGTCCGGATCGCTTTGATGTGGGCTCCTGCATGGCAGAAGGGGGTTGGACTGGATGGCCCCTGGGGTCTCTTCCAATGTTCTATGATTCTATGGCATAGCTTAAGACCTCAGGATGTCTCCTAGTTCCTATTTTTTGGGGAGGCGGCTCCATAAGTCCCAAGCTGACCTAGTGCCTCAAATCTCTTCCCACAGACACGTGCACACACATTTTGATATTTGCAAAATTTTCCAATTTTGGAGAGGTCCTGCAGCCCTAAACCTAGGTAATGTGGAGGGCCAGCAGTATTTCAGAGGAAGGAATTGGCAAAACCACCTCTCAGTTTTCCTTACCTAAGAAAACTTGGGAAACTCATTTCAAGAAGGATATTGACAAGCTGGACCATGTCCAGAGCAGGGCGACCAACATGGTGAAGGGTTTGGAAGTCATGAAGCCCTAGGAGGAGCGGCTTAGGGAGCTGGGGATGTTTAGTCTGCAGAAGAGAAGGTTAAGAGGGATGACAGCCATGTTTAAATATTTGAAGGAATGTCATGTCGAGGGGAGCAGGCTTGTTTCTGCTGCTCCAGAGACTAGGACAAGGAGCAATGGATTCAAGCTGCAGGAAAGGAGATTCCACCTGAACCTCAGGAAGAACTTCCTGACGGTCAGAGCTGTCTGGCAGTGGAATCTGCTGCCTCCATGGAGTGTGGTGGAGTCTCCTTCTCTGGCGGTTTTTAAGCAGAAGCCGGATGGCCATCTGTTGGGTATGATCTGATGTGTGTCCCTGCATGGCAGAAGAGGGTTGGACTGTGGCCCCTGGCGGTCCCTTCCAACTCTAAGATTCTATGAAAACCCTATGAGATTCATGGAGTTGCTATAGGTTAACAGGCAGCTTGAAGACATAGGGCCATTTTCACTACACTATTGTAGTGCTATTATTCCTCTTTTAAATCCTTGGGTTTGCAGTTTAGGGAGAAGCCTTTAGACTTCTCAGCCAGAGAGCTCTTTGGCCTCAGGAAACTTACAAACCCAGAATTCCACAGGAAGTTGAAAGTGGAATCATTGCACGATCACTGTGTCAGGAAATGGCCATAGACACACACACACGCACACATGCACACACGAGCCAGGTGGAACTTTGACCGGTGCAGCATTTCCTCCCTGGCACAGGGGAGGAAGAAACGGTTAAAGCAGCATGCGTTTTATTTCTGCACGCCGCGTCATGTGAGCAAGTCAAGCCATAATGCTGGCCTTTGGCATCCCATCTTCACTTCACTGCCTCTCTCCGTCTCTTCACTACACACCTCCACTTGTAACTTTGGCTTCATTTGCTTCCGCCTTGGGCTGCCAAATGCAAGTCGGGCTGTGCCTGTCCACTCCTTTCTGTTCTCGAGGGCAAAGTGCAGATTTCACCAGACTCATCAAATGAAATCAATCGGGGTTATTTTTCAGGGTTTTTTTTAATGCCCCCGGAGGCACGCAGGCACTGCTGGGGAGGAAAACAAGACGCCTGAGGTCCCGGGAGAGCTCGGCCCACCTGCCTTGCGGCTAGTCTGGTTCCTACCTTTTTGCCCATGCTCACTCCTGACACACAAACTGAACTGGTAAGCGAGCTTAGCGGCGACGGGGTTGAGCAAGGAAAAGAGAGGCATCTTTGGAATTGGGGTGGGGGCAACTCAGAACGCAAGAGGGAAGGGAAAGAGCAAAAATCCAAGTGACTCATAAACCAGGAAAATCAACCTTTCTCCCAGACTCCTTTCTCCGGTCTTAGGTGATTAAATTCAGGCAGGAATAGCCAAATCGAAGAAGGAAAGAGAGGCACCTAATTTGAAAAGAACGGTAGGATATGAAGATGGCCCTTGCGGTCCTTTCCAGCTCTGTGATTCTACAAATAAGTGGAAACTAACCCCCCGTGTTTCCCCTTCCCACTGCTTATTTCTTTTTGCTTGCCTTCCTTAGCTTGCCCTTTACAAATAAGCCAAGCATTTTTCCCCTTTCACGGTTGCATAACGTTGCCCTTTTCTAACACTCACAGACACAGCACAGGAGAGGAGCTGGTAAGTACAGAGTTCACACAGGTAGGCTGTAAATTCAAGATGCATAAACACAAGTTACTTATATACAGGCGACCCTCCACGTTCACAGGTATAGCGGATTTGACTCCCGGCGAGTTTCTCCAGCCCCTGCCCCACCTTACGTGCTTCTTTTCTAGGGAAAGTTTCCTTCGCAGCGGCTCCAATCACGCCACACACAGCCCTTTAAATACGCACCTCTGCAATGAACGGGCACCCCTAAACAAGTTTCTCCAAAAATATAAAACCATAAGTCCGGCTGATACAGAAATTCTCAAGAAGCATTTTGGTGAGGAAAATCAGTTTAGAATAAACATAGCAGTAGCAAACTACATCTTGTAAGATTTGGAAAGCAAAGGTGTACATTGAAATAGGAAATTGTGGGGGAAGAAAAGAAAGTTCTTTTCTGTCGGGAACAGACAATTAGAAATCTCATTTTTGTTTGGAAGTACATCTAGATTTAGAAACTTATATAGCACCGTATCCTAGCAAGAGTGAGGGAAGATTAAGAAGACGCTTAGGATAGTTTACTTACAAGTGTAAAGAATATTGCTATTTTTATAAATCATGTATTTTATTTTCTGGTTTATGTATAAATAAAAAATCTATAGGAAAAAAAAAACCCACCTCTGGTCTTCCTCCTCCTCCAACAACAACTGCCTGGCTGGCAAAGGACAGATCCAGACCTTCTACCATTTTATAGGTTGTTGTGAGTTTTCCGGACTTTGAGGTCGTGCTCGATTAGTATTTTCTCCTGACGTTTTGCCTGCGTCTGTGGCTGGCATCTTCAGAGGATATATCTTCATATCCTCTGAAGATGCCAGCCACAGGTGCAGGTGAAACATCAGGAGAAAATACTAATAGAACACGGCCTCAAAGTCCGGAAAACTCACAACAACCTACGGATTCTGGCCATGAAAGCCTTCGACTTTACATCCATATCCTTCCTGAACTGTGGTGCCCAGAACTGGACACAGTATCCCAGCTGGGGTCTGGCCAAAGCATCTGTGACTTCTGGGAGTTGGAAGTCCAAAACACCTGGAAGAGCAGAGTTTGAGAAACACTGCTTTAGCTGGAAGAGGAAGCGGGAATTGATCTCAGAGGAAGGAAAGTCTCAGTATAGCAATCTATTCATAGAACTAGAAGGGATGGAGGGGGATCTCTCTGCCTATAAGCCCATCTCTCAACAAATTCAAGTTACCTGCTAGACCTGGGGTTTTAATTTCCAACATATGGAGCATGAGGGAGGATGACCATCAGATTTCCCCCTATGACTGATGTGTCATGGGCTACCAGACCTGTCTCTCATTGATTTTTTTTTTATCTCTGTTGCACCAGGAAGGTGTTTCGATGGCTGGGCCCACCATGCTGTGTGCTTCCGACAGTGAGAGCAGCAGCAGTACCAACAGCCCAAGCACCACGACCTTGTCTCGTGGTGAGGAAGGCGAGGAGAAAATCTGTGCCGTGTGCGGGGATCGGGCCACTGGTTACCACTTCCACGTCATGACCTGTGAAGGCTGCAAGGGATTTTTCCGGTGAGCTTCCACTCATCTCCTTCCATTCCAGGCTCCTTCACTTCCCTGTTCCCGAAAGGGGCGCCTTAAAACGGATGGAGGGCTGCCGTGAGCCCATACGAAGTAAGCTTCCCTGCGGTGGAAAACGACAAAAGTTTTTGAGAAGTTGTAGAGAGTACAGAATGCTATAGGGAACAGACTCCTTTAGAAAGCAGACTTTACTTTGTTGGAGGTTTTTATACAGAGGTTGGGTGTCCACCTCTCAGGGTTACTTTAGCAATGGGTTTTTGCCCTGGTAGAGGGCCTTTAGAGTCCCTTCCAAGTCAGTGGGTCTCTGATTCTATAGAAAGTGGAGACAATTTTCCCCCCTCTTAGAACTCACAAATACAAGTTGGTGGAATTCGTTCAGCTTGAAGAATACTGTCATGCCCCAGCCCGTGGCGCAAACACAGATAGGATCCCCCAACAGCCACAACACAGAGACATGAACAGGACAATAGAATGGTCCCTTTAGGGGCACAGGACCCCTGTGAATGTGGAAAAACCATGAATAACTCTAGGCCGCCCAAGCCATATTTAACACACAAAAAAGTATGATCACCATATTCAACCCACTGTGGATTCCTTTGAGGCATCAGGGTTCCCTCCCAAGGCAGAAGTGGGGGCTGGGGGGGCTTATGGCCACCTCCACTGCCACCCCACACCATTTTTAAGAGGGACTTAGAAGCCTCATTTGCAATTTCTCAGTCTCACGAGGCTCGCAGTCCCTATTAAAAATGGCCTAGGGAGGCAGCAGAGGTGACAGCAAAGAATCGGTGGTTAACCAAATCCGCAAAAGTAAAACCTGCAAGCGTGGAGAGCTGACTGTACTTCCTGCAGCCCAGCATAGATGAGAAAGGGAGAGTCAACGAGACTCAGACCACTTACACAGGGAAGTCTCATTAATCAGGCAAACAGCGGGGGAAGGCTGCTGACCCATAAATACCAGGAACGGGGTAGGGAGAAGTCCGTTGCAGACAACTGCCATTTCTGGGGAAGCAACCTGTTCTTTTGATCCTTGGCTTGTGCTCCTGAAAAACCTTGACCCTTGCTTTGTGTGCTGACTGTGTTGCGGGATAGTCCCTTGAACTGACTTTATTGCTGAAATTGGAACAGTAATTAACCGATAAGCTTCTGTAAACCATGACTGTGGCTGCTATTACAGAGACTTTGCTTAAGGACTGTGAATCATGGCTGGCTTTCTAATCAGGACAAACATATTAAATTTAAGATAAACTTCGGGGTAGAAGTAAGGCCAAATGCCGAAGGGTGAGGCCAATAATACCAGGATAGAACTGGCATTTCAACCTTTCAGAAAGAGCAAGGAGATAATCCATAGAGAAGCTGGGAAACCACCAAACCAGAGTACAGGTACAGGGTTCCCCCACTTATCTGACAGGTTAGGGACTGGAGCACTGTCAGAAAACAGAATTGGTTGAAAAGTGGAACCCATGTATTGTACTGTAGAGCGTGTAAAGGACCTATGGAGGTTTATTTGACTGCACGCGTGCTGCTTGCAAAGTCTCTCAGCTGGTTTGGCACCTTCCCCCACCCCCGCCATAGTTTCTTTTGCAAGCAATGCATGCAAGTGCAAGTGGAAGAAAGGATGCAAGCTGTCCGTAGCTTGTCCTTCTCTGTGTGATGGATGGGTCCAAGTTGGTTGCCCCCCAGTCCAGACATTCTTCTAGAGAGGCGTTCTTCTGCGGTTTGGTAAAAGCTAACAATAGGAATCCAGGGAAGACTCTACATTCCTGGTACGATCAGTTTTGGAAGGGGTCTTTAATTTTCAGGTATATACATGGTGGAGTATTTGAAAAATTATACCTGCTTTCTGCAGTTTGAAATGGTACAGTCCCACCTTGCCAAGTCAAGATTATGGAATTTCAGGATCTTGCCCCAGGCCTGAGCCATGTTACTGCAGTTTAGGCCTCCTTGGAGATACCCCTAGTTATCACTTTGATATCAATAATTTGGCCTTATACTACCACCCCTCTCCACATGTTTGTGAGGCCTCCGGACAAGCCCAGAACTAGGCTCGGCCATCAAACGCTGCAACATCCCAAGACAATACAGGCAGGCCAGAAATAGCCAGATCACCGCTTTAGGAGACCTCTCTGCAACACCCTCGTTATGTATGCACGCAGTTTACAAAGGACTCCCTGCCCCGAGCAGGTAACTTGGCAAGCTAGAAACTCAAATGCCAAGCACTGAGCATTTGCATCCTCTTTGTCAATTCAGATTAACTCAATCATGCTAAATTGTGACCTTTCGGAGACATTGTCTCCCACCCAAAACTCATTGTTGTCCCCGAGTAAGGCATAGCCTGCAATCACACTTCTCCCTATAAAAACCCCTGATTCCGAGACCTTCCTTGGACCGCTCCGGACTTCCATCCAGCCTTGCTGCCGCTTTGTTTGGTGAGCTGTCCCCTCAGTCCCACCTACTGAGACTCCAGACCAACGAACTCAAGCTTCAGGACAGAAGCCGTGTCACCCAATTCCCTCTCAAAATCCCTCTATACCACTCCAACCTAGCTATTTGTGTGGGTGTGTTGCATACACTGTTTGCCTGTATTTAATAAAATCTCAATTATTCTTAAACCAGTCTGCTTCTTGACTTGGCCTGAGCCTGTAAACATTGGGTGACAAGATCCTGCAAAGTTACCCTGCCTTTCGTAACGCTAAGCAGTGCTCTGAGCTAATTTTCCCCACCTATAGTTGAACACATTTTGGCGTCCCTCCTGGGACCCCCAGTAAACAGGGTAACAGCCATCTTTACTACTATTATACCTCTGTAGGCTAGGCCAGTAAGGATTATATCCATCTTATTCAGATGGTAAAGAGAAGTAAGAGCGTTTCCGCACCACACTGTGATAGTGCTATTATTCCACTTTCAACATCCTGTGGATTTCTGGGGTTTGTAGTTTCCTGAGGCCCAAGAGCTCTCTGGCTGAGAATGCTAAATGCCCCTCCCTGAACTGCAAACCCCAGGATTCCACAGGAAGTTGAAAGCGGAATGATAGCACTATAACAGTATAGGGTGGAAATGCCCAAAGCCTGGAAGAAGGTGAGCTTTTCTCAGAGTTGAGAATCAAAAGGAGATGCATTTCCTTACTTTACACTGCCTGTCACAAGCCCATCCCTGTTTCCTGGAGCATATAAGTTCCAAATATTAAAAATGCCCTCCATCAAATGAAGCAGCCTGTGTTTGTTCCCTTTGTCTCGCAGGCGGTCCGTCATCAAGGGAATCCAGTTTACTTGCCCTTTCACCAGCAGCTGCCCCATCACCAAAGCCAAGAGACGGCAATGCCAAGCCTGCCGCTTCCAGAAATGCCTGACCATGGGGATGAAGAAGGACAGTAAGTGGCCGGTTTTTCCCTTGCTTAATTCTAGGGATGCAGCAGCTTAAAAAGCCAACGTGATTCTGGGCTGCATCAATGGGAGTATAGTGTTGAGATCAAGGGAATAATACCACTTTATTCGTGTTTGGTTAGACCTCACCTGGAATCCTGTGTCCAGTTCTGGGCACCACAGTTCAAGAAGGATATTGACAAGATGTGAGATGTCCAGAGGAGGGCGACCAAAATGGTGAAGGGTCTGGAAGCCATTCCCTATGAGGAGAGGGTTAGGGAGCCGGAGATCTTTAGCCCAACAAAAAGAAGGTTAAGAGGAGGCATGATAGTGAAGTTTAAATATTTGAAGGGATGTCATGTTGAAGATGGAGCAAGCTTGTTTTCTACTGCTTTGGAAACTAGGACATGGAGCAATGGATTCAAGTTGCAGGAAAGAATATTCCACCTAAACATCCTGACAGTCAGAGCTGTCCGGCAGTGGAATATGCTGCCTCAAGGGAGTATGGTGGAGTCTCCTCCTTTGGAGGCTTTTAAGCAGAGGCTGGATGGCCATTTGCTGGGAGTGCTTTGAGTGTTTGTTCCTGCATGGCAGGGGGTTGGACTTGATGGCCATTGTGGTCTCTTCCAACTCTATGTTTCTATGATTCCCACCTGATCTTGAAAGCTAAGCAGGGGCAGCTCTTATCAGTACTTGGATGGAAGACTGCCAATGAATACCAGGCTGTTTCAGAAGAAGGAACTGGTGAAATTACCGCTGAGCATTCCTTGCCCAAGAAAACCCTATGAAATTCTCAGGATCGTTGTAAGTTGACAGATGACTTGAAGGCATATTATACACATAATTCAAAAAAAGTAAACTCTGCTGTTCCAGAGTGCAGTAGTAGAACCGATGGGTGGAATTTGCAGGGAAAGGAGATTTTGTTTAAAAGTTTGGAGATGTTTCCTGAAGGTAGGAGCTATTTGATAATGGGACAGATTGACCCACAGCCTCTCCTTCATTGCAGAAAGGAGGATATTGTCTTGTCAAGGATATTGCAAACAGTACCATCCCATCGTACAGCCTGCATTTAGTTAATAATTGTATTAGATGACCTCTAATGGCACCTTGTATTCAAGGTGCTAACCGCAAGGAAATTGGATGCTGAATGGGCTTTGCTTGAATTGAAGCAGGGTCTTTTTCTCTCTTTATGGCTTCTGATTTTGTATAGTGAATACAGTTGGCTCTCCACATTCACTAGTGTTAGGGGCACAGGAAGCCTGCAAAAGTAGAAAACCTTCAAATATCAAAATGCATGTGTGTGTCTGTGGGAAGGGGGCTGAGGCAGGATGGGGAGAACGGGCACCCAAGGTCCAAACTGGGTCCAGGAAAGGAGGCGAGTTGCCATGGTGGCCCTATACTCCCTCTCTCACACCCTTTCCTTCCTTGAGTGGGTTGGGGCGCATCAGGTTTGTGCTGCTGAGAAATTGGGCTGTGAGACATCTTTAGCTGGCCAGGCAGTGGCTGGTGGAGGAGGAAGAGGACAAGAGGTGAGTTTTTAAAAGGCTGCACAGCCTCATCGGAGCTGATAAGAGGGAAGGTTCCCCTGGAAAATAAATGCCTGAGGTTGAGGGAGGACATGCATTGGAGAAACTCACAGATAATCAAATCCATGATAGTGAAACCTGCAAATGTGGTGGGCCAGCTGCATAAAGTACACTGCAACTCCCATCATCCCTCGCTATTGGCAATGCTGAGCAGGGTTGATGAGAGCTGTATGCCAAGTGTATTACAGTTGCCCCTCCACATTTGCTGAGGTGAGGGGGACAGGGCCTCTGCAGAAGTGGTAAAACTGTAAATCTCAAAATGTGTGTGTTTACGGGAAAGGGGTTGAGGCACAGTGGGGAAAACGGGCATCCAGGGTCCAAACCAGGTCAGGGAAAGGAGAGGGAAAGGGGGTGGGCTGACATGGTGGTGCTCTCTCTTGCCCACCTCCTTCCTTGCATGTGGAGGACGTTGGGAGAGGGTTTGCAATGCTGAGAAATCGGGCTGCAAAGCATCCTTAGCTGGCCAGGGAGCGGCTGGACCACCAGAGGTGAGTGTTTAAAGGGCTGCGTGGCCTGATTGGAGCCACGGAAAGGAAAGGTTCCCCTGGAATAGAAACGCTTGAGGTGGGGGATTGGAGGAACTCACAAATAATCAAATCTGTGAAAGTGAAACTTGGAAACATGGAGGGTCAACTGTATACAGTACACCCACGTTGTGTGCCTTCAAGTTGGCAAACCTGTCAAAGTGGGATTCAGCCCTTTGTTTCTTTGGCTTCTGTGAAGCCATCCTTGGTAAGGAGGGAGGTAGAGAGAGGTGGCAGCAGCTGCAGGGTGGTGTGGTACGGAGGGAGGATGGGAGGAGAAGACTGCCAGTAAAACTGAATCAACTCCCCAGGGATCCCCACTTGGCACGGCAGAGGAAGCAGAATGGATGAGGCTGCCTAGCCAGCTGGCTTTCCCTCTGCATCAACTGCAAAAAGGGTTAGGTTTCATTAAAGGTAAAGAGAAAGGCAGAGAAAGAAGAAAAAGCAGAGAAAGCAAGAATAGATTCCATTTCCAGTTGCAAAAAAAAAAAAAAAGGGAAACACTGAAGATTCCCCCTTCCTCTTTCAGCAACGCAGCTCACTCCCTTCCCACTCGAAAGGGGCCTCTGCCTGCAGCATAATCCGATGGAGGTGAAACGCAGGACACAAGATCTCCTTAGAGCTTTATTGCGTACCCCAAGGCAGTGAAGAGAGAGAGAAAAGAGAGATGTAGGAGGGAGAAGTAACGAGGGAGAGTGATGAAAAATGATGCATTGCAGTCTTCTTATACAGGCGGGTTGTTCCTTGATGCAGTCAGTTTGCAATTTAGCCACGGGCGGGAGGAGAAGCAGAAAAAGGAGGAGAAGAGGAACGCAAGCAGGCAGGCAGGCAGGCAAACAGTTAGTTTGTTCAGATGCATGCCACGTACAAGCAGTTCCAAGAGTTGCACCGACCTTCTACCTAATTCCCATAAAGGAGCTAGTTTCTACCAGCAGGCTCCATAAGCCGGAAGGCATGGGAAGGAATATGGTTATGGATCAGTGAGGGAGGTTTCCCCCTGCAGTACTTGAAGCAAGTTCACCTAGGCAGAGGCAAGGGGAAGCGGGCAAAAATCCCAAATAAAACAAAGTCAGAATCAAGGGGCAGGCCAAGAGGAAGCTGTTGTCGCCAAGAGACCAAACCTATATCAGCACACCTGCCGGTGTTGTCACTGCCACAAAAACACACCCAAAGATTAGAGCAAGAGTGCAAGACCCCTTTTAAGACCAGAAAAAAAAAAGAGTGGTGGGGGAAAAAAAACCCTGCTTTATCCACACCTTACAGCTTCTAGGAGCTGCAATGGTGTGTACAAACAAGAAACAAATCAAACCAGGAGTGGACATTTGGTCACTTCTACGTTGTTTTTTTATCCTAGTGTGGCCTGCAGAGTCCTAGAGAGTGACAATTAGCCCCTGGGCCTTCCAAAGTTGCCCATCTCTGAGTTAGGGTAATCCCTAACTCAGAGATGGGCAACTTTGGAAGGTCCAATGAACATTAATTCAGATACCACCAGCCAAAACAATGATAAAAAAGCAGTCCAAAAGAGGGGGAAAGTTTCCATTAAGTGGGCACGTGTGGGTTTTCATAAATGGATGTACAGTCAGCCCTTTACATTTGCAGGTTTCACAGATCTGATTATTTGCTATGTCCTCCAACCCCAGCCGCCCCCTCCTCTCGGGTGCTTCTATTCAAGGGGAGCCTGCCTGCTTGGCAGCTCCAATTATGCCACACGGTCCTCTAAAAAGCCACCTCTGGTTCTCCTCTTCCTCCCCCAGCTGCTGCCTGACCAGCTAAGGACGGTTCCATTTCCAGTACTGGAAGCTCCTCATCCGGTCTTCTGCATATGGGATGTGGCAGAATCTTGTTCTTTGTCAAAAGATAGTAAAAGGTTCTAGATTGGACCTGGCTAAGTGAAGCAGGAGAGCCAGTGTAATATAGCGGTTTGAGCATTAGATTACAACCTTTGGAGACCAGGATTCGATTCCCTGCTCGGCCGAAGGAACCTCCTGGGTGACCTTGGGCACATCACACCCTCTCAGCCCCAGAAAACCCTGTGATAGGTTGCCTTAGGGTCGCCACAAGTCAGAAACGACTTGAAGGGAAGCACAGATCATTCATTTCTGCTGCTAGAGTTAGGGAAAAGTCACTTTTCTTTAATGCCGCCCTCAACACTGGGGGAAAACTGGAAATTGTAGTACCAAAAAAAGGTGACTTTGCCCTATTTTTCTCTCATCATTGCTTCTTGCTTCTGTCACAGTGGTCATGTCCAGTGAGGCTTTGCGCCTCCGCCGGGCCCTGCGGCATCAAAAGCGGCAGCAAGAACAGAGTCCCAAAGCGGAATCAGCCCCGTGTCGCAGCCTCACGGCGGAACAGGAGCAGCTGATCGAGATCCTCGCTGAAGCACACCAGAAAAACTTTGACTCCAGCTTCTCCCAGTTCATCCACTACCAAGTGAGCGGCTGTTTCATTCTGTTTATGCCCTGTCTACCCGTCTGCGATGTAACACAAGGTGTGCGGAGTTCCCAGGTAGTCTGCCATTCAGCAGCTGCCCAGCACCAGGCCTGCTTAGCAAAAGGGTTTATCCAGAAAAGGGCTTGGCAGCTGCCAGGACAGGAAAGGAAGTGCAGAGCTGTGAGCATTGAGCATGATTTCTTGCACTCACGATGGAGGATCTCAACTGATATGTGTGAATCTGCATGGGTTTCTTTCTTACCCAAATAGCAGCTACAGAATATAGGGCCATTCAGGCTGGGCACGGGAGGAGCTTCTATAGGCCAGCAGCCCAGAAGCCGTGAGGGTGAGAAATTGTGAGATTCCGGCAACTGAGAAGAGTAAGAGTGAGATCTTGGAGTGCTCCTGAAAACTCCTGGCAGAGAGGTAATGGTGATGGTAAGCCCTGGCACACTAATGCTGCAGCGATACCAAAGCCACTGTTGCCTGCTGCCAGAATTGTGTAATTGTATAATTCTGGGAGCTGTCCCAAAATACTTTTCTGAGCTGTGGCCACTTGGGAGGAAAAGGCGGAGGGAGGAAAGAAAGAAACTGTCCTAGGCTTGCCCAAAAGTGCGGACTTGGGTTCATTGCATGCTTCTCTTAATCAGCCATCAGTGCGCCTGTATATCCATAGTGTGAGATCTTGGAGTGCCCAAGATGGTGCCTGTCCCCCACAGTGGCCTCTCAGCTCCAATGACTACCCGGACAGTTACCCAGAGGAAGTCCTGCCTGACGTCTTCTCCATGCTTCCGATCTTTGCCGACATGAGCACTTTCATGATCAAGCAAGTGATCCAGTTTGCCAAGGCAATCCCAGCTTTTAGGTAGGTTGGGGCAGCACCGTGGCAGTCCTGGCTGCGTGGGGGAATCTGAACGCACTGACAAACCACTGACCAAGCTGGCTGGGGGGATTCAAGTTGTGGTTCCACCAGGGCTTCAGTTACCTACCCCCTGTCACAGTACTAGGTCAGAACTTTTGGTAAGAGCTAGCGAGAGATGTGAGCCAGAGGGGAGTAGAGGTCTGAGTGTTGGTTTAGGAGAATGGGACACGAGGAAACCTACTGCCTTGGGCAAGTCACGCTCTCTCAGCCTCAGAGGAAACCAAGGGCAACCCCCCTTCTGAACAAATTCTGCCAAGAAATCCCCATGACAGGTTTGCCTTAGGGTCAGCATAAGTCAGAAATGACTCAAAGGCATATAACAAAGAAGAAATGTAGGCAGAGGACAACTCTTAGTTATTCAGATGAAACAGCAAATGCGTGCATGTATAAATAAGAGTGTATCCACGGTACTAAATAATAAATGCAAACATAAACCAGAGCTTTGCTGCAACAATTTGCATTGGTGGCCTCAACCCTTACCTGCGTGATTTTTTTCCCCCCTTTCCCAACTAGGAGTTTGCCCATCGATGACCAGATCTCGCTCCTCAAGTGGGCAGCTCTTGAAATCTGCCAGATCCAGTTCAACACGGTCTTTAATGAGGAAACCAAGGCTTGGGAATGCGGTCCACACTGCTACACCATACAAGATGGTGCCCTGGGTAAGTCAGAGGGAGTTGAGAGCCCCACTGCCACCATAGGAGTGGGAGTAGGACATAGTCCTATGTCTCTTGGTCGCTCTCATTGAACTTAAAAAAGCAAAAAATGTAGGAGGAATGGTTTGCACACTATTGTCAAACACTGCTTCTTTTTTCAGAAAATGATAGTTCTGAAATAGATGTTTTGCCTCTGTTGTGTGTATTTTTCTCCTGTTTCCTCCAATTTCCTTTGCTTTCTTCTGAAAAAAACTCTAGGTCCTCCCCTGTTCCCATCCTGCCCCCCCCCGGGCCATTTTTCCTGAGTTTCTACATCTCTGGTTCTTCCCATTTAACAATTAGGCAATATCCAGGGCCAACCCTACCATTAGGCAAGGGAAGTACTGTATATATATGTATAAGTTTAGAAATTTTAGTCAAAAAATTGTCCCAAGAAATCTAGGTTGACTTATCCAAGGATCAATGTAAGTAGTCAGCCCTCCACATTTGCAGGTTTCACTTTTGTGGATTTGATTATTCACGGATTATTTGCTGTCACCTCTGCCGCCACCGCCCTATGCCATTTTTAATAGAGACTGCAAGCCTTGACAGACTGAGAAACTGTGAACGAGGCTTGTAAGTCCCTCTTTAAAATGGTGTAGGGCAGTTGTGGAGATGGCCTAAGTCCCACCAGCCCCCACTTCTGCTTTGGGAAGGAACCCTGGTGCCTCAAAGGAATCCACGGTGGGTTGAATAAGGCTTGGGAGGGTCTAGAGTTATTCATGATTTTTTCACTTTCATGGGGGTCCTGTGCCCCTAACACTAGCGAATGTGGAGGGAAGACTGTACCGTACCTTAACGTTTATTCAAAAAGGAACCATTCCCTTCTCTGAGTAGAATGGCAAAAGGAGAAAGCTTAGTTCATCCTGGAGAAACTAAAAGAAGCACCGACCTCCTCTAGTCTCTCTGCCACGGCACCACTTCTGGCTGATCAAAGAGGCTCGGCGCTGCTTGTAGGTTTTCCAAGGACAGACTAATCTCTACTCAGAGAAGGGGCTGGTTCCTTTTTTGATAAGAGCTAATACTATACCTTAATTTTTATCAGAGTAAGAACCATCTCTTTCACTGAGTAGAGTAGCAAAAGACCTTTCTGAATGCCTAGGCAGGAAAATGGCAGCTGGTCCCCTGTGTTGATGCTGGCACTTTTCTCCCTCCATGGAATGACCCTTGATTTATCCATGGGTCATATCAAAATCCCTAATTTTGGCCCCAAAACTTGCCCTGGACTTATACACGAGGTTGATTTACACACGAGTATTTACGGTAACAGCACCATTGTCAGCCCAAGTTCTGGATTTCCATCCATTTCTTCAGACACAGACATTTTGTACAGTATTAAGCCACAGGTATTTAAAGGATGATTACATAGTTGTGGGGATGATAATGTAAAGGGATACAGAAATATGCAAATCACAGCCTTGGTAATAAACCTTCAAAGAGCTGGGTAAGATGATACAGATCTGTCAAGCAGCTTGACAGTGTGAAAGTCATGAGCCTGTTACTTACCCAGTAATTAGTTTCCCTGGGTGGGGAAAACTTTCTGGCGAGAATTCTATCACTATACGTGTAGCTGTGATGAAAACACTATATTAACATATGCAGCATGCCACGCAAACCACTGTCTGTATTCATACCTCTGGCAATGGATTGGTTCGGCTGTTTCTCTATCTAATCTTCATTTGAAAAAAAATTTTTTGTTCAATTTGAAAGTCGTTGGTTATATGTTCAGGAAGGTTAAAGCGTTGTGCCACTGATCTGGGGTATTTCTACTTCTAATATCAAGTTATATATATATATATATATCACATTGGAAGAAGAGCAAACGCAATCACTTTGGTGGGGTTTTTTCTCTGCAGTAAATGTCTTTGTCATTTTCTCAGCATAAGATCGTTGTGTGTGGATATGTGCCTTCAAGTCAACTTACGGCCACCCAATGAATTTCACGAGGTTTTCTAGGCAAGGAATACTCAGAGGTGGTTTTGCCAGTTTTTTCTTCTGAAATATGGCCTCCAGCACTAGGTTGCTGTTGTATGCCTTGACTTAAAACAACCCTAAGATGAACCCATCGTGAGGTTTTCTGGGGCTGAGAGTCTGTGACACACCCAAGGTCACCCAGTGGGTTTCCATGGCTGAGCATGGAATCAAACCCCATCTGCAGGGTCATAGTCCAATACTGAAACCACCAGAGCACAGTGGCTCTCAATTGGCATATTTACCCACCTAGAAATCTATGCTCAGAAAGGCAGCTACAGCATATAGCTGGATTATGTTGTGACAACGCGCCCTCCTGAGGTCAGCGGAGAGCATTGGCACAGCAAAGGAATCCTGAAGATGCCAAATTCTTTGAATTGCTTCCTGCTAGCTTGTCCTTCTCATCTCCTTTCTGAAAGAGCGGCAGCATCCCAACATCAGTGGCACAACAGTAAGTTTTGAAACGCAAGCAAACATCACGGTAGTCTTTTCCCAGCACCAGGGGAAACACACTGTATCTCAAAGTCAACAGACCAGTTCTAGGAAATTGCATCTCTGCCAGGATTCAGGGCTTTTGTAAAACACTGGGGACCTTTCCGCACTACACGGTCATACTGCTATTACTCCACTTTCAACCTCCTGTGGAATTCTAGGGTTTGTCATTTACTGAGGCCCAAGAGCTCTCTGGCTGAGAATTCTAAAGGCCCCTCCCTAAACTGCAAACCCCAAGATTCCATAGGAGGTTGAAAGTGGAATAATAGCACTATAACAATGTAGTGCGGAAATGGCCTAAGTCTTAATTGCCCTTTCAGGATCAAGCCACTGCAAAATAATTTGCACTATATAGAGAGAAAGCTCTCAACAATATATTCTTCCAAGGGAAAAAATTCCACAGCTCATCTTGATAATCCACACAATCATGCCAGCAAAAAGAACCTCAAGTGCAGGTAGCTATGTTGATCCATATCATGCAACCAGCAGAATTTTTCATCTGGAGCAGAAGGTCTTTTGTAGCATGTATTGCCCCATCCATATATTACATGATGCACACATCTATGTCTTTATGAAGGGCCCACACCCCAAAATAAGGATATTTGTGGCATCTTGTTCAGCCGATGTAAAGCTTTGCAACCTTCGCATAGGGGACATCTCTTATAAGGGACACTTGGAAATCCTAGTCGCAATATATTGTTGGTGCAAAGTCTATTTCTCCTCCGGTTACTGTGAGAATTATAGTTTGGCAGAGAAAACACACAGAAGCCCAAAAACGTTGAGGCGGGGAAAGCTTTTCCCTGCTAAGCAAAATGTCCTGGTGCCTCAACGATGTGCGCTCCGACTCCACTACCGCACTACCCCACATACAAGCATACCTTGTCACCTCACCCCCTTTTCTCTTTCAGCTGGTTTCCAGCAAATCTACCTGGAGCCACTGCTGAAGTTTCACATCAGCCTACGGAAACTCAAACTGCACAATGCTGAGTATGTTCTGCTACAGGCCTTGGTGCTCTTCTCCCCAGGTAAGTCCCCATCTACTCACCTCCATACTCACAGCTTCACACTTGATCCTTCCCTGAATGCAGGAGATCTCAAAACACTTCATGCCCATAAGCACACATTATGAAGTATAGCATTAAGTGGGGAACATTAAGCCCTGAGGCCAAATCTGACCCCAGATGGCCTTCCCTACAACACCATCATTTGATGGTTTCTCAGCTTTTGTACAATTTTCCACAATTCTGAACGATCAAAATGCTTCTCTGATGGCACAAAAGCACTTACTGATAGTCAAAACTCAAAGGAAAAATCTACTGTCATATTTGCTTCCTGTTCCCTTGCTCAAAAGTAATTCTGAAATCAAATCCTGCATTGGGACTGAAAGAACTTCCTACCCTTGAGATGTACAGGAAGCTCCCACCTTTTGACGCCCTGTTATCTGACAACTCCCAGTTTTGATGCTTCCAAATTAGGAGAAGTTCCATTAATCCGATGGGGCTTCCATTCTTTCACCAGTTCTTCTTCCCTACGGAGGCTCACTTGGAACTTCCTGTATGCACACACTGCTTGCAAAGCAGGCTGAGAGGGAAAGAAAAGGCACTGAGCCAGCTGAGAAACTTTGCAAGCAGCACACGCATGCGGTCAGTCCCGAGTGAGCCTCCGTAAGTCCTTCATGCTCTCCACAGTACAGTACAAGTGTTCTGCCTTTCAAGCAATTCCCTTTTTAAAAGGTCTGGGCAGACCTTTGAAAAAAACTGCCTTTGGTCTTCCGCCTCTGCCAGCTGCTGCCCGGTCAGCTAAGGATAGATCACAGCTTGATTTCTCAGCACCACAAACCCTTTCCCGATGCCCCCACACACATCCCCAAGGAAGGAGATGGGCAAGAGAGGTAGCATAGGGCCACCATGCCAACTGTCCCCTTTCTCTCTCCTTTCCCTGACCTAGTTTGGACCCTGGGTGCCCATTCTCCCCACTATGTCTCAATTCCTTTCCCACAAACACACACACACATGTTGATATTTATGGTTTTACTATTTTTGTAGGGGTCCTGTGCCCCTAACCTTAGTGAACGTGGAGGGCCAACTACAATACGTTTGGCATACAGCTCTCATCAACCTTGGTCAGTTTTGCAATAGCGAGGGATTATGGGAGTTGCAGTCTAATAAAAATGATGAGTACCTATCCCAATGGGGCCCAGGGATGGGTCATACACTCAGAAGAACACTTCATACAACTGGTGTAGTAATCTTTAGGATGGCATGAGCAGTGGCGGAGCTTGGAGTGGGTGGGTGGGTGCGTGGCTACGGCATGAAGGGCGTGGCCACTGTGCATGGGGGCATGGCCAGGGCACAGGGGCATGGCTACGGGCTGGGATGCCCCAAAAACATTGCTGCCTGGGGCGAACCGCTCCCATCGCCTCCCCCATCCCTAAACAACTGGATACGAGACCTCATAGTTTCTAAGCCCTGCTTCCTTAACCTACATGTCCAAAGTTGTCCACCCATGTTCATTTGGCATTGGAGGCTACAGCCATTGCCAGCCTTCCAACACAGCTGCTCCCAAGAGCTGGGTCTCCCTTGCAACAAGTTAGGTGGAGGGGAGGCTTCCATCTTCCTGCCATTGCTGGTCTCCCTTGTCTCTCACCGCTCAAGCCTGCCGCTTTGCAGACCAGGTGAACGTCATCCAGCGAGAGGAGATCGACCAGACTCAAGAGAAAATTGCACTCACTCTAAAAAGCTACATTGACCAGCGGCACCCTCTGCCTGAAGGCAGGTGAGTAGGGAAAGCACTTTGGGGATATGCTGCTTGTAACATTTGCAGCAAGAAAAACCAGAAACCCATTCACACTATAGAATTATTGCACTATTATTCCACTTTAGCTGGTTATATGGAATCCTGGATTTGTAGTTTAGTGGAACATTGGAGCACTCTTGCTAAGAATTCTAAATGTCCCTCCCTAAACTCCAAATCCCAGGTTTCCATAGGACAGGACCACAGCAGTTAGACCGGACTAATAGTGCTATAAATCCTGTAGTGTGAATGGGCCTCAGGTAAAGAGAGAAAATATGGAGTATAGTATGGAACTAGGAAAGGTCACAGCTGGCTTCAAATATCCCTTTGGCTTTAAACTTTGCCAGGTAATCTTGGAACAATTACTGTTATATAGCTTTGGCGTCATCCAGCTGTTTTGAGCAACTCCCAGGAACCCCAACCAGCGTAGCCAGTGGGCAGCGCTTATGGGCGCTGTAATCCAAAACATGACAGCCTGGCAAACCTTTAAAGTCGTCATCCTCAGAAACGTATGTGATAAAATGTCAGAGACTGCCTTCTCAGGGTTTATCCACACTGCACAGTGGCAGCAGTTTGATACCCGCTTCATTGCCATGGCTCCCTCCTATGGAATCCTGGGATTTGTAGTTTGGGGAGGCACTTAAAATTCTTCTGAGAACTCAAATCCATCCTCCAGCACTACAGTTCTCTAACAGAGAATCTAATCAAGCTACCAAACTACAAATGCTAGGATTCCAGGGCATGAAGTGGCAATTAAAGTGGTATCAAATTGTTCTAACTGTGTAGTGTGGATATGCCCTCTGTGGTTGCCTTCAGGATGTGGATTTGCATTAGTCCCTTCCCCTGTGCCTTTCCATCAGCAGGCAAAAAACCTTTTTATTCAGCCAGGCTGGCTGCTCAGGAAAAGGCTTTGGACAAGGGCTGGGGGCAGGACTGTACTTTATTACTGTTGTGTTTTTAAACTGCTTTATTTTGGTTATCAATATAACCAATTAATATGATCATCTATTTAGTTGTAAATTTGTACTATAAATCTTTGTGTTTTTATTTCTATCTGTATTTAAAATTATGTTGTAAATTCCTTGAATCCTAGTCTTGGGAGAAAGGTAGGTTACATTTATATAATGGAACAGAGAGAAAACAGTGTGGTATAGTGATTTGAGCATTGGGTTATGACCCTGGAATCACAGAACTGGAAGACAACCCGGGGCCAACCAGTCCAACCCCCTGCTATGCAAGAACACACAGCAAAGCACTCCCGACAGATGGCCATCCAGCCTCTGCTTAAAAACCTCCAAAGAAGGAGACTCCACCATATTCCCAGGCAGCATATTCCTCTGCCGAACAGCTCTGATCGTCAGGAAGTTCAGAAGGAATCTCCTTTCCTGCAGCTTGAATCCGTTGCTCCTTGTTCTAGTCTCTGGAGCAGCAGAAGACGAGCCTGCTCCCTCCTCGACATGACATCCCTTCAAATTTTAAACATGGCTATCATGTTCCCTCTGAACCTCCTCTTCTGCAGACAAACCATCCCCAGCTCCCTAAGACGCTCCTCATAGGGCTTCATGACCCTTCACCATTTTGGTCGCCTTCCTCTGGACATGCTTCAGCTTGTGAATATCCTTCTCAAACTGAGGTGCCCAGAACTGGACACATGATTCCAGATGAGGTCTGACCAAGGCAGAATAGAGTGGTACCGTTACCTCCCTTGATCTAGACATCATACTCCTATTGATGCAACCAAGAATCGTGTTGGCTTTCTTGGTTTTCCGCTCAGTCATGGAAACTCACTGGGCGACCCAGAAAACCTTGTGACAGGGTCTTCTTAGGGTTGCCGTAAGTCAGAAACAACTCAAAGGCACACAACAACAACATAGACAAGGGATGGGTAACTTATGTCTCAGTAGATGTTGCTGGAGTACAAGATCCATTATTCTGTCACTACTGGCTATGCTGCCTAGGGCTGATGAAGGTTGCTGATAAGGGTGAACACCTGTGTTTCTCCAGATGGTTTTTGGAAGACCTATTCAGGGGTAGCCAAGTTGGCCATTCAGCAAAACATAACAAAATCTAAAATACACAAAGCAGCGATACCTTTATTGGGCCAGTGTTGCCCAGTGAGTTTCCACAGCTGTGTGGATTTGAACTCTGGTCTCCAGAATCCAACACTCTGGCTCTGTCAGCATTACCAGCCTTTCACTGTAACTCCAGATCCTAACCTGGTACTTTTCCTGAGTTCTAGGCCAAAACATCTGGAGGGCACCACGCAAAAGGATTATAAATATTTCTAAGACTAAAAGACCTCATCTCTTCTCTTGTTGGGTGCCTTCAAGTCATTTCTGACTTATGAGAACACTAAGGCGAACCTATCATGGTGTTTTCTGGGGCTGAGAGTGTGTGACACACCCAAGGTCTCCCAGTGGGTTTCCATGGCTGAATGGAGAATTGAACCCTGGTTTCAGGGTCATAATCCAAAGCTCAAACCACTACATTACTTTTCTCCACCCGTCCTCCCAAATTTTAATTCCTCTTGTGAAACTCATCTAGATGAATGGTTTTTTAAAAAAAATGTTATTTGGAAGGGCTAAAGCAACATGTAGCTACTCCCTAGACTGTGGACGCTTCATCCTCAGGCAGTGGTGGGGGCTGATGGGATCTACAATCTAACAAAATTTGGAGGGCCAAAAGAGAACAACCATTAGAAAGAACCAACCATTGTAATCCTCCTTCTATACAACTAATTCACAGCAGCCAGTCTCATCCATGGATAGAGGAGAAGAAAGACTTACAAGAACAGAAAAAGATGCTTCTTTCACCTTCTTTCTCTCTAGGTACCTGTACGCCAAACTGCTCTTGCTGTTGACGGAGCTACGGACACTCAAAGTTGAGAACACACGGCAAATTCTCCACATCCAGGACCTCAGCTCGATGACGCCGCTGCTTTCAGAAATCGTCAGCTGAACCCTTGAGACAGGAAGATGTGATTTTGCCATTTTGCTTTGCAAGATAAAATTACCTAGACCAGGGCCATCCGTTGCCCTGTTTCTTTTGGACTGCACATTCCATCACCCCAGCCAACAGTGGAGAATAATGGGAGTTTATTCCAAAATGTCCAGAGAACACTAGTTTGCTGCCTATGGTCAGGATCAGAAGTGGACTGCTTGTGGCCTTATGTAAGCGCTGTAGGACTGCAACTAGCCAGCCTGGCCAAGTGAAGGATGGTGGGAGCTGTAGTCCAATTTAATCTGCATTTCAATGCAAGAGGTTTCTAGAGCCCATCATGCAAGTCATATATCCATAACATCTAGGACATAGTCACTTATTGCCCTGTGGATTTTATTGGGTGTCAGCTCCATACTGGCTGGGGCTGATGGGGATTGCAACCTATAATCTAGAGAGCTTCAGGTGATCTACACAGAACCCAGATATAGGAGGCATTTGGTCTGGAAAATGGAACTTAGAATCTTCTGCTCTGACTGAATCCTTTTTTATCCTAAAGGCAGGAGCTAGGCATCCGATGGCAGGCTCCTTCCAATGCAATCCCGAGCTAAGCTACTTTGCAGGACTGCCATGTCTCTCCCCTACATCTGCTCTAAGCCCACTTCCTCCCCCTCCCAACCATTATAATCCTCCTTCCATACAACTAATCCAATAGCAGCCAGTCCCATCTTCCTGCTCCCCCTGCAAAGCTGATCTCGGCTTAGCCGAGTGTCAGCCAATCCGCTCTGCAGCCAACCTCGTCTGATCCAGTGATCCTTCTTTTAAGTTCCCGTGGCTCTGCTCTCTAAACCCTCTCTAGGCTACAGAGACCTTTGAAGCAAAAACCCTCCCCGCTCTTGCTGGGGGCCCTTCTGTTCCCATCTATCTGCCCACTGGGGGAAACTTCAGGTTGTTGTCTTTGTATAAAAGTGATTTCCTTTGCTCTTATAAGAAGAAAACAAGGACATCTTTGTCAAAATGTGGTATTAATAAACCAAGAAGGACGTCTACGGGATGACCAATTCTATAGCGGAGAAAAGCTCTCAAGATCAAACCACTTACATTTGGGTAAGGAGGGATTATACAGTAATCCCACATTTGCTAGGGTTAGGGGAACAGGACCCCTGTGGAAAAACCATGAATAACTCTAGGTCCTCCCAAACCATATTTAACACACACAAAAATATGATCACTATATTCAACCCCCCCAAGGATTCCTTTGAGGCATCAGGGTTCCTTCCCAAAGCAGAAGTGGGGGGCTGGTGGGACTTACGGCCACCTCCATGGCTGCCCCACACTATTTTTACGAGAGATTTAAAAGCTTCATTTGCAGTTTCTCCATCTCACAAGGCTTGCAGTCCCTATTAAAAATGGCACAGGGAGGCAGCAGAGGGGGCAGCAAAGAATCCGTGAAGAATCAAATCACAAAAGTGAAACCCACAAATATAGAGGGCTGACTGTAATGCTATCTGTCATCCTCCCAGGTTTCTCTCAGTACCTGTAAGGAGCAGGGCTTTCCCCATCACCAATGGTGGCAGCTACCCCAGTTGTAATGCGAAGTATTTTGGAGCGGTGTGATCTCAAACAGGCAACTTGGAACCATTAACTTTACAAAAGATCTGCTCGTGGTGGAAATGAGAACTGGTTTGTGAGAAGAACGTTTTGATACCATTGATGCACACGGCCATGCATGAATGTGTGTAACTTTGACTTTTCCAAGCGTGCAAGCATTTCTGGTTCTGCTGTTGCAAGTTATCAGTGTTGCCAAACAGAAATGCTGGAGTTGTTTTTAGTATATCATCTGACCTTCTTCAGGGCCCTCTTCCCTGTGAGCTTAGGTGGACTCTTCAGAGTTTTGACAATGAAATTAGACTTTCCAAGCAAGAATAGAATGGTAAGAGTTTGGAGGATTCTCATCCATTGAGTCCAATGTCCTGCTCAATACAGGATCTCCATCTAGACTAGAGCATCTTCAGGTGTCCAGCCTTTATTTGAAGGCGGCGATCCCAGCAGCTCTCTTGGTAATTGCTTCCACTGCTGAACCACTCTTGCTGTCTAGAAATTCCTTCTGATGTTCAATCAAAACCTACCCTCCTGTAATTTGAAACCATTAGCTCTTACCTTACTCTGTGGGGCAGCAGAGAACAAACCTGACAGCCCTTGAGGGATTTAAAGAATGCAATCACATCCTCTCTCTGTCTTCTTTTAAGCACCTATGCTATTTTAAGCACCTATGCTATTTTAGTTATGAGCTATCCCTGTTGTAACGTAAAATGTTATGGTGCAGCTTGGTCTCCAATGGGCAATTAAGACCCATTGACTTTACAAAAGACGTGCTGCTGGTGAAATTTAAACTGCCAGAACTGCTTTGTTCAAACAGTTGCTTGCATTTTGGACTCTCCTTGGGAATATGGCTGCAGAAGCAGTCAGGTTCAGTGCCATCACTTCAAAATTTACAACCACAGCACTGGTATGCATTGGGTGGAACCAGTTTGTTGTTTTGTGCCTTCAGGTCACTTCTGACTTATGGTGAGCCCAAGATGAACTTATCACAGGGTTTTCTGGGGCTGAGAGTGTGTGACGCACCCAAGGTGACCTAGTGGGTTGCAATGACGGAGCAGAGAATCAACCGCTGGTCTCCAAGGTCACAGTGCAACGCTCAAACCACTACAAGTATGCTATCTCTCTGTGGAAGCCGTACAAGTGCCGAAAAACACAGCAGACGGAAGGACACAGCACACAACCTCCCAGCCATCTCAGGACTGTCTTGCCAGTTAGCTACATCTTTGCTTATCAGGTTTTGCTCAAGGCTTCTAGGCCTCTGATCAAAACCCCTCAAACAGACTGAAGTTGGTAGATAACCACAAATTCACCTTGTTAAAGTGGTCATATGCTGATCTACAGAGAATGGTAGAAATGATTACTGCAATTTAAAGGGAAATGAGGGAGATGTGATCAAGTGACCAGGGCATCTACTGTTCAGGTGCTGTTGAGGCCTTGGGGAGTCCCCGTCCAAGTGTTCTTTACCTTTTAACCACACTTGGGCTGGCTAGTCCTTGAAACAGAGCAAGTATGGCAATCACATGGCGCTGCAGAAGTTTTTGAACTGCAGCTCCCGGGAACCACAGACGGCCTAGCCAATGGAGAAGCGGTTGGGAGCTGCACTCCAACATTGGGAGGGCTGTGTGATTCACACTCTTGCAATAGCACATGCCTCGGAAAGAGGATTGTCCTCTAGAAAGCGGGATGCAGGACCGCCCAACTGCCAAGTCTGTTACCCATTAAGAGTTTTCTCAAATTCCAGCATAGACAACAAGATTGCAATTCCACACAGGGAGACATTTTCTCTGCACGCTGGAGTGATGAGATTTCATACACCAATTTGTTTTGTTTTACAGCATGAGTACTTTCCCCTGTACCCATAACAGCACTTCAATAACAACAATTTTTAAATGAGTGATTTTATTTTTCCACTGCTGTGTTGATCTCTCTTTCATTCTCAGTACTTCACATTCTCAATCAACACCACACCCCTTTTGTTTAAGAGATCAGGCGTGTGTGTCCCCACAAACTTAATTGCTTCAGCATCAGGCTGCCTGTTAAACTTCAAGAACTCCAAGCCTCTCAAATAACTGCAAATGAGACATTTTTGTGTTTTTGAGGAGGTGATAAGACACACACCGCCCAGCATGGTTTTAATTAGATTGCAAGTTACCGTTACACTGAAATCACAGCCCTTGCCTTCATCACAGTCCTAGGTAAGCCATGTGGCACAGAGCCCATGGATTCATCATGGCATGCCAGGTGGTTGCCAGCCTGATTATGGGCTCCAAAATTCAGAGCTCAGACACAGAACTGGGGCAGTGAAAACAGCGATTCCCAAATCTATGTGGAAATACTGCCATCAACAGCCTCCAGCCCTAGTAAATAAAGGCATCAATTCCTCTGTAGTGGGGGGAGCCGTTATTGCAATCTGCCCTCCCCCTGCATCATAAACCCTGCTGCCTTGCATAAATCACTGAGCGCATGATCCACAGCCATGTTTGGGGAGCAAGGAGTCTCCTCTAATGTCAAATCTCTCTCTCCCAATACCAAAAAGGAAAAAAAAAATCTGTGGGCCTCCTGAAGGCAGAGTTGCAGTGCAGACACTCTCAGACACAAGGTGCGGCAGGGCTCAACTTGCCATTGCCCTGCTGCAAAACAGTTTGGGGTGAACTGCCCCCCCAATGCCCCTGCACACACATGCAGCCAGGCCCCTCCTACCAAGCAGTATCACCAACGTTTAATCCCAAGGCCTCTGTCTTCGGTGGCTGAGGCAAGCTCCTAGGGCGCTCAGCCCACGATGATGCTGAAACCACAATGGAACCGCTGCTTCCAGTGGTTGAGGAAGGCACCCAAGGCCAAGGTAACAGGCAGAGGTGGCAGCTTCTTCTCCAGAACAGCCCCCACACACCAGTTACTGTCCAGGAAGCCTTAGCAGAGAAAGAAAGGAAAGGTTCAAAAAACAACCGTTACATCCCCGCTGTTTACAAGACCCATCACAACAGCTTGTCAGATAATAGACATTTTGTCACCATTCTCCTCCAACCAATTTTCTGCCCACCTCTGAAGGGCTTTGGATGTTGCAAAGTATCTACACTTTGAGAAGACCTTAAGGTCACACGAAATGCAAGAAAGAAGAGACAAGAGACTGGAAATTCTGTCCTCTGTTTGAAAGTACAGAGGAGCCCCCTATCTTCTGTTCATAGCCAATCTCTTTATTTATGTGCTGCCTTTTCCACAACACTTTATGCACAGACTGGTTCTCAGCACAAACAAAATACAAAAAGGCTCCACTTTTTGAAGCCCCATTATCTAACAAGTTACTCTTTTTCTAAATTAAGGACAAGTTCCATTAATTCAACAGGGGTTCTCCTTTTTCATCAGTACTTCTTGTCTATCAAGGCTTGCTTGGACCCTCTTGCAAATGTGTGCTGCTTGCAAAGCAAGCTGGGCAGGGGGTAGGCACTAAGCCAACTGAAAGACTCTGCAAGCAGTATGCACGCAGCTGGTCCCAAGTGAGACCAGTTCCGTCTTCTGACAGTGCTTCAGTGCCAGATGTGTTGGAGAAGCACATACTCTTATCATGATTCTAATGTATTTCAGTATCACATTAATAACTTCACTGAAGTTTGCTTGCAATATATCAACAGTTTAAAATGATTCAGTTTAAAGGAGCAAAGTTTAAATCATCAACAACTTGTCTGACACAGCTTAAGAACTACTGAGTTCAGGGAATAAAATAGAGTCCAATTATTAGGGAGAAAGTAAAGACTTCCACTGATGAGAGGCCAACAGACCAGAGCTTGAATTGGTTACTTTAACTCCAGTGCTCAGAATCTCCAACTGATATGGTCAGTGGGGATTCTAGGAACTGTGGCCCAAAAGTTAACTTTTCCAAGTTCAAGGCAACAGACAAAGATTTATGGGAAGAAGGGCCTGTTAAAGCAGTGATGGGCAACATGTGGCCTTTCAGCTGTTTTTAGCTGGCTAGGGCAGATGAGTTGTAGTCCATCATCATTTAGAGGACATCTGTATACCACCTTCAGAGAAAACATCCCCCTATCACTGGCTCACCTACCTCTGAAAACCATATTGGTCTTGGGCAGCGTGAGCTGATAGCCAAAGGCAAAGCTTGTGTCTTGCAGGCGAGTGTTTGCCTCAAATTCCACCCCGACCTGGATCTGCAAAAGGGGAGGAATAGAGACATTGGAGCTGATGAGCTGTTGGGCCCAAGCAATTAATGCAGTGTGAAAAGTAGGAGAGAAGGAAACTTTTCTGACTCGCCTGGTCATTGGCCCGATGGTAGTAGCTGGCGTGTGCCCCACCATAGCCGAGGTTAAGTGTGGCGATCCATTTGAGAGCTAAAGGGAAGGCAGCAGGGGTGGGGAGAAAAGCACGCTGAAATTGGGGGATTATTAATAGGGAAAGGGGCAGTAGGTAGGGAAAAGACTGTAGCATTACAACACCTCTGTGTCATACAGCCTCTATTCAAGCCCTACCTTTCCAACCAAGAAGGCATCAGAGGGGAATGTACGCACTATGGAATCATTTACATTTCAGTTTACCTCCTGTTATAATATTCCACACAGAATCACAGAATTGGAAGAGACCCAGGGGCCATCCGGTCCAACCCTCTGCCATGCAGAAACCCACATCAAAGCACTCCCGACAGACAGCCATTCAGTCTCTGCTTAAAAACCTCCCAAGAAGGAGACTCCACCAGCAGATTCCACTGCCAGACAGCTCTGAACATCAGGAAGTTCTTCCTGAGGTTCAGGTGGAATCTCCTTTCCTGCAGCTTGAATCCATTGCTCCTCGTCCTAGTCTCTGGAGAAGCGGAAAACAAGCCCGCTCCCTCCTCAACATGACATCCCTTCAAATATTTAAACATGGCTGTCATGTTCCCTCTTAACCTTCTCTTCTGCAGACCAAACATCCCCAGCTCACTAAGCCATTCCTCATAGGCCATGGCTTCCATGGTCGCTTTCCTCTGGACACGTTTCAACTTTTCAATGTCGTCCTTGAATTGAGGTGCCCAGAACTGGACACAGTATTCTGGATGAGGCCTAACCAAAGCAGAACAGAGTGGTACCATTACCTCCCTCGATCTAGGCACCATACTCCTACTGATGCAACCAAGAATGGCATTGGTTTTCTTGGCTGCCGCATCACATGCTGGCTCATGTTCAGTTTGTGGTCCACCAAGACTCCTAGATCCCCTTCACATGTACTGCTATCCAGCCACGCACTCCCCATCCTGTATTTGTGCATTCCATTTTTTCTGCCTAAGTGCAGGACCTTACATTTCTCTCTGTTGAAATTCATTTCATTGGCTTTGGCCCAGCTCTCCAATCTGTTCAGGTCATTAACTCTGTATAATTCATATAGAATTTTATAGTGGGTGCAGATCATGCAGACACCTCCAGGTATTGCTGCACTGCAGTTCCCACTGGCCTCTCCCTTGGTCTGGCCAGCTGGGCTGATGGGAGCTGCAGTCCAGCAACACCTGGAGAAATACACCTTCCCCACTCATTTTAGCATTTGCCTAGTTACGTATTTTCTTTCAAACACAGTGGTTTACTGGTGCAAGAAGCTAGATGTCTGTAAGATTTTTTTAAAATATTAGTTACATTTATAATCTGCCTTCCCCACAAGGTACTCAAAAATGCACTCCTCCTCCCTACTTTATGCTTGCAACAACCCTGTGAAGGTGGCTGAGCTGAAAAGAACGAACAACTGGCCTAAGGTCACCCAATGAGCTTCATGCAGAGAGGAAATTTAAACCTAGGTCTCCTGTCCTAGTTCCAACTCTCTTGTCATTGCATTATACTATTCATTCCCCCTTTTCTTCTCCTACTCACCTCCTTCTGCCTTTTTTCAGAAGCCAACAAAGTTTTTTTTAACTGTCAAAAGCTAGATTTTAAAGGAGTGATCTGACATTTAAAATTCAGAACTGTGTTGCAGCTTTCCCCTTGTAGCTTTTTTTTTTTTTTTGGTCATTTAATTCTTACTACTGATATCCAGTTGATATCCTTCTCTGTGTTGAGTCTTTATGCCAAAGTTCCTTCGATTATCATTTTAAGGGAGAAGTGGAACCTCTGGGAAAGGTCTCTTTTTTAAAAAAAATACTACACAGAGATTGTCAGAATCTGACAGAGGAGTAGATGGGAAGGAAGGGCTTTTGCTTAAGATTGTACACTCCACATCTTCAGCAAATGGGACCTACCTGTGTATTTCCCAGCTAGGGTGACAATGGCACCCTCTTCACCCAGTCGTCGGTGGTACACCATTTCGCCCCCTAGGACCAGCCGTGACGTCACGCTTTGCAGGAAGTGCGCAACTACAATAACTGTGGAGAGCAACACGCAGTCAATGTTCATTGTTCCAAAACTGATCCTGCCTTTTCCTCACACCTCTTAAAATATGGGCCCTTCAGATGCTATTAGACTGCCATGTTCATCACCCTTGTCCGCTGCTGTGCTGGCTGGACATCCAACATCATCTCAAGTGCTACAAGTTGCCCACACCTTAATAACAGAGTCACCTAGAAGCTGTTAGCATATTACTAGATAGAAGAACATCCCTTCTAATATGAAGAGTCATGACATAAACTTCCCTCATTTATAGGCAGGGAGGAAACTAACATAATGATTTCTGCAAGGAGACAGAATCTCTTTTCCTGAAGTTTGAAGCCACTGGTCCATGTCCTAGTCTCTGGAGCAGCAGAAAACAGGCATGCTCCATCCACCATATGACATCTCTTCAAATATGTAATCATAGCTATACCACTTAACCTTCTCTTTTCCATGCTAAATATATCCAGCTCCCTAAGCCACTCCTCATAGGGCTTCATGGTTTCCAGGCCTTCTACCATTTTGGTTGCCCTCCTCTGGACATGTTCCAGCTTGTCAATATCCTTCCTGAACTGTGGTGCCCAGAACTGGACGCAGGATCCCAGGTGGGGTCTGACCAAAACAAAATCGAGTAGTAACATCATTTCCCTTGACCTAAACACTAGACTCCTATTGATGCAGTCCAGAATTGTATTGGCTTTTTTAGCTGCCACATCACACTGCTGATTCACATTCAGCTTGTGGTCTACTAAGACTCCAAGATCCGAAAAGAAACTTTTCAAAGCACTGAGTGGGACAGAATCTCTAGCAAGTGTGTTTATGATGGAGAGATGCCTGCTCCTCACCCAAAAGTATCTTCAAGGCAGCAGATGCTGATCCTTCTCACATGTATTGTGCACACAGAAACATTTAGATGGAATCTCTTTTCTTGAAGTTTGACGCCACTGCTCCGTGTCCAAGTCTCTGGAGCAGTAGAAAACAGACTTGCTCCATCCTCCTTATGACATCCCTTCAAATAGTTAAACATAGCTATCCCGTGGCCTCTTAGCCTTCTCTCTCCAGGCTAAACATACTCAGCTCCTTAAGCCGCTCCTCACAGGGCATGGTTTAATTGGCAACTAAGGAGCATAGCAGTTGACTGAAGAACAAGAGGAATATATGGAGAAGCCAATGCAGCTGCAACCCTTAAAAGAGACTGCCCTGCCATGTTAGCACTCACTCACTCGACTCGCTGATCAGGTTGGGGTTTCCCAGTGTCAGGGTCGCTGTGTAGTCATCTCCACGGTACTCTGTATCAAACTGCCAGGTCACAAATTTGGACTGCTGAGTCTGCAACAAATTTATAAATAGGGGAAGTGGATGAGAAAGGTTGTACATTTACAATAAGCTTGCAGCCTAGCTCTGAGGGTGGTACACCTACGCCTGGAGTGTACCATAGAATCTGAGAGTTGGAAGAGACTCCAGGGGCCATCCAGTCCAACCCCCTGCTATGAAGGAACACACATCAAAGCACTCAGATGGCCATCCAGCCTCTGTTTAAAATCCTCCGAAGAAGGAGACTCCACCACACTCCACTGAGGCAGGAGATTCCACTGCCAGACAGCTCTGACCATCAGGAAGTTCTTCCTGAGGTTCAGGTGGACTCTCCTTTCCTTCAGCTTGAATCCACTGGTCCTTCTCCTAGTCTCTGGAGCAGCAGCAAACAAGCCTGCTCTCTCCTCAACATGACATCCCTTCAAATATTTAAACATGGCTACCATGTCCCCTTTTAACCTTTTTTTCTGCAGACTAAACCTACTCAGCTCCCTAAGGCTGCTCCTCACAGGGCATGGCTTCCAGACCCTCCACCATTTTGGTCGCCCTTCTCTGGACACACTCCAGCTTGTCCATATCCTTCTTAAAATGAAGTGCCCAAAACTGGAAACAGTATTCCAGATGAGGTCTAACCAAAGCAGAATAGAGTAGTACCATTACCTCCCATGATCTAGATACCATACTCCTATTGATGCAACCATCGAGTCCAACTCCCTGCCATGCAGGAACCCACATCAAAGCACTCCTGACAGATGGCCATCCAGCCTCTACTTAAAAACCTCCAAAGAAGGAGACTCCACCACACTCCATTGAAGCAGCATATTCCACTGCCGGACAGCTCTGACCGCACCACTTTATAACATAACAGGGGGAAGGAGGAAGCACCACAACTGAATGGCCTCCATACAACAAGGAACATTACCTGGAATACAGCCTTTGTTCGTATTTGTTCTGCCAGCAGGTAGAGCACTTGCGCATTGAGGCTTCCAGTATTGTTAATATCCCCAATAAGTGTTGGAAACGACTACATTGGAAAGAGGGAGAAAAACAGAATGAACCAGAAAGCCAGGTTCAAGAGCAACCGGATCTTTCATGCCTTCATTTTGTTCAGGATGGCGCCAACACTCTCAAAAGTTTGGCAAAAATGTGCAACTCAGGCATGAGGAGCAAGAGAAAGAGGACAAAATAGCACCCTCTGCTTATTTTAGCTTTCGGTAGTAACTGGATTACAAACGGCCAGCTCTATAAGCAACAGTACTGGACATACATTTTGTATAATCTCCAAGGTATTACTCCCATCACTATTAATAGTCCAAAACCAAGTTCTGGTCAACTCTGTTAACTTCTCTTTTTAGGTATTGTAGTGCATTCTATGTGGGGTTATCTTTGAGCACTGGACTAGGAGTCTGGGAGGCCGGGGTTCAAATCCCCACTAGACCACAAAAACCCACTAAGTGTTTTTGGGCAATTCACACTGTCTCAGCCTCGGAGGAAGGCAATGGCAAACCCTCTTTGAACAAACCTTGCCAAGAAAAACCTGATAGGTTTGCGTTAAGAGTCACCATAATTGTGAAATGACTTGTATGCCCTTAACAGCAAGAACTCTCAGCACACCCCACCACATTTGGAGTTGGGACTTGGGAAATCCAGGTTTTATTTCCCTCATGACTTTAAGCCACTAACTCTCTCTGAGCCCAAACCATGGCCCTTTCTGCACTACGTTGTCATAATGCTATTATTCCACTCTTAATGTCCTGTGGAATTCTGGGGTTTATAGTTTCCTGGGGCCCAAGAGCCCTCTGGCTGAGAATTCTAAATGCCTCTCCCTAAACTGCAAATCCCAGGATTCCACAGGATATTGAAAGTGGAATAACAGCACTATAATAGCGTAGTGTGGAAATGATCTATGTCATAGGGTTGTTAAGAGAATAAAATGGGAAGAGGATCACTCATTGGAGAAGTCATGATAGAAATGTAAGTAATCAGGATATAAATGTAAGAAATTAAAAATGATAAAATAAAATATCGGCAGTCGCACTTCTTTGGTACATCATACCCAACACCTCAAAATTTGACAGGGCATTTCCGGTTGCCATCCCAGGCATGGTGGCCAATTCCAAGCTGAACTTCTAAATTTAGGGGGAAGAACTTCTTAAAATCAAGAAAAGAGGCTTGCCACAACATACTGGGGAATATTTAAAAGGGCTAGAATGCAGGAAAGGGCCCTCTGAAGCAGTGATGCCAAAGAAGTTAGGAAAACAAAACAGGGCTAAGATGACAGTGCTAAGATTTCTGAGATTTAAAAAAGGAGAAGCAGGAAAACAGGACCCCCTCGAGGAATTATATCTGATCTGAACACAACCAGGTACACTTCACCTAGTACATAAAGCTGATGCACATCTTCCCCAGAAATTAGAATCACAGAACAACTCCCAAATTCCTTCTTCTCTGTCCCACTCTGGTCATAACATACCCTTCACTCACCTCTGTTGGGCTTAGCTGCTGGTCCCCCACATATGTCGCACTGAAGTGGTAGCTTGATTGGCCAATTGTGCTCATATGAATGGTGTGAGTCACCTGGAGAAAGATAACACACAAGAGCACTCAGTGGCCAGGGCAGGAGATTTTTCTAAGTGCATCCCCCTTGCTGTAGAAATAATTTTTTCCCCTTGAAAAAAAGAATACCACTAGTCAGAAAGTTGTACTCGGGAGGGGTCAGATCCCCAGATCTGCAGCTTTTGGAACTTCAGGAAGGGCAGTGCCAACATTTTCCCTCTTTTAAAAAAAACACATTACCACCCAACATTTAGTCCTACTCTGCCCCTCCCATCATCCATTCCCCCCACCTCTCCATCAGCATAGCCCCACTTTTGTTTTCAGCACACCATGACTTGTAAAGCTAGCATGGTTAACAGCGACAAAGACGCATACCTGAAAATGGCTACTGAAGGATTTATTTATGATAAGTTTGACTCCTTCCATCTGCTGGGGGAAGACATCTGCCATGGTGTAGTCAAGAGAAGAAAGAGAGTCAGAAGGAGTCTTTACATTTACTTTCATTTACAATTGGCCCTCCACATTTGCACATTTGACTTTTATGGATTTGATTATTTGCAAGTTCCTTCAACCCCGTCCCCTCCCCCACCTCAAGTTCTTCTTTTATGGTGAAATCTTCCCTCTTGGCAGCTCCAGTCAGGACATGCAGCCTTTCAAAAATCTACCTCTGGTCCTCCCTCCTCTTCCACCAGCCACTACCTGGCCAGCTAAGGACATCTCTCAGCCTGATTTTTCAGCACTACAAACCCAATGCCTCCTATACCCAAGGAGAGACAGTATTGAGATGAAGCATAAGGCCACCCTTTCCTTCCCGACTTGGTTTGGACCCTGCATGCCCATCATGCCTTGCCTTCCTTCCCACAGACACACACACGCTTTGATATTTGTGAGTTTTCCACTTTTGCAGGGATCCTGTACCCCTAACCTTTGCAAATGTGGAGAGCTGACCTTAACTGTCCTTCAAATAACAACCAATATCCAGTTCCTTCTTAGGACTGCCTTATGTTAGCAGTAACAACTCCCATACATATTTTGCAATCAGAACGTTTGCTTAGACCAGGCATGGGCAACTTCAATTCCCATCATCCCTCAAGATTAGTTGTTGGGAGCTGCCCCCAATAACCTCTGGAGAACAGCGAGTTGCCTACCCTAAGTTTCCACCACTTATGCTCTTCCCCAAAGGACAGTTTATAATGCAGAACAAAAAATAAGTCATTACAATAAAAATAATATAGAATGGAGTGCATGTGGTATGGAATTATAAGTAAGAATGACTTACTTAAAATAGGGGAACAAAAGGCACAGATCTAAAGCCATATAAATCATACCATAGTTTCAAGAACCTAAAAAAACTAAAAATGTCTTGTTCTGATTCCAAGAAGACATTGAAGCTGGCACCAAGTTGGTCTTTTGGAGGAGGATACTGCACAACTGTGGGTGGGGACACGCTTTCATACTTTACAATCCTTCCCATCTCACTTGATTCATGTGGTTAAAGTGGACAATCAAACAGGTGGGTTTTTTTCATACAAGTTAGCAAGAAAGAGAAAGGAACAAAATGGAAGAGGCAGGTATAGAAGAAGCTTGCAAGACTTTTTTGAACTGCAAATACTAGAATCCCTAGCCAGCATGGCCAATATAGGCTGCAGAATTCTGGAAGCTGCAATACAGAAAAGTAACTTTCCCAAGCTCTTAGAATAGATGCATCAATTAGGCTTTGTAGGGGAGACAAGATGGGAAGAGAAATGCAGGCTTGAGTTCAACCAAAGGGTTTTCCCTAATGGATTCTCTCCACAATGAAATCTGCTTTTCCCTCAACAAGGTTTTGAAAGGGCAAGGTGGCTCTGACAGGAAACACACACACACACACACACACACACACTAGGAATGCTCAGTGCAGCTCAGTCATTCTTATAAACTGCCCTTCATGGGAGATCACTATTTCCTGAGATGGAAAGACTAGAGAGCGGAGCAACCTATTAGCATGCTTCTGATAAGTGTAAGATTTTACGCAGAACTCTCCAAAGCATTCCCTCTAATATACATATAGAGGGGGCCAGCAACTGGCAGCCTTGGTGCCAAATCTGGCCTACTGCAATGTAAAAACAGTAGTGCCTGCATTTGCCAAGCAGGGGAACATAATCAGGGAGGGAAACGACTATGAGAATGTCTCCAGAAGACTGCAAGTATGGACAAACACCACCATTCTGAGCTAAGATTATGGGCCCAAGCTTTGGGATTCCTGAGTTCTAATCTCTGCTCAGTCCCTTGACCTGCCTCGCCAGGATGTTCCGAGGAAAAGCCAGAGAGAGCCACTTCACATCCCTTGAACTCACTGGGAAAGAGGCCAGACATAAAGATAACAAACCCAAGGGAAGTATGTACTACAGGAATGAGGAGGAAGCTCAGAGGCAGCCTTACCTTTGCATTTTCTGTGGAGCTCATCAAAGCTGCCAGGGTTGCTCAGCAGCTCCCCTCGACGGGGCCCTCTTCGTGGGCCAGGGATGGGGGACAGCATGTTCCCCATGGTCTCTTGAATACCCCACACCTCGCAGCTCAGCTACCTGGGGCCATGGAGGGGGGAGTACTTAAAGATCTGCGTGGATTTCTGCTCCCTTTTTTCCTCTCTGCTTTCAATGGGGGTGGGAAGGGGGGACGCCTGGCTAAGCCAAGCAATGCAGTATTAGCAAAGGGGGCTCGTCGGGCCACAGGCCGGCCACATCCATCCCCGCGGCCCCCCTTGCCCCAGCCCTCCTTGGGACCCCAGAAGGCGCCTCAGGGGAGCCAGGAGCTCGGTTGCGGCAAGATGGGGAAGGGAGACGCCTGGGTGTCGAGGCTGGGCGGGGAGGGTCAGCACAGGGGAAGGCGGGGGGCTCTGTTGTTGAGCCTCGAGGCTGAGTTGAAGCGAAATGTGGGGCCTCCCCACGACAGAAAGGGAATGAGAAGGTTGGCCCTCCAAGAAAAACCACCAGGCGAGGCCCTGGGGACAGGGCGGGGGACGGCCAGGACTACGACCCCAAAACACTCCAGCCTGGGCTCTCCCTCCGCGCCGCCATGCTGGTTTGGGCTCTCCGACCCCTGGCCCGGAAGCAATGCCTCTCCCGGGAGCCCAGCCGCTTCCTCAAGCGGCCATGTTTGAAATGGGCAAGTGGGAGGAACCAGGCAAAGGATTCTGATTGGATAACAGCGTTGCGGGGCCTTCCGCTCCTCCCAGTAGGATTTCTTTCCCCTCCCTTAAAGTTAATGAGAGGCCTTGCAGGGATCCTATTACGAACATATTGAGGTTCCTCTAATAATAATAATAACAACAATAATAATAAAATTTATTTCTATCCCGCCTCTCCCCATGGATAGAGGCGGCAAACAACAATAATACATTAATTACATTAAAAACATTAAAAACATACCCAATCCTCCCTACCCACCAATCAGCTAAACCAACCCCCTAAAAACACACAACAATTAACAACAATCAACTATTAAAAGAACAACAAGACAACAATTTACCATGGGAAGGCAAACCACAAGGTTGGCCAGGAAAGGAAGCATTGCAGCTTTCTCTAAACATACTTCAAGGGCGAACTAATTTAGGGCCATTTCCACACTACACTTTTATAGTGCTATTATTCCATTTTCCACACCCTATGGAATCCTGGGATTTGCAGTTTCAGGAGAGGCGTTTAGGATTCTCAGCCAGAGAGCTCTTTGGCCGCAGTGAACTACAAACCCCAGAATTCCACAGGAGGTGGAAAGTGGAATAATAGCACTATAGGAATGTAGTGCAGAAATGGCCTAGGAATTAAGCAATGGTGAGATGCTGTGCTCCTTTTGACTGGAAAAGTAGCCGTCTGTTTCCTTTCCTTTCCACACTTCCTAATGGGTGCCTCACAAAGTGAAAAGTCCAAGGGTGAATCTAGTTTCCTTAGGCCATTTCCGCACTACACTGTTATAGTGCTATTATTCCAGTTTCAATATCCTATAGAATTCTGGGGTTTGCAGTTTCGGGAGAGGCATTTAGAATTCTCAGCCAGAGGGCTTTTTGGCCTCAGTGAACTACGATTCCCAGAATTCCAGAGGATGTTGAAAGTGGAATAGTAGCGCTATAACAGTGTAGTGCAGAAATGGCCTTGGTTTCCTAATGGCCTCTGGGTGAAGGAATGGCAGTCTGGGCAACGTCAGGCAAACCAGTCACAGCAGCTGACAGCATAGCCCAGCTTCTCATCTCTCCTTCCATTTTGCAGCCTGCTGGGATGGGTTGTGGTTGTGTTGCAGGAGCCCAGAGACCACAGAGCAAGAAAAAGAGTAATTTATTACGCGCGGGCTTTTGGCTGGATTTCTCCAAAAGACCAAAAGCCCTGAATTCAAGTTTCACAGCTCTTTTCTAGACAAAGTTCACAGCATACACAAAGATCACAGGCAAAGATCGCAGGCATGTCTCGGTCCGCCCCTCCGGGGTCACAAATACCACATGCTGTCGTTGGACAACAGTGGAAGGAAGACGAGAGGGCAGCTCTTCTCAGAAGAGACAGAGGAAGAGCTCTGCTTCTTCCCCTCTCCGCACTCTGTAGACATTTTACTTCCCCATATCCTTCTTCCTCAGAGGCCGTTTCCGCACCAGCCTGTTAGAGCGCTATGATTCCACTTGCAACATCTTATGGAATCCTGGGGTTTGCAGTTTAAGGAAAGGCATTCACAGTCTCAGCCGGAGACTTCTTCGTCAACTACAAACCCCAGAATTCCAGAGAATGTTGAAAGTGGAATAAGGGCGCTATAATTGTGTAGTGCAGAAGAGCCCTGTAATTGCTGAAACTTCCAGCCAACGGGCAGGAGGAGGGTTGTGGGAGCTGTAGTCCTAAAGGTAACTTCTCCAAGCCCTGCTCCCATAATCTTCAACCCAACACTGGGCCGTTCGTTGAGGATAAAGCAGTGGTGAGTACGGGGGCACTGTAACTCCCATCAGCCCCAGCTGGCCCGGGAGAATGAAAGAGAGCCGAAGCTGCAAACCTTGCTCAGCCCTGACTCGCACTAGAGTGTTATAGCGCTATGATTCCACTTGCAGCATCCTATGGAATCCTGGGGTGAGACTGTAAATGCCTTTCCTTAAACTGCAAACCCCAAGATTCCATAGGATGTTGAAAGTGGAATCACAGTGCTCTAACCGCCTAGTGCGGAAATGGCCAGAGTTGGGGAACGTGCGGCCACCAAGTGTTGTGGGATTGTAGCTCCCATCACTCCTAGCCAGCATAGTCAATAGTAAGGGGTTTGGGGACTCTCCCAGCAACATCTAGAGGGCACCCATGCTCTATTCATGCTCTGTGTATGTGTCAGCGTGGCTACAGAGGCTGGATGGCCAACTGCTGAGAATGCTTTGATGGGTGTTCCTGCATAGCAGGAGGTTGGACTCAGACTCTTCCAGTTCTATGATTCTATGAAGACAGCAGTGTTGTCCAGTGAGCCAGCGCCGTGTAGTGGTTTGTGCATTGCACTACTGCTTTGGACAGATTCCCCACCTGGAATCCTGTGTCCAATTCTGGGCATCACAGTTCAGGAAGGATATTGACAAACTGGAACGTAGCCAGAGGAGGTTGACCAAAATGGTGGAAGACCTAGAAACCATGAAGCCCTATGAGGAGCAGCTTAGGGAGCTGGGGGTGTTTAGCCTGGAGAAGAGAAGGTTAAGACACAACACGATAGCTGTGTTTAACTTTTTGAAGGGAAGTCACATGGAGGATGGAGCAGGCCTGTTTTCTGCTGCTCTAGAGACTAGGACATGGAGCAATGGCTTCAAACTTCAGGAAAAGAGACTCCCTGTAAACATTAGGAAGGACTTCCTGAAGGTGAGAGTAGTTTGACAGTGGAATAGGTTGCCTGGGAGTGTGGTGGAGTCTCCCTCTTTGGAGGTTTCTAAGCAGAGGCTGGATGGCCATCTCTCAGGAATGCTTTGATGGTGTATCCCTGCATGGCAGAATGGGCTTGGACTCAATGGCCCTTGTAATCTCCTCCAGCGCTATGATTCTATGACTCTGGAACCAAAGTTCAGTTTCCCACTCGACCATGAAAACCCACTGGGTGACCTTGGGCGTGTCACACTCTCTCAGCCCCAGAAAAAAACCATGATAGTTCACTTTAGGGGCACCGTAAGTTGGAAACGACTTGAAGGCACACAAGAACAACAATAACTATTTTAACAACATATGGCCACACGTGTCCTGATTTTCACCTGAGAAAAGCTGGAGGTTATGTTGTTGAAATTCACTGGGTAAGTTTGGACCAATCATTCTTTCTCACAGCCTGTCCTACCTCGTGGGGTGGTTGTTGTGCAGATAAAAGCGGGGAAAAGAGAAAACAGACCCACCATCTTGAGCTCATTGCTGGAAAGAACAGATAGAAATGTAACTAGCAAATAAGTTTGTTTACAACAGAATGCCTGTAGATGATAAATATTATAATGTAATATTTTGCTATAGTCAGATGGTTTGGTCACATTTGGAAACCGAGCTGAAGCAAAGGGCGTGGAAAGAGGCAATCATTAAAAGTTTGGCAATTCCCTGTCCATCTTCCAAAGAGTCTTTCCATCTCACAGACCGGGCAGAGTTTAATAGCCGTGAGGTGAAGGACAGGCCTAATCTTATCACTGAACGTTAACCTCCAACATGTCACATTTGCTTACGGACTGGGGTGAGAGGAAAAGGGGAACAAAGTCAGCAGATTTTGTATTTAAGGCCCTTAAGCAATACTCTCGTTCTGTGGTAGGAAGAACCTGCTGATCAAAAAGCAAACAACCCCCTCCCATCTGAAGGAAAAGACCAATCGCATGTATTTATTTTTATTTATTTATTTATTTATTTAAAGGATTCTTGTATAACCTCCCAGCCCACAAGGGCTCCTGAGGCAAGGAACAAATAAAGACCAATTAAAACAATACCAAAGTAAAAAGGTTTTAAAAACGTGATAAAATACAGGTGGCCATCCACGTTTGCTAGGGTTAGGGGCACAGGACCTCTGCAAAAAGGGGGAAAACCAGGAATATCAAAATGTGTGTGGGTGTCTTGGGGGAAGGGGTGGGGAGAGCCGCAGGCATCGAAGGTTCAAACCAGATCAGCGAAAGGAGAGGGAAAGGTGGCCCTACAGTTCCTCTCTCTTGCCCATCTCCTTCCTCGGGTGCTGGGCTGGCATTGGGAGAGGGTTTGTGGGGCTGAGAAATTGGGCTACGAGCCATCCTTAGCTGGCTAGGCAGTGGCTGGAGGAGGAGGAGGAGGAAGGCCAGAGGAAGGTTTTTAAAGGGCTGCACGGCCTGATCAGAACCATCAAGAGGGAAGGTTCCCCCAAGCCATTTCTGCACTAGACTGTTATAGCGCTATTATTCCACTTTCAAAGTCCTATGGCATCCTGAGGTTTGCAGTTTAGGGAGGGGCTGGCCGGCCCCTCCCTAAACTGCAGTTTCAGGTGTGGAACAATGGGAGTTGATAGGATCAAAATTCAAAAGGACCTGGACAGATTGGAGAGCTGGGCCAAGGCTAACAAAATGAATTTCAACAGAGAGAAATGTAAGGTCCTACACTTAGGCAGAAAAAATGGTATGCAGAAATATAGGATGGGGGACACGTGGCTGGCTAACAGTACGTGTGAAAGGGATCTAGGAGTCTTCATAGACCACAAGCTGAACATGAGTCAGCAGTGTGATGCGGCAGCCAAGAAGGCCAATGCAATTCTTGGTTGCATCAATAGGAGTATGGTTCTAGATCGAGGGAGGTATTGGTACCACTTTATTCTGCTTTGGTTAGACCTCATCTTGAATACTGTGTCCAGTTCTGGGCACCCCAATTCAAGAAGGATATGGATAAGCTGGAGCAGGTCCAGAGGAGGGCAACGAAAATGGTGAGGGCCCTGGAAGCCATGCTCTATGAGGACAGACTTGGAGAGCTGGGTATGTTTAGTCTGCAGAAGAGAAGGTTGAGAGGGGACATGATAGCCATGTTTAAATATTTGAAGGGATGTCATGTCGAGGAGGGAGTGGGCTTGTTTTCTCCTGCTCTTGAGACCAGGACAAGGAGCAATGGATGCAAGCTGCAGGAGGGGAGATTCCGCCTGAACCTCAGGAGGAATTTCCTGACAGTCAGAGCTGTCCAGCAGTGGAATGTGCTGCCACAGAGTGTGGTGGAGTCTCCTTCGTTGGAGGTTTTTAGGCGGAGGCTGGATGGCCACTTGTCGGGAGTGCTTTGAGGGTTTTCCTGCATGGCAGGGGGTTGGACTGGATGGCCCTTGTGGTCTCTTCCAACTCTACATTTCTATGATTCTATGATTCTATGAGTTGCAACGCAGACAATGGACTATCAGCCCACTCATGTTCACGGTGTTTGGATGACAAAGACATGATGGGTATTGTAATAGCTGTCTATGGCAGGTGCTATGAGGCAAGAAGGAAGGAGTCCAGATGCAGTGGGGATGGGCACCTGTCAATCAGTGTGCTGGTGGGCTTCTCACAAGGGCATTCCCCAGGAAATTCCAGCTTCCATAGTTGACCAAGGTTATACCAAGAGGGTGTTTTAGGCTGACCTGCTGGTGGCCTCACCTTTACAGTCAGGTTTCTTCCTCTTTTGGTTTGACCTCTCGGTCACCTTCAGGTTGGATTTTGCTAGGGATGGGCCAACCGCATCCTCAGCAAGGATTCGAGATTTGCAAATCCAAATCTCTGTGCAAAAATCAGCGAACCGAATCTTTCAAATCCACCATCCAAAAAATAGGTTGTTTTTTTTTTAAAAGTTCTGTTTAAAAAAAGTTTTAAAATGTCTTTTAAAGTTGCTTTTTAAACCTTTTTCAAAAAAAGATTCGAAAGATTCAAGATTCGTGGATTCCCACAACCTTCCAGGGATTCTGAAAATTCTGGATTCGTCCCATCCCTAGATTTTGATACCGGCGCCAATTAAAGTGTGTTGCCAATTAGATATGGTGCCCATTCCAAACCATACTGATATCGGGGACCCCCAAAGTGGGGCCTTACAGCCTGCCCACCAATAGAATACATTACAGTAGTCTGATCGGGAGGTAACTAAAGCATGAACCACTGGGGTCAGACATGCTTTGCTCAAGAAATAGTGCATAACAACAGGGTTCCCTCGAGTCCCCAGCTTATAAGGAATGTGCCAGTAGAGCTTAAGTTTGCTTTGGGGGGCACTGCCACCCAGACAGCAGGACTTTGGGGCCAAAGGTCGGGGGCTTCCACCCACCCTGCAGAATGGGGAGGCCTCACTCCGTGCAGAAGAGCTGGCTGACCACCTTTGGAAAGAAGTGAAACCATGCACAGTATTTGGCACAGATGTGCGTGGAATAATATGCATGAATGGGAGGAAGAGGGGCTTGAACGCCCTTTCCAGGCTGGGCCGGTCAGGGAGGCTGATCCCTTCCCTTGAAATGATCAGCCAAAATTAGACCATCAAGACTTCAACATAGTTTGAGAAGTCAGCCTCAAATAATCTACAGCTTAAAACAAGAAGGGAAAAATTAGAGCAAGAAGGAATAGTTTTAAATTGGTTTCCATACAGGCAATTAACTGAAAGGTTTCAGATGGACGTAAAGACATATGGTATAGAAAGAAAGGAAAAAACAGGAGTGATTAAATGGCTGTTTGAAGATCCTCCTCATCTATTAGCTCATATTAGTCAAGAACTTTTGCAGCAGGAGAAGCATGAAGAAACAGTTAAAGAGGCTATGGTTACTTGGGCACAGAATATCGGACATACAATTCAATTGGAATTCTGGGAAAGAGTTGGGAAAAGACAAATAAATTTACGGTGGCCCAGAATCTGAAAGAGAACTATTATAAGGTGTTATACAGATGGTACCTAACTCCAGATAAATTAAAAAAGATTTATAACACAGGCACTGGACTTTGTTGGAAATGTCAGAAAGAGGTGGGTACTATGTACCACATGTGGTGGACGTGTTCAAAGGTCAAGAAATACTGGACTGGAATACACAACAAAATCTGTGAAATATTGAAGGTACACTTTGCTATGATGCCTGAAACGTACTTGTTGAATATGACAGATATGGTTGATGGCATTAATATCAAGAAATATTGGAGAATATTATTATATAGATAACTACAGCACGCATTGAAAATGCAAAGGTATGGAAATCACAGCAAATACCTAACGATAGAGCAATGGTGGGGAACTTTCATTGAAAATAAAAATGCTGATATGGACTCTCAGGGATTAAAAGGGAAAGCAGAGGATGAAATTCAGAAAGAATGGCAAATTGTCGGTAGTTGCTGGGTGATGACTGATAGAGGTCTGTAATTCATGGTACTATGTGTTCAAAAGATTGAAATGATTGCGGTTGTTATCATGAAGCTGGAAAATGGTGAATGTAATGCAAGTTCTAACATGTAAAATAGCTGTAAAATGCAGTACAATGATACAGCTGGGATACGAGATATTGAAAATGAAATCCAGATCAGATTGGAAGCATCAAGAATATGTCATGAGAAATAACAACAATTAATTGTTTTATTTGTGAATTTTTAATAAAATGATTTAAAAAAAAAAGACTTCAACATAGTTTGACCTTCCTTAGGAATTATCAACCAGAGGCGTACTAAATGATCAAACACCATTTTTGCCAGTTTGGGGGAAAAGATTACACAGCTGTGGATTTGGGAGTACTTTGTACTGTAGATTCAGGATGTAAACACAACCCGCTAATCAATAATCCATTTTAAAACACTCGGGGGAAGAAGCTCGTAATCCCCCCACTCCCATAGGCGAGGAGCGTTTTCCACCAATCTGGTATGCGGAGAAGTCTTTTTCCTCCAGAATTAGAGAAGGTTAAATGTTTCCCAAAGCTTTGAAGTGTTTTTTCTTCTTCTTTTAAACTACAATTTTCAGTGCATTTAAGAAAGCAATGATTGAAGCTCTCCTGGCAGAGGGATTCTAGGAGCTGTTGTTCAAAAAGTAACTTTTTCTGGCTCTAGCATCATCATTAAGTCTTCTAGTATGAGAAATATTTCTGCCTGGACTACAGGTACCTTTAATAGTTTTGATAAACTATTGGAGGGTAAAGAACGCATGGTCTTCAAGACTGGATTCCAACTTCCATAGGCTTCAGTCAGCATAGTCAGTGGCCAAGGATGATGGGAACTGGAATCCCACAAAGATCTAAAGGGCCATCAGTTCTCCCACTCTGTTCTGTGCATGTATTATTTTGGGTCGTGTCCACAAGTATTATTTTGGTTCAGGTGTCCTGTAATCAGGTGTCCTGTAATAAAAAGCTTTCTGAACAAATTAAAAAAAAAAAATGAAAGGAGTAGAATTCCCAGTGAAATCAGAAAAAGAACAGAATAAACAATCAATTAAAAATCATCAGAGGCTAGAAACAAGCATAACTTACGAAGACAAATTATTCAAATGCAACAGAATGATAGAGATACAGAGGCTTAAGAGCTTAACAGATTATGTAAGGTTTTTAAACTGGCTTTTAAAAATTATTTTAATCTGTGTTTAATGAATGTTCTTACATGCTTTGCTGTATATCACATAAGGGGCTTGGAGTGAGCAGAAAAAAAATTAATACATTTTAAATCTTTTTTTTTCTTTTTTTTCCTTCCTTTTTCTTTGTCCTTCCCTCCACCCCTGTTTTCTGTTTTTCAGATGAAATAATCAAAGCCATGCATAATACCCTAAATGTGGTTTAGACTGGAGAACGTGGTCCAATCCAGCTGGTGTTGGGCTTCAGCTCCCAGTAAACCCGGCCAGGGGAAAGGATCATGGGAACTGCATTCCACTGAAACAGTTCAGGATTGTCCACACCTTGGCTCAGGCCATTTCCGCACGACACTGTCATAGTGCTATTATTCTACTTTTCAACCTCCTGTGGAATTCTGGGGTTTGTAGTTTACGGAGGCCAAAGAACTCTCTGGCTGAAGGTTCTAAACGCCCCTGCCTAAATTGCAAACGCCAAGATTCCGTAGGATGGTAAAAGTGGAATAATAGCACTATAACAGTGTAGTGTGGAAATGGCTTCAGTCGTTAGTCAGTATGGCAACTGCGGGGGAAAAATCAGAAGAAGACAAGGGCCATTTCCGCACTAGCCTGTTATAGCGCTGTGATTCCACTTTCAACATCCTATGGATCCTGGGGTTTGCAGTTTCGGGAGGGGCCGGCCGGCCCCTCCCGAAACTGCAAACCCCAGGATTCCATAGGATGTTGAAAGTGGAATCACAGCGCTATAACAGGCTAGTGCGGAAATGGACAAGGACTTGGAAGGGCAGCTATGAAGGAACTAGACAAGATCGTGATGTACAAAGATACATCATTGAATCGTAAGATTAGGATTGTCCGTGCCATCTTATTTCCAGTTTCTACGAATGATTGTGAAAGTTGGACAAGCTCATAGGAGGAAAATCAGCTCCTTTGAAATGTGGTGCCGGAAAAGAGTTCTACGGATGCCGTGGACTGCGAAAAAGACAAACAAATGGATCCCTGAACAAAATCAAGCCTGGACTCTCCCGAGATGGCTAAACTGAGGCTGTCGTACTTTGGCCATGTCATGAGAAGACAGGACTCCCTAGAAAAGACAATAATGCTTGGGAAGGCAGTAGGAAAGGAGGAAGACCACATCACAGAGGGATGGACTCCATCCGGAAAGCCACCTCCCTGGATCTGCAAGACCTGAGCAGGGCAGCTGAGGATAAAGCATGACTTGGAGATCTCCCGTCCACAGAGTCACCATAAATTGCGATCAACCCGACAGCAGCTGACAACAACATGTGGGGCCTGAAGTTTCCCCGTCTTCCTTTGTATCACACGCGATTGCATAAGCCTCCCAGGGCCATGTAGGGCAGAAGGCCTGGCAGGATACACAATACACAAGGTTTTCCCTGCCCGTGCAAAATGTTATCACCGAAGTGTGCGCTGGAGAGGGAGGGGGGGGATGTGAACTTTAGAGCCTGCAAACCTGTTTACTTGGAAATTGTCTTCGTTGGCAATTATACAACAGGTTCCAAGGGATAGCTGGTGTGTTGGCAGATTGGGGCGGGGTGGAGGAAGGCATCAGCACCAATCGGTGGGGACATCGGGGGGTGAATCAGGCTGGACCCTCCGCAAGGTATATAAAGACCCCCAGTTGCCAACTAAAACACACTGCAACACTGACTCTCCTGCTTTTCACTGATTCTTCAGGTAAGGACAACACTTTTTATTTATTTCTTTATTTTAAAAATCTGGTAAGAGGAACCCCAAGAGAAACCCTGTGGTTTTAAATTCAAAGTGGTGAGACAGACAGAAATCCAACTGGTGCAGCTTCCCCGTCGCTGCATTACGGAGCTGGTAGAAAATAAGATTATGCTTGCTCTTGAGCCAATCTATTCAAGCAGAGCTTTCCAAACTTTTCATGTTGGTGACACACTTTTTAGACATGCATCATTTCGCGACACAGTAATTCAGTTTTACTAGCAAACTGGAGGTTAAACTAAGCCTTTATAAGAGATACAGACACATACATAAATTGTAATAACAAGATGTATGGGGACACAACGTCTCTCATGAAAACTTTTCATATATTTTTAAAAAATATGTGATTTATAAATAATAGCATATATTTCCAAGATTGTAGGCAACACGCCTACACACTTCAGGCAACACACTACCGTGTCATGGCACACCGTTTGGAAAGCCCTGTATTAAAGGATTGGGTTTTTCAAATATTGCAATTTCAAATTCGTTCTTTTCTCTTCCAGACCAAAACCTTCCTAGTTTTCATTTATATCTTTCTTTTAGCCAAGTATATAAAAATCGTTTGTATGGCAAAGCAAAAATTGATAAGGACTTTCAGAATCATTTCATATGGAAATTGTTATTAAGAATTTGTTTAAAATTTAAAAATAAGATGTATAAAAAAGGTCCCTGTATGGTCATCTCCGCACAAAGTGTTTTTCCGTCGATAGAAAGAGCATAGAAAGAGATGGATGCGTTACTAAGGCATTTTAATTGAAGATGGACATTTTACTTTAAAGCCAAGAGCTTGACTAGAGAAGGAAGGATTTATCTGCCATTGGTTTTTGTATATTCAGCTAAAAGAAAGAGATAGTTCTGGAGCCAATCTAAAAAAAAAAAAAGATCTTTGGATCTGGAAAACCATCACTTGAAAAATCTCTGGTGCACGTGGATTCCTCTCCTGACCATCTGTCCGCCAGTGATCCCATGGAAATTTTCTGTGCTTTCTGCACATGCACGAATTTTCCTTCTAATTTTATTTTGTCCATTCCGGGGCTGAGCTCAGGCACTGGGAAATGGCAAGAGATGCGAGAGCAAAAATAAAGCCCTGTTACCATGCTGGACCAATTGCTCCTGTTGAATTTCAGCCTGCTTTTCTGCATCTGAGAGGGATGGCAATCAGGAAACTTAAATAAGGGGACCTGACTAATGGGAGCTTGACCATGGTTTGTGAATAAGTGGGACCTGCCATAAAACATTGAAGTGTGAAGTACATCTCTTTGGGACACTCCATTCTATTCCCCTTTTTGATTTTTGCTCCCTTCTCAAATTCTCTCTCTAAAGTATATTATACTTCTGCAAGCTTGGGGAGTTCCCTTCCCATGGATGGTGTTATTTTCTACCCCTCCAAAGTTATCTAGTTCTGCAAACCTTGGAGCTTTGTCTAGGTTGCCAATAGTCCTTTTTGCTTGTGTGCTGTTTCTTTTTCTTTTCACATTTTAAATTTAAAAAATTTAAATTAGGGCCCTTTCACACTTCACAGTTACAGCGCTATAGTGCTACAGTTATAGTGCTTCAGCTGCCAACGTCCTCTCGATGGAATTTGGGGATTTGTAGTTTAGGCAGGGTACTTAGAATGCTCAGCCAGAAATCTCCAGTGCCTCACCAAACTGCAGATCCCAGGATTCCACAGGATGCAGCCATAGCAGTTATGGTTTTTCACTTTGATTTTTTTTAAAAAAGATTCTAAATTAATTTTTTTATTCAGGTTTTGTTAACAGTAACAATTCCTCTAACAACCATAAAAGAAAGGAGAGGAAGACGGAGACAACGAAACAAAAAGGAAAACAAAGCAATTTAGCACTTGCCTCCAGATATCAGAAAGACTGCCAATTAACTGTTGTGGTTTAATATTCAGCAAAACCAGCATACTTTTTAAAGTTCTTAATATCTCCATTTGAAAAGACCGGTCACCACCTTTCAGATTCCAAGTTTCTTAAATAATTTTTAATGCGGGGAAGCTAAACAGAGAATATTTCCACACGACACTCTTATAGCACGATGAGTCCACTTTCAACCTCCGATGGAATTCCGGGGTTTGCAGTTCCAGGAGGGGCCGGCCGGCTCGATCTCCCGACCATATCTCAGCTCCCTTCCCGCAGATACACACATATTTTGATATTTGTGATTTTTCCACTTTCGTGAGGGTCCTGCAGCCGTAACCCTAGCGAATAAGAAGGGCCAACTGTACAGCTCTTTCTCCGGCACGGACATCTCAAGAATAATAGTTTTGCATTGACTAAAAACAGTAGAAAGATTTCTAGTCCTCATGAAAGAGCTGGGAATCAGAATCATGGAATAAAAAAGGGAGGAGGAGAGTGAAGAACATTTGCTAGGTAGAGAAGGATGGGCTTTGCTTCATTTTCCTCCCTTCACCATCTCTCTCCATCATCCTTTCTTCCAGAAAGCGTAGAAGCCCTTGGACCGCGGTGAAATGAAGGTGCTCGTCCTAGCAGTCCTGCTGGCCAGCGTCTGCTGCCTTGAAGGTACGGTTGGGTGAAAGGCGGGCAACTCTCCATCACAAATTTTGAACATGCTTCCTAGAAAACCTGTCTCGCTCAGAGGTTGGAAAAAAGGTTCCTTTTGGGATTGCAGTTCCCAGAATCTAAGACAGCGGATCTGGCACCTTCAGCAAACAGAGCACGTGCTCTACTTGCAAGCCGAATTGCTGCTCAGATTTATTTTGGATGCTAGGTAACAACTCGTTGGCGAGAAATTCTTGAGGGTGGACTTCCGCTGTTCGGGACCCAAGACAAAAGGGACGGGACCACGAATGCCAGCTAAATTTAGCATAAATATTTTAGTACCAGTAACCTAACCTTCAAAGACAGCGTAGCCTAGCGGTTTGACTATCGGAGTACAACTCCGAAGACCAGCGTTTGATTCCCTGATCGGCCATGGAAACCCACTGGGTGACCTTGGACAAGTCACACACTCTCAACCCCAGACAACACTATGATAGGTTTGCCTTAGGGCTGCCATAAGTCAGTTTATGGAGGGGAGAGGCATGATGGCTAGGAAAAAAAAAAACTCCCCCCGTCAGTGGCATTTTGTTATTGTGTGCCTTCAAGTCACTTCTGACCTATGGCAACCCTAAAATGAACCTGTCACAGGGTTTTGGGGGTTTTTTGGTAAGATTTGTTCAGAGGCGACTTGCCTTTGCTTTTCTCTGAGGCTGAGAGAATGCAACTTGCACAAGGTCACCAGTGTCTGAGTGGGGATTTGAATCCTAATCTCCAGAAGCCTTTAAAAAAATAAATATTTTTTTTTGAAAATCTAAATAAATATTTGACTATTTAAATATAAATTTAGATATTTAAATCTTGAATTAAGTCTAGGGGGTCCCTGGCAAAAAATCATATTTGCAGGGGTTGCCCGGTAAAGGAAAAGTGAAGAACCACTGCTTTAGAGTGTTCTAATGCCTTCTAAACTGTGGATTGAGATGTATTTTAAGGAAAACCAGAGAGTGGGAAAGAGAGAGCATGTCTGTACGCACATGTGTGTGTACACACAGACACAAACTCACAAGTATGTGTATGTTTATTGTATCCAGACACAGAGACTTTTTAATAAATGTAAACCAGCCTGAGGATTCAATTAAAGGGCTTCTAGGAAAGAGAACCTACCATAAAAGATATTCCAGTTTGAGTGCTGGACTAGGGCCATTTCCACACTACACTCTTATAGTGCGATGATTCCACTTTCAACATCCTCTGGAATCCTGGGATTTGCAGTTTAGGGAGGGCCAAATTCCACGATTCCATAGGCTGTTGGAAGTGGAATAATAGCACTATGACATTCCCTTCTTAAAATTAAATATATATAAAAGAAACAAAGAAAAACAGAACGGTACAAGAAATCAAACAATAGGCAAACAAATCACATAGAAAAACATACTCTAAATTAAACTACCTAACTTACACTACCTAAACAACAACTACCAAACCCATCTAATCTAAATAAACAATTAACTCAAAATATAAACAATAACGCACAACAAAAAAAATGGTTGCCACCCTGACCATCAACTGCTAATAGTAAATTATGCAAACACTGAGATAATAATGTTAGTATAACTAAAATTAACATTTGCTGATTAGTCTTATTTTTGTAGTAAAAAGTATTTAAGCACTATAATAGTATAGCGCGGAAATGGCCCCACTCTCTCAGCCTCAGAGGAAGGGAACGGTAAACCCACCCGGAACAAGTCTCACCAAGAAAGCACATGATACCTCCCTCTTCGGTGTGCCATAGGTCGGAAATGGCATTGCTACCCTGTGAACTGGGGGTCCCGAGGGACGCCCGAATAACCACAACAAACACAACAAGATGGGGGAATTAGCTGGAGCACTCTCTTGACTAACGAGAAGCAGGGTAACTTAGCGGGGATCTTTTACCCTATGTCTACGGCGTCAGCTCAGTGAGCAGGCAAATAGTTCAAAATAGCGATTAAGATTTATTAAACAGTTATTAAAGAAAAGCACAAACACACTCCTAACTAGGAAAGGAAAATAGGGTTCAAGGGGAATGGGTGATACGCTACCTGTCCTGCAGTCCTGGGGAAGCCAATTGTGGAAGAGGAAACCCGGCGTGGCGGCCGAGGGGAATCCGCTGAACCGAGCGGCAGCAAGGCAGAACGCGGTCCAAGCGATCCGGCGAGAGTTCCGAAGAGCTCTCAGAGCGGGGGATTTTTATAGGGGAAAGAACGACCGTAGGCTAGGCTGGTCTTGGGCGAAAACAATAAGTTTTGGGTTGGAGACAATGCCTCCAAAAGATCAGAATTTGCTTGATTGAGTTAAAGTCCGCATTGACAAGGGTATGGCTGGTATGGAGATGCGGCTAGCTCGGCCATTAAGCACTCAGCTCGCCAGGGTGCCCTCTCGGGGCAGAGGGTCTCTTTGTTTATTGCGCATTGGCAATGAGGGTGTTTGTTTCGGGAGGTCCCCTAAAGCAGATCTGGCACTTTCTGGCTTGGTTTGGTGGGAGCAGCAAATAGTAGCCATGCCTAGCTTCGCGCTTGTTCGGTGGCCCCACAAACACTTGGCTGGTGGCAGAGCAGGGCCGACTTGTGATATCAAAATGATATCTTTGGTTTACCAAAGGCCAGGCCAGATCACGGCGGTAACAACACGAAGGCACACGCCAACCAGACAAGAGCAATATCTACGTCGGATGTGCTTGCATGCTGAACTTTGGGTGGGCCTCTCCTTATGATTCATTTGCCTTTGCAGGTGCCCTCGTGAAACGCGAAGCAGAAAGCCAGGCTCCAGCTCTTGCAGAGACACTTCAACAATATGCCCAGTCGGTGTCCCAATACTTTTCCACTGAGCTGTTTGCTGAAGAGAAGTTAGAACAGTTTAAGAGCCACGCACAGTAAGTGCTGTTTTGCAAACTGCAGAAGGAGTGGGTGTCTTGTGGGACGGCTGCGGTGTAGCTACAGAGGACTGGGAAAACGAGGCCGTTCCTCTCCCGGTCAGAATTCTGTCCCACTAAATGAAATTTTCCTTTTCAAGCCATTTCCACACTTATAATGCTATTAGCAATAGCAATAGCATTTATTTCTATACCACTTACCAAGAGAGTGTTATCTAAGCGGTTTACAATGTATTTTTAGCTAATTGCCCCCAACAAGCTGGGTACTCATTTTGCCGACCTGCGAAAGGATAGAAGGCTGAGTCAACCTTGGGAGCCTGGCAGGATCGAACTCACAACCTTGTGGTTGCAATGCTGGCATCTAACCACTGCGCCACCAGGACTCTGTTTATTCCACTTTCAACCTCCTGTGGAATCCTGGTGTTTGCAGTTTAGGGAAGGGCTTCAATTGCGCAAACTCTCAAAGGCCCCTCTCTAAACTGCAAACCCCAGGATTCCATTGGAGGTTGAAAGTGGAATAATAGCAGTATAACAGTCTAGCGCGGAAATGGCCAGAGAGTGAAATTCTGAAAAGCATCCCATACACAGAACTTTGTATCTGCTGTGTTCACTTTCCCCTGGCCACTTTGCCAACCTTTTTTCTTTTGATACGTAAACTGTATAGTCATCCCTCCCCATTCGCTCGGGTTAGGGGCACAGGACCTCCATGAAAGTGGAAAAGCCATGGATAACTATAAGCCCACCCAAACTATATTTAACACACAAAAAAAGTATGATCACCATATTCAACCCACCGTGGAAACCTTTGAGGCATCAGGGTTCCTTCCAGGGTAGAAGTGGGGGGGCTGGTGGGGCTTACGGCCACCTTTGCTGCTGCCCCACAACATTTTTAAGAGGGACTTACTAGCCTCGTTGGCAGTTTCTCAGTCTCATGAGGCTTGCAGTCTCTATTAAAAATGGCCTAGGGAGGCAGCAGAGGGGACAGCAAATAATCCGTGAATAATCAAATCCGCAAAAGTGAAACCCACAAATGTGGAGGGCTGCCTGTATTTCTATAGCTAAACTGAAGTTTTGAGTTGCCACAATACTAGAAATTTGTGGAATGAAGGAACATCGCAAGTGGAAAGGAAAATTCTTATTTGATAGGGCAACTGTTTTATTCCACCTGCCACTCCGCGGTTACTGTGTCTAGACCCCCGGGGAATGTTTATACTTGTTGGAAAAAAGCGAGGAAATGGATTTTTAATTGAGTTTTCAATTATGCATTTTATCATTGTTTTAATTCTTTTCAGTGTTTAATTATGTTTTGGCTTCTGTATTCTGTATGGGTTTCTATATGGGTTTTAGCTTCTTCTGTACGGGTTTTAGCTATGTCTTTTTTATAGTTGCAAGCCACTTTTGAGTCCCAACTGGGGAAAAAAGGTGGGTATAAATAAAGATGAGTAATAATAATAACAATAGGATGCAAAAGGCAGGAAGAAGGGCAGGATATAAGTGTAACACACAAGTAAATACTGTTGCCACCTGACCCCACTCCAGTAATCCCACCGATTAAAAATGAAGCCCACCTTGAATTGCATAGTCCTTCACAAACCTAGCACACTTCAAATTGGGTTATGACTTCCACCAAACTCAGGCAGCATTAGCCAGGGATGATAGGGTCTGTGGTCCATTACCTCTAGGGTAGGGGTGGTTGCGCATTACACCTTAGCAGGGGGACATATTGCCCCCCAAATAGACCTGGGAGGGCAACACCTCCCCATTGTACAGGCTTCCGCCGCTCATCTGACAGGCTAGCGAGCGAAGCACTGTCGGAAAACAGAACTGGTTGGAAAGCAGAAGCGATGTTCTGTCGTGTCGGGAGCATGAAGGACTTGTGGAGGCTCGCTTGGGACCGACCGTGTCTGTGCTGCTTGCAAAGTCTCTCAGCTGGCTCAGCACCTCCCCGCCCCCCCCGGTCAGCTCACTTTGCAAGCAGCATATGCAAACAGTTGCAAGAGAACCTCTGCAAGCAAGAAGAACGGATGAAATCGTGGACCCCACATTGAATTAATGGAACTTGTCCTTAATTTGGAAGTGTTGAAAGAACAAGTTGTCAGATAATGGGGCCTCAAAAGGCAGAGGCTTCCTATACTTGTTCTGAAAAAAGAAAAAAAAACATGTTTTACCCCAAATGGCCCTAAGCATCCTCTGGGGGCCATGGGGGAAGGCCACGCACCATGTTTTTGGGTCTTCCTGGGCCATTGTAAGTGAACGGAAGTCGTTCTCTCTTTACTTCTTGTTTCCAAAAGCCCACTCCTGTGCATAAATTGGCCCAGTGGAATGTTCCCAAACATAGCGGAAATGCCTCCATAGCCCCTACAGAGCATTTGGGGCCAAAATTTACTTTGGAAAGAAAAAATTGCAAAAAAAGCTTTTGACTCCTGGGGATCCCAAGAGGATTCCAAATAAATGTCCTTTGGGACCAAAACTCCGAGGGTCATAAAAACAGTTATACACTTATAAAAATTATGCATCACAATTCTATGTTCATCTTACATGCTTGATCTTGCATTTGTCTCGTCCACTCCTGTCGTGTTACAGCTGTTCCACTTTAATTTCAACCATAATTCAGACATTTTCACTTGGCAGTTCCCAGCAATTACCCATTACAATTTGCCGTTCTGCTTTTATCTGATCATCCGATTTCCCCTTTAATCTCTGAGAGACAATGTCTGCATTTCTATTCTCAATAAACGCCCCCCACCATTGTTCAATTGTGGGTATTTGCTGTGATTTCCACATTTTGGCATATTCTATTCGAGCTGTCGTCATCATGTACAATATTAATCTCCAATGTCTCTTAATACTAGCATTCTCAAGAACATTTGTCATGTTTGATAGATAAAGTTCAGGGGTTTTTTTTTTTACCAATTGTGAATAGAAATTCAGAAAATGAAAACTAGATCAGAGTGGAAGAACAAAAACATTGCATGTAAAAGTACAACTTAAGATGATGTTTTTTATTTGTGAAACTTAATAAAATTATATATAAAAACAGTCTACACTTAACCCATCCCTGACCTAGGCTTTTCTGCACTAGCCTGTTATAGCGCGATGATTCCACTTTCAACCTCCTATGGAATCCTGGGGTTTGCAGTTTCGGGAGGGGCCGGCCGGCCCCTCCCGAAACTGCAAACCCCAGGATTCCATAGGAGGTGAAAGTGGAATCATCGCGCTATAACAGGCTAGTGCGGAAATGGCCATGCTCAGCTTGTGGGCTTCCAAGGAGTATCTCTGTGCTCTAGTGGGAAACAGAGTATTATGCTGAACCTACAATCTGCTTCATATATATATATATATATATATTTTAATTGCAGGTCACTTGCTCAGCAGGCCCAAGAACACCTGAAACCTCTCACTGACCAACTGAGGGATGGTTTTACTCAGGTATTGACAAGTTTGCAAGAAACTATCAAGAAAGCTACGGCACCGTAGAAGGCAAGTTTTTGTCAAAAATGGTCAGGACTTTCCTGCTGAGAATGAAACTAAGTGAACCTGGCACCTGTCCTGTTATAACATGAACACTGTGTGTGGTTGCAATAAAGGCACAACTTTCCTGGGTCTATAACAGGCGTGTATGTGTGTCATTTAATTTGGCCACGATTCAACAGGAGCATAGCGTCTAGGTCGAGGGAAGTAATAGTACCACCCTATTCTGTTTTGGTCAGACCCCACCTGGAACTCTCGTGTCCGGTTCTGGGCACCACAATGTTACCCTGATTTCTGGGGTCCCTCAGAGGACATCTAGTCGTGCTCCAATTAATAAAGATTGGGGGAATTAGCTTGAGCACCCGCAAAGCAATGCACAAGAGGCAGGGTAACCTAGCGAGACCTTGCAACCCAATGTATACCAGGTCAGGCCAAAGGAAACTCCACACCAAATTGCTAAGGAAATGATTTTTATTTTTAATAAAACTCAGTCACTGCACACGTTGCACTCACACAGACCCTAAGGAAAATAAAAGAGAGAAAAAGTGATAGGGGATTCTTGGAGGGTTCTCGGGGAATTCTGCACCTGGTCCGGATGTCCGAGAGTCCACAAACAGCAGCGGAGAAGAAGGAGCAATGAGGCTCAGCACATGGAAAGCTGAGGGAATTGCTGGACGGAGTGGCGTGGAGCCGAGAGGAAACCAGAGCGATCCAAGGAAGCGCTCGGAAATCGGGGGTAGTTATAGGGGGAAACATGCCTAGAGGGTAGCCTGTTCCCGGGGAGAACAATGGGTTTTGGAGTTTGACCAAAGCCTCCGAAAGGTCAGCGCTTAAACTGATGGGATTTTGACAGGGTTGTCAATAGCTTTGACAGTATGCTAATCGCTCACGCTGGACGTTTTAATGGTCAGGAGCACTAATCCTGTCAAGCCGGCGATTTGGGGCAGAGTACCTTTTGTGTGCTTAATGTACTTTTGATGGGTTTTTACCTTCTGCATGTCTGGAGGTCTCCTGAGGCGATGTGACAGAAAATTACTGGCCTGACCAGGGTTTTTCTTTATTTTTGGCCGCTCGGCCGTGCCGTTCTGCATGCTCATCCGGGGGCCTCGCAAGCACGTGGAGAGATATATGTTTTTAATAGCCAATTTTATTAATATTAAGTTGTAGACCCCGGGTTCGGGCTGATTCACCATAGTAACAACAATTCACGATGGATATCGACAAACTGGAATGTGTCCAGAGGAGGGCGACCAAAATGGTGAAAGGTCTGGAAGCCATGAAGTCCTATGAGGAGCGGCTGAGGGAGCTGGGGATATTTAGCCTGGAGAAGAGAAGGTTAAACATAATGTTATTGTGTGTCTTCAAGTCATTTCCAACTTATGGTGACCCTAAGACTAACCTATGAAGGAATAGAGGGCATGCTGATCAAATTTGCAGATGACACCAAGTTGGGAGGAGTTGCTAATACGCCAGAGGACAGTATCAAAATTCAAAACAACTTTAACAAATTGGAGAGCTGGCCCAAAGCTAACAAAATGAATTTTAACAGAGAGAAATGTAAGATCCTGTACTTAGGCAGAAAAAATGGAATGCACAAATATAGGAGGGGGGACACATGGCTGGATAACAGTACAGTTGAAAGGGATCTAGGAGTTTTGGTGGACCACAAGTTGAACATGAGTCAGCAGTGTGATGCGGCAGCCAAAAAGGCCAATGCGATTCTTAGTTGCATCAATAGGAGTATGGCATCCAGATCAAGGGAGATAATGGTACCACTCTATTCTGCTTTGGTTAGACCTCACCTGGAATACTGTGTCCAGTTCTGGGCACCTCAATTCAAGAAGGATATTGACAAGCTGGAACACGTCTAGAGGAGGGCGACCAAAATGGTGAAGGGTCTGGAAGCCATGAAGTCATTTCAGGATCCTTCACAGTTGCTCTTCCAAGTCCTTGGCCATTTCTGCCCTACACTGTTATAGTGCTATTATTCCACTTTCAACATCCTGTGGAATTCTGGGGTTTGTAGTTTCCTGAGGCCAAAGAGCTCTTTGATTGAGAATTCTAAAGGCCCTTCCCCAAACTGCAAACCCCAGGATGCCATAAGATGTCGAAAGTGGAGTAATAGGACTATAACAGTGTAGTGCAGAAATGGCCCTAGTCTTCTCCTGATTTCTTTTTTGCAGCCTCCATCCTGACTGAGACAAGGTGCGGAAAATCTTGAACTATTTCAGTGTCTCCATCATCTACTTTAAAGTCATTTAAATCATCTGTGGTCATTATTTTTGTTTTCTTAAATGTTCGTCTGTAAACCTGCCTTTGCACTTTCTACCTTGTAGCTCTCCAGAGTATTTTATTTTATTTTATTTTTTGAACTGCAAGTCCCACTGTCCTTTCCCATTGGCCTTATGGAGCCCAGGTTGACCAAAGCTGTGCTGTGCCATTGCTCAGCTGTATAAATTACCAATAAAAACAATAACAAGCACATTGCAAGTTGAAGAAATGAAAATGAGTAAAAGGAGCCAGCCAGGATCAAAGCGCCTTTCCCCCTGGACCTGCAAGGAAGCACCGCATGTAGCGACACTCGTTGGCTGTATTTGAGGAACAGCATGAACCTCTGTGCTACACAAGTGCCGTCAGATAAAATTCTCTTGCAAAATTTTCTTTGCACCGAAGGTCAGAACTCTCTGGGTTCCATCCAAAGTTGGGCATTTACTAAGGCCATCACCAAGCTGCCTTACTGGTGCTCGTGTTGTGTATATAAAGTAGAGTTTGGGCATATTTTGCAGACTTAGGCTGCTCTACGTGTAGAACTGTACAGAATCCGCATGTTCTGATACAAATCAACATGGCCATCTAGTCTCTAGAATATCTATCTATTACCTATCTTCTAGATCAGAGCTTTCCAAACTTTCCAAACTCTTTTTAGACATGCATCATTTTGTGACACAGTAATTCAGTTTTCCTAGCAAACCGGAGGTTAAACTAACCCCTTATAAGAGATACAGACACATACATAAATTCTAATAACAAAATGTACGGGGACACAACATATCTCATGAAAACTCCTCACATGTTTTTAAAAATGTATGATTTATAAGTAATAACATACATTTCCAAGATTGTAGGCGACACACCTACACACTTCAGGCTGAAGGGGTTAAATCCAGGAAATCGCTACTTGAAGAAGAAAAATAAGCGAATTGAATTGTGTCTCTGAGTAAATTGCAGATGTCTTTGTCATATCTCAAATTTTAGGGAATGGCCTTGCAACACTCAGAGGTCTGGGAATTAAGAGGGAGTTAAGCATACTCTCTGCTATCATTTTGTATCATTTTCTAACTAACTCTTTGTTCTCCTCTGTGCCAGTCAATGATGTAATGGGAAAGTTAACTAAAGATCTTTTTCTCCAGTGATGAGCGGGCTAAATGAATGATTGATTGCTGACATAGAAGGCAAAAGGTATATAGTGATGCTACCTCAATTAATTGGCACAACAGTTCTGGGATAACTGTTGTCCTTGCGCAAGTAAATTGTTAACAATAAAGAAAGGCTTTTTGATTTTTCCCTGGAAACCTGGTCTTCATCTCTTTTTCTGGCCACAACAAGGCCACACACGAATGTGTTGCGGCACACTATTTGGAAAGCCCTCACCCAGATGCAACGTATCTGCGTGGCTGTTTTTCTTACCTGGTGATAATGCTTAATATAAAATAATGAATTATTTTAGATAGTTGAAAATTAGTGGGGGGGTTTTCTAGCAGAGGAAGTTAGCAAATGTGCCTTTAAGCAAGACGATGGGTGTTACAGTATAACCAAGGGAACATGCTTTTTTGCAGCAAAGGGAACTGTCTTGTTAACAGGATGTGCAAAAAGATAAAGAGACGCCAGAGTGGAGAACAACGTGTTACTAACTGGCCTGTGCTGGAAGGTAAAGGTTTTAATTCTCTGACCATTTCCGCACTAGACAGTTATAGCACTATGATTCCACTTTCAACATCCTCTGGAATCCTGGGGTTTGCAGTTTCGGGAGGGGCCGTCTGGGGCCATCCGGCCACTCCCGAAACTACAAACCCCAGAATTCCAGAGGATGTTGAAAGTGGAATCATAGCGCTATAACAGTCTAGTGCGGAAATGGCCTCTGAGGAGAAAAACACCAATGTGTCTCTAGAGATTAGAAACGTTTTGTGTGTGTCTGTGTGCATGTTTCACAACCAATGGAATCCAAATGTACATTTCTGAAGGGACAAGGAAAATACAAATTTCAAATGGAGAATGTGTTCACTACTGACTTTTTCTGGGGAACACAAATTTAAAAGTCAGTCCGATTGTACAATTGATTAAATAAACCTCCTTACCCTACTGTTTTTCATTGGCTTCATAAACTTAGAGACAGTTAGATCTTGCAGTAACACTGGGGCAACCAGAATGGGCGCAGCACTACAGTGTGGCTTTGCACTCTGGACATGCTCGGAAGAGCTCACCACGCCATATCCGACATCACATTCATAGGGTCACCATAGGTTGAAGCCACCTTGATGGCAGTTCAAAACAAAGCTGGTTTTTGAATTCTGCTTCTACAATTGTTTTCATGTGTTTTTTGTTTTCTTGGCCATTTCTGCACTACACTGTTATAGTGCTATTATTCCACTTTCAACATCCTCTGGAATTCTGGGGTTTTGTAGTTTAGGGAGGGGCATTTAGAATTCTCAGCCAGAGAGCCTTTGGCCTCAGGAAACTACAAACCCCAGAATTCCACAGGAGGTTGAAAGTGGAATAATAGCACTATCACAGTGTAGTGCAGAAATGGCCAGGGGCCATTGCTGCACTTCACTGTTATAGCGCTATTATTCCACTTTCAACCTCCTGTGGAATTCTGGGGCTTGTAGTTTTCTGAGGACAAAGATGCCCCTTCCTCAACTGCAAACCCCAGGATTCCATAGGATGATAAAAATGGAATAATAGCACTGTAACAATGTAGTGTGCAAATGGCCCAAGATGCCATTTGCTCCTCCAACCTTTTCTCCTATTAAAGTGTTGTGGCCAGAAAAGAGACGAAGACCAGGTTTCCAGGGAAAAATCAAAAAGCCTTTCTTTATTGTTAACAATTTACTTGCGCAAGGACAACAGTTATCCCAGAACTGTCGTGCCAATTAATTGAGGTAGCATCACTATATACCTTTGGTCTTCTATGTCAGCAATCAATCATTCAATTAGCCAGCCCATCACAGAAGAAAAAGATCTTTGGTTAACTTTTCCATTACATCATTAACTTGCACAGAAGAGAACAAAGAGTTAGTTAGAAAATGATACAAAATGATGCATATGGCCAAAATGAGATAGTAGGGAGTAGCCTGACTCCCTTAGTTCCCAGACGCCTGAGTGAGTGTTGCAAGGCTATTCCTAAAATTTGAGATAAGACAAAGACATCTGCTGTTTCACTCAGAGACACAATTCAGTTCGCTTATTTTTTTCCTATTCAAGTAGCATTGGATTTAACCCCTTCAAAAGAATCCTGATAGGTCTTAGATGCAAACCATTTCCGCACTAGACTGTGATAGTGCCATAATTCCACTTTCAACATCCCATGGAATCCTGGGATTTGCAGTTTAGAGAGGGTAAACTACAAACCCCAGGATTCCATAGGATGTTGAAAATGGAATTATCGCACTATCACAGTTTAGTGCGGAAATGGCTGCAGTCTCCCAACAACACTGACATTAAATTAAATTAAATGTCATTATATTAAATGTGGGTAAATTATCCACAACTCATCACTTCCGCCAATAACAAACATGAGCGTTTCAACCGTATTCGCCTCTCTACCCTTCCACGGCCGCCAACGTCCGCCCTTAGTAATCATGCCCGTCGCATTTCCCTCCCTTCCAGGACCATTTCCCCTGCCCTTAACAATAATGGCAGCCGCTCGGCGTTCTTCTAGCACGGTGTGAAGCCACTTCCGGCTAGATTTCCTCCTTCCCCCTTAACAAGGATGGCGGACGAGGCAACTCGCCGGCTAGTAGCTGAGCTGCCGCTCCTGAAGACGAACGCAGGTCCCCGAGACCGGGAGCTATGGGTACAACGGCTCAAAGAGGAATACCAGGCGCTTATTAAGGTCTGTGCCGTATCTCTTCAGAAACGGGGACCCGAATTTCCGGAGCTGACGTGGCTTCTCTGAGGGTTCTGCTTTCCTACGGGGACCCACGAGGGTCGAAATTAGGCTGACTTCGCGGTTTAGCCAAAAGGAAATAAAGCGAAAGGGGGGGAGAAAGTGCAGTTTGCAGTTTTTACACCCGTCCCCTGGATGAAGGGAGGGCAGCCTGGGCGACTTCAGGCAAACTAGTCACAGCAGCTGATGGCATAGCCCGGCTTCTTTTTCTCTCCCTCCGTTTTGCAGCCTGCGGGAATAGGTTGCGGTTGGGTAACAGTGGAAGGAAGACGAGAAGGCAGCTCTTCTCAGAAGAGACAGGGGCCGTTCTCCGCACTAGACTGTTATAGCGCTATGATTCCACTTTCAACATCCTATGGAATCCTGAGGTTTGCAGTTTCGGGAGGGAGCCTTAGCCCCTCCCTAAACTGCAAACCCCAGGATTCCATAGGATGTTGAAAGTGGAATCATCGCGCTATAACAGTCTAGTGCGGAAGTGGCCAGAGGAGTAGCGCTGCTTCTTCCTCTCTCTGCACTCTGTAGACACATTTCTTACCCCTATCCTTCTGCCTCAGAGTTGGGGAATGTGTGACAACCAGGTGTTGTGGGACTGTAACTCCCATTGTTGCCACCGAGTGGGACTTCAACCCACAGTTGGCAGCCGATACCTCTGAGGTAGGACTTGAACTTCCTCTGAAATTTTTGGTGCTGAGTGGGACTTGAACCCACAATTGGCAGTTGCCTCTAAACCCTAGAAAAACAAGTGGAGCCACATCTAAAATATTAGGTCTGCATGGACTACCTTGAGTAGTCTGTGCAATTGCAAGTGAGCTCTGAATCAGCCTGGAAAGATCCCCAACTTTGGCCAAAGGGACTCCCCTCCTTCAGCAAGTCAAAACCACTTCTTACATGAGCAAAGAGAAGGACCCTTTATTAAACAAGGGGGGTTATATAGATTTGGGATGACAATGGTCTCATAAAGCATCCAGTGCCTATGCAAGAATATCTGCTTTCCCAGGACTAAAATTCTGATACATGGTTGATGATACAGTAACTTCTGGTTAACAATCAGCAATGGACCCTGTTATCACACATGCATTCGCTCGGCAGTGAAGTGTAAGAAATATTGTTACAGAGAGTGCTGGGAACCCAGGGATTGACTTTGCCAATTAACATCAGCATAACTTTAAGTAAGATAAGGGACTGAAAACAGGAACAACCTGTAAGGTTGATTGGAATTCAAAATGGAGGAACTTTAGTTAAGCAAATACAAAGAGACAGAGAGAGCTTCTTTAGCTTGGACGGTTAGGCAGGCAATACCCTCTGTGGGTTGAACTGTCCAGAGTGCTGAATCTCGTAACAGCCTTGCAGGCTGGACCAGGGAAAAGCTAGGAAACACTGTCTAATTTGTCTGTACTCTTTTACTGCTTACACTATCACTCCAAGCTAGCATAATCAATAGTCAAGGGTTCTGGAAGTCCTCCAGCAACATCTAGAGGGCACTCATGCTCTCCATATCCATGTTCTGTGTATGTGTCGGTATGGCTCCCTGTGGAACGTTTATTCCTACAGCCTTAGGGAAACAGTAGTGTTGTCCAGCTAGTCAGTGTGGTTTGTGCACTGGACTACTGTGTTGGTCAGACCCCACCTGGAATACTGTGCCCAGTTCTGGGCATCACAGTTCAAGAATGATATTGATAAACTGGGATTGTAGCTCCCATCCCTCCAAGCTAGCATAGTCAGTAGTCAGGGATTTGGAGACGACTCCTGCAATATCTAGAGGACACCTATGTGCTATCCGTGTTCTTTGTATGTGTTGGCATGGCTCCCTGTGGAACCTTTTATTCCTTTAATCTTAGGAAAACAGTAGGGTTGTCCAGCTAGCTAGAGTGGTTTGAGCATTGGACTACAACCATGGAGACCAGGGTTCGATTCGCTGTTTGGCCATGGAAACCCACCAGGTGACCCTGGATGTGTCACACACTCTCAGCCCCTGAAATCCCATAACAGGTTTGCTTTAGGGTTGCCTTTAGTTGGAAACGTCTTGAAGGCACACAACAACAGCAGTGTTGTCCTCTTCTGTCGCTTGTGTTGTCCTGTGATTCTGATACCATTGGACTCTGTAGAGCCTGAAACACTATATCTCATTAACATGCCTGATTTTATTGGACTGTTGGATGCTCTCAGAGGAGCTACTGTTGTTGTTATTATTGTTTTCTATTCTTCTCCCAGTAGCAGAACCCAAGATGATCAACCACAGTATGATCAAGAATAGCTAAATAACTAAATAATTAAAAACACAGGTCATGATAATAGCATACAATTAAACAAATTATATTAAAACAAGAACTAGATCAAAAACAAAAGTGCACCAATGGGGTTAGTGGGGAGTTTGGCTCCCTTTGTTCAAAATCTCATCCTCAGCACCCAGTGAGTTGCCAAAAGAGTGTTTGAATAAAATGATATTTTCTCTTTGCAGACAAAGAGTGGCATATGAATGATTTACATCAGAGGTGGGAAGCTTTTTTCCTATTTATTTTTTCTTACATTTTTCTAGTATGTGGAGAACAACAAGAATGCTGATAACGATTGGTTCAGACTAGAATCCAACAAGGAAGGCACAAGGTGAGTGTGTGAATTAGTGAAAAGCCAGTGTGGCTGGGAAGCTGGAACAAGCAGTGGCGAAAGATTTCAGTTCAGAACAGCGCAGTCTCTCTGGTTTATTGCTGTTTGGTGTTGAAGTATTATCTCCTTCAGGCATTTTGGACAAAAGAGAGAATTTCTGGATTTGTAGACTTAAGACCCTAACACCACCTGGTCTCAGCCTAGATGACAATACCATCCCCTACTGAAGAATGCTGAAAACAGAGGCCGTTTCCACACTAGACTGTTAGACTTCTATTATTCTGCTTTTAACCTCCAATGGACTCCTAGGGTTTGCAGTTTAGTGAGGGGCCTCTTCTTCTTCTACCCTGACAACTGAGGCTCCTCCCTAAATTGCAAACCCCAGGAATCCATAGGATGTTGAAAGGAGAATAATAGCACTATAACCAACTAATGCGGAAAGGGCCAGAGCATTCTAAATGAGCCATTCTCAAACTTTGATCCTGCAGCTGTTCTGAACTTGAGATCCCAGAAGCCTCCACCGGCCTGACCAATGATGATGGATTTTGGGAGCTGAAGTCCCAAACAGCTAGAAAACCAAAGGTTGAGAATGGCTGTAACTGCTGCCTTTGATGCAACTCAGTTTCATCTTTAGCAGCTGATGAAGGTGGAAACGTATGGTTTGAGTGGCATTTGCAAATTTGCAAAGAGCCATTTGAAACTCAAGAAATCCCCAGGTTCTATCTTTGCCGTAAACTCACTAGCTAGCCTCAGGCAACCCTCTCAACTCAGACTCAGTTCAGTGTCTTCAGTAACCACACCATAATGCTGATATACTTTATGTTTTGAAAAGACTGTATCTGTATAATGCATGTAAAGTATTTTGGACACTTGGACACATAAATTTTGACTGTGATGATAATGATGTTCTATTCTTTCCTTTAAAAACCATCAGAAGTGAACATAATGTTCATTTGTTTCTTTCTTTTGTCTCTTTCCAGGTGGTTTGGGAAATGTTGGTACATTCACAACCTCTTGAAGTATGAGTTTGCAGTTGAATTTGATGTGAGTCTTTATTCTATGTGCCCTTTACAGCTTTTCCCTTTGGAGCATCTTCTGCCTTGTGTGGGACATGCTAATGAATGGAAACACAAACAGGGTTGCAATATTGACAACTCGCAGAAAAAAAGTTTTCCCAACATTCTGGGCTCACAAATGTGGTTCATTTGCAGATTCCGGTCACTTATCCATCCACTGCTCCGGAAATAGCCATTCCAGAACTGGATGGGAAAACAGCAAAAATGTACAGGTCAGATACTTACCTCTATAACTTAACTACTTTGTATGTTTTGAGCATTTTTTGGTGTGTGTATTCTGTTGCTGTCTGTCATTTTAAGGGCTGGATCTCTTTCTTCTTATAGGGGTGGCAAAATATGTCTGACAGACCATTTCAAACCCTTGTGGGCTAGGAACGTCCCCAAATTTGGACTTGCTCACCTCATGGCTTTGGGGGTGAGTTGTGGACCTGACTCAGAATGAAAGTGGGGAAGAGAGGATTGAATTTCAAGGGTGTTATTGCAGATGTCTGAAAGAGGGAGCAAGATTTAGCAAAGACAAAGGACTTGGACACTTTTTCTAAGTGAGCAAATTGCACTCTTTGCAAACACTTAATACTTTTGTAGTGTTTCACAATAACAACAGAAGGGCGCACACAGCAAAAGCTGTCTTCTGGTTCTTTAAATGCTAAAGAATTTCTTGAGACTTACATCAGCTTTTTATGGAATAGAGGTAATGTTGTCGGTTCCCTGGTTGTAGATTTGAATGCAGATAGAACTCTTGTATGTAATGGGTCAGGAAAATCAATAAATACAAGAAGAACAGGAGTTCAGTGACCCTTTGGGGCAGGTTGCCAAAAAACAGAGTATCTGGTTCCAAACACCAATCTCAGTAAGATACCTGTAGAACTGACAACAAAATTTATATAAACAGGCACTGTTTCCCATTTTTCCTCCATCCTTGCAAAGCAGGTGTGAGCAGAGTGAGGCCCTTGGGCTGCATTCCTTTGGATATTTAAAAATGGCTATCATGTCACCTCTCGATCTTCTTTTCTTGAAGCTTAGCATCCCCAGATCACTAAATCATTTATCTCCTCTTATCCTTATCAAGGGCTGATAGGAGACAGCATCCCACAACTTTCAGAGGGTGACAGGTTCAGCTAACCCTTCTCTAGATAAAGATGTGGAAGAGGAGTTGGAACAGTTAATGGACGCTGGTTGATGGTCCAATTGACTGTCTTCAGAAGTAGCCTTTCTGGAGACAGAGGTGGCCAACTGGGCCTTCTTTTTTTATCCTACAATTCTAGTTAGCTCTAACCACCATAGCCAGCAGTGAGGGATGATGGGAGCTGCAGTGGGAAAACATCGGGAGGTCCAGAGTTGCCCATGCCTACTGTACATGCTTAGTATGTTGAGATTTGTAGGCCAAGATTCAGAGGCAGAGCTTAAAGATTGAGCAGCACTAACAGTCTCCTCTCTTACAGCTAGGACCCTGGCTGGCTGTGGAAATCCCGGATCTGATATCAAAAGGTCAAATACAGCACAAGGAGAAAGGAGAAGCATGAGGCTTATATGTGGACGCAAGGCTTCAGTTTTCTCTAAGGCCTTGACTGTTGGTGGCTGCTGGGTCAGATTTGTGCCAATTACTCGACTTGTCTTGTGCTTTTGTAAGTAATGTTTGGGATATGATTGTCCAACCTGCCTGTAAAACACAGCTGACCAATTAAAAAAAAATAAGCACAAGTAAACCTGCTCTTTCTTAGGGTTGCTGTCTCACTTGCTGTTTGCCTTTTCAAAAAGTACCTGAACTCCTGAGCACATCTGGCTGTAAATCAAGGGTAAGCAAATGATTGATCAGAACCTACAGGTAGATCTAGGGCAGACTTGTGGCCAATGAGCAAGGCTTCTGCCCAGTTGTTTAACAACAACAACAATAAAAAGACCCTCTCCCATTCTATAGCTTGTTGTTGTTCTTGTTGTGCCCCTTCAAGTCATTTCCTACTTATGGCAACCAGAAGGTGAACCTGTCACAGGGTTTTCTAGCTCTGAAAGTGTGTCATGTGCCCAAGGTCACACAGTGGGTGTCCATGGCTGAGTGAAGAACTTATCCTTGGTCTATGGGGTTGTAGTTCAGCCACCACACCACACTAGCTCTTGTTCTATAGTAGGCTGGCAAAATAAGAAAACCAGGGTGGGGAAAGGACAAACGTGAATTCATTTTTGTGCAAAAGGACTGTAAACCAAGAACAGTAGAAAGTAAATCAAGACTTGTTGGTAGGTCTCTGAGTTATGTGTATATCGCCAGGGGTTTGACTCCTTAATACTCATAACAACTGCAAGTGACATGGCAAATGGAGGCGGGAGAGCTTTGGCATGGCTGGACTTATACCTATTGTTTATCTCACAGGCTTAATGTTCCTCTTCTGTTACTAGATGGCTTCTTTCGACCAGGTCTCTTGCTCATCTGTGCTGGGCAATTTGAGAGCTCTGTGTTCAGATACTTGATCTCTGGTAACTCATCTGTTGTATGCCAGTATACCATTCATCGACTGCGGTAATAATTGATTTTGCCTTCCAAGTCACCATTTTATGTCTTCCTGTGATAGACAGAGGGAAAAAAATTAGTACACAGATGCAATCATCCCAGGCCTAAGACAACCTAGTGAGTTTGTTGTGGATTGACCTTAGGACAAGTTAATTTTTAGCTCAGTCTCTAAACCTCCATGCCATACCAAATCTCTCACAAGTTCCTCTTTGTGGCCATTTCCACACTTTGTGCTATTATTCCACTTTCAACATCCTATGGAATCCTGGGGTTTGCCTTTGAGGCCCCTCCCTAAACTGCAAACCCCAGGATTCCATAGGATGTTGAAAGTGGAATAATAGCACTATAACAGGCTAGTCCGCAAATGCCCTGTGTCTGGATGGGGCTCAGTCCGAGTTTATTCTATTTTTCCTCTGTTTTTTGCTTTGTTAAAGTTACAGTACTTTTTCGTCTGGTATTACAATCGGCCCTCCACATTTGCAAGTTTAACTTTCATAGCTTTTATTATTTGTGAGTTTTTCTAACCCCTGTCCTCCCTCTCCAAGCTCAGATGCTTCTTCCCACTTGGTGGCTCCAGTCAGGTAGCGCAGCCCTTTAAAAACCCACTTCTGGTCCCCTTTCTCCTCCACTAGCCACTGCCTGGCCAGCTAAGGACAGCTTGCAGCCAAATTTCTCAGCACCACAAACCCTCTCCTGATACCTCTCCACACCCAAGATGGAGATGGGCAAGAGAGAGGAAGTACAGGGCGCCCATGCCCACCCCCATTTCCCTCTCCTTTCTCTGATCTGGTTTGGACCCTGGGTACCCATTCTCTCCACCATGCCTCAGATACCTTCCCACAGACACACACACATTTTGATACTTCCAAATTTTTCATTTTTGCAGGGGTTCTTCACCAATAACCCTAGTGAATATGGAGGGCTGACTGTTTTTTAAGTCTAATGTATGTTGAGGCATGGAAAGTAGGCTTAGGGTAACAGCCAGGTTAATGCCTTGGGCCGGGCTGTGATCTTCCTCCTTATCTTGGCAAATTGAGATGAAGCTTGTAATTAATATAGAGGAACATAAGCACTGAGATGAACTGATTTTTGCAAACCAATACAGGCGGTCAGCTTACTACCTGCACAGACACACATTTCTTTCTGAGTGGAAGGAGGAGCAAAGTGGTCAAGAAGCAGTTATACTGAGAGAACAACACGTAAGCTTCCATCTGTAACTCTCATAAGAGCCTTTGTCATCCTTTTTAGAATGATGTTTTGTGCAGTTATGTGAACCCTCAGTTTGAACTTTGTTGCTGTCACTACTATTTCCCTTACTATCTCTTTCCTCAGTTGTGAATAATTCAATCAATTTTATTAACAGCTCATTGCTTTCCAGTAGGAATTTTTAAAGAAGTGGTAGCTGTCTAGAAATCAAGTTGAACAATCCATCTGTCTGCTTGATAGGTACATATTAAATTACAATTAGTCTGTGATGAAGTACTTGAAGTTTTAACTCCAGCGAGATTTTCCAGATCTTCCATATTTAGCTAAGTCAAAGCCTCCTCCCTTTGTGAGTTCATTACAGAGTTGAAAATATCTGCCAGGACCAATTCATCAGCTAAGTTAATCGAAGCACTTGAATTAACAGGCTCTTGTATGGCTCCTTTCGTGTCAACTGACCAATCCAAGGCTATGAGATCCAGTGGAGGTCCATCGTGCAATAACTCACCTTACTCTCTCTGTTCATTCGGTGTCCCACCTTGCCTGTCCTGGGCAAGGAATGGAGTAATTTTAGTTTGTTTTTTGCACAGACTTGGAGAACCATTATGGGAGTAGAGTGGGAAGGCCACCTCCATATATGCCTCTCAGGTAAACACCATTCCAGCTATTGCAGAAAATATCCAGCTGAAATATCCAGCTGAATTAATTAATCCAATCCACTATTTCCAATGCAGCCTGCAATGCTTGTAAGTAGACCAAAAACTTTATATTTACCAATTCCAAATAGACAATTTCCAGCAGCAGGGAAACAGCTGTAGAAGCAATAATTTCAGCCGCTCTGTTTTTGGTTCAAGAGAGAGGGTGAAAAGGTTTAACAAGTTCCAACAAAACAAAAAACAAGCAAAGCAAGAGGAGGAATGGGAACCAAGCACACAGCGGCCATGCTGATTGTCTCTGGCGAGAGCAGCTGGATACAACCTTGAGTGCTTTCAAGCAATATTGTTTGTAAGGCTCTTCAGTAATTACAAGGCTCTCAAGTAATTAGGACTATAGGCAGTAAACTGTACGAGAGGGTTGTAAAACAATAAAACAGAAGAATGTGAAAACAGTAAAATGACATAAATCAGCAGCCAAACTACGGAGCTCTGCACAAGGTTGCCTCTTCCGATACCATCTTCTCCGACTTCCCAAGAAAAGTTACAAACAGACTGATGGGATTCTTTGGAAAACTGAAGGCACATACAAAACCACCACAACAAATTTACAGAGGATGATCCCAGGCACCTTTGCTTTGGAATCAGCCTTGGCTTTGATTTGAGAGGTATTGTGATGGCAATCCTGTAGTCAGTGTTCGTTTGTACATTCTTGGGGGTGTGGGAAACAACCTTGTCCTGGGTCAGACTGCCTTGATCATTATTACCTACTTTGGCTAATAGCAGCTGTCTGTTATTTCATACTGTAGACTTTTCTTGTTCTATCTCTATACTGCTTTCGCCAGACCCTGCCTGGAATCCTGTGTCCAATTCTGGGCACCACAGTTCAGGAAGGAAATTGACAAGCTGGAACGTGTCTAGAGGAGGGCAGCCAAATGGTAGAAGGCCTGGAAACCATGAAGCCCTATGAGGAACAGCTTAGGGAGCTGGGTATGTTTAGCTTGGAGGAGAGAAGGTTTAGAGGCTACGTTTAAATATTTGAAGGGATGTCATATGGAGAATGGAGCATGCCTGTTTTCTGCTGCTGCAAGGACTAGGACATGGAGCAATAGCTTCAAACTCCAGGAAAAGAGATTCCATCTAAACATTAGGATGAACTTCCTGATGGTAAGAGCAGTTTGACAGTGGAATATGCTACCTGGGAGTATGGTGGGGTCTCCTTCATTGGAGTTTTTAAATGTCCATCTGTTGGGAATGCTTTGATGATCTATTCCTGCATGGCAGAAGGGGCTGGACTTAATGGCCCTGTGATTTCTTCCAGCTCTGTGATTCTATGAAATGCTACAGACTGAACTCCTGGCTTTCTGCATACAAAAAGAAGGTGGTTGACGTTAAGCTCCAGCCCTCTCTGCCCTTGACCTTTCTGCCTTTCCAAAAGGCCGGCACAGCCCTATGCAAAAGGAAGACCCACTGGATTGATTGGATTTATTCCCAAAGATGTATAGGATCGCAGCCCTCACAGAGAGTGCTCCAAGACTAGCGTCATAGTTCTAAACTTAGCGTCTATCCATTTGGTAAGGTTGACACCGATTCAAATTACTGTTAAGTCCCATGGCACAAAGGGGGCATAACCACTGGGCTGCATGGTCGCAACTTATTTGGGGGAGTAGGTAGATCGATAGACTCAGGCCATTTCCGCGCGAGCCTGTTATAGCACGATGATTCCACTTTCAACCTCCTATGGAATCCTGGGGTTTGCAGTTTCGGGAGGGGCTGGCTTTCCCCTCCCGAAACTGCAAACCTCAGGATTCCATAGGAGGTTGAAAGTGGAATCATCGCGCTATAACAGTCTTGTGCGGAAATGGCCTCGGTCAGAAAACTAATGGCCCTGAGTTTGCAAGACCTGAAGAGGCCTGTTGATGAAAGCCTTTACCTGGAGGTCACCATAAGTCAAAGTTGACTTGATGGCAGTTAACAACTAGAAGAAGATAATCCTAGGGCCTTTCCGCACTACACTGTTATAGCGCTATTATTCCACTTTCAACGTCCTGTGGAGGACTTGGGTTTGCAGTTGAGGGAGAGGCCTTTAGAATTCTCAGCCAGAGAGCTCTTGGGCCTCAGGAGACTACAAGCCCCAGAGTTCCACAGTAGGTTGGAAGTGAAATAATAGCGCGATAATAGTGTAGTGCGGAAATGGCTTCAGTTGGTCTCTCTCTCTCTCTCTCTCTCTCTGTCACTCTGATCTATCTCACAAGGTCGCTGCAAGAAGGGAGAATCATAGCCAACTTCACCGCAGTAGGGAAAAATCACCATATAACTGCAATTAATAATAATAATAATAATAATAATAATAATAATAATAATACATTGACAGGATTGGCTAGTTGCTCGCTTTTATTAAATGCCGCTGCGCCTTTAAATTCCGGGAGACGCTTGGCTTCGTTTCCACGGCAACGGGAGGAGAGTGGGGCGAGCGGGCGGCGAAACGAGCGCCGTCTTGTGACGTTGACAAAACCCACACGCGCAAAAAAAAGCAGAAGAAGACCGACTTTGCGCACGCGCGGGCCTCGTCCGCCACGCACGGGCGCGCGGAAAGATCGCGGCGCCGGCGGCGCGTGCGCGCTGGGGCGGCGCGAAGTCAGGCTCGGCCGGGCAACTGCGGGAGGAGAGGACGGACAAAGATGGCGGCCGGCGCTCCAGGAGTTGTTGTTGCCATGGCGTCGTGGAGGAGGTGAGAGCCGCGCACCTGAACGCCTCTGCGGCTGAGAGTCTGTGACGGGACGGGGGTGCAGAGAGGGGTGCTTTTGTGCTGAGACCAGGGAGCATTTAGGAATGCGGAGCTGTAAAAGAAGCTGTGGAGGTTAATTTTGGGTTTTGGGGGTGGGCCTGGCTATAGATGGGGGTTGTGGTACCATATACAGTGGGAGGCCTCTATGGGAGGTGTCAGGGACCCCTTGGCGGCCCCCAAACCCTTTAACATGATGGGCAGTGGTGGGGGGAGGGAGTACTGCTTTACATTATTATGTAATCTGCTCATAATAATATATGGGGGAGCCTTAGAGGAGGAGAGGTGACCCTGGGGTCCTCACTGCAGAGGGGGGGCTTCCGATGGGGGGGCTCTGGGTCATCAGAAGGGATCTGAATGTCCTGGGTAGGAGTTGTGGTGGAGTTTGGGCAATAGGCGAAGACACCCCCCCATGGACTAAGTGACTCTTTGGCATGGGATGGAGGCGCTGGGAAGTTTTTGGAGTCCATTTCTGTGTCTTATTTTAGGCTCTTAATCAGTAGGTAATGTATGATCTCATTTCATTAAAGGAGAGGTTTCCCCCATGCTTGGGATCAGGCAACTTTGTGGAGGAAACTAGATCTATTACTATTGTGGTTGTTGTTGTTATTATCATCATTGTCATCATCATCATCATCTATCATTGCGGTGCTTTTTTTAATCATTATTATTGGTGTTCCTTATACCTTTATCATTTACTGTCTCTGGAGTGTTTCTGAAGGATTAGAGATGCGTCGGAGGGTGGCTTTTAGCAGACTTAGTACCAACATTAGTTTCACTGCTAGGAGATATGATATAACCTTTTACAAAATGAGATTTGTTAAGATGATGCCGTGAGCTTGCCTGTCAGCAACTTTAGACCAAGGCTGTTTCTGCATTACTCCCTTATAGTGCTATCATTCCACTTTCAACCTCCTATGGAATCCTGGGTTTTGCAGTTTAGGAAAGGGCATTGAGGATTCTCAACCAGAGAGCTCTTGGGCCTCAGGAAACTACAGTCATCCCTCCACATTTGCTAGGGTTAGGGGCACAGGACCCCTGCAAAAGTGGAAAAACCATGAATAACTGTAGACCTTCCCAAACTATAACATATAAAAAAATATGATCACCATATTCAGCCCAATATGGATTCTTTTGGGGCATCAGGGTTCCTTCCCAAGGCAGAAGTAGCGGGCTGGGGGGGCTTACAGCCACCTCCATGGCTGCCCTGCACCATTTTTAACAGGGATTTACAAGCCTCATTCGCAGTTAGTCTCACAAGGTGTGCAGTCCCTATTGAAAATGGCACAGAGAGGTAGCAAATAATCCATAAATAATCAAATCCGCAGAAGTGAAACTCACAGGTGTGGAGAGCTGGCTGTATTTCCAAAGGATTAGAGATGCCTCAGAGGGTGGCTTTCAATAGACTTCATACTGACATTAGTTTTGCTGCTACGAGATACGATATAACCTTCTACAAAATTAGATTTATTAAGATGATTCAATGAGCTTGCCTGTCAACAACTTTCGACCAGTGCAACTTCCACACTACACTGTAACAGTGCTATTATTCCACTTTGAACATCCTATTGAATCCTGGGGTTTGCAGTTTAGGGAGGGGCATATAGAATTCTCAACCAGAAGGCTCTTTGGCCTCAGGAAACTACAAACTCCAGAATTCCACAGGATGTTGAAAGTGGAATAATAGCAGTGTAACAATGTAGTGCAGAAATGACCCAAATGGTGAGCTATTTGTGAGCGGTTGGCTCTAATAACCAAGTGAACTTCCACTGATAGGTGCAGTCTGCTTTTGAATATCAGATGCTATGGACAAGGATTGAGAGAGTTTCCCACAGAGTGGATCCTGTTAGTCTCATAAATCCTTGCGTAGTTTGAGAGTTGTGTTTGTTCTCTCTAGCATTTCAGTTTTGCATATAAACAGAGCTTAAACTAAGATAGGCTTTAGTAGTGGCTCCAGGTCTTTGCTTTTCTGTCTTAGCCATAATATAAAAGGCAATAGCATGGGTGGGTGAGAGAGAATCATAGAGTTGGAAGAGACCCCAGGGGCCATTGAGTCCAACCCCCTGCCATGCAGGAACACCCATCAAAGCATTCCCAACAGATGGCCATCCAACCTCTGCTTAAAAACCTCGAGAGGAGACTCCACCACACTCGGAGGCAGCATATTCCACTGCCCGACAGCTCTGACCGTCAGGAAGTTCTTCCTGAGGTTCAAGTGGAATCTCCTTTCCTGCAGCTTGAATCCATTGCTCCTTGTCCTAGTCTCTGGAGCAGTGGAAAACAAGCCCGCTCCCTCCTCAACATGACATCCCTTCAAATATTTCAACACGGCTATCATGTCCCCTCTTAACTTTCTCTTCTGCAGACTAAACATACCCAGCTCCCTAAGGCGTTTCTTATAGGGTATAGCTTCCAGACCCTTCACCATTTTGGTTGCCCTACTCTGGACAACGCTCCAGCTTGTTGATATCCTTCTTGAATTGAGGTGCCCAGAACTGGACACAGTATTCCAAATGAGGTCTAACCAATGCAGAATAGAGTGGTACCATTACCTCCCTCAATCTAGACACCATACTCCTATTGAGCCAGTGATGGTTGTATGTCAGGGGTAGGGAACATGTGGCTTTGGATCTTGTTGTGGTGCAATTCCTATCCCTCACCTTTTGCTGTGCTGCCTAGAGTTGATGGGAATTGGTTCAATAACCTCTGGAGGGATGCACACCTGCCCATCCCTGTTGTCTGTGAAGATATAGGACAGGGGTGGACAGAGTAGTCTGCATGGGGATCAAAAAATTGCATCTTTTCCAATATATTTTGCTCTAAAGTGTCCCTCAATGCTCTCTAGAGCATGTATATGGCATTTCCACCATGTTTGGAGGGACTCTGGGTCCCCCAGGGGTAAACAAAAATATAAAAAAAAATTGGTTCCTTTTTTAAAAGAATTGCCCACAAATGCTCTCTAGAGTCTAGAGGATGTAGGGTTATTTCCACCATGCATTAGGCCCACCCTTGGCCAATTTATGCTACAGAGAGACGTTTATTTTTGAAAAGTGAACAGGAACAGGTTACTTCCTGCTGTTAAAAAAAGGCTTTTCCTAGGCATAAATTGACTGAAGAGGGACCCAAAATATGATGAAAATGCCCCAATTGTCCCAAGAAGACATTTGGGGACAGAAAAATGAGTGGGTGTAGCGAGAGTGCAGCCCTTCATTGTGGGGCTAATCTGGCCCTCTGCCCTTACACAATTGCCCACCCTTGATGTAGGGGAAACAATGATAGAGATAATGTAGGAATTCTTGCATACTTGTGTTTTTTTCCTCCCCCCAGCCCTACGTAGTCATTTCTATCCTCCTTTTGCTGTGGAAACATATCTTGCCTGATTGGTGTTTTCTCTGTTTCCCTCCTTCATCTGTTTCCCTTTGTCTGTTCTATTATAAGGCCCTTGGGGAGCGGAGTATGCAAATATCTTCTTCGTAAATTATCATGGACATAGATGATCTTCTGTGTTAATAAAGAAGATGATAATAGGTTATTTCTGTTATGTTAATATTGCAGTTCAGACCAAATGTCTGGCTAACGCTGTGTCCTCCTTCATACCACAGCTAGCCATGGGAAGCATGCCCATCTCTGTTTTTTCCTGCCTCTCACAGTAGATACTCAGATGGATTTTGGATTTTGTGGTTTTGTCAGGGGCAGTGCCTCTGTAGTAATTGGTTGTTATGGGCAAACAACACGGTAGAGGCCGTTGCTTTCATAGTCTTCTGCTTGTAAGCTTTGAAGAAGCCATCCATCTGAAGCAGTGATTTCCAAACTCTAGTCCTCCAGGTGTTTTGGACTTCAACTCCCAAAAGTCCCAGCTGCTCTGGCCAGTGCTCAGTGATTCCAGGAGCTGAAGTCCAAAACGTCTGAAAGACCAGAGTTTGGGAAACATTGATCTAGAACTAGAGTTCTGAGTCTATATCCAGTTGCTAATCCCAACTGGAGTAGACCAATTGAAACCAAGTCAATATTTCTGTAAATCCCACTGATTCAATGAGTTTATTTCATTTGGGGCTACTAATTAGATTCAGGCCGTGTGCTAAATGGGCATTTTGATTGAGCAAGCAAGGAAACTCATGCATTCTTCATGTCCACATAATTTATACAATTTCCATAATTTTGCTCAAGTGTTTGAAATTTGACTTTGATGCTTTGTGGGAACTGATTTCGAAGATGTAGCTACTTCTTTTGAATATATTCCTCAAAAGGCCCTTTATAAGCTTTCGATTTCCATTACTTGAAAGTGAAGGCCTCTTTTCTGAGAGGACAGAAAAACCCTGTCCTCAAACAAGTTTCTTGTCTTCTTGTCTGAACTGTAACATTTTGTAATGAAGCTGGTTGTGACAAACACATTAGACATTACTATGTTCGTTTTTGTGCAGCCTTTAACATTAAATATCCTCAGAGGGTCTTTCATCTGGAATTCATAAAACTGAGACATGAAAACTTGGAAGCAATGAAGAAAATCAAGAAACAGTAAAAAGAAAAATATTGTTGCTCTCAGGAACAGAAATCCACATGCAAATAGTACAATGCATAAAGCACTATTGATTTGAAGTGAAGTAAATGTAATGACTTTAGTGAAGAGACTGAAGGTAAAGTGAAAGTACATGGGTTTAAGATTCCTCTCATTTCCTCACCTCTGCTGAGAGACCTTGCCGTGGTTATCAGTATATTCGTAGCACTGTGAGGCATTGTTTATATAACGGTCTCTGGCTTCTACTGCTACAAGCCTCCTAATATATTTCACTTAACTACGTATCCCTATATGAAGGGCATCCTGACAGTGCAGAGTAGAGAATCCATGCTAAATGCAGAGAATCTGGCATTGATTGCAGAGTATGTGGCATATTTACAGATGCCAGAGATAAGCAACAAGTTCTCTTCAGCCAACGGTAGTTCCTTTGAAAAGAAAACTGAGTAGGAATGTTAAAAAAAAAAAGACCAGCTGAATTGGACAGATTATCATCTCTAGCTGTTTGCTTCTCACAGTAACCAATCATATTCTTCTGAACAACACATTAAGCTGTCAGTCTTTCATGTTGTTTAGTTAAGGTTAAACATCTTTGAATACAGGCAGAGCCGGTGATGAGTCTTTCTTTGTATTTTGTTTTGCAGGGCAACAGCAGAGGGAAGCCCTCTTACAGTCAACCACCTCTGTGAGGTTTGAACCAGGACCTGGCGTGGGAACGAGTCTCTCGGCTTGTGAGAGGTAGGTACCAGCCTTGGGCAAGGGCCTAGCTTTCAGCTTCTTGATAGAAGCCTTTGGGGTTAGTTGAATTATTACAATTGGCACGTGTGCTTGGTTTCAGTTTGTTTCAGGTTGTTTTAACTGATTGTAAGCTGTCTTGTTTTTAGTTATAAGACTGCTAGATTTATTTTTGGTAATTTAAATCATTCTTACTGTTTTACGCTGTTAAAATTGTTTTTAGTGTATGCCACTCTGAGATCCTCAAATATAGGACAGGACGTATATGTGTGTATTTGAATAAATAAATAATCTCTGTGTGCCAGCTTTTCAGGGACTGTAGAATTACATTTTTTTAAACAAAATTGGAAAGGAGGTGGGTTTACACAGGAAGCCACGTTCCTGATTCCCTGACCTAGCTTTTTAAGGAGGCTGTGATCATCTCTCTTTTTCTTTGCATTCTCCATAGGGCTTTCCTCTCCTTTCTCTCCACAATGCCCCAAGCTTCTGAGCACCGTATGAGCCGGGCTAGAGACCAAGCAGTCATCACCTCTCAGCCGAAAGCCAACAACAAACTCCCAAATGCACATCGAACCCCAAATCAAGAGCACCGAAGCTGCTGCTCTTCCTCTTCCATCTCCAACGGCCTCTCCGGTCCTTCTAAACTCCGGCCCTTACCACCTCGGCCGAACCCTCTGGACGACAGGGGCAAAAAGCTTGAGCTAGACCGAGGCAGGGCCTCAAAACACAGTGAGCCGCTGCGTGGTTCTGCCTCCCGCCGAGGCCCAATCAAGGCGGACCATGCCCTCAAAGTCCCCAGCTGCCCTCAGGCTGGCACCATCTCTGGCAGCAACTCCTTCACCATGATGCCCGGAGTTCTTCTTGGTGGGCCAGACTCTGACCAAAGAAGAAACAACTTGCTCCGCTCCAAATCCATCAGCATCGGGGACTTAAGCCAGGCTGCCAACCATGGGGAGGAACAGCTGAGCACTGCACTGAACCGCCTGACCCTCCGGGACCGGAGCCCCTCTTGCATCCACAAGATTGGCTTGGGCGCCCTGGCTCTGAAGAGGAGTTCTTCGCTCCGTAGAGTCAACATCACCACTGGGCTGGACGGAAGACCTTCCGCCACCCTGCTGTCAGTCTGCACAGAAGGCTGCCTGAGGACTCGCGCCATAGACCCACAGGCCACGGAATATGCTTGCTCCCAAGACCTCCTACTGTCGACAAGCCCGCCCCAGAGCAAGACTCCTGTTCCAAGCAAACTGGAAGAGAAGGCAAGCACTGTAAGGAACTGATAAGAGTGCTCCTTAATCTAAGCCATCAGGGGATGGAGGGCTTCAGGGATTATTATGGGAATGCAAGGCATCTTGCATTACCTCCTTGCCACCTACAAAAGCCATGGTGGATAGGACTTATGAGACCTGCCTCTAAGAACAGGTTTCCCATAATGATATTGTGAGGCTGTTCTGAATACTGAGAGAAGTTTTGCCTCATAACACTAGAATTTAAGGAATATCCAGTGAAACTCACTGGCAGACCAAAATACACACATACACAAGGCTTTTTCATAGTTTGGCCTTAACTTGGGAAAGCCTTGGTAACCATGATTTGGGGTGAATGATTACATGGAGGGGCTATGGCCATTTTCCCCCTCTAGAACCCATGTGCCACTTCCCAAATAACCGAGAGCCCAAAAGAGAGCCCAAATCATTGTTCTCCTCCAGTCACTTTCAAAGAGGTGACAGTGATATCACATAGTACAGGGTTCTGAGATATTTACGGAGGTGGGGTGATGGTATTTTCATGTGCTTTTGCATGTGAGGGGCGACTTTCTGCATGGTTGTTGTGCAAAAATTGCACGAAATCATGCTGAATTTTTTAGAAAAAACCATCGATAGGTTGGAGGGCTTCAGGGGGCTGATGGGGAGCTTTGGGGACCACAAAAGTGGGAGCCGGGGTAACATTTGCCCACCCCGCCACAGATGATGGACAGATGTGTAAAGTTACTTTTGAAACTGCAAGTCAGAGAATCCTTCCGCTTAAAATGACCGTGGACCAATTCTGTCAGGGGAATCTAGAAGCTGTCATTTTACGAAAATAACTTTAACAGGCTTGGCAGTTGATAGGGAATTCCATACAGAGAGGGGAGCGAATGGCCGGTATGATGAAGAAGGGACAGGTTTCTGCTGTCTGCCAGTCACTGTGTTGTGTGTGCTAGCTAAGGCAGATGGGAACCTGCTCTCACAGCTCTTCCTTTCTTTGCAAGTGTGCTGGTGGAATGCCATTTTGGTTTTGCTTTTTAACTCGTTTGCTCCTGAGGGTAGCATTGGACTTTCCTCTGTGGCTAACATGGAAATCCAGGATACTAGCCCTGAAGCAAGTTAGTTAAAAAATACGGTAAATAAATTTCTGATTAATAACTTTTGTGGGTTTATTTACAAGGCTGACTTGGGGCACTTGGGTGCCACAAGATGTAGCAATGGATGCTGGTCTAGTTGCCTTTCTAGAGAGAGCAGACAGATTCATGAAGGTATTTATTTTAGAGAGTGGGAGCATGTCACCCTTTATATTGCTGGACTGGAACTCCCATCATTCCTGCCTATGGCTATGGTGGCTTTAGCTGGTGAGAATTCCAGTCAGGCAATAATTGGAAGAGCACACATTCTCTGCTGTGGCCTGTTAGCTGTCAGCCAAAATCACAGACTGGAACTTGTTTGTTAGAGCAAGATTTCCTTTGAATATCAGATGTTGGGGACAGTCAGCCAAGGAAGGATTTTGCTTTCATAACTTATCTGTTGACTTACCTTAGTCACTTTTCTGCACTTCAGCTGCAAGAATTCCTAGCTCACATGACCAAGGGCCCTGCTGGCTGGGGATTCTGGGATCTATAGTCCAAAAGTAACTTTCCTAAACTATCATCTGGAAGCATATTATCTGGCTACTGTGAGGGATGCTGGGTTAGATGGACTTCTGGCCTCTTCTAGATATGCTTCCTGGGAATGGTAGAAGAGTTTTTTGGTGAATATTTATACTTTCAGTTGGAGCTAAAGAATTTTGGTTTATGTTCCTCCCAGACACTTGCCAGAGACATGTACACAATTGGGAATTGTAGTGCTGGGAGATGACTTGAATATCTCTTAGTAGAAGGATGAGGAATCTTGGGACTCTAGATATTTTGACCTATCTCTGCTGTCATTGTCATACATCATGGCTGATAGTAAGGGAGTTGGTGTCCAAAAGTAACAGCAGGCCCAAAAGCCTCCATCTCAGCTCTCTCAGAATATTTAACCACTGCAACCCCAGTCCTCCCTCTGGTGAGTTTGTGCGGAGAACGCCATGGCAGCTGAGCTAGTTTTAAGTGGCTCATCTGCATTAGACACACTTAAAAGGATTTATCTGCCATTGATCCTGCAGGAGGTTGAAGAACGGTGTTTCTTTGAGTCAACCATAGATGTCTCCAAATATTTTCATAAACAACTGTTCTTTGGGGGCAGATTATTAGGTATTTTCTTCTGCTTCAGATTTACGTTGTAGCCGCATCTTGAGATCTGTTCTGGATCTCATTCACAGTTGATTTTCACTGTTGAAGACTTTGTCCCTGTGTTGCTGTGTCTGATGGAGACACTGTCATCGCTTGGGTGGGTTTTTCCTCCCAGGAAGGAAGTGTTTTCCCTCATACAATGTTACCTATGGCGCCAGTTGTAACTTTGTCATTGCCTGAGGCAAACCTGCTGTGCCACCCTTCAGATAGGTTTCCTGCTCTAGGTTGCTTCCCTCTTTTCCACTGGCTACGATAGTGTTTTAGAGAACTTCTCCAAGATGTGGCCAGTGGGTGCATATAAATAGCATAAGGGAGGGGTGGGCAAAGCCTGCAGACCACATGTGGCCTCCAGAGTCCCCCAGCATCGAAAATACTTCCCCCCAAAAAACCATTTTTCTCCAGAATGACCCCAAACGCACTCTGGGATGTGGAGGGCATTCACTAGGGGCCGTCGAGTACATTTCTACCACATTCTGAATCCCCCCCCACCAGCCAGTTTACACCCTGGAAGTGTGGGGGGGCTGCACACACATACAGATACATACACACTTTCAGGAGCAGGTGCAGCTCTCCAAGATCTCTTAGGGGGCTAGTGTGATCTCCTAGTCTTCCACAGTTGGCCGCCCACCCCAGCCTAAAATAAAGCTTTAAGGCAGGGGCCACTCTAGGCAGGACCCAGTGGATTCTGACCTACATTCCTGATCCCAGTGAAGTGTGGCAACTATGCCTAGCTAAAGAGGCAGTAGATTGTTCCATAGAGTTCATGTAGGAGAGGATGAGTTGTGTCCAGATGTTGTTGGATTGCAACTCCCATTTACCCTAACCCATGTAACCAGCAGTGATGGCTGGTGGAAAATGCAGCATGGCAACATCTGTAGGCCCATATATTTCATTCCCAGCCCTGAAGTTAAATAGAGTACATCCTCTTCTGTATCATAGTTTCAAGGAAAGCCAGGAAGTGCTGACTGTGTTTGTCTAGTGTTACCTCTGGGTGTAAAGGCTGTGCCTGCCATCATCCACTTTAGAAAGCAACAGCATGTGAGTGACTTCTTCTGACTTGCAGCTTTCTGTGCTGTTCGGTGTGCCATTGCCTTTACGTACACACACTCACTAATGGTTCTTGATTGCATGGTAACGGTTTGGCCATTTCTGCACTAGACTGTTACAGTGCTACTATTCCACTTTCAACATCCTATGGAATGTTGGGGTTTGCCGTTTAGGGAGAGGCATTTAGAGTTCTGAGGCAGAGAGCTCTTTGGCCTCAGTAAACTACAAACCCCAGGATTCCATAGGATGTTGAAAGTGGAATAGTAGCACTATAACAGTCTAGTGCAGAAATGGCCTTAGTGTTGTAGCATGACTGGCTTGCCACAAGAAGCAGGTTCTGCACAGTTGGCTAGATAAATCTGCATTTGGTGCTTGGGTGAGTGAGCTTTCTGGAGCTTTGCATTAGCTTATTGCGACACTTTGTGTCCAATACTTGGAAGCAACAGAACTTGGAAATACACTTTCAAAAACTAATTGGTTGTAATTAAATCTCTTAGTCCCCTCAAATAGCTAGCTATTGCTACAGTTCGATTTTTAAAAAAAAAGTAATTCTGTTGTTCAAAAGTAACAAAAATTATTTAAACACACCACTGATATTTGGTATAAAACACACCTGGGAAGAGAGGCCACTTGTTGTGTGCCTTCAAGTTGTTTCTGAGTTACAGCAACCCTAAGGTGAACCTATCACAGGGTTTTCTGGAGCTGAGAGTATGTGATGTGTCTCCATGATCACCCAGTGAGTTTGTGTGGCTGAGTGGGCAATCGAATCCTGGTCTCCACTATTCCAACACAAACCACTATTCCAACACTAGCTGCCACAGGCACAGGCCACATATACTGTGTGTTTATTTAAAATCTCAACCTTAAACACACACGGACACATTGCAAAACAGTAAATCTACCCTTGTTTATGTTACAGTCATGATGTAGCTTAGTTTTAGACAGCCAGTGTGATGTTTGAACATTGGATTACAACCCTGGAGACCGTAGTTCAGTTCTCTTCTTGGGCACACAAACCCACTGGGACCCATTCCGCACTGGACTGTTATAGCACTATGATTCCACTTGCAACATCCTATGGAATCCTGGGGTTTGCCGTTTCGGGAGGGAAACTGCAAACCCCAGGATTCCATAGGATGTTGCAAGTGGAATCATAGCGCTATAACAGTCCAGTGTGGAAATGGCCAGAGTGAGGTTTAACACATCTCTCAGCCCCGGAAAACCCAGTGATAGGTCTGCCTTAGAGTTGCTATAACTCAGAAACGACTTGGAGGCACCCAACAATAACAAAGCTTAGTTTTGTGTTCATTGCTGTAGAAAGGAATTAATTACAAGTAACTTGTTTGTGCCGGGTTACTTCCAGTATATGAGAAGCATAAGGCACATTGAGAGGGGAGAGCCAGAAGATTTTTGTTTTTTTGGTGATAACTTAATAAAAACCACATTGTTTCCATAGAAACAGATGCATAGAGCAACATGTATCGAGAGAGCACCAAATCCTCTGCCTCTTTTGAGAAGGGAGGCTGGGAAGAACACCATCTTGAATCTACCATATTTTTTCTCCCCATCCCTCATGTTGGCCCCCTGTGATCTCAGGTTTGGCTTACTATTTGCTTTTCACTAGGTCTTACTTTTAAGAGTAAAACGTCTACCCTTATTCTTCTGCATGTCTCCAGGACCCTACTTATACCCTCTTGTTTCCTGAGCAACATGCTCAAATGTTTGTCCATCTGGTGCCTGCCCAAGGTGTAACTGTTAATTAATTCCCACTGCAGGGATTTTTTTTTCCCTTGCAGTCTCTTCCAGGGTATAGCTGCTTTTCAACTTGATCTGCTTGGTATGACTTGTGGGAAGGTGAACTGTGCCTAGAAAGAGAGAGGGAGGATCTCATTGGTCTCTGAGAAGTTAGGATGTAGGGATGTGGTGGGCAGCATCGGGAGCGAGCCTTGTACCATTTCTTGCCCCTTCCTTGCTTAGAGGATGAGGTGGCTCTCTTGGGGAGGTGGTTACCCTAAGCATGCTACACACTCTCTATTTGTTGTCATTTATTTTTATTTCTCCCTTTCTGGCTCCATGGTTATTCAAACAGCAGCTGTTCCCCAAAGTAGCTCTTCCTGCTAATTAATCCTCATGAGAAGAGCCTCCAGAAGAACCAAGAATAGCCAGGGGAAATTGGATCAGCTAATGAACTGATGGCTTATAGGGACAGGTGGGAGGGCCCAACAGTCCTTTTTCCATTTGTCACGGTGTCCGGTGAAGCACACTTCTTTTACCACCTCTGTCTGACGTGCGTGCCTGCTCTCCTGGCTTGGAAGGGAAGCCATGCCGGGGCTTCAGGGGGCCACTCTGGTGGAACTGCCACAAAAGCTCCACCGCACGTTGGCCACCAAGCGTGAGCTTCACGGCCGAGCAGCTGACATTTCAGAGTCAGTGGTCCACACAGCAGTGATGGGGTTGCTACTGATGACCAGTGAGGTAACCAGATAAATGTCTTTTTGTACATCAGCGTGAGACTTCCAGCTGTATGCTGGCCTGGAGACAGGGAGGAGAAAGGATCTTGGGACAAGGCTCCATTTGAAAACCCCTAAAGCATTTGAAATGTAAAGGTTTCTTTGATTACAACGTAGCGTGGAACACACCAAACTGTCGTTACTATATATTGGAGTGAGAAAGTTCCTGACAGGCCACAGATTTTGTTAAGAGTTTGTGATAGATACCGAGGCTGTTGCTCCTGAGGAGCAGAAAAGGGCAGAGTTCTGTGTAGTCTTCAGGTATTCTGTGGCCCTCAGGTGAGCACAAGTGTCCCAGTTGCCAGCATGGAAGCTCCATTGATCTACCAGTCCAGCCAAATTTGTATCTGGTGTGGTGCTTAGTTCTTATCACAAGATATTTAATGATGGGTCTGGACAGTGATCTACAAACTTTTAACCCTGATCAGCTGAAAGGTTACTGTTTTATTATTATATTAAGTCTTTCCCTTTCTTTGTTGGCTGCAGTGTCCAACTGCAAAGAAGGATATTGGACTTTCTATGCTTTTAATACCTGTGTAAAAGAAGATAATTTTGGTTGAAGCAGATAGTGCATAAGAGAATCTGACTGATTCTGCTCTGCCTTGCTGTTTAAAAGTAGAGCCTCCTCCTTTTGTCTGCTAGCTTTGCTGTTTAATCTTCCTCTTTCTTCCCTCCAGTGGAAATCCAATGGGTCCAGGAGCAGAGAATCTGTGGCTCTGTGTGTGTTGTTGGACTTTGGCTGACCATTTGCCATGGTGGATGGACATGCTAGAAGGTGGAATTGAACAGTATTCAAAGGGCTGCAGGTTTCCCCTTCTTGTACTAAAGAAGGGATAGATATTTAGTCTCTTAAGAGGTGGGGCGTAGGGGTAGGGCATGCAGCTCCTGTTTTCAGGATGTAGCTTGTTGGTTGTGGTCTTAGAAAACTAGCCAGAAGGTTGCTTTTTGTGGATTGAGTTAAGATTTAATTTCCTGCCATGGTGACTTAACAATATAATAATTCATGAGTATTCAAATCCTGAAAGTTTTAGTACTTAAACCAGCTTTTCTTCAGAGCTGGTGTAACTTGCTCAGAGGCATCTCCTTGAGATGCATGGGCAGCTAGTTGGAATTTTTCCATGGTTGGAACTAAGGTTTATCTATTTGGAACTATATAATTGGTGGCTTGGTCAGAAACAACAGTGAAGCAGCTCCTAAGGCAGTGAGACATCAGTGCTTATGGAGCAGGAAGGGGAGTTCCAATATTGTAATAAAGGGAACTTTACTGAGAGGGGCTGTAGGTTCAATAATGGAGCACTTGCTTTGCACGAGGAGGCCGCTGGGTTCAATTCCCTGCTTCTCCAAATAGATCTATCTCTGAACTCAAAGAATTGTTGACAGTCTCTGTCACTGTGCTGGATTAGATGGGTCATTGGGTTGACTCAGTATTAGGCAACTTCCTGTTGGTTCATCATCTGAGTGGGTTGGAATGCTGTGTGTGTGTGTGTGTGTGTGTGCGCATGTGCGTGTGTGTGTATACATTCGGTGTGAACTTAGCTACTCGTCCACATGTAGAGACACAAGACAAGCTAAACCTCTTATTTAAGCTGTCACAGCAAGCACTTTATCCCCCCATGTTTTTTTTTTCCTTCAGACACATCACACCCTTCTGCTCGGCTCTGGGCACATTGGTCTCCGCAATCTTGGCAACACGGTAAGTTGTGGGCAACGGGTGACTTTCCCTGCTCCAATTAGAAAGAATTGTTCTATGCAAGAGGCTTTTTTTCTATAAAGGTTTCTTAAAAGCCAGCCAACATGCCAGGGTTTTTTGTTTTTGTTTTTCAAAAGATACCCTGAAATAGCCAGCATTGGCAGCTTGTACTCACAAGGAGGTAGTTGTGTGCTCAGTCACTGTGTCAGTCTTTCACAGTGGGAGCTGCTGAAGCACGTCTGTTTTTGCATTGTGTTTTAGACTGTCACAAAAACACGCACATCCATCGGGGAGACGAGGCTGTATGTGTATATCCCACAAGCCCACTGTGGAGAGCAAGTGTGGAATCCAGCACCCTCAGGAAATTCAGCGCATAGTGCCACCATGTTGACTGACAACAGCCTTCCTAATCCTGGTGGCATCCAGGACTTTAGGTCCACAATTCCTCTCTCTCTCAGCTAACAAGGCCAATGGAGAGGAATCATAGGAATTGGCCCCAAACATGTGGAAGAAAGCTGGTTGGGGGAGATTTTTGTACGGGACCACTAGTGCAAAGCAGTGGTTCCCAACCTTACGTCCCTGGGATGTTGGACTTCAGCTCCCAGAGCCCCAACAAAGCCCAGACAACAGTGAGGAATTCTGGGAGTAAAAGTACAACAATATCTGAGTCCAACAATATCTGAGGATCCCTCCCACTGGTTAGAAACTACTGATGTGAGGCACTGTACCTCTTTGGAGTAGAGCATCAGAAGCTGTCAGCTACAGTTCCAAATATGATGGTCATGGGATAAGAAACTGGCAAAATAACAGAAATTGCATGAACTAGTCTTTCTTTGAGGTAGTAGGTTTCATGGCCTTAGTTCCTGTCACATGCCACCACCAGCAAGGCCTCTGTTTTGTGTTTTTGTGCTCTGATTAAGGCAACCTGCCTTCAGCTCACAGTTCAAAGAATGGCTGCCCCAGTCTAGAAAACAAGGCTATCAGTGCCATATAATGGATATATTTTCCTTCCCAAATTGAAGGCAGTTTGCTTTTCAGTACTGACTGCTAGGAAAAATGAGTGGAAGGCTGCCATCACATTCATATTCTGCTCGGGGGCTTCCCATTGAGGCATCTGTTTGGCCACTGTGGGAACAGAAGGCTTGGCTAAAGAGGCCTTTGCTCTCATCCTGGTTGCTGTTACGTTCCCATATTGTTTGCTCATATACTTTTATATTTATTTGTCTGCAGTATCTTTGGTGATACCTGCCAAAGTAGATTTCAGTCCGCAAACACTCCTACCACATTAAGTGTGCTAATCTTGCACGCCCAGAAGGCTCCATTTGTTTTCTGTTTTGGCCTGGAATAGTAAAACAGGATGGTAGCTCCTTTAGGGATGTTGTCCCTCTGATATTTGAGAACCTTAGACCAGTTAAATGCATGCTGTGCATACTCAGAGTTCAAGTGTGCACAGCCAAAACTCCAGCTTCTCCCTCGCTCTCAAATGTACAAAGCTGTCACGGGGGCAAGGGCAACAGAAGTCGTCCCTTTTGTTCATTTTTGCTGTGTCTTTCTGAGAAGACTTGCTAGAACATATTGATGCTGATGATGTGAATGTGAATATGATGCTGCAGATAAACCCACCAGTGTCCTGTTGCTGTTTTTTTAATCAGAGGACAGAGATTCTGTTGCCTTTCAGCTGTTTTGGGCTGCAGCTCCTACAGTCATATATTCACTTGCAACAACTGGGTGAGGCCTCTGGGAGTTGATCCAGAACATCTAGTGAGGCAAATTTCCCCACACCTCTGCTTTACGCAGATGACTGGAACACTGCCAGACCACCCACCGGCCTGCTAGGGTGTCAGTCAAAAATGACGTGATTTTACCGTCTGCTGCCTCAAGCGCCTCACTTTTATCCCCTGCCTCTGTCTGACCACTTCCCTGACTGTTGATCACCTCACCAGCTGATGGATTTATGTGGAACGAAGAAAAGAGAGCTAGTTGTGGGTGTCTGGCAACAATGGGATCCACAAACCTAATAACAGGGCCAGCACTGCCACGGCTAGGAGCATGTGTAGCGGTTGCTTAGCAACCATGCCATGCGCCTATCCTTCTTTGCAAGACGCTGGCACATCTATTCCTATCTTGGAAGAAGAAGGAGGGGAAAAAAATAAGCTTCCAGAGTTGGGAATGTTTCTGTGCAATGTATTATATGCAAAGAACAAATGGTACTAAGTATTTTAAACAGAAAACTGGCCAACCATAAAATTGTGAAAGGAGGGGGAAAATAGCAAAAAGAATGCAGGGTCCTTTATTCCAAAATTGAGTAATACACAAACACTAACATAGCTAATGTTTTATAGTATATATTACAATGGCAGCCAATTGTGTTTAGGCACAAGAATCTGTCTTAGTGGCCCTAATAACATGGTTTGCAATTGCCTCGCCTTTTGTATCTCTCCAGCTGCTATGATTCTCAGAAGGAACACTTTTGATGATTCCACTTGGTTTTAGAGTTTTATTCACGAATATTAGTAATAAGGCATTTAGTGTTGTGGTCCGTACCCTCTGGAACGCTCTGCCACTTGACATCTATCAGGTGTCCCTGACCTTAACAGCTATCCCATTATGCAGACTTTCCCTGAAATATGTCTCAGCCAGTTACATCTACAGTATTTCTTGTAATACTACTTGATACAGTGAAGACGTTTACCGTATGAAAATAAACTTAAAGTATTACTTTCTTCTTATAACTTATACTTTAGTGGTGGACTGGTGTTTTGTTCACAACTCTGAAAGCTTTCTTGGGAAGTGGTTTATACGTATCTGAAATAACATATAAGTATCTGAAATAACATAACAAATAAAACAATGGGGCTTTTGCTCTTGTATGCAAAATTAAACAGAGGGAAGAGAAACGGTTCCCTCCAAACCTCTGAGGTCAATGCCCAACCTAGATGGACAGTAATACTTCCATACAGTTCTTGGTAAATACTTTCCCAGGCTGATTAAGCTTGTTGACATTTGTCTGTTACAGAAAAATCTGTATTGTCCTTCGCTATTCTCATGTACAGGAAGCCCCCACCTTTTGACACCCTATTATCTGATGACTTCTTCCTTTGATGCTTCCAGATTAAGGACAAATTCCATTAAATTTGATGGGGGTTATGCTCTTTAATCAGTTCTTCTTGCCTACAGAGGCTGGCTTGGAACCACTGGCACACACATGCTGCTTGCAAAGCGAGCTGAGGAGGAAAAAACAGTGCTAAGTTGGCTGAGTTTGTGTGCCAGTTGGTCCCAAGCGAGCCTCTGCAGGTTCTTCATTCCCCCCTACAGTACAATACATGTGCTCTGCTTTTCAGCCGGTCCCATTTGCTGACAGTGCTTCAGTCCCTAACCTGTCAGGTAAGTGGGGGAAGCCTGTACCAAACAGATACATTTGTTGGGTTCCCCAGGGCAGTCTTTACAGTTCAGCACTGACCCAAATCCAGACCTGCTGAGTCTCAAAGAAGTTCAGCTTCCATCATCTTGGGGAGTAGCCCAGTCTGTACTAATACGTGGGTGTATCTCTATTTCTTTTTGGCCTCCTTCTCAGTGTTTCATGAACGCTGTGCTACAGTGCCTAAGCAGCACCAAACCCCTGCGGGACTACTGCCTCCGTCGAGAATTCCGGCAAGAACAACCTGGCGCGCTACGGACCCAGCAGGAGCTGACTGAAGGTGAAGAGGGAGGGAAAGCTGGGACCATCTCTGTTGCCTCTTCCTTCTTCCGTGGGAAGAGGAGATTGCATAAATGGAACACTGTCTGAACTGACTTGGGCTAACAGGATCCTTGCAGTGATCCACGATCTAAATTAGTCTTCAAAGAGTTTTAATCCAACTCTAGTTGACCACAGTTACATAAGTACCTTGCCCTCACACAAAGTGTGTTATATAATTAGAAGACCTAATTCCTTTACTGTCCTTTTGCCTGCAGGGTATTCATAGCTTCCATTCTCTGGCCCTAAACTTGCCCATTATCATTATTAAGTACTTAGGTGGTGTTGTTTTTTCAGAGCGGACTGCCCAGGTCTACAGCTGGCAACTTTGTATGGGAAAAGGAATCTTTAGTTTGCATTTGATGGGGTAGGTGGGGAAATAGTATTGTTAGGAGGCAGAAAACAGCAACAACAATACAGACACAGTTAAGTTGAAACGATTTCATAATATTTCCAGGTGCCAAGGGTGTGTCGGTTACTCCAGGGCTTTTGCACTGGTTAGCCAGAATATTGGAAGGCAGGAGCAGGTTTCTTCAGGTAGAATAATATTGGCATATTCTTAGCCTGCCTCCCTCTTGCAAGACCTTTTTAGTAGAAAGAGGGACTGTGCTGACATTCATTTGTCTTTTTGAGGGTTGAAAAGTCAAAGTTCAGCTCTGAAGGCTAGGTGGAACCCAATGTAAGGAGCTATCCTTGGCCTACATGCAATCAGAAGGCCATTAGAGCTCAGAGTCATTGTCACCATGAAGCTTGTGGCCCCAAAATTGACTGGTTGCTGTCAACCATCACATCAAAATCAACTTTCTACACAGCCCCTTCCTGCCTTTCTTTGCCCATTCCCTCTTTTGCCGTCGTTCTGTACCTAGCCCTTCCTCCAAAACGTTTATTGCAGTGTACATCAACCTTTTCTTTCTCCCCTACCAACATAGATCTTATCTTCCCAGCTCTTCCAGTGAAGTGTTAGTTCAAATCCCACCCAATGAGTTTGGCGGTGGAGTGAGGATTTGAATCCATGTCCCCAGGTTTTAAGGCAGGATTGGAGGAATTATACCAGTGAGGTTCCAAGTTTTCCTATCTTTCATCCTGCTCTCCTCTGTCTTTGTGGGAGAATCCAGGCTTCCTTTCCCCCATTTCCTTTAGACTTGCCTTACTCTTTTTCAGTGCCTTTGTTCCTTCTTTCTTCTTCTCCTCCAAGCACTGCTACCTACATTCCCCCTTCCAGGATGAGAGTAGCTAATCACAGTCAGACACCTTTCTTTCTACCACTCTGACAATATGACAGCTCAGTCAGTCAGGGCCACTTGCTCCTGTCACAACCGTTTATGAACCCATCTTAGTCCCTTTTGTTAGTTCCACACCGACAGCGTACCAGCCCAGCCTGACAGATCTGGGTTTGTGTTTCACTTCTGCCACAGTCAGTCTTGCGTGATCTCGGGCACCATGCTTATCTCCCAGTTCCATCTCCAAACCAGAAATAAATAATAGCGTGCTTATCTTGTTGCTGGGTGAATGTGGCACAATAAAAGGCTGCTGAACATTTTTGTTATTTGAGCGTTCTCCAAGTGAGGAGGGAAGGCTAACCTAAGAGTGTTTTCTTGTTCCCACCACAACGTTTCTGGTTTTTCATTCTGCAGCCTTCGCCGATGTCATTGCCACATTGTGGCATCCTGATTCCACAGAGGCTGCCAACCCCAGCCGCTTCAAAGCTGTCTTTCAGAAATATGTGCCATCCTTCACAGGATACAGGTGAGGAAAAACTGGGAATACCTTCCTCCTAGTTTCCTTACTCCTTCCTTTGTCTGTGCCATGCATTCAAGCACTCTGCAGCCTCCTCATGCGTAACAGTTCACCCTTAGCCAAATCCTCCCCATCTCCAAAAAAAAAAAAAGCAAACACAAAAAGGAATGGGGGCTGTGCTTAAAACAAGGCATTGAAGCAAAGTATGGGGGACCTAAATCTCCCTCTGCATCCTCCCCAAACCAGCTTTTTCTCTAGCAACAAAAGGGTGGGATTACCTCTCTTGGAAGATTCCAGAGGCCGTGGTTCACTTTTTAAATAGGTTGCATGTTCCCTGCACTGGTTTACATTTTTTTAAAAAATCACTTTTTGAAGCCCAGAAATGTATTCAGGCACTTCTGTTTTTGTCTTTCAGCAATTTTGATCTTTTTTTTTTGCAATTTTTGGAGTGTTCCAGGCAGAAAATTGAGTGTGAGACCTGCGGAGTTTCCCCTTCCACTTTAAACATTGAGAAAATATAGTGTGATTTTGTGTGTGTGAAGTTCAAAAGCTCTGGAAAGCACCAGCTTGGAGAAGGCTGACACAGAGCAGCTAATTTTCTGCAGTTCCAACTGATATATAATAAGCCCCACTAAACTCCAACAGTTAACCACGCCGATCCACATCTAGCTCCCAAGGGCATTTTTGAGGACCTCTAGTGGGCAGGCCCCATCCCCATATATTGAATTGTAAAATACAATATGGTTTCCCCTTAAACCTACAACCTGTTTTTAAAAACCCATATCCTGGGCTTAAATCTGCTTAGAGAGCAAAATTTCCCACATACCTCGTACAGGACAAAGGGGCCATATTGAGTTAAGTTTTCAAGCCATTTTTTAAAAAATTGGATTTTGAAATGTGGTTATAGACCGCAGCCTTCTAAGGCCTGACAAAGGTTGTGCATAGACCTTGAACTTTGGATAGTGTCCCATGGCAGAGGGAATAAAAATCATTTTTGGTAAAAGAACATATTTTCCCCTCTGGGGACTGGAAACCATACCAATGGCCTTCCAGGCTAGCTGATTCCCACTCCTTTCGACCATTTTGTCTTTTCCTTAAAACCCTGAGTCAGCACTTTTGAACTTGTTCCAGAAGCCAAAGCACTGACGATGGCGATACACCCTCAGAGTGAATTCATTATATCTGTCATATTTCAGTTCATTATTAATATTATTTATTATTTTATTCATTTATATCTCACCTTTCTCCTGACAACTAACTCAAGGCAACTAACAACATTAAATTAGTACAAATTAAAGCATCTGTGAAAAATATAAAATTTCAAAAACAAACCATTTATACACTTGCTAATGCATACACTTATGCACTTGCTGCTACCTTGTGAACCAATTGTAACTTCCAAATATTCTTCAAGACTAGTCTCATGTAGAATGCTTTTTGGTTGTGCTCCATGTTGTCAAAATGTGAATGACCACAGACAATCAGAAAAGCCTTTGATAGATTGATTGAGAGATTAATAGATTGATTCATTCCTGACGTTTTCCCAATCCTGAGACTCAAGGTGGCTTAAACAGATATGGATAAAGGTTCGTGTTACTATAAAAAAACTTGTAGCATAAGTAAATTATCAATAAAATTAATAGCAATTTAAACATAACCACTTAAAAGACAACACATTGTCAAAAGCCCTTCCCCACGAGCAATTGTTTTCTAAAGATATATTGGGGGGAAAAGTCTTTACCTGCTAATGGAAGAACACCATGCAGGGCCTTCCAAATATCTTCCAGAACTTTGCTTAGTCCCTTGCAGAATCATATGTAGATTGATCTGATTAATTTTTTATTTTTAATCAAGAATGCAGAAGCGTTAAAAGGTTTAGGCTTTTCCTCTGTAGCAGTGGTTCCCAACCTGTGGATCCCCGATGTTTGTGGACTTCAGCTCCCAGAAGCCCCAGCCACTATGGTCAATGCTCAGGGCTTCTGGGAGCTGAAATCCACAAACATCTGGGGACCCACAGGTTGAGAACCACTGCTCTGTAGCATATTAGAAGGTGAACTCTGCAACTGTGAATGTTTCTGAAACCTTCTAGATTGAAGAATGAAGTTGATCTTTCTGTTTTGTATTGTATCATTGTCTGAAGATCAATCAGCTTATTTTTTTCTCATCTTCCTTTTCCAGCCAGCAGGACGCTCAGGAGTTTTTAAAGTTTCTCATGGATCGGTTGCATGTGGAGATTAATCGGAAAGGACGCAAGACTCCCAGTATCCTTTCTGACACCAGAAAACCCCCAGTACTGGAGGACTCTGACAGTTTGAGGTGAGTCTGGCTGGATAGGTAGCAATGTGATATTCTTACCATGAACTTAACAGAAGAAGTGACTGGGTGATTAATCTGATCATTGTTCTAGGTTTTCTACCTTAGTTTCTGAGAACCTTTTAATCTGGAGAGGGTAGGTGCTGAACCTTGGATCTCTTGCATTCCCAGCAGGTGACCTATCATTCAGTTGCAAGTTGTCCCTGAAATGTTAAAAGTTAAATGTTGGAAGCCAGATTTCTGTTGTCACTGGGGACACAGTGGCCTGTTCTTGGCTTGAGGACCAATCTGTGTTTGCATATCCACTAGATATTTATGATCTGAGATGCATGATTTTTTTTTAAAGCATTGTGAATTCTTTTGGTGTGGGTATTCCCTGCAGTGTTGTAAATTTGACATCTTGTGGTTGTCCTTTTACTGAGGAACCTCCCCTGTTCCTTAGGCACTAAGCACACAGTCCCTTCTCTTCAGCCATACTCAAAGCTTGTACCAGTTTGACAGCCATTCCATTTACTGTTTATACTCTGCTGACATAACCAGGATTGCAACCATGCAGATTATGGTGGATTAGGGTTTTGTGAAAGTCCTGTATATAATTATAACAATAATGGTAATAAGTTGTGTTGATGCAAGACTCTGATATTTAAAATGTTTCACAGATTTGCTTGAGTAAACCCCAGAGTGACCCTGTTGATTATGTTGGTACTGTTAACCTACAAATCTGAGGATCAGCTTGTCTTAGGATCATTTAGGCCATTTCCGCACTAGACTTTTATAGCACTAAGATTCCACTTCAAACATCCTATGGAATCCTGGGGTTTTCAGTTTCGGGAGGGGACAGTTCGCCCCTCCCGAAACTGCAAACCCCAGGATTCCATAGGATGTTTCAAGTGGAATCATAGTGCTGTAAAAGTCTAGTGCGCAAATGGCTTTAGTGTGGTTATTGCTGAGCCAAGATTGGAACCAGGGGATCAATGGTTTCCTGCTCAGCCTCCTTGCCTACATTGTAGTTCCCACTTGCAAATTCTGCTTTGGGGCCACAGCCACCACCTGATCAATATAACTTAGAACTGAAATTATTCTTCCCCTCTATCGCAGTTGAGACCTCAGGGTGTGAAAGATGTGTGTTTGTTCTGCAAAATGCCATTTATAATGATGTTGATAAGAATTCATTTTGCAGATGGACATGACCACCATTACTGTTCTTAGTCTTTGCCACAATGGCCAGCCATCACCCTGTTCCTCACCTGCAATACAGCATAACATTTCCTAATGTTCTTTTTCTTTTTTATATATTTTTTTAATTAAAAATTTGTTTCAAAAATAACCCCCCCCTCACACTTCCATGCTTAAATCTTCCAGTTGGAATTGCGTATTTCCATTTTACTACAAACTTAATTTCCATCTTACAGAGAGAAGAACAGTTACATCATTTATTCTTTGATTCCTTATACACTTATATCCTTCCCCAATCCAATACTTCTTTCCATTCTTTCTCAAAATTCTAGATAGATATATTCTTCAAAGAAAATGCTAACTTTTCCAACTCTATCATATCCAGGACTTTTAACTTCCATTCTTCTATATCAATATGTTTCTTTTCTTTCCAGTGCTGCGCATATGTCAACCTTGCCGCAGTTATTAGATATAATAATATCTTCTGATGATTTCTTAGTTCCCTTTGTTGCCCGAGCATATTTAACAAATAAAGCTGCGGTTTCATTTCAAAATTCAGCTTACAAATTCTTTGGATTTTGTCATGTACCCCCTTCCAAAATTGTTCCTAATGTTCTTTTTCTTGGGTTTTCTTTCTTTACACAGTGATGATGAACAAGCCAACCAGATGTGGAAGCGCTACCTGGAAAGAGAAGACAGCAAAATAGTAGGTGAGTGGACATTCCTGCCAGTGAAATCCATCATTCCAGCAGTCGTGCTGATTGTGACTGATGGGAGCTGTACTCCAAAATGTCTGGAGGAATCCACTTAGTGGAAAGATAAAATTTAAAACTCTTAAGAGAACCCTATTATCCTGGATTTTAAAACCAATGGAGGACAGGATGCTGCAGAAAAATTGAACTCAGTGTATGGAGTACATGCAAGGTGATCTATAGCATGAAAATTGACAGTGGGATTCTGGGTCACTGAAGTGTGGTCACCAAAGTGGGGAAGACTGTGTTAAACTGTGGTTTAGGTGTTTTGTTTGTTTTTGGGTCTGAACTTGTTCATAGTGCAACTGATTGTCTGTGACCAGAGCCTGGGAAAGTTAATTTTTGGATGATATCTTCCAGAATGCCCCAGCCAGCAAAGCCAGTGGCTATGCAAGCTTTAGCATTTTGAAAGTTGCAGCCCAATAAAGTAACCTTTTCAAACTCTGCCTGTGACAGAGAGGTTAGAGAAACAGGAAATCATTAAAACCCATTCACATCCATCAGACTGTGGCATTTGGATGTTGACCCAAGTTAGCTATATTTGTTTTTTTCTGTATCAGATAGAAGTGGTCCTGTGAACTAGGAGCATGTCAGGTTACAGGAACAGTGATGAGTTGCAGATGTCAGAGGCAAAATCTGAAGCCATTCTGAATCACATGATAACAGAATTCTCCCTTTCCCTTCCTTCACTCCCTGACAGATCTCTTTGTTGGCCAGTTGAAGAGCTGCCTCAAATGTCAAGCCTGCGGTTATCGGTCAACCACGTTTGAAGTTTTCTGTGACCTCTCCCTGCCTATTCCCAAAGTAAGCTTAAATGATATTACAGCAGGCTTTGGGGGAGGGAATTTTGGGGTTCCTTCCTTTGGAGGAAGGAAGCAGTTGCCAGGCTGAATTAATGCCCCATTGGCGATCACAGCCCCTAATTTTAGTCCCCTGCAGTCCTCAGAAAATTTTGCGTGCCAGAAGTTTTGTTTGAGCAGTAGCACCTCTAGAACCCTTTGAGAGGACAGTTATACCCTCCTCAACCTGTTCCAGGCCCAGAAAGTCCTGATTTCCAAACAGGAGGTCACCGCATGGTCACTTCTGTTTGGGAAAACCTTTTCCCAGCAGTAAAAGCTGGGGACGCTAAATATGACACAGTGGCCAATAGCTATTGACCTTGAAAATGAGGAGTGTGTAAGGAACTTTGGGAGGCTATATGTGCTCTACAGGCCACACTTTCTCCACCCCTGTTGTAACAAGCCAGCTAATTGGTCCTTCCAGGCCAACGTTGAAGTCTCTGCCTTGTAGTGTTTCTAAAGCAACTATTTTCAGTGTCTGCTGCTAGAAACCCTTTTAACCTGGAGACTTTCTGTGTGTACAACCCATAGCGTGCTGACTGTGCCGACCCACCCTCTTCTTTCTCTGACCTGGTTGGGACCCTGGGTGCCCATTCTCCCCGCCATGCCCAAGCCCCCTTCCCACTGACACACACACACACATTTTGATCTTTGCAGTTTTCCCACTTTTGCAGGGGTCCTGTGCCCCTAGTCCTGGGGCGTGTGGAAGGCTGACCGGTGGCATATCTAGGCTCAGCAGTGCCTGGGGCAAGCATGGAAGTGGTGCCCCTCGGTGCTGCTGTGCTGCTGCCGCCGCCGCACCAAGCCAGTAAGGACCCTGGCAGTGGGTGCAGAAGCAGCAGGCTGGCGCGGGGGTGGTGGTGGCAGTGGGTAGGAGGGCACCCGCAGGGCACATGCCCCAGTTGCCCCACCCTAGATACACCTCTGGGGCTGACTGTATATGCTTACTTTCACCAGTGCCTTAACCTTTGGTACAATAAAGAATTTGTAGGGCAAAGATCAAAGAAAGTTCCAGTAAAAATCCTTGCCTCTGTTTCACAGAAGGGGTTCACTGGTGGAAAAGTCTCTCTGCTCGACTGCTTCAGCCTTTTCACCAAGGAAGAGGAGCTAGACTCCGAGAATGCACCGGTAAGCGTGTTGTGGACAAAGGCAGGTTATGGGGGATAGAGTCTTTCATGTGCTTGCTGACCCCTGGCCGTTTTATGTGCCAAACAAACCCCAGTCTCATAGCACGAATAAACCAGACAGGACAGAAGAGTAGTCAAAGTCTGTGGCATATTCTGATAGCAGCATCTGGGTTCTGGGCTAAGTGAAGATACCCTGGCCATGACGGCTGAGAAATTCTGAGAATTGCAGCCCGTAGAAATCACTTCTGCCATGTTTGGTTTCTCCAATGTTTGTAAAAGTCGAAGGCTGTTACGGCCGGAATCCATAGGTTGTTGTGGGTTTTCTGGGCTTTGAGTTTGTGTTCTGTTAGTGTTTTCTCCTGACGTTTCACTTGCATCTGTGGCTGGCATCTTCGGAGGATCAGATCCTCTGAAGATGCCAGCCACAGATGCAGGCGAAACATCAGGAGAAAATACTAATAGAACATGGCCTCAAAGCCCGGAAAACCCACAACAACCTATCTTCAATCTTTGTTTCTCTATTCTTTTCACTCCTCCATCTCTCTCTCAAATAGGAATGTGATAAATGCCGGCAGAGGACCCGAAGCACCAAGAAGCTGACCATTCAGCGCTTTCCCCGCATCCTTGTGTTACGTATCCTTTCAGAATTTCAGTTTGGTGCATCTTTCAAGCCGGAGAAGGCTGTAGGACCTGGTCATAGTCTGTGGGTGTGTTGCAAAATACCAGCCCATTTTGCCAAGTTGTTCAGAAGAGTTAAGTGAAGCGTTTAGCACGATGATCTATAGATGCTTATTATTATTTATTAGTCATGTTTGTATACCAGGCTTTCCTCTGCCAAACTCAGTGTGGCGTACATGGCTGTCCTCCTCATCACGTTTGGGTAGGTCAGGCTAGCATCATAGGATCATAAGCATAGAATTAGGGGCTTGAATCAGGTTAGGAAGCAGTCTCTTTCTCTCTCTCAGCCGAGGGGAACATCATTAAATATTGTTTAACTGTTTGAAGGGATGTCATATGGAGAATGGTGAAGCCTATTTTCTGCTGCCTTAGAGACAAGGATGTGAAGCAATGGCTTAAAACTTTAGGAAATGAGATTCCATCTAAACTTTAGGAAGAACTTCCTGAGGGTAAGAGCAGTTTGTCAGTGGAATATGTTGCCTGGGAGTGTTGGTGGAGTCTGCTCCTTTGGAGGTTTTGAAACAGAGGTTGGATGGCCATCTGTTGGGAATGCTTTGGTGGTGTAGTCCTACATGGCAGAATGGGGTTGGACTTGATGACTCTTGTGATCTCTTCCAACTCTATGATTCTGTGATCTTCTTAGCCCCTACTGTCAACTTGGCTGCAACAGCAGTCTGATCAGATGGACAAAGTTTATTTGAATCAGTGGCATATTTATACATGACACAGAGAGGAAATGCACAGAAGTTAAAAGGTTGCTTAACAAAAGTTGTTACAGAGCCAAGTCTTTGTGACCCCTCTGGAGGGTTAGGTATGTTGGAATAATTCTCTGGATTTTAGCAGCAGGAGCTTCCTATAGAAGGGCACCACTTAGCTGGTGCCTGTGATGTTGCCAAGAAACATCTTCCCATACTGAACTGTATCGTCTGTATTATTTTTTAAGCAATTAAAGTAACAGACAGATGGGGCTTAAAAGCCAAGCAAACATGTTGGCAAAATGATTGTTTGGTTTATTTTTAGACATGCTTGGCAGACAAAGCATAAAATTGGGAAGAAGTTATTGTGTGTTGCCTATATTGATCTCTTCAGTAGGTTTGGGGACCAGAGACCTCCAGATCTAAGCTCCTGGAATTCACCAAGACCTCTTCCATTAGCAATATTTGTCAGTGGCCCCTTGGCTGGGCATTCTTTAACTCTGGTTGTCCTAGATCTGAATCGTTTCTCCACCACCCGCTACTCCATTAAGAAATGTTCTGTGTTTGTGGACTTCCCCCTTCAGCAGCTGAACCTGAAGGAGTTTGCCAGTGAAAAGGCCGGTGAGTTGGGCACCAAATCTGGGGCAGTCTGTGCTGTGGCTTCTATACCAGCTTATTAAAAAAAGAACTTGAGGCACTAAATGAGAATATCATATAATGTTTTTAAAAAAATGAAATGTCATCCCCATTTCTAACCATCAGAATAATGGTAGGGCATTCTGCAGGGAGATAGACAAGCTAATAGCTTCAACAAGAGATGGTTCTCTTATTGAGTACAAGCAACGACAGGAAAAAGTTATAACATATTTAAAGGGAAACTGAAGGGAAACAAGCAGCGATAGATTTTGATTAATAGAAAAGGAGTGTGTGTTTCTGTATATGTATGTGTATGCGTGTATGTGTGGGGGGGTAGAATTGTACCAGAATTAATAGCAGATATTAATTAATAGAAATTTAATTGTGCTAAGTTCTTATTATCTTAAAAGTAGTTATTAATATTATATAATGCTATTTTAATAGTTGAAGTTTATTTAACATTTTTCTATATGTGTGTGTGTGTGTAGAATATATATATGTGTGTGTGTGTGTGTGTATGTATGTAGAAATAAGACTTTTGAAGGAAATATATTATTGTAATAATGGGGAATCAGAAGTCAGATACATCTCTCTGGTTTTCCTTCCATCCGTCCGTCCTTCCTTCCTTCCTTTCTAGTTTATAGTCTGTTTCCATAGTAGGTTAGAATCATGGTGGGGCATTCTGGATGCAGAACCTTTCCAAGCTCCACCCTGTATTTACGTGAAAAATGAAGAAATGGCAACAGTTTTTGAGAACAAGACAATAATGAAACTAGATAATGTTGTTTTTAAAAATGCCATTTACACTCTGTCTCATTCTTTCTCTCTCAGGTACTCCTGTGTACAACCTTTATGCCCTCTGTAATCACTCTGGCAGTGTACACTATGGCCACTACACCGCCTTCTGTAAGGACCAGTCTGGCTGGCGGGTTTACAACGATTCCCGGTAGGTAAATGTGCCACAGCATTTTGCTTGGCTTTGCTTTTAAAAACGTACTTAACCACCCTTTAGTTCAATTTTTGTTTTCAAGCTGCTTCCACAAATATTCCTAAATCTTCATAAAATAAACTAAACAGTAATTTGTAGCTAGTGGCATCAAGCGGTGAAGCCAGCCAACAGAATTCTGATTTTTCATAATTTTGACTTGTGGTAGCCTTGGGCACTGATGCCTTGTTCTGCATCCCCTGCCGATCTTGCTCAGCCACCTGTTTGGCTTTTCAGATTTCCCCAGCCCTTTCAGCAAAATCATATTTAAATCATGAGGACTGGAGGTTTCCTTCTTGCCTTTAAATTAAGCTGAGGTGGAGAGGAAGCAGAATCCTTCTGCCCAGTAATTCAGCATTCCATGGAACTTTGGCAGTCAAAGCATAAAACTTTGTCAAAGCAAAAAAAGACTTTGAAGCAGCTTTCTTACAGGTAATGGGTCCCTTGTTGCCATCACTAAGGCATAACTAAGTTGCATTACAACTGTAATAAGGAATAGCTTCACTCCTTTAGCAGTTTAATGGTTATGGCATGTTGTCGTCTTGTTATTTTGGTTAAGAATGCACATAGCTTCATTACTCAGGTGTGTTGCACCACAGACCAGTAGCTTGCAGCTCTTTGATTCTTGATTCTTATTTGTTTTTTAAAGTTTTGTCTGTGCTGGCACTGAAGTCAGCAGTTCCACGAGACCAAACTGTTTCAGCAGGCCTTTGGGTTTTGTTGGCTGCCTCAGTGGATCTTTTAACCAGTATCTTGTTATTGCTTTGCACTCATGGTTATGTTAGTTCTGTCCGTGTTTTAATTGTGTTTTCAGACACATGGACACATCTGGTTGGTTGGTTTTTATGGTGAAATATTGAACCAGACAGGTGCTTCTCTATATTCAGAGCAGCTATCTGTGCATCTAAATTAATCAGTCAATTAAATTGATTTTTTAAAAAGTACTTGAGCAAGTGCTCAACTTTTAATGTTCCTAGAAGTTCTCAAAATCATAATATGGCATGGATCAAAAAAGGACCTCGTAGACTGCCAGTAAGCAGTTGTTCACCCCACAGGTGACTGGGGCCATTTCCACACTACTCTGCTATAGTGCCATTATTCCACTTTCAACATCCTGTGGAATTCTGGGGTTTGTAGTTTACTGATACCAAAGATACCCCTGCCTAAACTGCACACCCCAAGATTGCACAGGATGTTGAAAGTGGAATAATAGCAGTGTAGAGCGGAAATGGCCTGGGAAAGCCTGGGGGCTGTTTTGATGTGTTCCCGTCTTCTCTCTTTGACAGCGTCTCTCCGATCAGCGAGAACCAGGTCGCATCAAGTGAAGGATACGTCCTTTTTTACGAGCTGGACGACATGCACTGGAAGAAGCAGTAAAAAAAACAAAAAACCTGAACCCAGCACTTCATTCGACTGCCCTCTTACCTCAGAGACTGGTGCTCGGGTTTCTTTTTTAATTAAGCAAAGACATCGACAAAAAACAGTAATAAAACAAGCAAACGACACTGTGTGGAGTTTGTTTCCAAGAGCGAGCCGGGTCATCCACCTGTCCCTTCATACCTGGGTGGGGTTTTCTGGCCTTTTAAAAAAAAGTTCAGCAAGTCTTATGGCAAGACTGGGGAATGTCGCTTGTCCCGGGGAAGGATGGAGGTTGTGAGGTGAAGCCTGATAGAATGTGTGAGGGGAACATATGCGTACGACAACCAGGGCCTCCCTCATCCGCCCGCCCGCCCGCCCGTCCGTCCGTCCCTGACCCCTCGGGTGAAATCATGTCCACTTGTCCACTACTGATTTTAACAACTATGTGACTTTGTACATAACGATGGGTTTGTATATAGATAAAGACAGAGAAATGAAGAGGTTGAAACTTTTTTGTGAATAAATTTACTAAAAAAAAATAAAAGGCTTTTGTCTTGTCTTTCATTAGTGGGTACAGTGGGTGCCCCCTCAATTGTGGGAGCATTACATATTCAGCTGCTCCTCTTTTTAGTGGTAAAAGAACCCATCCCTCTTCGTTCCACGCTTTTTCTGCCCCTAGCAGTCCTGTAAAGCAGTGCGGTGCTCTTGGACCAAAGTGTGCCAATGCGCATCTTCAATCTCCACCTGTTGAATTTCTTCCTGACAGATCACTGGTTTTCAGAAGGGCAAAGAACCTCTGTTTGCAGAAGCAACTTTTTAGGGCGTGTTTCATTTTTGACTTGCTTTGAAGAGGAAGGGTGGTTGTTTTTTTCTAGCATTTTGAAAAAGGTATCGTATTTTTCTTTGACACACAAAAACTGTATATAGTGCTGGAAGAACTGTCCTGCAGAAAGAGGCAAGTGTATTGATCATTTGAAGTACAGACAAAACATACAGAAAACGGAATGTTAAGGATTTTTATATCCTCAAAGTAAATTTTTTCATAAATTAACAAATTATTTGAATGCTAAACAATAAAGTAAGACTGACTCTTTCCAACTAGCACAGTAATTTAAAGAATATAATACTGCACTCATTCACATAGTGTCAGAAACTTGTAGCCAAATGACTTTGATTTGTCCCATTGTGATGGAAATGTTTTCATCTTAGATAGAACCTTCACAAAACATGCTGCAGAAACCCTAGGAAATCTAAAGGATATAACAACATGGAAAAAAAAAATATTCTGGAAGGCTTTTGGTCATAAAAATTGGTCTTTAAAAATACAAAAGCTACTGTAAACCAGTGCTGTTGTTCTTTTTCTTAAATATATTTATTGAAGACATAACACACACAAACAGAAAGATAGAACACAGAAGGAAAACAAACAATTACAAAATTCAATGAATACAAAAATTGGGTCCCAATTTTGAAAGAAAGGTGGCCTACAAATTAATTAAATAAATAAATAAGTAGAAATGGAGATATGAATGCATACACACATGCGCGCACACATTTTTGTATACATTAGAATTTGTATAAAAAAATAAGGCTTCCCCACCTGATAAAGGACAGCTGGCATTAATAAAAATCCCAATCCATACCTCTTCTGAATTAGAAAATGGAGAAAACAAAATATAAATGTAATGTAAACAGAAATGTAGTATAAATGTGATCCAATAATTCTCACTTCAGTCCCCTTAATGAAATATTTAAGTTAAAGATGGAATACCGAAGTAATTGAATTAAAATGAATATGGAACATGATAAATTGAGCATTATACTACAGTCTATAAGGGTTTTCAAGTTTTGAATACATTTTGTACACTTTTGCACATTGGGTAAGAAAAAATAATTGTAATAATAATAAAAAATAAATAATAGTAACCACAGCAACAACAACTACAATTTTTTTGTGTTAGTTTTGTCTTAGGAGAATAGTGGATTTCCATGTACAAAACATTAGAGGTTTTGAAAATCATCCTACACAAAGACCCAAGAAATAGGATGTTCTGAGGGATCATGTACAAATAAAACTGTAATAATAATAATAATAATAATCATAATGGCATTTATTTATAATGCCCTTTACACCAAAGGGTGGAACATCAATATGTAACATCATTTAGATATGAAGAATCCTGTCTTTTTTTTAATTTATTCTTTTGGAGAATTATTACCTGTGTGGAAAAGAAACTATTGATTTGCAAGTGTATGGCTTACAACTGTTGATAACTCATCTATCCTCTCATTTTCTTTTTTGCTACTATTTTTATATCAACTATATTCTAATATTAATTTAATAATAAAGAGATAATAAAAAAAGTAAACCAGTGCTGTTATTCAGTACCTATCTATCAAAGGTGGAGCTCTGAATGTTTAAAGTCCATAATGTACAAAAAGTCAAATTTTGGAGGGTGAAGCTCAGCTGGGTGGAGCTTCTAAAAGGCCCCGCCCACATCCCCGCATAGAAGCTTGGCTGAAAACAGCTGGTGCGCGCGTGCGAGAGAACCAAACATGCTTCCCCCGCCTTCGCTTTTCTGCGTTTGATTGGAAGCGACTCGGCCAGAGCCTTACGTCACCACCGCGGCAGCCAATCGCGGAGGGAAGGGGAGGAGTTCTAAGCTCAGCTGCGGGGCTGCTCGCAGAGGCAGAGGCAGAAGGCGAAGAGGCGCGGCGGGGGAGGGTGGCGCGGCTGGAGGGTGATTGAAATGCCCCAGGGCAGCGAGACGCGGGCGTAGGACGAAAATTGAGGCCGTGAGGCGGGCCTGGGACGTCGCACGAGGGAACTGGTTCCAGGTGAAGGGCATGCGTGCGCTGCATCTGCCCAGGCCGTACCAGTGTAAGGTAATGCAGGGGAGGAAAGCGAATAGCATAGCTTTGGGGAAGGGGGCAGATAAGAGGCTTTTCTTGTACGTTGTTGTTGTTGTTGTTGTTGTTGTGTCCTTTCAAGTCATTTCTGACTTAAGGCGACGCTATCATGGAGATTCCTTGGCAGAATTTGTTCGGAGGAGGGGTTTTGCCCTTGCCTTCCCTGAGGCTGAGAGAGTGTGACTTGCCCAGGGTCACCCACTGGGTATCCATGGCTGGGAGGACGTTGTTGTGTGCCTTCAAGTTGTTTCTGACTTATGGCCCTATCATGGAGTTTCCTTGACAGAATTTGTTCGGAGGAGGGGTTTTGCCCTTGCCTTCCCTGAGGCTGAGAGAGTGTGACTTGCCCAGGGTCGCCCACTGGGTATCCATGGCTGGGTGAGGATTTGAACCCCAGTCTCCCAGTGGCCTAGTCCAGTAATCAAGCCACTAAAGCATGCTGGCTTTCTCTAGGACGTTGTTGTTGTTGTTGTGTGCCTTCAGGTTGTTTCTGACTTACGGCAGCCCTAAGGTGAACCCGTCACAGGGTTTTCTGGGGCTGAGAGTGTGTGACACACCTAGACTTGGGCGCAAACAAAGGGCAGGGAAGCAATTAATTGGGGTGGAGCTGTGGACAACACAAGGAACAGCTTTCCAAACTTTTCATGTTGGTGGCACACTTTTTAGATATGTATCATTTCACAACCCAGTACATTCAGTTTGACTAGCAAACCGGAGGTTAAACTAGCCCCTGGTAAGAGATACAGACATATACACACATTGTAATAACAAAATGTCTGGGGGCACAACATATCTCATATTCATATTTTTAAAAATACATGATTTATAAATAATATACGTTTCCAGGATTGTAGGCGACACACCTACACACTTCAGGCGATGCACTAATGTGTCATGGCACACCGTTTGGAAAGCCCTGGTATAAGGTATTTATTATATGGGAAGTGTCAGGAACAAACCACAGCCACAGTCCTTTGCAGGAAAGCACGGCTTATTGGAACTGTGGTGCTCGGCACTAACTTCAGTGCTCGATCTAAAAGAACAGGATAGAGCAAGACAGTTTAGCCCCAGGCCCTCCCAGGCATTCTTCCCAGACTGATTCTATCTCTGCAGATGTTTTCAAGACCTTGGTGCCAGCCCAGAATCTTCTACATTTGTCTTCAGTACTACTGCTCTAAATCCCATACTCATGGCAGGTACAACTAACTAGGGAGTCATAGAATCATAGAATCACAGAGTTGGAAGAGACCCCAGGGGCCATCGAGTCCAACCCCCTTGCTGTACAGGAACACCCATCAAAGCACTCCCAACAGATGGACATCCAGCCTCTGCTTAAAAACCTCCAAAGAAGGAGACCCTACCACACTCCGAGGCAGACTGCCGGACGGCTCTGACCGTCAGGAAGTTCTTCCTGAGGTTCAAGTGGAATCTCCTTTCCTGCAGCTTGAATCCATTGCTCTTTGTCCTAGTCTGAAGTGAAGATTAGTCTCTGGAGTGAAGATTAGGAAGTGTGATCCGCCATCTAAATAGGGAGTGTAATTTGTGGTGGGCGTATTCAGGTGAACTACCTACAAGTTAGTTCTGTTTGTTTATTTCGTTGTATTTCTAAACCGGCTTTCTCTCAAATTTGGGACCCAAGGTGGCTTCAAACAATAAATATATTTCTACTCATGATCAGGTTGTGTAACAGCTAAATAACAAGTTGCATTAGTGTTCCATCCTCATTTCATGTTGTTGGTTTTTAGAGGTACAAAGTAGCGGACGACCAACTTCCAAGTCTCCATGTAGTCAAATCTTTTGCCTCCTTCCCTTTCCTGCCCTAGATTTCTCATGCAGCCGACAGTGGCCGTCCTTGGCGGTGGTGTGAGTGGTCTTGCCACCTGCTACTACATCGCCAGAAGCCCCCAGGCGCCCAAGGTGAGTGTTTTCCCATCTGTGCCATCATAATTGCATATAGAGTATAAGGACAGAGTAGACCCATGGCTGCCACACCTGTAATGTGACCATGATTTTGTTCATCTGTACAGTGCAACCTGTCACAAAATCGTAAAGCGGTGGGTCGGAAGCTGAATGGATCTGATCAAAATAGAAGGAGATGATGGAAGCCAACCCTCCTTTTTTTTTGTCCTTCAAGGTCATCCTTCTGGAAAGCAGCAGCCGCCTTGGAGGCTGGATCAGTTCCACACGGACAGAGGATGGGGCTGTTTTTGAACATGGCCCTAGAGGGATCCGGCCCACAGGGGCTGTGGGAAAGAACACCCTTCTTATGGTACGTTGGGGATGTGGAAGGGCAGGAAAAGAAATGGCGACAGGGTTGCTAAGAGTTACTCTGGTGTGATAACTGGAGTTCAGACAGCTTGCGTCAAGGCAAAATGTGATTTGGTTTGCCCCGGCTTTTGTGCCTTATGTTTCCAACAACGAAAAGATGCTCACTTCCTTCAGACTTAAGCACATTTGGACATAGTGTTCTGCTACCTGCAACTTGATTTCTTGTTTTTCCTCTTCCTGTTCTAACAGTATAACTTTAACTGCGTTGTTGTGGGTGCTTAGTTCTAGACCTGACAGTCCACTGTTTCTTCTTTTCAATGGTATGTTTTCTTTTCCTGTTTAAAATATGCTATGTGTAATTCTGAAATTCCACAGTTTGCATCATTTCTGCATTGCTGGTGGGGGAAAGGAAGAGCGACACAAAATAAAACCACTGTTATTGTAATCAGTGGTTGGTGCAAATTAAAGACTGTCGTCCACAACATGGCGAAGAATTAATGGGGTTGCAATTTATCCTTAGGTCTCCGAACTCGGACTCGAAGCTGATGTTCTTCCTGTCCGCGGCAACCACCCAGCCTCTAAAAACCGCTTCCTCTACGTTAAAGGGGCCCTGCATAAACTCCCTTCAAGTATTGGGTATGTTGCTTTCCCAGAAAACCTGGAGGTGACTTTAGAATGTGAGCAAATTCTTCTTTCTCTTCCAGCACTGATAATGGTGTTTCTTTTTTTTTGGCGGGGGGTGTCCAGTGACATTGTCCGGACTGTGCCTCCTTTTACCCGTCCTCTGGTCCTGAGTGGTCTGAAAGAACTAATAGCCCGTCGTGGCTCTGAACGAGATGAGACAATCCATGCCTTTGTGAGGCGTCGCTTCGGCCAAGAGGTACCTATGTGCTACATCCTAGCTGTCCTGTAGTTGCTTTAAAAAGCATTGCCTGCTCCAACCTAAGAGGAAAATTTACATTTCTTTCCAGGCCTTGTTCCTTTGCCTTTTTGTAGATACCTGGTGGCTTGCAGAAATCTTCACCTGATTTATTTCTCCATACCAGCCTGCAGCTAAAGACATACAGGCAGGACTAGATAGGGAATAAATTTGGCCACATTTTTTTTCTTTAAGCAGGAGACTGCAATAATAAGAAGAAATAATTTCAGAAGCTATTGTTTTCTTCTGCCTTAATTCTTCTCCCTCTGATCCCCAGTCTTGCTCCAGTGCCGATAAGAGCAGCTTAGAATGTAGCTATTTTGATGCCTGAAGATCTTTATGGCAAGATTAGAAATGTTTTGTGAATTTTTTTCCCTGCTGAGTGACTGTTAAGATCAAAGAAACAGAGAGGTGGGGATGGATTTTTTCCCCCAACTGCCTTAATCGACATTTCTACTTCTTCTATTTGGAGAGAGTGAGGAGGCTGGAAGGGTTTATAGTGAAAGTTGGGCAGTTTGTAGTTTTCTGCTGTTATTTTCCCAGGAGCTGTGAAATTTGGAGAAGCAAGCCAAGGGAAGGATGTCATTGTCCGTGCTTATCAGCTCCCAACACTGCCTGGGAGCAGTTAAAGCATTCTGCTCCACCCTGTTATCTCTCATAACTCCTGTCCCCCTTGGTATAGTTGGGGCACCCATTTCAGGGGTTAAAATGTGCATGGGAAAAGTTGGGCTGTGGTCCATTGTAAAACTGAAAAGCTTTGTACTCTTCCTAGTGTCATGGTTGGCTAGTTGGGAACCTTACGTTTTTGGACTACAGCTCCCAGTGTCTCTATCCAGCATGTTGGCTGGAGGTACTGGGGCCTGTAGTCTGAAAAAAGTGACATTGCCCAACTCTGCTTGGAGCTATTATTTCATAGGCTTGAGTCCCATGTTCTTGATTTCCATAGCTGGCCGACATTGTGATTGACAGCCTCTGCCGAGGGGTGTTCGCTGGAGACTGCCGGGCGCTGAGCATGCGCTCCTGCTTCCCGGCGCTGTTCCAGGCCGAGCGGATGCACCGTTCTGTCATCCTGGGCATGGCTTTTGGTGGAGGTGAGGCCTGGAAGGAAAGCAGGAGAGAAGAATGCTCTGTCAGGGTGGTTGAGCTCTGTCTGGACTGTCTGCACTTCACAGCACTGCAGAGCAAAAGCAGACACTCAGTGTGAACAGAACAAACTGAAGAGTTCTGGTCTAGCATTCTTTCTTGACAGGCTTAATTTCTGTATGCAAGATGTTTGTTCTTCCTCCCACCCACTCAACTTGGTAATACAGTCAGCCCCCCACATTTGTGGATTTAACTTATGGATCTGATTATTTGCAAATTTCTCTGACCCCCACCTCCAGTCCTCCTCTTCCTCCACTAACTTCTGCTTGGCCAGCTAAGGGTGGCTTGCTGCCTCCTATGTTCCTTCTTAACAAATGCCCAAGTATTTACTCCCAAAAAATTGGTGGTAGCCTGCCTTTCCAAAGTTAACCTTAAGGCAGAGGTACGGGATCCAGGAGAACCACTGTGCTGTAGTGGCTTGAATGTTGGACTATGACTCTGGAGACCAGAGTTTAAACCCCTGCTCTGCCAGGGAAACCTACTAGGTGATCTTGGGCAGGTCCCACTCTCTCAGCTTCAAGGAAGGAAAAGGCAAACTCCTTCTGAACAAATCTTGCCAAGAAAACCCCAGGAGAAGGCCATCCTAAGTTGGAAATGATTTGAGGGTACACAACAACAAGAGGACTTGTGGGCCTCCAGACCTTGCTGTACTGTAGCTGGAAGCTTGCCCCCTTTTTAAATGCGAAAAAATTATAATGTTGGCTAGAAAATTCCTGGCTGGAAGGTTTTGAGGGGGGCGGAAGGCCATATAACATAGAGATGGAAAAGATAGTACTCATGAAACATACCAGAAAAAGGGTAGGGATCACACAGCTGATTTGTATTTTACAGACAACTCATCAAAGCTTGGGCTGTACTGAAGTAATGTTACTGTATTAATACCTTGATATGTGTTGAATATGTTCTGTGTTTTGCATATTATTAAATATAAAGTTTAAAAACATGAAGGAAAATTGACTATATGCGTATTTAAATCTAGCATGTTAGCAACAGCACTAAACTTCATGCTTTCTCTGGTGCTAGATCTCTTCAGTGCAGAGAAGTTTGGGGCAAACAAATACTGTTTCCCCTGCCTGCCTCCATGAGGAATAGGTTATTGCCGCTGTTCCTCAGTGAACTGTATGCAGTGGAATGTATTCCTCGCCACTGAAAGGGTGGCCATAAAGTCTGAATTCTTTATTCACACAATTTAAATTGAGCAAAACTGTGCATAAATTTAAGCTGCTCCACCTAAATATATAAAAGCGAGAGGAATTGTCCGTTGAACTTCTGTGTGCTGTCCAGCTGTAGAAGGAGTGCATTTTTTCTACATTTCTGGCTCTCAACTATTTTCCTTCTAGGAAAAAGCAATCTCTTCGATTCCCCACTGATCCGCAGGGCCCAGGAGGGGCGCTGGAGTCAGTGGTCCCTGCGTGGTGGCATGCAAACCCTCCCTGAAGCTTTGGAGGATTTCTTGAGGCAACGTGGGGTGGAGATCCACTGTGACACTCCTGTCAGGCAGCTCGAAAGAACAGCATCTGGCTCCTGGCGGGTAAGTCAGTTGCAAGGAAATAGGATGGGTGTCATGTACTGGCTGACTCCAGTTTGGCTTAGAGGTTCCCAGAAGCTTTATTTAGGAACAACGAAGTACAGTCATCCCTCCGTATTCATTAGGGTTAGAGGCACAGGACTCCTGTGAGAGTGGGAAAACTGTGAACAGCTCTAGGCCCTCCCAAATCATATTTAATACGCAAAAAGTATGATCACCATATTCAACCCACTGTGGATTCCTTTTGAGGCATCAGGATTCCTTCCTAAGGTAGAAGTGGGTGGCTGATGGGGCTTACTACTCCCTCCACAGCTGCCCCACACCATTTTTAAGGGGAACTTGCAAGCCCTCATTCGCAGTTTCTCGGTCTCATGAGGCTTGCAGTCCCTATTAAAGCAAACCTCAGGACATTACGCTGTCCAGGCAGCGGCTGGCGGAGGAAAAGGCACTGTATGGGCAGGAGAACAAAGCCAGCCTGACAGTGAGTTTGGAGTGAACCTTTGTGGACGAAGAAACCGTGGGTTCAGGAGAAGGAACTGTGGGTGTGTCTAGGAACAGAGGCCAGCCATCAAGACCCCTGGAGCTTTGGCTTACTTTTTTGAAAAGCTGAGACCAAAAATGCCGGAAGTGAGGACATGTCAAAACAAAAGAATCTTAGGAATAGCAGTTCTGGATCTCTTAAGTCTGACATCTGAGAATTTGTGGAAGGTTGAATGTCTTGTTTTGAAAGAGCCAAATAAACTTTTAGTCTGTGGTGTCTTCAGTTTTTAGCTGGGCAGTGGCAGGATTGAATGCTATCATATGTAAAGATGTTGCTGTTATGTGCTTTCAAGTCATTTCTGACCTGTGGCAACCCTAAAGTGAACCAATCATGAGGTTTTCTGGAGCTGAGAGTGTGTGACACACCTAAAGTCACCCAGTGGGTTTCCATGGCCAAGCAGGGAACTGAACCCTGGTCCTGAGAGTTGTAGTCCAACTCCATGCTGGCGCTCTCTATAAAATTAAATCCCTACAAATGGAAGCCTAACATTTCAGGATGAAGGCTGACCTAGTGATGTACTTGATTTCTGTTTCTAGGGAATGTTTAGTAGAGAGAACTATTCAGTTGTACGAGCGGCCTGAAGGCGATGCACAGGTTGTCTATCTTTCCATGAGAACAGGGCCATAATTGGGGCTCAGAAGACCTTCCTTGTGATCCAAGACAGAAGTTAAGATACCTCAGTGGCCATCCTATCTGGGAGGAGCAAGGCTAACACCGGTTGTGCTTTTCTCACTTAGATAGCGCTAGAAGACGGCAGTGTGGAGGCAGATCATGTGATTAGTGCTTTACCAGCCAAAGGTAAGAAGGATCAGAAATTTCTGTTGAATAAAGGAGTAGTCGAAGTGCCAGTATGAGCACAGGAAGTACTGTGCAGCCTTCTGCTTAGCTTCTGAGGTTTAACAGGCATGGTATGTTCAGTTTTAGCTGTGGAGTCTGAGAACTAGGAACTTGAATTCTTCAATTTCCATACCAGGTTCCATACTTGTATGAAGTGCCTCCACAGAAAGCATGTGATCTGATTTTAGGATTATTCAACTCTGATTCCAAAGCCTTCCTCCATCTCCATGCCACTGTGTAATAAAACCAAAGTCTGTTGCTGGAGTTCTGATCCCAATGGAGCCAACGCGACCCACTAGAAAGAAAGAATTGCTGATGGGTGAGGAAAGACACCCCCTCCCACCAGCAGCCTAGTTATAACTGAACATGCTCATTGGACAGAGAAGCCTGAGCATACATTGGCTATAAGCAGGAAAATTCGGACAGGAATGAATGGAATATTATAGAAAAGGGCATGTCTAGCAGCTTAGACTCGTAAGCAGCGCTTGGAGCGCTTCCCCATGTTGCAGTATAGGTGGCCCTCCTCATTTGCTAAGGTTAGGGGCACAGGACCCCTGAAAAAGTGGAAAACCACAAATATCAATGTGTGTGTGTGTCTGTCTGTCTGTCTGTGTCTGTGGGAAAAGGGCTGAGGCATGCTGGGAAGAGCGGGTTCCAGACCAGGTCAGGTGAGGGGAGGGGGAGGAAAAAGGTGAGTCAGTGTGATGGCCCCTATACTTCCTCTCTCTCGCCCATCTCTTTCCTTGGGTGTGTGGAGTGGCATCGGGAGAGGGTTTGCGGTGCTGAGAAATTGGGCCTTAGCTGTCCAGAGGAAAAGGGGGAGGACCAGAGGCAGGTTTTTTTAAAGGGCTGCATGACCTGGTTGGAGAGGGAAGATTCCCCCAGGAAATTGCTGACTGAGATGATGGAGGTTGGAGAAACTCACAAATAATCAAATTTATGATCATAAAGTGAATGCCACAAATGTGGAGAGTGGACTGTATAGTGTTAATGATACAAAATAAAACGCAAGTGCTTTTCAGTCCTTCTCATTCTGTGGTTATACAAATCTGTTAATGAGCTTCTCAGATGCATTGCATCCATCTCGTGCCTAGAGCCAACTGTATTTTGTTTTCAGGTCCCGTGTTATTACGAGAGATGGCCTGGGGGGACTCATTCTACAGAGTCTAAAATATCCATCAAGGATTTCAGCCTCGCCTGCAATTTTTTTTTTCCATTTCTGTTTTCAGTGCTTGCTGCGTCACTTCCCAGCTGGGCTGAGCCACTTGCTCGCGAGTTGCTGAGCATCCAGGCTGTTTCTGTAGCAGTGGTCAACCTGCAGTATGAAAATGCAACACTCCCTGTTATGGTAAGAAGCTGTCCTGAGGCTTCCTCCTCCTCCGGCAAAGGGGATGCTTGGTATTGTAGTCCACACAGGAACTGTTCCTGTGTTCTAGACACTGTGTTTATTCAGAACAGCCATAGGCAAGAAGTAAAAGTGCGAGAGAGAAAAAGCATCATTTGTTTTTTCCTGCCAGCTTTGTTGTGCTTCGAAAGGGGTGGGAAGCCTGACTGGTTGGATTTCTGGCTGTTGCTCAGTTACTAAAGGCACTAGATCTTTGCCATGTGAAAGATGATTGCTGGTTTAAAGGGATGTCTGTCCCTGGCTGTGCCCAGACTGACAGGTACTAGATTTGAGGCAGGACTTTATCCAGAGCAGCTGACATACTGCTTTTATTTTTCAGTGGATTTTTAACATTAAAATTTCTTTGACATTCTTCAAAACAGAATTACAGATAAAAAATTCTAACTGCTTTTCTCAGGTAAGATCCAGTCATTCCTTCATCTCCAAGGTCATTATCTCTTACAGGGACTATAGGCAAATGTACTTTTTGCCATGTTTTGCAATATTTTTACAATGTTTTCTGAAGAATGCACTGGAGTACATCAAGAATAAGATACAAATTTCCCAATTCTGTATAAAATGTGTTATGTCTTTGTCTGTCGTCTTTCACTGTTAGAGAACCAGCATGTTTTGCTGTGATGGCACCCTCATACAACTTGAATAAATTCTGTTTGGGTTTGGATTTATGCTGGAGGCAGGGAATGTGTGGTCCTCCAGAGGTTCTTGGACTGCAGACCCCATTAGCCTTCCCTGATTGGCTGTGCTTGTTAGGACTGGTGGGAGTTGTAGTTTAACAACATCTGGATGGCTATGTATTCTCCATCCCTGTTTTATATGGTTTGTATCAGAACTTGCCATGTTGAAAAAGCTTCAATGATACCAGTCCATTTCTAGGCAGAATATAAAGGGCTGATTGTGACCTTTAATGCCCTGTTCGGCTTGGGTTGGCACTGTTGGAAAGACCATATCTCCTTACGGGAACCTGTCCAAGTTTTAAATTTTTTTTTTTTTTTAGTGCTTAATACCAAGTTTTATTTAATGCCAGTTACAGACTCCCCCACATGCACAAAACAGGTAATGATACAGAGCCTTTTAACATGCTGAGTAGCCGGCTTTCGTCACAAGCTAAACAAAATACACTTGGACATGGCTGGAGAAGTCAGGATGGAGCCATGACTTCCAGGCTCAGTCGCTGGACTCACCCAGGGTGAGGCGGTCAAAGAGGTATTCACCCAGGCCATTCTCACTGGCACGCACACGCTTCAGGGAACCTGTCCGAGTTTTAAGATCTTTGGCAGAAGGCTTTCTCTCTGCCCCTCCGATATCACAGCCTTCTCAGTGACTGCTTGCAGATTGTGAAACCTCCCCTTCACAGGGGACGTTTGGTTGGCCCTCTCTCTCCTTTCGTTTGTCTGGCAAGCTACAACATTTTTATTCAGGTAGGCCTTTGGTTGAAAATCCACGTAATGAGTGGGCCTACTGTATTTTTTTTTCAAGACCTGGCTGTTCCTTCCAGAATCGTTATAGTGACACAGAAATAAATACCATGAAACGGAGCCTGTTATGTACTTTTGACCTTCCTTTGCTCTAGGGTTTTGGACACCTGGTTCCGTCTTTTGAAGACAGCTCCTTACTTGGCATTGTTTATGACTCAGTTGCATTTCCTGAACAGGATGGATCCAGCGGGCCTTCTACTCGCCTCACAGTAAGAACTGGTTTCAAGGAAGAGATATATTCTTTGAGGTTTCCCCTTTCCTCTCTTGTAGGATTCTGAAGTGTGTTGGTCCCGTGGGCACGTTTGGAACAATGTCTAATAGGCCTGAAAAAGTTATTTATGGGGCGGGGGGGCGGCCAACCACCAAGCAAGATGGCTCATTAGTGGCTTTTTTCTTTACCTGTAAGACTTAAGATGTAAGAGATGACAGAAATTTTGATATCTTCCTGATGTTTTGATATTTTCAGTGTTTCGTTTCTAGCTAAGTTGTTGTTTTCTCTCTCTTCCCATATTTTTTTTCTCCATTTCTCTCTTTTTTGCATGATAATTTCCCTGTCTTTCTTTCTTTCTTTCTCTCTCTCCTTTTTTAAAAAAATCCTTTCCATATTTTTAATCTGCTTCACTCCCTGTGTTCATAGTCTCTTAAACATTTAGTAAATGTCTTGTTGCAACATCCTAGTAAAATTCTAAGTACAGTGTGCTCGCTGCATATGTGGGGGATCTGTTCCAGGAACCTCTGCATAAAACAAACAAAGTGGATGTTAGTGTACCGTTACCTTCAGCAGATGCGACGTGAACACATGCCCATTGTATCCATTGACAATAATGGACGTGAGGCTTCGTGCGACCTCAGGTTCATGTATGCAAAGTTGTACCAAGCGGTGTAAACCTAGCAACAGACTAAATATAAAATAGCTGCAGAAGACATTGCAAGGGATAGAAAAGAAAATGCTACTGTTTTCCACTGATTGCTGAGAGTGTCCTTTTTGTTATTTTGTGTATGTGTGTGCTTTTCTGTATAAAACAAAATTTGAAAAAAAAAACCACCTTATTTTGGGAGGCAGGGTGCTTTTAAAAAAAGTGTTTATGCCGCTGTTACTTTCCAACAGAGTTAGTTATTATCATTTGCTGATAGCCTGCAGATATTATGTTGCATATTATAATGGTTGTGTTTTCCTGTACTCCACTCTGAGAGCTTTGCTTTGAAAAGCAGCTTAAAATTACTTTAACAAAACAAGATCTCATTTGGAGGAGAGACTTGGGTTCAAGTTTCCAGTATTGACAGTTCAAAAATGGCTACTGTTGCAGATGATGGGGAATCAAAGCTTGGAAATAGTTACTTTTTTAGTACTAGCCATGCTGGCTGAAAGATTCTTACAACTCTAGTCCACATAAGTAACTATTCCAAGCTCTGGGAAAGACCTCAACCTTCCTTCCCACTGTCTGAAACCCTGAAAATAGATGCTGCCAATTGGAGCAGGCAATATTGGAGAAGTTGGACCTATAGTTACTTCGTATGTTCCTCTGCTTTTCAGGTGATGCTGGGTGGCGCATGGTTCACACCGGGGCTTGGTGACCCTGATACAGTCTCCCACGCTGTATTGCTAAGACGTGCCGAAGCAGCTGTCAAAAAACATCTCGGACTATCTGCAAAGCCCTCTCGGGCCATTGTCAAGGTACACAAGGTACGTACTCTGTAGCAACAAGACAGAGAGAGAATGATTTGTTTTTGCTTTGCAATCTTTTTTCAAACTCTTGGCCCAGACATGTTATCTTTATGAAGTTAAAAAGCAGTGGGTTGGCCAAGAACCACAGCGGTTTGAGCATTGCAGTGGGGCTCCGGGGGATGGAAATCCACTGGGTGACCTTGGGCAAGTCCACACTCTCTCAGCCCAAGAGGGAGGCAGTGGCAAACCTCTTCTGAGTTAATATTGGCAAGAAAACCAATTAAAATACAGTTGCCATAAGTCTGGAATCAAGTTGAAGGAATATAATAACAGCAGCAGAATGTTGGATTGGGTTGACCGAGCAAGTGTGAACGACAAAAGAGAGACAAAATAGATTAGATTGTCTGGTGATATTTTGTCAGCTGTACCTTGTCTGTGTTGTGTTTTGAGTATGGGTTTATTCTGATGGTGTGTGTTAACTGACGGAGGCTGTCCTCTTAATGCATACACAGTTGCAGAGCAGATGGAAAATTCATATATGCCTGCCTGTAACCTGAGATCTGCTGGAGGGGCTCTCTGTTTCCTGCCATTGTGAGCGATGCTCCATGTGAGGACATGGGAAAGGGCCTTTTCAGCTGTGGCATCCCAGTGGTGAAAGCCCTCCTCTTGGGAGGCCTGCTGGCACCAACATTGGTCTCATTTTGGTACCAAGTTAAAATCCGGCTTTCTACAAAAACCCTTTGGGTCCCAATGACTTCAGAATACATTGTTTCAACTGCAGTATTTAAAATTATGCAGTGCTTAATGTATCTTTAGAATGTTTAAATTATGCTTCATTGTTTTCAGTGTTTGTTGTCTTACATTTCAGTTTAGTCCACTTGATTTTATTGTAAGCTGACCAGAGTTCTTGAGATATGGGGCAGGATGGAAATATGGGAAATAAATAAAAAACAGTAAATCAATACAGTAAAATAGGAAAGCTCCAGACTTTTCCACTTGTCTTTTTAGCTCCCTTTTCTAGGAACGTTGGGTGTTGGGGTAAAGAGTGTGCGAGTCCTTTAATCCTTTCTGTTTTCGCAGGCTTGCATCCCACAGTACACACTTGGTCACTGGAAACATATAGGTATGCTTTGTGAACTTCTAGCTGGAACAAATGAAGTGTTTGTAAGGATGGAAAGAGCTTGTATTCAGATGCAGAGCAACTGATACAGTGTGATTCCCATCGCTGTCTCTTAGACTGAGTCCTTGCCAGTTATCAGCTAATCTGGATTTAGTCTGGGATCATTTTCATCAACTTCTGAGTACCTGAGTGCCCAACTCATGATGGTGTTTAAAACAGATAGGTAGAGTTAATATCAGCATTCCACTTAAGCATTCTTAAGTATTGGAAACCCATTATATTTACATGGGAAATGAGCAGGCTCTTTGGTACTATTTTGGGCTATTTATTATATGTGGATCTATAGCTATACAAAATATACATTCCCCTTCAGGGAGAAATGCAGACGTGGCCTCCTCTTCTTCCTGTCAACATGTCTGGTTCATTTTTATAAAGCCATGACTGGTAGCCACATGGCCATAAACCAGAGAAGTTGGGCAATGGTTTCCAAAAAACCTAAGCAGTATCCTCATAATCTGCCATAAATCATGAGCTTTTAGTGTTGCCCCCCAAAATTGGATTAACAGATGTTTCTTCTCTTCTCTCTAGAGAATGCAGCCACTTACCTAATGCAGCAAAAATTACCTCTCAGCCTGGTGGGGGCTTCCTATGAAGGTGTGTCGGTCAACGACTGTATCGCCAGTGCTCGGACTGTGGTGGGGAAGCTTCTCGGCCAGTCTTGAGAGAGAGCATCCTTTTTTTCATCCTTCATCTTGGGATTTCTTGTGCCAAGGAGTTCCTCTCCTTTGCTTGAGAGTGGCTAGATTTCTGGCCTGCTGCCTTCTTAGGAGAAGTTCCTCATTTGATGTGGTTTCTAAAAGATGGAGAGGTATTTCTGGGGCCATTGCTTGGAACAGAAATATCTTGTTTTCCCTCTTTTTCTTGTTTGGAGTGTAAGTTTGGGAGTGGGGGAAAATGTGGCTCCTCAGAGCATATAGTGGAGCTTTCTGGGCTAGCAAGGGAACTTCACCTAGATGGAGCCTTCTTGAGAATGGCAGGCTGGGCTTGTCTTACTGCCAAACAAGTGGCACAAGGAAAGAATTGCCTCAGGCTTGTTGGCTCCCTCCTCTTGTCACTGTTACAGTGCTGTTCAAAAAAGCAGAGGTAAGCCGTGTTGGCTGTGGCAAAAAAAACTGAAGTCAGTATTATGGTCATGCCTTTTTATTAGAGCACCCAAACCAAAAAGAGTATGCAGGCTTTTGAAATCTTCAGGTCTCTTCATCTGGTGGGATATTTGAAAAAGCGGTCTGGGAGGGGAATGAAACTTGATCTTACAGTCCTGTTTGTTATCGCAGGTATTGAAGAAAGGTCTGCTGATGCTGAAACAGTGCTCACTGGGTGTTAGGGCTGCCAGAGAGAAAACTGGAGAAGGCTCCTGTGCATTTAATGGCTGGCTAAAGGAGAGCCAGTGTAGTGGTTTGAGCATTGGACTGTGACCCTAGAGACCAGGATTCAACTCAGCCATGGAAACCCACTGGGTAATCTCGGGTGCATCACACACACTCAGGCCCAGAAAATGCCACGGTAGGGTCACCTTATGGTCACCATAAGTCAGAAGTGAAGGCACACTTCAAGAAGAGGGAATTTCAGCACGTGTTGCTTGTCACGCAACCAGGTAACAAGGCCCACTCAAATTTTCTCTTCTACCTGTTATGTGTGCAGGAGCTCTCTCTAGTTCTCAGTACTAGCAATCCTGGTTGCAATATTGTTTCCTAGGCTCACTGGAAATGGAAAGAATAAAAAAAAAATGATTCTCTGTTTTTAAAATACGAAGCTCCACAATAAACTTGGAACCATATCTGATCTGGTGGAAATTGTGTCCTAGTTTCAGTTGAAGATGTGGAGGAAGGGGTTGAGCTAATACCTTCTACAGCCTGGATCAGTGTCCTATTATCCGTGGAATGAAGGGGAGTGGCCCTTTTCTTATTGATGTGAAACCTAGGTCACTAGTGTATTAGCATCCATTAAAAAAGAAAAAACACAACTAAAATTGGTTGGGTATGATACATTCTGTACTCTGCACTGTGGTCAGTCAGATGAGAACACAAGGCCTGAAAACTATAGCCCAGTTCAGCCACAAAGCTGAACAAAAGTTTGTGAGAGGTGTGTAGTTTGTTACCCTCCATTCAAATACCCATCAGCCTTAGCCAGCATCACTAAAGATAAGCAGCGATGTAACTTGCAGTTCACCAAGTTAGAAGTCTACACACTATCCCCCTGCTTGAGACTGTTTAGAGCTGAGCTGACTATAGCCAGTCCTCCACATTTGTGGGTTTGACTTTCATAGATTTGGTTACAGTCAGCCCTCCACATTTGCAGGTTTCACTTTTGCGAATTTGATTATTCACAGGTTATTTGCTGTCACCTCTGCTGTCTCCCTGTGCCATTTTTATAAGGACTGCAAGCCTTGTGACGAAGCTCGTAAGTCCTTCTTAAAAATGGTGTGGGGCAGCAGTGGAGGCGGCTGTAAGCCCCACCAGCCCCCCACTTCTGCCTTGGGAAGGAACCCTGATGCCTCAAAGGAATCCACAGTGGGTTGGATATGGTGATCAGACTTCTTTGGTGTGTTAAATATGGTTTGGGAGGGTCTAGAGTTATTAATGTTTTTTGCACTTTCATGGGGGTCTTTGGCCCTTACCTTAGCCAGTGTGGAGGGATGACTATTTACATGTTTCTCCAACCTCCCCCCCAACCGGCCCGGTGCCTTATTCCAGGGAGACCTCTCTCAGCTGCTCTGATCAGGCCATGAAGCCCTTTAAAAACTCGCCTCTGGTCCTCTTCCTCCTCCTCCTCTACGAGCCATTCCCTGGCCGGCCTAGGATGGATCACAGCCCCGTTTCTGAACACCACAGACCCTCTCTTGATGCCCCCCACACACACCCAAGGAAGGTGATGGGTGAGAAAGAGAGGAAGTATAGGGCCACCAGCCTCCTTTCTTCTTTCCCTGACCTGGTTTGGACCCTGTTCTTCCCACCATGCCTTGCTCCCCTTCCCACTCACACACTTTGACATTAGTGTTTTTTCCATTTTTTGCAGGGGCCCTGCCACCCATAAAGGCAAAGAGACAGTGACCAAAACAATGGCTTTAATCCATGGACAATTTTATTTTATTTTAAAAAAATCAATTATCAAAAGTGGGAAAGGGGACAGCAGCATCTACAGCAAGAGAGAACTCCATAAATAGAATAAATAGCTACACACCATTGGCAGAAAACTAGATTGTGAGACGCACGTGTGAAGTGAGAGGTATGCTGGGAGGGGGAGAGAGGAAGAAGGGCAGGCTGGGGCCAGCCCCAAGGGAAAGAAGTCCTGGAAGGCAGCAGCATAAAGCTACAACTTCTATTTCTGTCAAGTATACAACCCCTACTTTCCAGCATTTTTGGAGTGGTAGTGATGGTGAGCTAGAAAACTCAACAGTTCAGCTTTCTCACTATTCTCGATCTGTCCATGGAGGCCTTTTCCAGCCCAAAATGTGGCTGTTAGTCCCTGGAGTATTTGGTGGCAGATGTGGAGTTGAGTCTACAGCATTAGGGAGGTTATTGCTCCAGAGCAGAAAAGTACACAGGCCCCCAAATTAATTGCAACAGCTTGGCAAGTACTTTTTGCTGGGCTCTAAAAAATAATAATAAAGTTTCAGCATCAAACTAGGCTCAGTTCTGGAAGCCAAAGGCACTGAACAGAAGCACAGCCAATGCCAGCCCTACAGTCCAGTGCACTTGGCGAAGTCAGTGCTTGAATTGCACTTGGTTTGCTGCTCACTGGACTGTGTCAGCCCCAGAAAGAAGCTGGGACCATTCCTCTTTCACAGACATCAAGTTTACTGCAGGACCTTCTCCGTGCAAAATTCTCTCAGGTTAAGACCAGGTGAATTGTGAAAATTTGGATGCGAACAGGGCAAAATCAAGAGCAGGGCTGACTCCAAACCGATCTGCTCAGTGGCCAAGCCCAATACATATTTTAAAAAGAAATGGGGTTCAGAATGAAGTCTCGCTAAGCCATTCAGGTCCTCTTGAAAAATGTCTGTGAAGAAGTCATTTAGCAGCTGTTGGGGGGCAGGTCCAGAACCTCCCTCCTTTTCCAAACCATCCAAGAGGAAGCAGGAGGCAGGTTCCAATTTGGGACAGCGTGAGGTCAAGGCCTTTGCAAGAACTACACACTTTTGCATGTGTGGAACCTGCCTTGGTGCAGAGGTGGGGGGAGGATAAGTGCCCCCATTCATTCACAGACAACTGGCTTTTCCCTATAATTCGGGCCCCTGCGCAACACACTAACTTCAAGTCAACTTTGCTACCTTTTGAAAAGTGTATATAGAGATTTCCCCCTGTACCGATTAGTGGGATACAACCCTGACCCAAACTGTACCAGGCACATGGTTGTGAGGGTTACTCTTGCGCAGGAAGCCAGGCCTTGGAGCAGCAACCAAGATTTCCTATCTGCGGAAAGGTAGAGCCCACCAGTGAGGGGACAAAACATGGAGAACATTCTCAGCGGAGCTTCACAGCTGTTCCGTCTCTCCCACACTGGGTCTCTCTGCTGGCCAGATCTGTCAAGTCAGCTTGCCACACAGAAGAAGAGTCCTGCAAAGGCCTTTGGGCCCCAGAAGTAGTGCAACTCCTACAATTGGTTCTAGACACAGGGGCCTGGCAGTGGCTCAGAGTGCTTGGGCTCACCCTCTTTAGCTTGCAGTTTCTCAACCAGTATGATTGCCTGTTATCTTCCAGTGTGTCATGTCTGAGTGAGGGCCCTCGGCCAAATTTCTAGAAGAGCCCCCCTCAGCACCCCCAGCACTGCGTAGCTGTTTGTCTTCTCGATTCTCTGCAGCGTGCTTTGGAACCAGCAGGCTGGGTGCAGCCTCGACCGAAGTTCCAGTGTTACTGACAGTTGCATTGGGGGATCCGCTCCCTTCTTTCTCTGCTACGGGGCTTGTTTTCAGTTTCTCCGATTTTGGAGCCAGGGAGTCCTTTCCTGCATCCAGCAGAGCCTGGATGGTTCCAAAGGGCACATCGCCCCAACCCATTGCCTGGGACAGCTTGGCAAAGGGAGTCTTGCGTAACATCTCTTGCCGGAAGTCGTGGTTGCTGCCGCTTTGGTAGTTTCGCCCGCTGAGGCTGGGCAAGGAGCCCTTGCCGCCCTTGGTGACTCGAGGGTTGGTGCCAATGTCCGCTGTGATGTTCGTGTAAAGGGGGAGCAGTTCCTTGGACAGGAGCGTGTATGTGAGGGAGTTCATGCCATCCTGAGTCCAGGCCCGGTGGGTCCTGATCAACAGATCAAACCTGAAAGAGGAGGAGAGCAAGAGATGTACAGGGCAGCCAACGAAACAGAGAATGAAGATTTCTCCCACTCCCATAGAGCCCAGAGCCACACTTTCTGTTGTATGCAAGGAAGCGACTGCAACACAGAAACACGACTGCAGCACACACACAAAAATTAAGACAAAGAAGGAGAGCCATGGGCTACAAACCGCACACAGGTTACCCTTAATATTTTTTAGAACCAAGCACTCTGAAAAGTGCTGGGTTGCAAGCTGCCTCACTCCCCAGCACTGGCTATAGAAGAAGTCCAATAACATTCCTCATTCTTGTCTTAGAAAAGTCTGTGAGCCCACCTCTGGTCCAGTCAGCACTGAACTCGGCAAGTACAAGTCCTTGTTTTAAATCTACCTGGTATCTTTTAGATGATTTGGACTTCACTCCCGTCAGCCCAGCCAGCATGGTCAATTGTCAGAAATTCTGAGAATTGTAAGCCAAAACATCTGGGGTAGGACTGGGTTGGGGATTCAGAAAAAAAATTACCAGATTCATTTTTTTTTAATTCTAAGTATATGTCTTTTGAGAGTCAGCATGGTATAGTTGTTCTGAGTGTTGGACTACAACCCTGGAGACCAGGGTTTGATTCCTCGCTCAGCCACAAAAACCCACTGGGTGACTTCGGTGTGTCACACACTCTCAGCCCCAGAAAGTCCTGTGATAGCTTTGCCATAAGTTGGAAACGACTTGAAGGCAAAGACCACCAACAATAAGTCTTTTGCTTCACAAACAACTGGTAGATCTTGGAAGTTCTGCTCAAAACCAGATTAGATCCAGGTAGTGAGTTGAGCCTCCGCCACTAGGCAAGTGGGTTTTGGAGTCACGTCACTGTCTAACGTTGAAAGCTGTCCAATGCTACAGGATGGCTTAATTTGTACTTGTGTCTTCACTTGATACTTTTTGCATTACTCGGCAGTTAGAGGTTGGGAAAAAAGTACGAAGGCTAGGAAAGGATTGGAAGAGTGCATTTTCCACTGTTACTAGTTTTGCACAATTCTCCTGGCTATGGCGGCAGGGATGGGTCTTGCTTACCCACTTTGAGAACCCTGGCAGAGCTCAGTCAGTGTCACTGGTTGGTGTCCAGTTACAGGGACAGAACCTTCTCCAATCCTCCCCCCTCTGGCCCCATTATGCTGCGTGTTACAAGATCTTGGCCTATCTGTGCTTCATTAGATGCATAAGCAGCCCCACATTAGAATCACAAGAGTTGAGCCACTGAATCCAACCCCATTCTGCCACGTATGAATATGCTATCAAAACATTCCCAACAGATAGCCATCCAGCCTCTGTTGAAAAACCTCCAAAGGAGGAGACTCCACCACACTCCAGGGCAGCAGTGTATTCCACTATCAAACTGTCTTATGGGCAGGAAGTTCTTAATGTTAGATGGAATCTCTTTTCCTGAAGTTTGAAGCCATTGCTCCTTGTCCTAGTCTCTGGAGCAGAAGAAAACAGGCTTGCTCCACCCTCCATATGACATCCCTTCATATATTTGAACATAGCTATCACATCATCCCATAGCTTTCCCTTCTCCAGGCGAAACATCCCCACTCCTCGTGATTTCCAGGCCTTCCACCATTTCAGTTGCCCTCTGGACATGTTCCAGCTTGTCAATATCCTTCCCAAATGGTGGTGCCCAGAACTGGGCACAGGTCGGTTGGATGAACATACCTGTGTGGGTTCTCCTCATTGCCTTTGTCTCCCTTATGCTTCACCATCTTGTAGTGCCCAACAGAAACAGGAGGCCGCGAGATCTTCATGCCGGCCAGGCGCACTCTGGGAAAAGCAACAATGCAAGTCATGCGTCAGGGCATTCCCAGGCTAGCTGTGCCCTGGCTCCCCACCTCACCACAGCCGACTTCTTTGGTAAAAAGAGCTGCCCTTGCCCTGCCGTGAGGTCAGGGACTCCCAGCCTACCAGATGGCCCTGGGCACTTCTCCCTTTTTTTTAAAATGACTTTTCTACACACTGGCATTTGAGAAGGCGCTAAGAGCAGAAATAAACTGTCTGAACCAAAGCTGCCAGTCTTTCTCCCCACTCAGGTCTTTCCACTTAGGCCTGAGCCAAGACAAAAGAAAAGAATTTAACTGCTTTCCCTCCCGAGGAAGAAGGAACAGTTGCCATGGCAATGAATGTACAATCTTTGCCGAATTCTTCAAACAGGCATGACCAAGAGGCAAGGGAAAAGAGAGCAAAATTTGGGCAAATAAGTCAGAAAAAAAAAAAAAAAAAACCCTACATTTTTCACATTTTGTTAACCAAGTCTTCTTCCCTTGTCTCTCAATCCTTCTGAAATTGTCTGTTACAGGATAATTTTAAGATGGTACATTGCAGGAATTTGTCACTATTATGATTATCAGCCCCCTTTTTTCCCCCTGTAACGTGCCCCATCTACTGAGAGACACACATGTGTACACGTAGTATGGTTGTTCAAGTGCTGGACTAGGATTTAGGACATCCAAGTTTTAATCCTTCCTGAGCCATGAAAACTCACTGGGTTGACCTTGGATCAGTTTCTCTCCCTCTGGTGTTCTCCCACATGGAATGGTTGTGTCAGCCCTAGCCAACATAGCCGATGGTGAGGAATGCTGGGAGCTGCAATCCGAGAATGCTGGAGGGGGAACACTGTTCCTACTCTGCTCAATGACACTGTAGAGAAGCTACCCCAGGCTTGTTACCGTCTAGATCAGTGGTTCTCAACCTGTGGGTCCCCAGATGTTTGTGGACTTCAGCTCCCAGAAGCCCCAGCCACTATGGTCAATGCTCAGGGCTTCTGGGAGCTGAAGTCCAAAACATCTGGGGACCCACAGGTTGAGAACCACTGGTCTAGATGTTTTGAGCAATGCCCATCATCCCCAGTCAACTTGGTGGGAGGGATGGGAGTTGTGGTCCAACACATTTGGAAGGTACCAAGAAGGGGGCAGCTGCCATGAGCAGTGCTGGGAATGCTTCCTGCCTCTTTCCAACACCATGTTGTTATTGCTGTTTTTGTGTACTTTAAAGTCATTTCCAACTTAGGACAGGTTTGCCTTAGGGTCATCATAAGTTTTTCTGGGGCTGAGAGTGTGTGACACACCCAAGGTCACCCAGTGGGTTTCCGTGGCCAAGTGGGGAATCGAACCCTGGTCCCCAAGGTCACAGTCTAACGCTCAAACCACACAGCACACGACAAACCCGACCACACTAAGGAATACATAAATGGGAGATAAATGTTACCTGGTGGCAAGTTTATTTTTTAGCCCAGGGAAGGTGTGGCCCTCCAGGTCTGGTTGGACTTCAATTCCCATCTGGCAAGCTGCTATAGCAGAAGGCCAGGCATGATGGGAACTGTCCTTCTGCAACATATGGAGGATCAGTTTCCCCCCTGACCACTTTGCCCTGCACCTGCCTTTGCTCACCTGGGATCACCAAACATTTTAGACTCCAACTCCCATGAGCCCTCATCATATTAGCTGGGCCTGATGGGAAGCTGCAGTTCAAGCCCTTTGGAAGATTGTGAAAGGTTACGCTGAATCACTGATTAATGCACAGTGGCGTACATACAGCTTTGTTGTCATTCCATCTTACCTGGATGCTTCAGCCTAACCTCCCCACCCTGTGTGGGAGGGGAAATGAGCATGCAAGGATCCAAGAGAGAGCGCAAGGTGGAGTGGAAAGAGAGAGAGAGAGAGAAAAAGATGATGATGAAGGCAATGAGAAGGGAGGTACCACTCCAATCAGAGAGCAGGAAGCAGAAAATGGAACAAGCATGGGAAATGGAATAAGGCTGGTGGTTTCTGGGTGGGAAACTCATGTCCCAAGGGGTCCCGGTACTTACTTTGCAGAAAAACAACAAAATGAGATGAGAAAAAGGCTCTGATGCTAACGAATGCCCAAAAGGCATCTGTTGAAGGTACAGTGTGTTCTCTTCTGCTGTGACCTCCACACACAGAGCAATGCAAGGTCACACAAAGCATCGCTCCCATTATAGTCAATGAATGTGATGAGTACAGGCCTGCGCAAGTCACATCCATTGATTACAATGGATGTGACATTCACGGTTTATGTTTTAAACAGGTGTTGCTGGAACGGAACCCCTGCCTATACAGCAAGCATGCTGTGCTAATCCACAGCCCATTTTCAGATTAAAAAAATGAGTGTACTTATGTCACAATTCCACCCAACCAAAGAAGCAGCAAAAAGGGCAGTATCTGGCCCAGACATCCACTGTCTTAAAAGAAATCTGAGCTGCTGCTGTTTCTGAAAGCAAGTTGCTAGGCCCAAGGCTTGACAAGATGCATTTGAGAGTGTACGAGCACTATCTGTTTCACAATGTACCAGGGTGAGTGAGCGAGATTTCCAGCAAACGGGATTCAGGGCTAAAGAATTATAATCCACCTCCTCCCCTTAACACCATCACCATTAGCAGGAGCCCTGGTGGTGCAGTGTTTAAATGCCGGTACTGCAGCCACAAGGTTGTGAGTTCAGTCCTGTCGGGTTCCAGGTTGACTCAGCTTTCCATCCTTCCACAGGTCAGTAAAATGAGTATCCAGCTTGCTGGGGGCAATTAGCTAATTGTAAACCGCTTAGAGAGCACTTAGCTGATAAGCAGTATAGAAATACACATGCTATTGCTATTGCTATCACTTGATTCTGGAGGTCTTACTGAATCACGTTTCCACAACACGACAATCAAAAATGTGGACTCTAAGCAACCAGGGAAACGGGGGATTGTGACACAAAAGCCTTAGCCAGACACAAGGACAGCTAAACAAAGGAAGTGTGGCTGCAAAGGGAAACAGTGGCAAATGGTGGGACACTCACCTGGTGGCAATGTCATCATCTTCCCCTCCCCAGCCCCAGTATTCATTGGGGAAGCCATTTATCTTCAGATACTGCTCTGGAGTGAGAGCTGACACACCACCAAAATATTGCGAATAGGGAAGGCTGGAGGGGGAGAGAGAGAAGGTCAGTGTTGTTAACCTGTCAAGAATTCTGCTGCCTCCCAGGAGATAAAAGTCTGTAAGTCAAAGGATGAATCATGGAATCATGTGAGCACTTGCTTTGCTTGCAAGAGGCCCCACGTTCTCACTGGATGAAAGGAGGACTGGAAGAAATTCTAGACCAGATGCTGTGGAGAGCCACTGATGGCTGAACAGAACTGCCCCTCTGCCTCCTTTCTGAGAGAACAAAGCAAACCAAGCCCATCCATATCCATCAGCCTGGGTCTCTTTCACACCAAACAATCTTTGACCCACTTTAACTGCCACGGCCCCATCCTATGCAATCCTGGGAGCTGGAGTTTGGGGAGAGATACTTGGAATTGTCTGCCAGAGAGCAACACTCCCTCACCAAATGACAAGCCCCAGCATGGCACAGGATGCAACCATAGCCTTTAAAGTAGAATCGCAGTGCTATAACTGCATAGTGTGAAAAAGATCCTGGGCCATTTCTGCACTAGACTGTTATAGAGCTATGATTCCACTTTCAACATCTTATGGAACCCTGGGGTTTGCAGTTTTGGGAGGGGCTGGCCCTCCCAAAACTGCAAACCCCAGGGTTCCATAAGATGTTGAAAGTGGAATCATAGTGCTATAACAGTCTAGTGCAAAAATGATCCTAGTTGCAGGAGGACATGGTTTCTTTTTGCCCGCATTCCAACATATTCAGTTATGCAGTGAGTCCTTCAGTTTTACGGGGAATTAGGGGCTTCAAACCAAAGCACACACAGCATGCATGTTGTTTCATTTAGGGAGGAAAGTTGGGAAGGGTTAAAAAGGTTCTTTTTTTTAAAACTGCAAGTGCACCTCTGGCCAGTTTGAGTGGCGTCGGGCCTTTCCACCCTACACTGTTACAGTGGTTTTATTCCAATTTCAATGTCCTATGGAATCCTGGGGTTTGCAGTTTAGGGAGACGCATTTAGAACATTCACCCAGACAGCTCTTCAGATTCAATAAACTACAAACCCCAGAATTCTACAGGGTGTTGAAAGTGGAATCATAGCGCTATAACAGTGTAGTGTGGAAAGGCCCATAGTCTGCAATGACTCCAAGAATGAGAAAATTGTTCTCCACCCCCTTCCAAGCTGCCCACTCTTCTTCCAGTTGGCAGTTTCTGGGATCTTGTTGAAAACAAAATTGATCCTCACCTGCTTGGAACCAACTCACCCCTATTCTAAGGCAGAGCTCCAGAGTCAGCTCTGCTCCAATGTTCATCACCCACAGCAAACAGTGGCCAGAGGTGATAGGCATTTTAGATCCCAGGTTGGGAATAATTATTTGAGGGTTCTTGCTAGAGCCCAGTGAAGCTGACTGCTTCTCTACTCTGACTGCTGGGTCTACAAGCCTTCATTTTAAATATCACCAGTACCCCCAAGGTATTGTGGGAAATAAAAACAGCACTTCCAATAACCTTGAGATCACTACTTTTGCAACCAAGTTATATTAAGGGGGGCTCACCAAAAATAATATTGCTCAGCGCGCTCTCAGACCTGGAACCAAGTAAGATATAACCCACCCACCCAGCTGAACATATAATCCACTTCACCTTCCTCATTGCCCCTCTCTATCCCATTTTCTCACTTGTAGCCAAACTTGTTCATGGCAACGGAGACATGCTTGGGGTTCCAGGGGTCGCAGACATAAAGATTGTGGTCATTCTCCGGGATGAGGTCTACATCGTGTAGAAAGAGGCAGTTCCACTCCTCGTCCTTGAGAGCCTCCTTCACGCCCACGTTCAAGAGCTTGGCCCGGTTGAAAGTGCTATTCCCAGCCTGCAGAAGATGAGACAGTTGAGTGGGACTGAAACCACCTACCGGAAGAAGAACACTCAGCCAGGGCAGAGGGACTTCCAGGTAGCGGATGCTGCTTCAGGTGCCCTTAAAGGGCTGATGCAAACTTTCAGATTTTGCAACACTATCAGCATCTTTTTAAGTACCACAGTGAGATGTTGCTGAACTGAAACTCCCAACAGCACAGTCGGCATTGCCAATGGTGAAGGATGACAATGTACAAAAATTTACAAAAAGAGGCAAGTATTGTATGTGCTCATGTATAAGTCTAGAAATTTTAGTCTAAAAATTGACTCCAAAAACATGGGTCAACTTATCCATGGGCTGACATAAGCACTGTACCTCCTAAGATGGACTAAGCTCTCATCTTTTGACAATCTACTCAGAGAAGGAGATGGTTCCCTTTTTTGTAAAATAAGAGTTAATACTGTACCTTAACTTTAATTTAAAAAAACACCTCCCTTTCTTTGAGTAGAGCGGCAAAAGGCCTTTTTGAATGCTTGGGTGGGGAAATGACAGCAGGGGCGGCCATGAGACGGTGCTGGCACTTTCCCCTTTCTACGGAAGGGCCATCGACTTATCCACAGGTCATATCAAAATCCCTAATTTTGGCCCAAAAGCCTGCCCTTGACTTATACACAATGTCACCTTATACACAAGTATATACGATAATATTTGCCTGTTCTATTATTTTTGGTCTCTTTCACACTACAAATTAACTGCCACGGCGCTATGCTGTGGAATCCTGGGATTTGTCATTTCATGAGGTATTTAGAATTCTCTGCCAGAGAGTTCTAGTTCTGCATTAAACTACATATCCTAAGATGTTGCCAAGGCAATTAAAGGGATAACAAAGCACTATAACAGTGTAGTGTGAGAGATTTATCATTTTTCCAATACAAGGGTTTCCTTTTTTGCTATTTTGTCCCTTCTATGTCCTGGTACCAAGGGTGCCTAGGCAGGACGGCCCACAATCAGCCTCCTCTAATGATGGACCAGACGACCTGGAGTTGCTCTGCCGCCATGCAAAACCACAAACACACCTGGTGCACAACATAGATTCCATACTCCAGCTGCTGGCGCTGAAGAAAGGGGTGCAGGTAGTACAGCAAGTGGCGGAGGTGCGTTTCCCGGTTACGGTGCGGGATGATGATGGCCGTCCGGGAGCGCGACTCGCAGGCGGCAGGGCTGTACCTGCCCCCCAGGGCCACTGCCGGGTTCTTCTCCTGAATCTGCTCCAGTGTCGGCACACGGCTGAAACTCACGGTCAGGGGGCCAACTGGGATTGGAAGGGTGGGGGAGAAAAGAATGACAAGCGGGTCAGAAAGGCAGTCACTGCTTCTCCATATCTGGGTTCAAAAAGGCTGGCCCCTTGTCTCATCTCTGATGCAACCTTACAAAATCCCAAAGAGTTCATCTAAGTTTCTAGCACCTGTGAAATATGAAAGACATCAAACAAGATCATCAGCTGTCCACATTTGTGGGTTTCACTTCCATGGATTTGATTATTTGTGAGTTTCTCCAACCCCTGTGCTCCCCAGCACCTTTTTCCCCAGGGGAAACATTTCTGGTGGCTCCCATCAGGCCACACAGCTCTTTAAAAATCTGTCTCCTGTCCTCCTCTTTCTCCACCAGCTGCTGCTTGGCCAGCTAAAGATGGCTCATGCTCTGATTTCTCAGCACCACAAATCCTCTCCTGATGCCCCCACATACCCAAGGAACGAGATGAACGAGAGAGAGAAGGTATAGGGCCACCGTGCCAACCCATCCTCTTTCCCTCTCCATTTTCTGACCTGGTTTGGATCCTGGGTGCCCATTCTCCCCACCATGTCTCAGCCATTCCCGTAGACACACACACACATTTTGATATTTGTGATTTTTCCACTTTTGCAAGAGTCCTTCACCCCTAACCTTAGCAAATGTGGAAGGCCGATTGTAGTTGCGTTTCCTGCTAATAGCTTCTTAGCCCAGAGGTGGGGAGCTAAGGCGAGCTGACTTTTCTCCTGGGGCACCAAGGGGGCTCTGTGTGTGTCAAGAACTTTAGTTAAATGTAAGCTTTCATGAAAACGGAGAAACTGAAAGACACCAAAGATGGAAAAGGACAATGATAACAGGTTGTTAGAAGAGAACACTTCTACCTGTACCAAGCCCTCCCCCTGTCGAGTCTTCCACAATACAACAGCAGAATCAAACATTACACTAACAGCACCCAGGAAAAATCACCATCACTTCCACAGCACTCTGGGTTTCAAGTTCTTCCTCTTCTCCTTGCAGTACCAGCACAAGGCTCAAACTGGGTGCCCTGTGGATGGGGCATTAGTTCCCAACTCCCGGGACCACTGGGGATGCTACAAATTAGAGGAAGGTCCGGCAGACAGTTTTAACTGGGACATTAACACCACAACCCAGGGTCTTCCAGGTCCTGAAGGAATTGGGTGATGCCAGGCAGTCGATGCCATCTCACTGTCTGCTAATAAAGGATCCCAGACATGCCTCTCTCCTTCACATCTAGGCCATTCTGCTCAGAGAGGAGGTACCAAAATTCTCCCTCTGCATCTTTGGACTAGCTGGTTAAACTGATCACCTGTCTTGCATTAGCCTGCTTTGGTCCAGCATCTGGCACACTGAATGGATAAAAGGCCCGAAGTCCACAAATCTGGCTGAGTGTACAAAAAGCCTGAAGCCCACAGACTTCACAGGGCTGATCTCAGTGGCAGACAGCCTGCTCTAATTCTGCAAAAGCTGCCAGACTGAAACCCCAAGCATCCCGAGTTAAAAGGACCATGTGGTGTGAAAGACTCTCTTTACCTGAGACTCCAGAAAGCCACTGCCCAACAGAGGAGACAGTCCTAGGCTAAATGGACAAATGCACAATCTGATATAAAGGCAATTTATGAGGTTCTGAGTTTGCAACTATAAAGCTGCGTTCCCCAAGCTAATGCCTTCCCGATGTAAAATGACATTATCCCTTGCAATCCTATAGGCCAATATTGTGTAACTTTGTGCCCTCAAGATCTGCTGTATAGGCACGCTGGATGAGAATTGTGGGATTGGTAGTACCACACAGAGGGCACCTTGCTGGAGAAAGCTGCTACATACGTTCTCAAGTAAGTGCACATACATATATATATAATTTCCAAGTATGCACTGTTAGTAACAGCAGGGCCTGGGGACTCACAAGTTTGTGCCAAAACTTTCATGGGTAAAGCTGTGAGTATTAAGCATCTCGGCTTTAAAAGCGACGTAGTTCCTCAGCAAATCTGCCAAAATGGGCACATTATACAGCGTCTTGATCAATTAAACATTTACCTGAGTCCAACCGAGTCCAAGCAAAAGACATTTTAAAAAACTATTCCTGAAGACTTCCAAGGCCTTCCACTGTACAACTGTTGACTCAGGCCATTTCCACACTAGACTGTTATAGTGCTATTATTCCACTTTCAACATCCTATGGAACTCTCCCTAAATTACAAACCCCAGGATTCCATAGGATGTTGAAAGTGGAATAATAGCACTTTAACAGCCTTAGTGTGGAAATGGCCTCAGTACCCTCTTGCTCCTTGACTCTGAAACCGACCAACGTTGACTAAAACAGCCCCAGCATCCCACCCAGCCCTCTGCTAGCTCCCCAGCTCAGACTCACTGAGGTACGGTGACCGATCGGGGCAGTATGGAAGCGATCTCATGGGGCTACTGCCATGCCATGGTTGCTGAAGCAAGAGGCTGAGATTGGTGTAGACATCGTGGGTCCGAGAGTAGTCGAAAGATGGGTTGGAGTCGTGTCCAAAGAGGGAGGCTAGGTTTCGGAAGCCGCCAAAAGAGAAATAGGCCATGAAGGCAAACTGGAAGCCAATGAGGAGAGCCAAGGTGCACGGTCGATCCAGAATCCTTCGGAGCATGGTGGTGGGGGCGGGCGAGATTTCCTTCCTGGGTGCTAGAAGGAGAAGAATCGCACCTGCAAAGATAGAAGAGCAGGTCTCCTGAACACCAGGTAGCAGAGGAATACAGTGAGAGAAGGCTAGAAACTCCAGGCCCTGCTTGTGAGCCAGAGCTTGAAAAGTTACTACAACCCCCAGCTTCCCCCAGCTATGATAATTGTGGCATTCTGGGAATTGCAGTGCAAATAAAAACTTTTCCAAGCTTGACTGTGACTTTTCTGTGCCACCTGATTAACTGTAGGACGAAGGGTCTAAACATACAGCAAGTCTTATACCACAAGAGTTTTTCTCATTTTCTTAACCTTGGTTACTTTGTCATATTGTGTTTGCCGCACATCACTATCAATATTTCTTGCCACACAGCTGAGAGGGGAAAACACAGCCTAACACACCATGTTGAAATAGCTGTCCACTGTGTTTAAATAAAAAAATCCAAAAGTTAAAAACATAACTAGAGCAAAGGAAATCGTATAACATTAAACTTGGAGAAAAAGGGGCTAAGAATTAATGAAAACAGTAGCTAAATATATATTAAAAGCAGCACATACAGTAATTCTTCTAGGACGGAAAGAGAAAGTAATTTGGAACATGGATAAGGCGGATAAATATTTAGCAGAATTTTTATTATTTGACTTTCTTAGGGAAAGAAGCTTAAAATATACTCAACAGCTAAAGAAAGAGACATGGAGCTTGAATTGGGAAATTTTGCTGGAAAAAGTTAAAGAGGAAAAGGGGTATAAATAAGTTAAGAATGTAACCAAATTCATGACCCACATTTTCCAAGAAAGTTTTTGATTGAAGAATATATATTTTTGACCTCCAATAAGGCACTAGGGCTGGGGAGGGAAGGTATGCAGGGTGAAAAATTGTGTAATATTATGCAATAATAGGTATTGAGGTGTTAAAGTAATTTAAAAAAAAGATATAAGTAGAGCACTGAGAAGTTCTGCAGTACTAGTGAAATGGATCAAGGTGTCTTAGTGAATCACAAGCTTAACATGAGCCAACAGGCTGACGCAGCTGCTAAAAACATTAATACAATCTTTAGATTGCATTAACAGACAGGGATCCGATTCTGGGAAAGTAAAAGAGTCATACTGTTCTGAAGAGTTTGGAAACATTACTTTTTCAGGCTCTGATTTGAAGAATCTCCCAGCCCTAGCCATTGGCCATGATGGCTGAAGAATTCTGGGATATAAATAACTTTTCCAACATCTACTATTTTGCGTCAGGTTGCATCTGGAGTACTCTGTACAGTTCCAGATGCCAGATTTCGATCAAGACATTGGAAGACTGGAACGTGTCCAGAGCGGGGGGCTTATCAGGATGGTAAGAGGGTCTGGGAACCAAGTCCAATGAGGAATGGCTAAACAGTACATTTTGCCTAGATGTACCCTTCAAACATCTGAAACTCTGACACATGAGAAGATGGAATTGAATTGTCCTGTTGCTCCAGAGTGCAGGACTAGAACCAACAGATGGAAATTACTTGGAAGAGAACTTCAGTTAAACCTCTGAAGATGCTTTGTAATGTAAATGTGCTTCTGCTGCAGGAGATGAGGGTCCCTTTCATTGGAAATATTTCCGCAAATGCCATCTCTTGTGCATGCTATAGCTACCTGCTCCACTGCAGAGCCTGCACTGAGACGGAGGCTAGACTCAACAACCTCCAAGAGCTCTTCCAAAAACTACATACTGTCTCTGACTGTATGTTTAGAGCAGCCTGCTCCAACAAAGATCTTTGCAGAGATTTTGACCACGAAATGCCAGCAGTCTCAACCAGATTGGCCAGTGATCAGAAGTACAGTCCACCCTCCACATTTGCAAGTTTCACTTTCACGGATCTGATTATTTGTGATAATCACAAATGCCCCCCCCCCGCAACCTCTTTTCCTTCTTTTCTGGGGGAACCTTCCCTCTGGGAGACTCTGATCAGGCCACAAGACCCTTTAAAACCTACCTCTGACTCTTCTCCTCCATCAGCTGCTGTCTGGGCACCTAAGGATGGCTCGCAGCCCAATTTCTCAGCACCCCAAAAACTCTCCCACTGTCCTAAGGAAGGAAGTGGGCAAGAGAGAGGAAGTATAGGGCCACCTTGCCAATCCACTCCCTTTCCCTCTCTTTTCCTCGACCTGCTTTGGACCCTGGGTGCCCACTGTACCCACCATACCTGGGACCCCTTCCCGTAGATCTGCACATACACATTTTGATATCTGCAATTTTTCCACTTTTGCCGCAGTCCTGTGCACCAACCCTAGTGAATGTGGAGAGCTACCTCTCATTGACATCAGACACCACAATGTTAGGAGAAAGTTTGGGGATAGCTACTTCAGGTAATGAACTGGGCAAAATGCAGACTGCCAAACGTCATGAGATTGCAACTTGCAACATCCCCACTGTGTGGGAAGTTCTGGCTAAAGATTCTGGGAGATGCAGTCCAACAATATCTGCAGGACAACACTCGGCCTGTCACTGGCTTATACCCTTTCCATCCAAGGTTTTCTGGCACAAAAGTGAGGACTGTCCATTAAAACCAGTGAAGACAAAAAGGGATTTAGCACAGCTGTCCATGACTATAGAATTGCTGTTGTTCTGTTCCTTCAAGTCATTCCGACTTATGGCAACCCTAAGATGAATCTATCACAGGGGTTTTTGGGGCCAAGAGTGGGTGATGTGTCCAAGGTCACTCAGTGGGTTTCCATGGCTGAATGGGGAATCTTACCCCGGTCTCCAGGCTTGTAGTCCAATGCTCAAAACAACTACATCACACTGGCTGCATCTGGAGCACTGCCTACAGCACAGCTTGAGAGAAACCCAGCAACCCTACTCCCTACCTTAAAGCAAACTGAAAATCAGGTGGCTAAAAACACACATTCCTATCTACAGCAAAAAAAATCCGAGGTTTGCCATTCCTCCACCACTAAGAACAAGCATTACCAAATACTTCCTAATCTCTGTGCTCTGAACATTCATAGAAACTAACAAGATGGGGCTTTCTTATTTTATGCTTAGTTTGGCATCCTTCATCAGTCGATAAGTTTGGGGTGGCCTGTTTTGGCTCTGAAAATGATAGATGTTAGCACCACTCAAGTTTTCTATTAGAAGAGAAGACAATAGTAAGACATTAACCTGTGCTACTGAGTATATAAAGATCCACATATATTTATATACACCTCATACCAGAATACTAAGTATTCTTTGGAGATTTGAAAAGCAAAACAAGGGTGGGAACTAGATAAATAAATTACTGGAATAGCAACTTGTTGACAAGGCTGAGTTCAAAGGATTAATCAAACTGAGACATCTCTGGCGGAGTCCAAAAGCTATAATTATTAGGATGATAAATGGTTGTCATTATGGCAACAGCAAAGGGTGATGGAGAGGCCTGAGAATGATGGGAGTTAGAGTAGCATCGAACAGTATCAAGACCAATAATGGGTTGAGTTGTCATCTTTCCTTGACAAGGTGGCATAGATAGATGGATCTGCAGTGTCACAAAGGAGGCAGACACTCCCACAAATTGTGTTAAAGTTTTGGGTAAGTGTTCTTGGTGAAACACAATTTGTGGGAGATCAAGGCCATTTCCGCACTAGACTGTTATAGTGCTGTTATTCCACTTTCAACATCCTATGGAATCCTGGGGTTTGCAGTTTAGGGAGAGGGCTCTCTAAACTGCAAACCCTAGGATTCCACAGGATGTTGAAAGTGGAATAATAGCACCATAACAGTCTAGTGCGGAAATGGTGCAAGTTGCTGGGTCTGGTTAGAAATCTAAGGTATTTACTGCTTGGGTTAAAACTGAGTACATTTAAGGAATCCATATCCTAAGCCACATAGTGCATTCTTATACACATCTTCCCCACTCCCAGTGGGAACACATGAAAGCATACATGATTCCTCACCACCACCCAAAGCAACACGTCTTCCTTTATTCCCACTGCAACCCTGCTAAGTTGATTAGGCTGAGAAACAGTGACTGGTAAAAAGTCATCTAGGATGTTTTAATACAGAACATATGCCCTGGAAAAGTCCAGATCCAACCTCCATATATTCAAAAATATTTATCACTTTTTTGGGGGGTCCAAAAAGTCTCTCTAAATTAATTGGGATTCTCACGCATAGTTGTGTGTGCATCACAGGCTACATTCTTCACTTCGTAGAAACATTAAAAAGTTACATACAGGTCTAAATAAATATAGGCAGTAATTCTGTGTGTATGCGCAAACAGTTTTTTTGGGAGGAGGAGCATCTAGCTTCCTATTTAAAAAAAAAAAAGAAAGAAGAAAGAAGAAAGTCATGGTGTTAGGGATATGCTATATAGTGTTTCCGGTGGCCGCCCACAGTGATTTAGTTCCCTGGATAAAATCTGAGATTACCACAATAAATAAATCACTGGATCTTTCTTCCGGGTTTGGATATGTGGGGGGGAGAACCTGGCAGGAGTAGAAAAATCTGGACACACCAGTTCCTTTGCATTCTTTTGTCTCTTCCTACCCCTTCTCTCTCCACTTATCTGACTATCCCTCAGAATAGGAAGAGTTCTGTTTAGATCTAAAGCTGGCACACTTTGTTTTAGAACACCAGCTGGTTCAGCTAAAAACTCTCCTCTCTCTCTCTCTGTCTTTCAGCCATCCTGGAGAGGGCAGTGAGGATCTACTGCCCTATATTTGTCCCTGATCCCGCACCAGCAGCAGCCCAACACATCTACCAGCTGCTGGTCCCTTATGGCTCACATTAAAAGTCCCACTGGAAAAAAATCATAATATGCACATAGGACAAACACACACACCTACTGATCCCCAGGTTACATGGAGGGAAAGCCTTCCAGCCTCTTAAGGGAGCCATCTGCGATCATCTACATATGCAAAGCTTTCCAGGGGACGGATTGGGTCTCAGGCTTCTTCCTCCATCCCAAATTCACCTTCCAGTCCCTACAGGGCTCGCAAGCAACATATCTTTCTGGAATGCATGCAAAGCCAAGCTTTATTCCTGCTGCCTCCTCCCCCACCTCCCCAGCACCCTTGATCCAAGCAGATGCCCTCTTTGCTCCATCTGGCAGGTATTTCTACCACCCTCCTTGCAAAGGTTGCACCCTTCCCCCTTTTTGGACACTGCTCCCCCATACCTGAATGCTTGGGGTCTTTCTTTCCAAGACCTCCTGCTCGCTCTCTCTTTCAACCCCACCCCAGGATCAAATTCCCCACCGCCGCCATCTTCGGAAGGTGAAAATGCAATTAAGGGGCGGGCTGGCTCACCCAAGAGGTGGGGGGAGAGGAGGGTTGATGACGTCAAGACAGGGGGCGTGGTCTTCATGGTTCCTCCTCTTAAAGGGACCTTTAGAGAGCTCTGCACAGGTCCTCCCTAGAGCAAGATCAGAACATCAACAATATAAGGCTATTTCCGCACTGCCCTCTAATAGTGCTACGATACCACTTTCAACCTCCTGTGGAATTCTGGGGTTTGTAGTTGACAGAGGCCAAAGTGCTCCCTGGCTGAGACCTCTCACTGCCCCTCCCTAAACTGCAAACCCCAGGATTCCATAGGAGGTTGAAAGTGGAATCATAGCACTATAATGCCGAAATATATAGATGACACCACAATCTATAGCAGACACTGAAAGGGAAAAAATAATAAGGGTTTTTATAGATATGGGATGATCTCATAAAGCATACTGGGCATGTGCAAGAATATTTGCTTTTCCAGGACTAAAATTCTGACACATGGTTGCTAATAAAGTAACTTCTCGTTAACAATCAACAATGCACCTTGAATCACACATGTGTTTGTTCAGCAGAAGAAGTTACACAGAGCGCTGGGAACCCAGACATTGACTTTGCCAGCTAATGTCAGCATAACTTTAACGAGGACAAGGGATTGACAACGGGAACAACTTTTAAAGTTGACTAGAATTCAAAACGGGGGAACTTTAGTGAAGCAAATGCGGAGGGACAAAGGGCCTTTCCGCACTACACTGTTATGGTGCTATTATTCCGCTTTCAACATCCTATGGAATTCTGGGGTTTGTAGTTTACTGAGGCACTCTGGCTAAGATTCTCAATGCTCCTCCCTAAACTGCAAACCCCAGGAGGTTGAAAATGGAATAATAACACTATAACAGTGTAGTGCGGAAAGGCCCAGAAGCGAGTTCCTTTAGCTTAGATATTTAGGCAGGCAATACCTTCTGTGAATTGAACTGTCCAGGGTGCTGAATCTCTAGCAGGTTTGCAAAGTAGTCCAGGGAGAAGCTGGGGAAGCACAATCTATTTTGTCTGAACCCTTTTACTGCTTCCACTAGCAGAAAACAGAAAAGCCTTGGAACCATTAGTGAAGAAAATCAAGGCAAAAAGTGCAAAGGCAGGTGTACAGTTGAACGTTAAGCAAGCAAAAAGTAACAACCACAATGATTTACATAACCTTAAGGGAGAGGATGGAGAGATTGGAAATAGTTCAAAATTCTGCATACCTTGGGCCCAGTAATTAATTATAATGGAGACTGCAGTCCAGAAATCAGAAGAAGAGTAGGTCTTGGAAGGGCAGCTATGAAGGAACTAGACAAGATCCTGAAGTGTAAAGAGATATCCTTGAATACTAAAATTAGGATTATCCATGCCATCTTATTTCCACTTTCTACGTATGGAAAAGCTGGACAGTGAAGAAAACTGATAGGAAGAAAATCAACTCCTTTGAAATGTGGTGCTGGAGGAGCATTCTGCGGATGTCCTGGACTGCTGAAAAGACCAATGAATAGGTTGTAGAAAAAATCAAGCCTGAACTCTCCCTAGAAGCCAAGATGGCTGAACTGAGGCTGTTGTACTTTGGCCGTATCATGAGAAGACATGGCTTGCTAGAATAGGCAATAACACGGTAAGGTGGAAGGCAGTATGAAAAGAGGGAGACCACATTCCAGTTGGAAGGACTCAGTTAAGGAAGACAGAATCTGCAAGACCTGAGCAGAGCAACTGAGGATAGGTAAATTTGGGGCCTTTCCGCACTACGCTGTTATAGTGCTATTATTCCACTTTCAATATCTTATGGGATTTGCAGTTTAGGGAGGGGCCTTTAGAATTCTCAGCAAGAGAGCTCTTTGGTCTCAGGAAACTGCAAATTCCAGAATTTCACAGGGTGTCAAAAGTGGAATAATAGCATTATAAGAGTGTGGTTCGGAAATGGCCTCGGAGGTCTCTCACTAGCCACAAGTCGAAGTTGACTTGACTGCAGTTGACAACAGCAAGGTGGCTCTGTTATGAGAGGAGAGGAAGAGGACCTTTTAAACTTTTTGATTTCTCAAACCAAATTAAGATCCTGGTGGCAAGCCTTCTGAACGGAGAAAAAGAAAGTCTACTGACCATGTTCAGTTTACTGCAAGAAAAAGGGGGGGGGATTGATGGGAGCACCCAGGCAATGTTCTCCTGTCACTCTGAATAATGACTCAGATAACATTGGGGGTTGGACATGCACAAAATACAAGGCACGTTTTATTCTCTCATGTGCCAATGTTCTACCATCAAAACTCAGATTAAATAGGGTAAAGCAGTCTCACTTTAGTCATCTTGGCTTCTAGAGAGAGTTCAAGCTTGATTTGCTCCAGGACCCATTCATTTCTCTTTCTAGCAGTCCAGAGCATCCTTGGAATCTGTCTGTAGCACCACAGTTCAAATGAGTTTTCTTGCTATCAGTTTTTGTCACTGCCCAGTTTTCTTCGCAGCCATACATAGGGCCTTTCTGCACTACACTGTTATAGTGTTATTATTTCACTTCCAACCTCCTATAGAATCCTGGAGTTTGGAGTTTAGGGAGGGGCCTTTAGAACCCTCATAGAATCATGGAAATGTAGAGTTAGAATAGACCACAGGGGCCATCCAGTCCAACCCCCTGCCATGCAGGAACACCCACAAAGCATTCCCGACAGATGGCCATCCAGCCTCTGCTTAAATACCTCCAAGGAAGGAGACTCCACTACACTCCGAGGCAGCATGTTCCACTGCCGGACAGCCCTGACCATCAGGAAGTTCTTCCTGAGGTTCAGGTGGAATCTCCTTTCCTGCAGCTCAAATCCATTGCTCCTTGTCCTGGCCTCTGGAGCAGCAGAAAACAAGCCCTCTCCTTCCTCTACATGGCATCCCTTCAAATATTTAAACATGGCTATCATGTCCCCTCTTAACCTTCTCTTCTGCAGACTAAACATCCCCAGCTCTCTAAGTCTATCCTCCTAGGGCAGTGGTTCTCAACCTGTGGGTCCCCAGATGTTTTTGGACTTCAGCTCCCAGAAGCCCTGAGCACTGACCATAGTGGCTGGGGCTTCTGGGAGCTGAAGTCCACAAACATCTGGGGACCCACAGGTTGAGAACCACTGTCCTAGGGCACGGCTTCCAGGCCCCTCACCATTTTGGTCACCCTCCTCTGGACTTGCTCAGCTTGACGATGTCCGTCTTGAATTGGGGTGCCCAGAACTGGATGCAGTATTCAAGATGAGGTCTAACGAAAGCAGAGTAGAGTGGGACCAGTACCTCCCTTGATCTAGACACCATACTCCTGTTGATGCAGCCAAGAATTGCATTGGCTTTCTTGGCTGCCGCATCACACTGCTGACTCATGTTCAGCCTGTGGTCTATTAAGACTCCTGGATCCCTTTCACACATACTGCTATCCAGCCAGGTGTCCTCTCAGCCAGAGAGCTCGTTGGCTTCAGGAAACTATGGATCCCAGAATTCCACAGGATGCTGAAAGTGGAATAATAACACTGTAACAGCATAGTGCGGAAAGGCACATAGAAACTGGAAATACGTTGGCCTGGACAATCCTATACTTTAGTAGTCAGTGATATATCTTTATATTTCAGGATCTTGTCTAGTTCCTTCTTACCTGTTCTGTGCTAAGTTGGCCCTCCACATTTGTAGGTTTGACTTTCACAGGTTTGATTATTTGCAAGTTTCTCCAAACTCTGCCTGCCCTCAAAGAAGTGGACCTTTCTTAATTTTTTCCCAATTATAATATACTGTTGGATACTTACTTATTTTGGTGGAGTTTCCTTGCGGTAGCTTTTCCATGCCCCACACTTCCAGAAAACACTGTTAGGGCATGAATGCTTCAAATTCATTCTCATTCATTAATTATTGCTCTTTGGTTCAGATTTTGTGACTCCGGCCATTTCCGCACTAGACGGTTATAGTGCTACGATTCCACTTTCAGCCTCCTGTGGAATTCTGGGGTTTGGAGTTTCCTGAGGCCAAAGAGCTCCCTGGCTGAGAATCCTAAATGCTCCTCCCTCAACTGCAAACCTCAGGATTGCACAGCATGCTGTAATAATAGCACTGCAGGGCAGAAATGGCCTCCGATTCGGCCCTTAGCACCTCTGTGGCCATTTCCACACTGGACCGTTATAGTGCTATGATCCCACTTTCAACCTCCTGTGGGATTCTGGGGTTTGGAGTTTCCTGAGGCCAAAGAGCTCCCTGGCTGAGAATCCTAAATGCTCCTCCCTGAACTGCAAACCTCAGGATTGCACAGCATGCTGTAATAATAGCACTGCAGGGCAGAAATGGCCTCCGATTCGGCCCTTAGCACCTCTGTGGCCATTTCCACACTGGACCGTTATAGTGCTATGATCCCACTTTCAACCTCCTGTGGGATTCTGGGGTTTGGAGTTTCCTGAGGCCAAAGAGCTCCCTGGCTGAGAATTCTAAGTGCCCCTCCCTAAACTGCAAATCCCATAAGATGCTGAAAATGGACTGATCGCACTACAACAGTGTACTGCAGAAAGCCCTCTAACTGGTGAAGCGCTTCGCCCTTCAGGCGAGGGAAGGCCTGACCCCATCTGCAGGCCTGGTCACCGTAGCAACAGGGGATGAAGGAAGCGCGGCGGCCGTGCCCTTGCCTTGCGCGTCCCCGGCCTCCCGGGCCGCGATTGGCCGGCGGGTGCTGAGGGGCGGGGCCGGAAGTGGCTGCGGAGGGTTGCCATGGGCGCGGCGGCGGCGGTCGGGGGCCGGTGCAGGTGCTGGTGCTGCGCGAAGGGGCGCTGCCGGGCCGACCCGTGCGGGGTGCTCTGCCTCCTGCTGACCTACCTCAGCGTGGGCTACGCGGACTATGTCATCCTCGAGCACGTTCTGCTCCAGCCGGGCTTCCGGGGCAGGTGGGCTTTCCAGGCCGGCGGGGAAGGCGCTCTGCACATGGTCAGGGGCACTGTGGCTTTGGGGAGAGATGTGCCTATGGGGCTTTCGACGGAGCGACTTCCTTCCTGGAGGCAAAATTCTTCTGCAGATGCTCAATAGTACTGCTAGGTGTTTGGGGCGGGGGGTTTGGACTATTCCCCCCCCTTTCCACCTATTTCAGACCATTATGGGAATGGGTTGCTTTTTATCTCGGAAGGAAGGGGCTGTGGATTGTCGGGGCCATGGTGACCTTGGGTTGCAGTTTGTTCTGGAAGTGTGGTTGCAATCTATTTGCGCTGAATAGCAATAGGAAAGAAGGCTCTCTGCACATGCTCAGAGGCATTTATACTTGCATTACAGATATTTGGGGTGGAGACTTGTTTTCTTGGGGAAAAGCCCTTTGTTATGCACCCATGAGACCACATAAATCCCTGTTTTATTTTTTTCAGAAGTATTTTTCCCTTTTGGATTGCAGGAAGTCCGCACATGCTCAAGAGCACTGTGCCATTAGGTCTGCTTAGGATATATTATTTCCACTTTGGAAAGAAGCAAAGAATTCTGTCTGTGGTTGCAGACATTGTACAGCTAATGCTTTTCTTTCTCTGGAATAAGTAGCTTTAAACACCACATGGATTCATGAGTGCTGTGCACTCCAAGAATTTTAAAAGACATTTGAATTCATTTTATGTCATTTTGGGTTTGGGGTGTTTTTGGGAGAGGAGGTTTCTCCTCCTTGGAAGGAAGGGCAGTACTCTCAACTTCTTAGGTGGTTCTGTGCCATGAGGTTTATTTTGAAGTGGAAAGATGTATGAAAATGCTCCAGGGTCTTTTGCCTTAGGCCTTTTGGACCTGGGGACAGAGAAAAGATTTCTTGGAGAGAAGCATGAAATTCTTCATATGCTCATGTAAACTCAGTCTTAGGCCGTTTCTGCACTACACTGTTACAGTGCTATTATTCCACTTTCAACCTCCTGTGGAATCCTGGGGTTTGCAGTTTGGGGGGGGCATTTAGGATTCATAGCCAGAGAGCTCTTGAGCCTCTGGAAACTACAAACCCCAGAATTCCATGGAATGGAATAACAGTGTAGTGCTGAAATGCCCTTAGATGATAAATTTCCCAAAAAAAAGGAAGATGGTCCTAGCATCAGAGTTGGGAGACCGTGGATGGACATCTTCAGGGGTGGTATGAGGCGGCTAGAAAGAAATCAGAATTTGTAATTCACAGATGATCCAAAAATGGCTGCAAGTTAAACAGGCTTGTAGAAAAATCTGGCAAAATTTTTATGTAAGACACCCATTTCATCCTTTAATACATGTATTTTCAGAGGGCCACACAATCCAAATTTGTGGAAGAGAAGTTTGTTAAAGGCTTTGGTCATGATATCTGGAACCTCCATGCTGAAAGATGGTATACCAACAAATACCAGTTGTGGTGAGGTAGCAGGGGAGAAATGGTACCTTCCGATGTCTGCCCCTCCCCACAAATGTTTTTGGACTGCAACTTCCATGATCTAAATTGACTGGGGCTGCTAGAGCTGAAAGCCAAAAATTTCTGGAAGGCCACTCTCACCCATTGTCACAATAGATTATGTGTCAGAATAGATATACCTTTGATCAAATCTAACATGTTGTGTTGTGGTTGTTGTGTTCCTTCAAGTCATTTCTGACCTATAGTGACTCTAAGGTGAACTTAGCATGGGTTTTGGGGGGCTGAGAGTGTGTGACATGCCCAGGGTCACCCAATAGATTTCCATGGCTGAACAAGGAATTGAACCCTGGTCTCCAGTGCTCAAACCAATGCAGCACGCTGGCTCTCCCAGTCTAACATAGCACTTAAATTTTCAATAGGGTCTGAGAGTGCTATTTGTCCCTATCTGGCCTTTAACTTGAATAGCTGCTGGGACTTGACTAATTTAACCTGTAATCTTGAACAGGGTTGCTTGAAAGTAGCCACCACTGAACACAGTAAGATATATGTCCAAGAAAGTAGGCAGAAGATTGCTCTGGCTTTTCTCAGGATCCGGACAGATCTATAGCTGGTTCCATGTAATGGGATTTGGATTTCCTGTTTCTAAACCAGCATTTTCTTCTCTCCTCACCACAGCAGGGGATATAGAAGACACAAAACACAAATATCTAAAATGTCACTGAGCACATGTAGTGGTTTGAGCATTGAACTATGTCCTGGGAGACCAGGGTTCTGTTCCCTGCTTGGCCTTGGGCACATCACACACCCTCAGCCCCAGAAAACCCTGTGATAGGTTTGCCTTAGGGTCACCATAAGAAGACACAGAACGGCAATGTCTAGTCTTTGGTGCCCCTAAAGTAGGCCTTTGGTAGCCCCCTGAGTGATGTGTAGGCACCAGAAAGGTAAGATACAGATTTTCCTACAAAGAAAATAGTGTTAAAGCCCACTACAGTACGAGTAACAGCTGCTTTTACTTCCATGAAGAAACCCAAAGCTTTAGTTGCATTGGTAAGATGATATTCTGTTGACTGTCAGACTGCACTGTTTGAACCAGATAATGAGAGTTCTAAGGAAGATCATGATGGTGGCATAAGGATAGGATGAGCTCTCAAATTTCACTGACTTAGTCCCTTGGGAAAATATTGGGGAGAGGATCAGCAGAAAGGTTGCTGGATGCTAATGATCTCACTGTTTCCATTTGTCACAGCCTCTGGTGCCCTTTCCATGCAGTGGCATTCAACTTCATCGTTGTGATGCTCCTGGCCTGCCACACACGAGCTGTCTTTGCTGATCCAGGTAAGCCTCTTTTGTCACTTAATTGAGGCAGCAGAAGTCATGGCTGCTGTGAAAAAGGACTGCCTTCTCTGTTGCTGACCCAGAGCTTGGACTGAAAAGGTTTCACTGAACACAATGATCTGTAGTGAGTTACGCTTTAAAGCTTAATCCACAAGCTGTGATACATGTATTTGGGCCAACTCCAAAGCACAAAATACATTGTGTAAGCTTTCAAAGTTTCACTGGCTTCTTCATCAGGCAAAGATGGTAAAAATCATACAGGAGAAAAATGATGGTGATTTTAGAGTCACAGGCCTACATTCTGTCTGAGAAGTTAGTTTAAATGGTATTGATGGAATTGCAAAGGCATAATAAGGTCACATTTCAAAAGGAAGGTAACAAGCCTGAATGATATAAATTGTGAATGCCCTTTCAAGGTAACTTTTGAAGTTGTTATTAGAAACCATTACTCATTACGCCAACTAACGGCTTTTTCCATTTTCTTATCTATCCTTAAGAAACAAGAAACCACAGAAAAATAATAGACCATGCTGTGAATAATGCAATGCATTACTTTTTAAACACTTTAAAAGAACTATAATTAATAATGAAAAAATTACTTTTTAAACACTTTAAAAGAACTATAATTAATAATGAAAAAATTACTTTTTAAAAAGTGACTTTACAGGTTTCTGGACTAACCAAATGTATTTTCTTTTTTTTTTAGCATGTATATGCCTCCCCACTGAGAGCCAGTGTGTGTAGTGGCTTGAATGTTGGACTAAGATGGAGACACTAAGGTCACCCTCTCTCAGCCTCAGAAGAAGGCAGTAGTAAACCTCCTCTAAATAAATCTTGCAAGAATACCCCATGATAGGTTCATGGATCCTCATAAGCTCTATATAGCTTGGAGGCCGTGATGCACAGGCTAACTCTTGAGTTAAGTAATTAGTCTTTAAGGTTTCAAAAGCCTTATTCAGGAACATTGAAGGAACAACAGCACACCTGGGCAACAGCCAAAAGAGCTGTTGGATCTGCAGTACTTATAAGCCATTACATTTCAAAATTAGACCATGCTGCTATCCCATTTGCTGATAGCTTAAAACAACACTTTTTCTCACTGTCCCCTCCTCCCATGTTCTCAACCTACCAACAGCGTGACCTTGCAGCCAGGAGTCCATTCCTTCTTATCACAGATCACTCCTCAAACATTGTCAGGTTTCCAGCTGCCCATTCATCATTTCGTTCCATCCTTCTGCCCCTACACAGCAAAGCACCTCAGCCTTGAACCTGACAGGGAGAGCACAGGTGACCTGACAGAAACACACAACAGCAGTTCCTTACCGCTGCTGGAAAGGATCTCAGAGCAGTTTTCATATCAATAAAAAAACCAGAAAGTATTCTGCCCTCAGGTGTATAACCTAAAAGAGATAGAGGGTTGTTATTATTTGCCATGGAATCAGCTACCCGATTACTGTATCAGTGAGGGACTTTCAGGGCCCCATTCATCAACTGCCCTACTCATGGTTGCATGGACTTGCATGTCTTCCTTGATTGTGCCAACCCATCAAGGAAGAATACAGATGTGTAGCCCAAGCTGGCAGGAATAGTGTAAGGAAAGCGAAAGCCGAGATGAGCTGAGTCTGGCTGGGGAAGCAGGAAACAAAAAGAAAGGGTTTTTCAAATATTTTCAAAACAAAAGAATAAACGACAAAATGCTGGGGCTTCTGCTCAGCTAGGATGGTAAAATACTAACAGATCACAATGAAAAGGCAAAACTGCTCAATACTTATTCTTGCTTCAGTTTTTCTTTCCTCCAAAAAAGAGGACTGTGTGTGCTTCCATGCATCAAAAGAGACCCTGTGCTACAAATCAAGATTAATAAGAAGTTAGTCAGGAATCACCTAGTTAACCTAAATGAGTTCAGATCTGTAGGGCCAGACAAACTGTATCCCAGAGCATTGAAGGAGTTTGCTGATGTACTTGCAGAACCACTTGCTATCATTTTTGAGAAATCTTGGAGAATGGGTGAGGTACCAAAGCACTGGAGACAAGTCTTAAGGTGAACCTATCACACAGTTTTCTGGGGCTGAGAGTGTGTGATGTACCTAAGGTCACCCAATGGATTTCCATGGCTGAGTGGGCAATCAGACCTTGGTCTCCAGGGTTTGGTTCAGTGCTCAACTCCCCACATCACAGTGGCTCTCAGGGTCACCCTAAGGGCAGTGTAAATTGAAAATGAATTGAAGGCACATGACTACAACAAAATGCGGATGGAGAATGCTCAGGCTAGGGTGACCTTAGCAAACAGTTCTTCAGTTAGTTCATGGAACAGAGGGCATTTGAACTGACTTCCCAACTCCATCTGTTAGGCTCTAATTTAGAACTCAAAAAAGTTGCTTCTGGCTTACACCCCCCCCCAGCCAGACAAGAGGAGGTATTCCCCCACCAACCACATCCAGTAGCCAGACTGATGGAGGTACTCTGGGAGCTGTAATCCAAGGAACTAATTTTTCCAAGCTCTCCTTGGAATACTTGCTGTTGAGAGCTCATGACCTTGGTTGGGTGTTACTTTCTTTAACTGCTTGTGAGTCTTACAGGGGCATCTGGCCCACCTCTTGTTAAAGAGACAACATTGGGCTGGATGACCCTATATCTCATTTAACAAGGCCATTTTTTAAAAAGTCTTATATTGCTAAACCTTCTCCGTTCTTAGCTTCTTCCTCATATTTTAACACCTTTCACAGAAACAAAGGGCATGCAGGCAGGTGTTCTTTGAGCTTAGAAAAGTTGCTTTTTTTTAACTATAACTCCCAGAACCTGTATCTGTCATGCAACATTTCCATGCTCTTGTTTCTTCCTCCTCTGAAAACCAAAAGGCTACAATCTCATCCTTTTCTGCCAGTGAAAACTGAGATTCTCAGGGCTCTGTCTGGTAAGTTAGGAGGCTTATTTCCCTTTGCGGTAGCCCAAACTGAGCCACAGCCCTTATCAAGCAAGGCTTGCTATTTTTGCTGTGCTCCCTTTTTTTGGTCAGACTCAAGCAGAGCAGCTGCAGGAAGTGGAGCTGGCTTGCTGATCTCTTTATTTTTTCCATAGCTGCTTGCCTCTGTCTGGGCTCCAACTGAAGGTCATTGCTTTGGCTGCCCCAGAGGTGTCGTCTTACCTTGGAAAGGGGCCCTTGAGCCTGTGGATCTTCTCGAGCGTTTGCCTATTTTCCGAGCAAAGCCGTCAGTCATCTTTGCTAGTGGCATTTGGGACAGCAGCAAAAATTGGTGTTATTTAATCAGACTGCTTTGTTTGTGTGGTCTCCCCCTCCTCTCCAAATGCAAAAATCAAAATATTTATCCTGCAAATGTATCTCGGCTGCGTCAATCAAGAAATGGAACTTCACTGTTGAGTAATGTGCCTGCATCATTGTTAGGAGTTCGTCCTGTTCCCATTTGTTGCAGTTTGTTTAGTTCATGATATACTTTGAAAGGAAGAACATCTTCAGTTCTCCTTGGCCCTTCCACACAGAGTGGATTTTTTTTTTTTCTGAATTGTTTGCTTAAAAGTAAAATAATGGGCTTACTGGACTTGTCTTAAAGGCCATCTGGTCCAGCCCTCCAGCAGTTGCTTGTCTGCTGTAAAGCTCGGGAGCAGGGTGTGACTGTGGATGCTGGTCTTTGTTGTTTGTTCTAAACATTTGATGCCCAACGGCCTACCGCTACTGAAAGTAGTGGTTCTCTTCCTAAATATATTAGCTGGTAAAGTACAGTCAGCCCTTCGTTTTTGCTAGGATTAGGAGCACAGGACCCCCAGCAAAGTGGAAGAACCACAAATATCAAATTGTGTATGTGTGTCTGTGGGAAGGAGACCAAGGCGTAGTCCAAACTAGGTCAGGAAAAGGATAAGGAAGGAGGGGGTTGGCATAATACAGCTATACCTTCTCTTTGTCACCCATCTCCTTCCTTGGGTATGTGTGGGGCATCAGGAGAGGGTTTGTGGTGCTGAGAAATTGGGCTGTGCGCTGTCTTTATCTGGCTAGGCAGTGGAGGAGGACGATGACAACTGGGGGCAGGGTATTTATTTTTTTAAGGAATTTTTATTAATTTTCAAAATATATAAAAGCATATGCAAATACATACATACATATATATATATATATAAATAAATATAAATAACATTATTATAATCCTCCCGGGCCCCCCACTTCTATATATCAAAAATTATCCAGTTGAATCCTCCTTCCCCCTTATACATAATTTTTGTCAAATACCCGGACATACTTGATCCACAAACATTTACATGTTTAACCAAAGCATTCCCTTTTTTCATTCTCTTTCAGAATTCTGAATCATTTTATTCTTAAGGGAATGTGCTAATTTTTCAGTCTCTGCCATGTCTAACATTTTTAATTTCCATACATCTAATTGAATATCTGTTTTATCTTTCCAATGTTGTGCATAGGTCAACCATGCTGCTTTAATCAAATACAGTAATATCTTCTGTTGTTTTCTAATCTCCTGGTTCTGACCTAATATATTCAATAAGTAAAATTCTGCTACCGTTTCAAAATTAACTTTACAAATTTTTTGAATTTCATTGTGAATTCCCTTCTAAAATTTCTTAGCCTTGGGGCAGGTCCACCACATATAAAAGAAGTCCCCACCTTTTCCCCACATTTCAAACACTTCGCTTCTCCATTTTTAGTTATTTTTTGAAATCTTTCTGGAGTCATATACCACCTATGTAACATTTTATAGTAGTTTTCTCTTAAATTTAAATTTGGAGTAAATTTTATGTCTGTTTTCCATACTTTTTCCCAGGCATCTAACTCGATTGGATGACCTATATTTTGAGCCCACGTAAATCATTGACTGTTTTATTGACTCAGATTCAAAATCCCTTTTTAATAATAATTTATAGAGTTTCAAAATTCTCTTCATTTGATGTTTTTCAGCAATTGATCTAGATCAATTGCAGAGGTGGGTTTTTAAAGGGCTGTCTGGCCTGATCAGAGCCACCAAGAGGGAAGGTTTCCTCAGAAGAGAAGCACTTGAGATGGAGATTGAGGGCTTGGAGAAATTCAGAAATAATCAAATCCATGAAAGTTAAATTCATAAGTCTGGAGTGCCGACTGCACAAGGAATAAAAAAGAAGGAAAATGATAGATGCAGGCTTATGACCTGGACCTGTCTTGTGATGTTTGTTGATGGTGAAGCACAAAAAGGTGTTTGTTGAAAACTGAAATCAGACTTTGTATTGCAAAAGCAAGAACTCAGCAGAAGAAAAGATATCCGTAGTCAGTGTAGGCGGCATGCTACTGTGGAATGTATTTGAAGGCAGTGTTGGGGGCCCTGGGCCCTCCAGATGCCATTGACTCCAACTCCCATCAGCTTCAACCAGTCAGCCATCGTAGTCAAGTTCTTCAGAGAAATGTGATAAGTTTAGCAGTATATTGTTACACATGCCTAGCAGGAGGAAAAGAATGGCAGATAATGGTGTACATAACAGGGCCTGGAAATGAACAAATACAAATGGTTCTGAAAGAGCAGTCTGTTTTGTTTCACTTTTGTCGTGAACCCCTTATTTTTTAATCATTACTACTTACGGTATTTGTAAATGTAGTATTTATTACTACTTTTTCTCTTAGTTTCCTCCAAGTAGTTCAAGGGACCAAAAATGTTATCTCCCTTAATCTTCTGACCTCCCAGCAGCCCTGTGGGATAGCTTAGCTTGGCAGAGAAATTACAAGTCAAAATGTCTTTTTAGAATATTTTTATTAACACAATATTGATATAGTATAAAGCAACATACAAAGAAGACAAACCTGCCTATAAAACTAAGCCAAACAGACAGACTAAAGACTAATTAAACTAAGCTACAACAGAAATTAACTGCAAAGGACTTCTGATTCCTTGTTTAAATGCTTGGTGTTATTACTGTAGTATATTCCCTACAAAGGTCATATTTTTATATATATATATATATATAGGAATGTTCAAAAGAAGAGGAGAGAACTTCCATTGTAATGTAAAGTTATATAGTATTAATATTGCTACATTAAAAGAAAGAAAACTTTAAAAAAGCTAAAAGAAAGGAAAGAAAAGGAAACTTAAAAAATTTCTACATTTCTATTACTTAATATCAAGATTAAGTACTGATCCTCTTCTACCAAAACCAGCCAAAATCTAATTAGCTTCATGGGAACCAATGATCTAAATTCCAGTGCTCTGACACCTAGGCCTCTAAAAGCTATGGGCTAGTTAAGCTACTCTCTGCTGCTCTTGATGCTACAGGTATACCTCTCTTAAACAAATAATCTGGGTTGCTAAGAGAAGGGCAACCAAATTATGCCAGGATGTATGTACGGCGTTTCTTTAGCAGGACTGAAGAGTGTTATCTGAGTCCCGATTGTGTTCCCAGTCAGAGGGGCTGAAAAAGTAAAGAGCCTCCATGGACAGGTGCATCAGCACTGTGCCACCTTTTGCGTCGGTTTAACCTGAACTGATTTGTTTTCACTCCATCTTGGCACCTGTCACTCTTTCAGGCATGGTCCCACTCCCTGATACTGCCCTTGATTTCTCTGACTTGCGGAGCAACAGTGGTGCATCGCATAAGAACAGCCAGGTGAGTTCTAAATCCTGTGGACAGTCTGTGTCTCAGAGGGGGACATAAGGTAGCTTTATCTTTAGGCAGTGGGTTATAGTGGGTACAGCTTGGAAAAACTAATATTTGGGAGACAGTGGCCATTTCAGCACTATGCTGTTGTAGTGCTATTATTCCACTTTCAGCATCTCATGTAATCCTGGGATTTGCCGTTGAGGCAGCGTTCATTTAAAACTCCCAGCCAGAGAACTCTTTGGCCTCAGTAAACTACAAACCCCAGAATTCCACAGGAGGTTGAAAGGAAAATAGAAGCGCTATAACAGTGTCATGCAGAAATAGCTGGCATCTCTCTGAATCCTCCAGCAAACATGCCCAGTGGGTGTGGGTTTTAGCCTCTCAGGTTGTTGATGGCAGGCGGGGGTGAGAAGCCTTCCCCTAATGGAACATTCCTTCACATTAGGATGAATTGTATGCGTGTTGCCATGCTTCGGATGATGCAACGACTGGGTGGCTACAAATTGGACTGGGTGGCTACAAATTGGCAAAGGTCAGCATTGGATTCTCAGACTTTAGAGAAGTTCGCCCCATCCCTCACACAGCAGCCCATCAGCATTACCCTGTGCAGTTGGCCTGCTCATGAGGAGTGTCCTTCCAAAAAAGGATTTTGCCCACTTCCCCAATAAGGTTGGATCTGATCCAGAGATCTGTCTACTCATGTAAGCCTCCAGTGGTGAATTCCTGATAAAGGCTTCTTATCTTGATGAGAATTAGGCCCAAATGAGCAGGTAAACTGTGGGGTGTGGGTAGGTGAGATAAATCTTTGTACTTCATGGCGAGGAGGGAGCGTGCTTGTTTTCTGCCGCTTCAGAGACTAGGACAAGGAGCAATGGATTCAAGCTGCAGGAAAAGAGATTCCACCTAAACCTCAGGAAGAACTTCCCGACAGAATTGTCTGGCAGTGGATGCTGCTGCCTCAATGGAGTGTGGTGGAGTCTCCTTCTTTGGAGGTTTTTAAGCAGAGGCTGGATGGCCATCTGTTAGGAGTGCTTTGATGAGGGTTCCCGCATGGCAGGGGGTTCGACTGGATGGCCCCTGGAGTCTCTTCCAACTCTAGGATTCTGTGATTCATTTGGACTTTTTTTTTTTTTTTTTTGGCCTCTCTAGGACTGGACAGTGTGTAACCGCTGTGAGACATACCGACCACCACGGGCACACCACTGCCGAATTTGCCACCGCTGCGTGCGCCGCATGGATCATCATTGCCCTTGGTGAGAATACGGCTCTTCTGGGCCTTGGGTTGCATGAAATGAGGATAGGCTGGCTGTGTTCTGTGGCAGAGAGGGGGTGGGTGGGTCGGACAGTATTTATTTACAACATGTATGTTGTGACTTTTCATCCAGTGAGCTAAAGGCAACGTACGAGGCACTCTTCTTTCCTGCTTTATGTAGGTCAGACTGTTAGGTGAGAATGACTGCCCAAGGAAATCCAGTGAGTTTCATGGTCCATTGGGAACTGGAATCCAGAACTCCCAGGTCTCCATTTATTATTCTGACCAGAGGTACATTGCACAGCCTGATTCGTTGCAGAGAGTGTAGCTCAGTTTCCTAACTCAATACGGGAAACAGTGGATGTAACTGGGCAGCATCCATTCCTTCCTCTTTTTCTCTCTGTGGAAGTGAAGAAAGCAATTGTTTTTATTTTAGCATGAACAGTTGTTGGAGTTTCCTGTTCTTTTGAAATCACATATGTACGTACTCTCTAGAGCCAGTGTGGTCTAGTGGTTTTAGTTGGATTATCACCAGGAAGACCAGGGTTTGATTCTCCATTCAGCCACGGAAACCCATTGGATGACCTTGGGTGTGTCACACTCTTAGCCCCAGAACCCCCCCTCCACCCCCTGTGATACGTTCCCTTTAGGGTCTCCATAAACCAGAAATGACTTAAAGGCACACAACAACAATGGCAACAACAACAACACAAAATTCTCTCTATTTGACAGGATCAACAACTGTGTTGGGGAACTCAACCAGAAATATTTCATTCAGTTTCTCTTCTATACAGGTATGTGAAAATGTCTGCAATTCAAGTTTCTTGGAGGGAGTGGAGTGTGCTGCAGTGGAGGGGAGAGCAGGGTCACTGTGGGTAACAGTCAGAATTTATCTCCTTTCTTACTGGCCCATCATGCCATTAGCCTCTCTGGGCCCTGTGTTGGCCATCTTGGAGATGAAGGAGGGAAGGGTAAGCTTGTCCTGGAGGTCGAACATGGTGCATTCCTCTATGAAAAATTCTGTAAACCTTTGTTGGTTACATGATTCTGTGCTCACCAAAATCATTCCACTACAAATTGTAAAATACAGGAAGCCCCCACCTTTTGACACCCCATTATCTGACAACTCAGCCTTAAGGACAAGTTTCATTAATTAGACAGGGGTTCCGCCCTTTTGTCAGTTCTTCTTGCCCATGGACGCTTGCTCGGAACTGCTTGTACGTGTATGCGGCTTGCAAAGTGAACTGAGAGGAAGTAAAAGGGTGCCAAGCTGTCGAGGAGACTTTGGAAGCAGTGGTCAGTCGGTCCCAAGTAAGCCTCCATAAGTCCTTCGTGCTCCCTGCAGTCCAGTCCCTGGTTCCACTTTTCAACTAATTCTAGTTTTCTGACAGTGCTCTGGTCTGTTTTCTGACAGTGCTCTGGTCCCTAACCTGTCAGATAAGTGGGGGAAACCAGTATTATTGCCTTTGTTCTCTAAAATCAGTCCCGCAACTTTTGCCTTTCACCACTGGAGGCTGCTCTTGTTCTAAGCATGCCATACTGTATTCATACCAACACAGACAAACTCTGGAATTATAGGCGTGTAATGAATTTCTTTGTCTAAGTGCTGAGACTCCTTGGGCCTCTGTCTCCATCTCCACACTCAGGACACAAACATAAAGATTCCATTTGAAGCTGTCCAGAATCCCTATTGTTCCTGCGCCACTCAAACAAGTCAGCCTGACACCTCTTAAGTTCCAATACTTTGTGAGAGTTTTGCAAAGTGTCTTCAGCACCCCCTTTTAAACTGGGGAGATGGGGCTGTGCCAGGAGATTTTCATAGCACCTCATGCCTTCTTGGGTGCTCAGTGAAAAATGTGGAGACACTGTTGGGCCTTTTGTGAGTGTTCCTTCTTCTCTCCCTTCTGAAAATGCCCACATTTTCCACATACAGGTCTGGCACTCCTTTCAAGAGACCTACCTCAAGGGAGGGTAGAAAGCAGACCAGGATCTGCCGGTGGATCTCCAGGTTACTTGCAGTAGATGGGCAAGAATTTCTGACTCTCATTTTTTTAACAATGGAAGGAACAATATAACATTTCCACCTAAATTAGGCTGCTGCAATGAAGGAAACTTTAGGGGTATGGGCCATCTGTGAAAGGACTGTGAGTTCTGTTCAGTTCTGTGACTGAAAGCAAATTTTTAGGCTCAGAGTGTTCTCTGAGGCACCCTGTTCCTTAAGTTTACATGCCTATCTTTTTATGTGTTTGGCTTCAGTTGATAGCTTTTGACTTGTTTAAAAAAACCCAGAAAAACAGTAGTTCTAACAAGCATGAAATCTGCCTATCCCGAGCTACAAAATGTTATCTTCTCAATTTTCTCCTCAAAGCTTACTCTTTCTAAGTTTAGACCCAACTATACATTCTTAATCTCCCTTAATCTCCCTTATTTTCCCTCAAAACCCAGGTCACTTTAAGCTGACCTTTTTAACCAGTGAAGGCTTGAAACTTGCAGAAAGGTAGACTTTCTAAGGGATACAAAAGTTGTATGGGAAGCTACTTTTGCAACTGTGAATCTACAGAGTGCAGTCCTGACCATATTTGGGAAGGTAACACAAATGGCCCTCAGGGATGATTACTGGCCCCGTTGATGCACTTTTTGCCTGTTTCCTCCCTCTGCCCCCTCCTTCCTGACTTTCACTGACCTCATTCTCCTGGCTACAAGGCTTGGCTAGCCTTTATGCCATGGGGCTGGTCTTGACCACCTGGTTGTGGCCTACGGACAAGAGCTCAACAGGAAAAGCAGAAGCAGCTGAAGGCGGCGTTTCCGGCAACCGCAGCCAAATGTGAGTGTTCACTTCTTCCTCCCTCTGGGGAGTAGTAATACACACATGCAAGGTGGGGGGGATTGCCAGGGGCATGTGAATTCCTCAACTTGGCCATAGCAAAGTTTTAAAAAAAAAACGAAAAATTGCCATGTCACACAGTTCCTGCCAAGAACAACTGGAGCACCAGAGTCTTGGCTCAAGGCCGAGGGGAAGGGAGGGTGCTCCAAGCTGGTTTTTGTATAACAGCTGAACCGCACGCTGCCAGAAAGATAGGAGCTGCAGAGACTTGGGAGTTAGAGAGACTTCCTTTGTCTATCCCAAAGTCACCGTGCTTTCTGCCCCTGCTAAGTACTGACCCACAGGTTTGACTTATTGGAGTGTTTCCCTTCTTGTTGGGCTGTGGTCACAGGCCATAGATGTTGAGGGTTAGCAGCAACAACGTACCAGCCACTTTTTCCCCCCAAATATATTTTTGTTTAAAATTATTTGTTAGAAAGTGCCTGGGACAGTTTATAAAGCTACAGCTCTCCTACGCTTCACGTGGGAGCACACACAGCAAACCAAGTTAAGCATTATTGTTCTGTGGTAATTGACACATATTAGATTAATTGAGTTTTGGGTATTGCTGGCATATTAGATTCTCAGCCATTTTTGCTCCCACACAGAAAGCTCTAACTATAAGTTAATTGTGTAAACTGTCTGTGTTGCAGTAACTGCAAACTCTTTTGAGTTGCTCATCACTGCAGGCTGCCTTTTCCACACCTTGTTCTGGCTGTGCAACTTGGTAGTCCAAGACACTTGGAAGGCATGTTTTATTGAGATGCTTTAATACATTGAGGCTTGTTTTATGTCCCAAGAGAATAAGAGGGACAATTGAGGAAAGTGGAAATTAAATAAATAAGGCTGAAGAAGGCTAGCACGGAGTCTCGCCAGTTTTGTGGAGTGTTTCCATGTCATGGCTGGTCACAGCCAGGGGGAGTCCTGTGATCTTTTCAACAACTGGTGGAGCACATCGTGATGAGTGACTTTGTCCCTCTCAGCTCTTTCTTGGATGCTCTTCAGAGCAGCTGGTATATGTGTGATGTAGGAGCCAGCCCATGAAAAAATGCTTGACACTCTGCTATCTCTCCAGGAAACCTGAAATGGGCTAATTGATTTTCCTAGCTAACAAACTGGCTACGTCTTTGGCTTCTGTTTCTAGTGCTCACCGTATCATCTTGTTGGTGGAATCCATCCTCTTTGGGCTCTTTGTCACAGTCATATTTTATGACCAGGTGAGTTTTAGGGCAACCACGGGGAAGGGTTGGATTGGAGATATCAGGGTTCAGATTTGGAGCTTTCTATGTACAAAGCCAGGCATTTTTCTCGATGAAGTCCCTTCTACAAGAAGCCCCCACCTTTTGATGCCCCATTGTCTGACAACTTGCTCCGTTGATGCTTCTAAATTAAGGACAAGTTCCATTAACTCCATGGGGGTTTGATTCTTTCATCAGTTCTTGTGTATGAAGGCTCACTTGGAACTGGTTGCACATGTGTGCTGCTTATGAAGTGAGCTGAGAGGAGGAAAAAAGTGCCAAGGCAGCTGAGAGACTTTGCGTGCAGCGTGTGATTAGTCAGTCTTAAGTGAGCCTCTGTAAATCCTTCATGCTCCCTACAGTGCAGTACATACAACCATAGAATTGTAAAGTTGAAAGAGACTGCAAGGATCATCAAGTCCAACCCCCTGCCAAGCAGGAATATACCATCAAAGCATTCCCAGCAGATGTCCTAGTCTCTTGAAGCAGCAGAAAACAAGCTTGCTCCATCGTCTGTGTGACATCCCTTCAAATATTTAAACATGGCTATCATCTTGCCTCTTAACCTTCTCCAGGCTAAACATACCTAGCTCCCTAAGCTGCTCCTCATAGGGCGTGGTTTCCAGGCCTTTTGCCATTTTGGTTGCCCTCCTTTGGGTTCTGCTTTTAACCAATTCTGTTTTCTGAGAGTGCTCTGATCTCTAACCTGTCTGGCATGTGGGGGAAGCCTCTGTTCTAGTTGGTGCCCCCTTGACTGTGCTTCAGCTCTGTCACAAAGCGTCCTTTGGAGGGTGGTGTCAAACAGAGGAGGCCTCACCTGTTAGTTGTGTTTTCTAAAGGACCTAAGAAAGTCTGAACAGCCAGTCTTCCAGTGGTGACGGCACAAAAGAAATATGGGGTGTGTTTTTACTCTGCAATTGCAATATAGTGCTTTTGCATTTTATCCAAAATATCCCTTGCTTGCAAACACCCAAACTCATTGTGTGCTTTTTGTCTCCCAGCTGGTCTCCATCATCACAGATGAGACCCCAATTGAGCAGCTGCGGAATCGGCTCCTGAAGAAAGCACACCAGGAGGTGTCACATACGCGGAAGCCTAAGATCGCCCTTCTGCGGGAGGTGTTTGGCCGAGGTAAGTCACAGGGGTGGCTGAGGGGTAAGGACTGGGTGGGAAATCTTCCTGTGATGAGCCACACAAAGCAATCTGTCTTCTATCCCCTCTGCTCTAATTTCTTTTCAGGTTTTGTGATCTGCTGGTTCTTCCCTTGTAACTGCAGCTCTCCAACATCCAGTGGGCCCTCCTACAGCTACTTGCCCAACTACGATGTGTGACTTTTCTTGTGTTGCCCTTGGGAGAACCTCCCTTTTTGCTCTGCTGGCACATGTGCTGTCTTTCTCGTTCTTGATGGGAGCATCAATTTCGTCCAGCTTCGTTTGCTACAGCCTGCAGAGGAGACAGCACCTACAACTCCTGACTTTTCCGTTGAACCCTGGAGAGGTGCCCGTGTCTTCTAAGTGTTGGAAGTCTCTGTCCTGATGGATATAAATGCTGTTGCATTTGTTCTTCTTCTTGTAAGGTGAAGGTCAGCAGGAGGCCTGTTCTCTGAACTTCTGTCTTGCCTGTTTCAGAACTGTGGTGTTACTTAAGCAAGCTGTGTGTTGAAATCCACCCACTTGAACAATTATGGGGTGAAGAATGGGGGGGTTTCTCTAGGCCTCATCTTGGATCATACTGTCCTTGCCTCTGAAGGTCATATCTAGGTCTCGATACGGTCATTCCCAGCAGGGTCATGTGTACAACACCCCTGCCTGCAAGAATTACAGTCGTCTTAGCTTTTGGTTGACTTCAGATGTGTCATTTGCACATCCGTTTGTTTCTCTAAAGACCTGTGCTCTCTGCCCAAGAGACAGTTCTTCTCCACCTGGTTCCTTAGCTCAAAATGAAAGATAGAGGAGATCATTCCTCCTGTGTGGCTATTAGGAGCAAGTAATGCTTTCGTACACATCCTCCACACCCAGTATGTCCTTTTCTGATTGGCTGAGTGTTGCCTCTTGGCGTCTAGTCTCCACCCAATCCCTGGTGCAGCTTTTTCAGGGCTTGTAAAACTGTCATACTATATGCTGGTGGGAAGGGAATAGAAAGAATTGGCTGTGTTTTTAGTTCTCATCTCTGGCTGCTAATTTCTACCATTAGTGTTTGGCTTGGCAAAAGGATAGCTTCTGTCATTTTGTCTATTTCTTCCTCAGGGAATTACAGTTTCTTCTCGTAGGATGATCCCAGGGTTCTGCATAGTCCTTGAAAACAAGACGTTAGGCTTAAAGCAATCCTGGCAAACAGAGAGAACTTCAAGTGTTGTTGGACTGAATCTCCATCTCTCACCGTTGGCTGTGCTGGCTAGAGCTTGGTGAGAGTTGAAATCCCAACATCTCTGGCTCACATGGTTGTTGAGGGTGGAATGTCTGAATCAGTAATAATTGAAGAAGAGAGGGAGCTTTTGTTTAGCATAGTTTGCCCTATCGTGAAACTCGTAAAGGAGCAGGAGTTGAGTTGCCTGTGTGCCCTTCTACCTATCAGATTACCTGCTTTTCTTATCCAACGTTTTATCTATGTCCCCTTACCACCATGCTGTGTTTGAGTTTGTATATTATTTATTTTCAGCCTAAATGTCCTAAAGGTAGCAGATCCTGTTTGATCTTGGAAGCTGAGCAGGCTCAGCCCTGGTTGTTACTTGCATGGGAAACCACCAATGAATACCACATGCTGTAGGCTATATTTCAGAGGAAGGGGCTGGCAAAACCACCTTGCCTAAGAAAACCCTCTGAAATTTATGGAGTTTCTCTCACACCCCAAGGGAGATGGAAGGGACCATCCATATAAGCAATTTGAATTACTCATTTTTCCTTTCCCCCCTGCTCCCTCAGTCTGTGTCCTGCATTGCTAAGGACTTTGAGGCAGAGCTATGTGTCCCAGAGAAAGAATCCATGCAGAACTGCAGAAGATTCTGGAAAGATCCTGAGGCATCATTAGTTATGGAGCAGAGACCAGCATGGCACCGAGTTCTTAACATTCCTTGCTTTTTAAGAATTCCTTGGAAGACACCAGCAAAATCAGCTCTGAATGTTCCTTGCCTAAGAAAACCTGGGAAGTTTGTGAGGTTTCCATTAAGTCTGCAAGTGACTTAAAGGGATATACACATTATTTATTTTATTTGTATGATATAATAAGACAACCCATCCACAATGAGACTAAAGAGGTAAGATAGTTCATTGGTAACTCCATTAAAATAAAAAGATTTTATCATTTTGGCTTGGGTGAAAAGATAAAGGAATTGTGTCCCAGAAATGAGAGTCTGCAACCAAAATGGCCCTGGAACTGGTTTCCCCGCCCTACAACTTACACTGTGGGGCAGGGAAACATGAACCCACCACTGGACAGGCAGGTTACATAGCATGTCCCAATGTATTTGTTACATTGATTGGTCAACTTAATAGATTAAAAGGTACAGGAAGCTGACAGCTTCATAATTTTTAATAAAAACTGCTTATAAAAACAGCAGATGGCACCCATAAGAGAAGTATTCTTCCTTTTCTCAGCTGGAAGGTAAAGCCTCTTCTGAGATGATGTTGAATTACATTCATAATAAAAAGAAAAAAGACTCTTTGTTTCAGCAACATCATTAGATGTGGACTTTCCACAGCTGGGAGGAGGTATTGTGGTTTAGGGGGGCAGATTCTGGACAAGTCAAGAGCTTACTCCTCCCCACCTCCACCATCAAGAAAGGAGAAAAATAAGCTAGCCCTAAATTTTCCATACTTTTCCTTCCAGCTGCCCCCCCATACAACTTTTTATTAGCTGACACACCCCTGGCAGGACTTCGAAAGCCGTGGTTTACTTATCTCGGATTCTCTTCTCCTATCTATCTCTGCTGCCACAGGATTGCTCTGCCTATGTCCGATGTTAAGTAATTCCAAAAGATTTTACTTGGGTTGGAATTTTATTTCCAGGAAATGGGAGAAAAATAGTTTTCAAGCAGTGGAGGGGGAAATACCCTATCGTGGGTTGCAACATCTCACAGGTAAGAACCAATGAGAAAGGTATATTAGAGAAGACCGAGAAAGGTATATTAGAACCATCATGTTTTGGAACAATTCCTCCTTCAGTAGCACCCTTGAATAATGAGAAGTTGGAAAGATTACTGCTTTGGATTGCAACATGCAGAGTCTCTTAGATTCAGGGATTTATAGTCCAAAGAATTAACATTTCCAGGCTCTGAATAAAAGTTCTCAAATCCAGTTTGTGAACCCCTGCTGAGTCTCAGGGCAAACCTTTTCCAGTTGCTACCCTCAATAGTTAATAATGCCTTTGGACTTGTTTCCTGCAGCCCTAATTTCAGCTCTTGCAATTGTTCAGTGCTACAGCTTCTCCATATTTAACTTTTACCTAGGGTCCTATTGGTGTGTTTTCTTCTGCTTTGGGTTGTGTTTGAACAGACTTCTCCCCTACCACACCAATCCATATTTTCTCTTTTGAAGCAGTAGTTTCACCCAGACTTGGCAAACAAATTTTGAACTGCAAAGGGATCTTGCGACACCTTTGAGACTAACTGAGGGAAAGAAGCAGGTAGCATAAGCTTTTATAGATTTAAGTCTACTTCTCCAGATGCATGGAGTGAAGTATAAAGGAGCAGGCCTTTATAGCTATGAATGACTAGGTTGTATGTGTGAATAGCAATACAAGTGCAAAGCTTGTGGGTATGGTGATGAGGTGGCAAGTTCACTTTTAACAATGGTCATTGGGGGGCAAAGGCAGGAGGAACAGTTGGAAGAGACCTCGAGGCCCATTGAGTCCAACTACATTCTGCCATGCAAGAATACACATTATCAAAACATTCCTGACAAATGGCCGTGCAGCCTCTGTTTAAAAACCTCCAAAGGAGGAGACTCCAGCACACTCCAGGGCAGCAGTGTATTCCACTGTCAAACTGTCCTATGGGCAGGAAGTTCTTCCTAATGTTTAGATGGAATCTCTTCTCCTGAAGTTTGAAGTCATTGCTCCATCTCCTAGTCTCTGGAGCAGCAGAAAACAGGCTTGCTCCATCTTTCATATCACATCCCTTCGAAGATTTACACATGGCTATCATGTTACCTCTTAACCTTCTCTGGACGAAACATACCCAGCTCCCTTAGGGGCTCCTCGTAGGACCTGGCTTTCAGATTTTCTACCATTTTGGTCACCCTCCTCTGGATACTTTCAAGCTTGTCAATATCCTTGAATGTGGTGCTCAGAATTGGACACAGTGTTCAGGAGAGGAGGACAGTCTGACCAAAGCAGAATAAAGTGGTGAATTGTGGCAGATTGGGTTTACATTCCCAGTTGTTAAGAAAAACCATCTTCTTTCACCACTCCCCCCATCCCACATGTACAAATTAAGCTGCTGAAAAGACGGAGTGGAAGCCAGAAATGGAATTTTCTAAAATAACTCTTCCTATTGTCTTTGTGTGGCTTCATAGAACTTAAGACAGCTTTGCAACACTGAACCAAAAACAGCATAGATTAAAAACATACAAAAGATTATGGTTAAAATGTAAATACCCTTAAAAACAATACAAAATACCAGTTGAAAAAATGAAAGAAAAAAAAAGTAGTGCAATGTACTATTAAAACCTATTCTTTAGAAAGAATAATTTCTCAGGAGTCCGTCAGATAGAAAACGTTTCTTCTTTTGATGGAAAAACAGCCAGGAGATACCTGCAAATGCAGCTCTAATAGTGGAAATGGATTCTTAGGCCATTTCCGCCCTACACCGTGACAGTGCTATTATTCCACTTTCAACCTCCTGTGGAATCCTGGGGTTTGCAGTTGAGGGAGGGGCATTTAGAATTCCCAGCCAGCTCTTTGGCCTCAGGAGACTACAAACCCCAGAATTCCACAGGAGGTTGAAAGTGGAATAGTAGCACTGTCACAGTGTAGGGCAGAAGTGACCCTTGGCAGCACGTGTGCCTGAGATGTACCCTTTCCCTCTTAATTCTCATTGCGTGTCTGTCCTCTGTGTTGTTTTGTACTTACCATTTGTCGGACCGTAGGGTTCCCATAAAAAGTAGATTTCACAATCCAGGCATCTGCCGAATGCAGACGTAGAGGGTCTGAAAGGTTTTGCTGGGGGCAATCTTGGGTTGAGAACCAGTGTAGTATAGTGTAATGGTTTAAGCGTTGGGACGCCGGCCCCTGGAGACCGGGGTTTGATTCCCTGCTCAGCCGTGGAAAGCCACTGGGCGCGTCGTATACTCTCAGCCCCAGAAAACCCCATGGTAGGGTCACATTTATGGTTGTCATAAGTGCCAAAACTGCTCCTTGTTTGCAAATAAGGGAAGAATTTGGGTATGTGCCCATCCCTGCTGGCATGTCCCTCAGTTCCCTGGCCAAAGGGACACGGTGGCAGGTGTGTGCATGTGACCTAAATGCTCCTTTGACTGCAAATGAGGGAGCAGTTTTGGCACCTGAACCCCCCCCCGATGCCATAGCTGTGTTGCTACCGCTGCTGTTGGTGTCCAGCAATGAGGCTTCGTGGAAAGGTTAAGAACTACTGCTGTGGAATAGAGCTTTCCAAACTGCGTGTCATGACACGTTAGCGTGTCGGCTGCAGTGTGTAGGTGTGTCGCTGCCACCCCAGGTTGAGAAAGATCCCAGGAAGGGTGGCAGAAATGGGCCAGGCTCAGGTGGAGGGGCCGCCACTTGCACCGCTGCCCCAGACCAAGAAAAATCCCGGCGAGGGCGGTGGTTAGTTAGTTTAACCTCTGGTTTGCTGGTAACTATGGATACGTACGTACATTGTAGGAACGAAATGTATGGGGATGCAACATATCTCGTAAAACCTTGCATTTATATTTTTAAAAACATATGCTTTGTTTATTAAATACATAAAACTGAATTACTGTGTCATGAAATGATGCATGTCTAAAAAGTGTGTCACCAATGTGAAAAGTTTGGAAAGTTCTACTGTAGGGGAAACCACAGGTACTCATTCAGGAAATATTTGGAAGACAGGTGTTGGGGTGGCAAGCAGTGAAGGGGTTGCTCCAGGAAATCTGACTGTTCCACTCTTACCAGTACAGTCATCCCTCCACGTTTTTGCTAGGGTTAGGGGCATAGGACCCCCGTGAAAGTGAAAAAATTGTGAATAACTCTAGACCTTCCCAAACCATATTTAACACAGAAAAAAAGTATGATCACCGTATTTAATCCACCGTGGATTCCTCTGAGACTCCAGCGTTCGTTCACAAGGCAAAAGTGGAGGGCTGGTGGGACTTAGGGCCACTGCTGCCCCACACCATTTTTAATAGGGACTTGCGAACCTTGTTCACAGTTCCTTAGTCTCACGAGGCTTGCAGTCCTTATTTAAAATGGTCTAGGGAGGCAGCAGAGGTGACGACAAATAATCCGGAAATAATCAAATCTGCAAAAGTGAAACCCGCAAATGTGGAGGGCTGACTGTATTAACATCTCTCTGTGTGTTTGGGATTTGTGTTGCTGTGACAACTTTTTGCATAAAAAAACCTTCTTTCTTTTTTTTTGCCTGCAACAAAGTCTGCTCAAAGGTGCTGCTTCTGTATCTGTGACTCATTCGGCCATGTGCATAACTCTCCCTCTCCCCCCATCTCAGTGTTGAAATGGCAGCTGGGGAGTCAAAAGGCCGTTCCACCATCCCTAGCCCCATTTTTTCCACCCCCTTTCCAGGGCCAGGAATGGAAATTGGAGTCTCTGCGGTGGGCTCAGTGGAATCTGATCTGCACAGTTCCACGCCGTCTAGGGAAATTTAGGGACTTGGAGCCGGGCCTGGGAGCCTTTCAGCACCAAGATGAGTCAGAAAGAAAACCGAGGGAGGAGGTGAATGTCTGGAAAGAAGATCTGAGGAGGCAGCAGGAAAATGTGTGTCAGGTTAGGGGAGATGTAGTGATGGTCTTTCCTTTTGCTGTGACCCTTGTGGGGGCTCTCCCTCTTTTTAACTCCTGGAACTTCATTTTTGTGTGTTTGAGTGGGCTGTTGTTTGCATAGGCTGAACTAATCTGTTTAACAAAAACAGCTGTCGGCCGGGCCCTGAGAGAATCCGCTATGAGAGCAAGTGGCCTGCGAGAGATGGCCAGCTTTGAATGGGAATGACTTCAGGGCTGGCTTTGGTATCTTTGAACACCGGCTAGGGATTTGGCAGGATTCACTACTCAAGCGTGCTGTTTGGTGGTACACCAGGTCCAAACATGAAACTGACACTCAAATCTGATACTGTCAGCCCTTCACATTTGCACCCTAATCCTAGGACACTGCAGAAGTAGAAAAACCGCTAATATCCAAATGTGGGTTGGGGAAGGGGACCAAGGCATGGAAGAGAGAACAAGCACCCGGGGTCAGAAAAAGGAGAGGGAAGGGGAGTTGGTTGGCATGGTTGGCCCTATACTTCCTTCCTCTTGCCCATTTCCTTCCTTGGGTGTGTGTGGGGGCCTCAGGAGAGGGTTTGTGTGCTGAGAAACTGGGCTGCAATCCATCCTTAGCTGGCCAAGGCTGCAGTTGGTGGAGGAGGAGAAGAACCAGAGGCAGGTCGTTAAAGGGCTGCGCAGCCTGATCAGAGCCACTGAGATGGAAGGTTCCCTCGGAAAGAAGGTGAGGGGGCAGCGGTGAAGAAACTCTCAAAGAATCAGATCCGTAAAAGTCAAACCTGCAAATGTGGAGGGCCAACCGTATAGTAGAAACAGATGCTTCTCTTCCATGTATCTCTCTCAGCCCTTTTAAAGCCATTTGAGCAAGCTAGTGCCCGTAACTACCATGGCACGGTAGCTAAAGTGGCAGACTGCTTATGGCTTGGAGTCTTAATAGACCACAAGCTGAACATGAGTCAGCGGTGTGATGCGGCAGCCAAGAAAGCCAATGCAATTCTCGGCTGCGTCAGTAGGAGTATGATGTCTAGATCAAGGGAGGTACTGGTACCACTCTACTCTGCTTTGGTTAGACCTCATCTTGAATCCTGTGTCCAGTTCTGGGCACCCCAATTCAAGAAGGACATGGTCAAGCTGGAGCAAGTCCAGAGGAGGGCGACCAAAATGGTGAGGGGCCTGGAAGACATGCCCTATGAGGATAGACTTAGAGAGCTGGGTACGTTTAGTCTGCAGAAGAGAAGGTTAAGAGAGCACATGATAGCCATGTTTAAATATTTGAAGGGATGCCATGTAGAGGAACGAGAAGGCTTGTTTTCTGCTGCTCCAGAGACCAGAACAAGGAGCAATGGATTCAAGCTGTGGGAAAGGAGATTCCAGCTGAACCTCAGGAAGAACTTCCTGACAGTCAGGGCTCTCCAGCAGTGGAATGTGCTGCCTTGGAGTGTAGTGGAGTCTCCTTCTTGGGAGATTTTTAAGCAGAGGCTGGATGGCCGTCTGTCGGGAATGCTTTGAGGGTGTTACTGCATGGCAGGGGGCTGGACTGGATGGCCCCTGGGGTCTCTTCCAACTCTACATTTCTATGATTTCTATAATTCTATGGCTGTCAGGGGCTCTTTTTTGTTGGAAGTATTGAAGCAAACTCAGGCATGTACATATCCGCCTAAATGTAATCAGTCGGGAATGCTTGAATTGCAAGATTGCTCTGTTGAGTATTAGGGCTGGGCTGTGTGACCTTTAAGGTTTCTTCTGGTTCTCTCAGTGCAGGCAAAGGCCAGTTCCCTCCTTGGCCATGCGGGAACCAGGCAAGGGCAATAAAAGGCAGGTAACAAGAATTTCAACTCCCTGAGCAGCAGAAAAGAAGCTTCTCTTGAGATCCAGGTTGTCCCTGTCCAGTGTAAAGCTAACTGCGCCTTTCTTAGGCAGAGAGCATAGAATTTCTTGCAAGGGAATTTGCCTGTTACTGCCTTTTGTCCCTGAATTGAGATCCTTCCAGAAAAACTGAACAACAAAAGAAATGACATCTGAAACAAAATGCAGTCCTGCGATTCTGCCGTCGTCACTTTTCTTCTCTTGTATGTTTTTTTTAAAAGACATCTTCTGCCTGATAAACAAGCGGGTGGAGCTTCAAAAGCTTGAGTGATATATTTGTTCATTTCGTTTGGCCAATGAAAGTATCACTCTTGTGGATTTTGGATCTTGATGCTAAAATTCTGATTGTAATTTTGTATAGTGAGAGCCAGTGTGGTGTCGTGGTTTGAGCCTTGGAGGACAACCCTGGAGACCAGGGTTTGATTACCTGGTCAGCCATGGAAAGCCATTGGGTGACCTTGGACATGTCACACACTCTCAGCCCCCAAACAACCCCATGATAGGTTCACTTTAGGTTTATCCTTAATTCAGAAATGCCTTGAAGGCACAAAACAACAAGGTTTGTATAACACAAGGTTTGTACTGCTCTATTCTGCTTTGGTCAGACTTCATCTGGAGTACTGTGTCCACTTCTGGGCACCTCGTTTCAAAAAGGATATTGAGAAGCTGGAGCGTGTACAGAAGAGGGCGACCAAGATGGTGAAGGGTCTGGAAGCCATGAAGCCCTATGAGGAGCAGCTCAGGACGCTGGGGATGTTTAGTCTGCAGAAGAAAAGGTTAAGAAGGGACAGGATAGTCATGTTTCAATATTTGAAAGATGCCATAGCGAAGATGGAACAAGCATGTTTTCTGCTGCTCCAGAAACTAGGACAAGGAGCAGTGGATTCAAACTACAGGGAAAGAGATTTTAGCTAAATATCAGGAAGAACTTCCTGATGGGCAGAGCTGTCCAGTAGTGAGGTGTCTTATGAGGAGCGGCATAGGGAGCTGGGGATGTTTAGTCTGCAGAAGAGAAGGTTAAGAGGGGATAGGATAGCCATGTTTCAATATTTGAAGAGATGCCATAGCGAAGATGGAACAAGCATGTTTTCTGCTGCTCCAGAGACTAGGACAAGGAGCAATGGATTCAAGCTGCAGGAAAGGAGATTCCACCTGAACCTCAGGAAGAACTTCCTGATGGTCAGGGCTGTCCGGCAGTGGAAGCTGCTGCTGCCTCAGTGGAGTGTGGTGGGGTCTCCTTCTTTGGAGGTTTTTAAGCAGAGGCTGGATGGCCATCTGTCAAAGGGAGTGCTTTGAGGTTGGTTCCTGTATAGCAAAGGGTTGGACTGGATGGCCCGTGGGGTCTCTTCCAACTCCATGACAGGCAAAGCATCCTTGGATACAGCCGCTTGCCCAGTGAGAAGCAACCAAGACTTGGAGTGCTAACAGTGTTGACTGCCAAGGAACAATACAAAATGCCCTCCCCCATATCCCATAGTACCAAGACCAAATTTATAAACAGCATTAAACATTCTGGCAGACATGTTTTTTATTATTATTATTTAAAAACGAAAACAATAACCTCAGATCCCTAACAACAGCAATAATAATTATTATTATTATTATTGAGCTACTTATACAAAACTGTTATAAAACCGACAGGGCCCGAAGGACTTGCCTCAGGGCCAATAAGCCATTTGCTGCCATTAAATTATAACTTAATTAAATTATTAACCTTCAGTGTCAGTCTCTTGGCTGGTGCAGGCAACTGTTGGGTTAAAGACCATTCCTGGGCCGAAACCAGAGAATTGAGGGGTTGGGGCGGATTTCCTCTGGGTCTACAGAAGTTGTAAATATATTCATCCCTTCCAGGGGAAAATATTAGCTGTTTTCAGCTCCTTTGGGAGCATATTTTTTCACCAAAAGCACGTCCAGCCAGGCATAGTGCCACTTTGCACAGAGACCCCAAGAAAGCAGCATTTGCCTCACCTTTACTGGCTGTATTGTTGCTCCTGAATTTGCAAAAGAGAGTTTAGAGGCCCTAACTTTCCCGTTTGGACCCTTTTTAAAAAAATTCCATAGCTGATGTGTGAGCAGCTTTAGCTGAACACTACTAGCAATTCTTTCACACCGCTGACTCCAAGGCAAAGCTTGGGCAAATACCTTTTTTGGAGTACAGCTTTCCGGACCCCCAACTGACCAAGGATTCTGGAAAGTGTAGTGCAAATAGTAACTTTTCCAGCCTCTGGTCAGAACTCCAGCACTCCAACCCATAAGAAGCAACCGCTACAGGACTGGCATTTCAATGGGATTCCCCTCAGTGCACCACGCAGCAAAGTAGAATGTGCGGTGTCCAAATTTCTGCATCTTCCCCAGAATTGGACATAACCGGAGTCCCGTTGTCCTCTGGCTCCAACCACTAATCTCCACTTTCATTACAGGCCTGAAAATTAAATATGGGAGTCTGGTACTCTGTCTCTCCTGCATCCCTCCAGAATTAATTGGCCTTGTCTTTTCAGGCTGAGCAAAAACGAGTTGTAACGCCCTCCTCCGTGCTAAGCTGATTCCCCTTTTAACTCTGGAGGGTGCCTTGTAACCTATAAAGTTGGAAGCTTCGATGATTCTAAGAATTTTTCTATTCCCCCAGTCTGCAATAAATCAAGAAGCAGCCCAGACACAACATTCTCCGGAGTCTGGGTGAAGGGGGAAATACTTGTGGTCCGATGTGCGTTTTTGAGACTAAGCAAGCTGGAGAGGCGGCAAGCCATGACACAGGCCCTCTCCCCACGGAGGGATGGTCATGCAAGCCAGCACTGCATCAGTATGACTGCCTTGGGAATAACTGTAATTTCTCTGCTGCCTACTAATTGCCACAAGAGAAGGCCACATGTCAAAAAAGACTGGCTTAGCCATTCTGGTAGAGGCCAGTTGAAGCCAAGAGCCGAGGGGCCGAGGAAAGAGTTACTTCTCTAAATGAAGGAGGTGCTAAGAGGCTGAGGTAGACATCGCTGATTCAAGCACTTTTTCCCTTCTCTGGCTGTCCCAGAAAAACGTGTGGTGAAAACTTGCCACGTTTTCAGCGAGAGCGAAGGAACATTGCTGCCGACTTGGTTCTTCTGCGTTTTTTTTGGTAGTTTGAGATAGAAGCCCTCCTTGCAACTCTACCTACCCAGAGTAGCAAATAAATAAAAACCAATAATAAATACAGTACGGGAGTGGTCAGGAGTGAAAAACCTATGGTGCAGCCACAGTGGATAATAGGCCCCTTAAAGGCCTCAGCTAACCCAGATGTGATTATTCCAGAACTGATGCCAATTCTTTTTTCTTCTTGCTTTGTCTCATCTGCTAGCATTTCCAACACTGGGAACTAGAGGCTTTTCCTCATACCCTCCTCCCTTTGCTAGATTCCTTTGTGAAGTCTGATTATTTGCCCTGTGAGGCACCTTCAAGGCACCAGATCCCCGTCTGATCTTGGAAGCTAAGCAGGGTCAGTCCTGGTTTTGTACTCGGGGAGGGGACCACCAAGGAATACCAGGTGCTGTTGGCTATCTTTCAGAGGAAGGAATTGGCAAAACCACCTCTGAGTATTCCTTGCCCAAGAAAACCCTATGAGACTCACAGAGTCACCGTAACTTGCAGGCAACACACGCAAACACACAAAATTTCGCACACAAGGGAGATGGAAGGGGCCAACCATATAAGCAAATTGGATTGCTGATTTTTCCTTTCCCCCCTTCTCCCTCGGTTCATGTCCTGCATCGCTAAGGAAGTTAAGGGTGCCCTAGGGAAAGGATGCATGACCAACTGCAGAAGATTTTGGAAGGATCCTGAGGCACCGGCAGCTGTCCAGCAGGAACCGGCATGGCAGCCGTTCTTAGCAGTTCTTGCTTTTTGAGAATTCCTTGCAGAGGTTTGCTGTGTTGCAGTTCTACCCTGTTTGGAAAAGGATGACACCCTAAAACCTGCCTCTGAGGCCCTCCCTCCCTATGCAGACATGCCATTGTAGCATCAGAACAACGTCTGAAGCACAACCACAGCTCCTCCACCGGAAGGTCTATTTGCGGCCTCGTCGGTTCCTTAGGACCTCTAAGATGCGGGCTTTCTGTTTAAGCCACTGACTGGACAGTCTCTTTGGCGCCTTGGGGACAAAAAAGGTGTACTTGAGACGTGGGTTCTTCTGGTCGGTCACCACCAAGGCTTGGAGAGTGAGAGGTTCCTTCAGCGGCCCGCGGCCCGTGATCATCTCCATGGGCTTGGTGGCGCCGCTGTAGCGGAGGGCTGAGCCGCTGTGAAGGTGAACGTCCTGCTCGGAAGGCACGAGGATGTAGTTGCCGTTGAGGGCGTAAGAGCCGTCCTGGCGGCGAAGGGCCAGGTAAATCCCGTCGCTAGCGGATGAAGAGCCACTGCTCTGGCGGATCAGGATGTGGGTGGCTCCCGCAGGGATGGTCACCACGTCATTGTAGCCATAGCTGGTGGACAAGAAGACAAGATGCCTCAGGAACAAACTGAGATAGAGAATAGCCAAGGCCTAACCATGAGATATAGGATGCTTCACCAAGGTTTTGGGACTTTTCCCTCTACGTTACTATAGCGCTATTATTCCACTTTTACTGCCATGGCAACATGATCTAGAGTTCTGGGATTTTTAGTTCAGGGAGAGGCACTTAGAGTCTTCAGCCAGAGAGCTCTTGGGCCTCACTAAACAAGAAATGCCAGAATTCCCCAGAATGTTGCTATGGCAGTTAAAGTGGAATAATAGCACTATAACAGTGTAGTCAAATGACTATCAGTCTTTCCGGGGAGGGGGAGTATCTAATCTGGCATACTTGTGCCTTTGATGTGTGCTAATATGGCACACCTATACCCTTAGTCTGGCACACTTGTGCCTTTAATGTGTTCTAATCTAACACACTTGTGCCTTTAGTGTGTGCTAATCTGCCACATTATGCCCTTAATCTGGCGCACTTGTGCTTTTAATATGTGGGTATAAATCTGCCACATTTATGCCCTTAATCTAGCACACTTGTGTCTTTAATGTGTGCTAAACTGGCACACTTGTGCCTTTGATGTGTGCTAATATGGCACACTTATGCCCTTAATCTAACACACTTGTGCCTTTAATGTGTGCTAATCTGCCGCATTTATGCCTTTAATCTGACACACTTGTGCCCTTAACTGGCACACTTGTGCTTTTGATGTGTGCTAAACTGGCACACCTGTACCTTTAATGTGTCCTAATCTGCCACATTTATACCCTTAATCTGGCACACTTGTGCCTTTAATGTGTGCTAAACTGGCACATTTGTGCCTTTGATGTGTGCTAATCTGCCACATTTATGCCTTTAATCTGGCACACTTGTGCCTTTATTGTGTGCTAATCTGGCACACTTGTGCCTTTGATGTGTGTGATGAGTCTCTGCTCAGCCATGGAAACCTACTGGGTGACTTTGAGTGTGTCACACACTCTCAGCCCCAGCAAACCCTGTGATAGGGTCACCTTAGGGTTCCCATAAATTGGAAATGACTTGAAGGCATACAACAATCTACATGCATGCATGTGCATATAAAATAGCACACATAAATAATTGCGGATTGGATTTAGCAGGGCCCACAAACTGGATTCCTTTTGGGTACGTCTGCAGCCAGCATGTATTTGGCTGTTCAGTGGAAAGCCTCAGCAAGGCCTGGCTTAAGTGGAAGGGCTCTGAACATTGTGGGGCACTGCCCAATGCGTTTGCCAGCATTTTAGTGCCACAGGCACAAGTAACTACTCACTGGGGTTTAGTGAAGGAACCGTAGATCTTGGTACAAGCAGAGTTGTCCCCGCCGCACACCATGCATTTATCAAACTTCTTTTTGGAGCCGATGACACGATCGCAGCCAGCGTGGACGCAGCGTCCCTGGACACAGACAGAGCTGGATTCAGGCGAGCAGGGCGTGCCGTCAGCTACCTAGAACAAAGGGAGAGTCATTTTTCCACTGCAGAGATTTATAGGAAAAATTCTTTCCACATCTCTCAGCTTTTCCCCGTATCTTAAAAGCTATTTTGTGCAATTGGTCTTCCACATTCACTAGGGTTAGGGGTGCAGGATCTTTGCAAAAGTGGAAAAATCACAAATACCAAGATGTGTGTATGTGTTTGGGGAAAGGGGGCCAAGGCATGACGGGGAGAACAGGCACCCAGGGTCCAAACCAGATCAGAGAAAGGAGAGGGAAAGGGGCAGTTGGCAATGATGGCCCTGTGCTAACTCTCTCTTGCCCATCTCCTTCCATGGGTGTGTGTGGGGGCATCAGGAGAGGGTTTATGATGCTGAGAAATTTGGCTGTGATCCCTCCTTAGCTGGTCAGGCAGCGGCTGGCAGAGGACGAAAACCAAAAGCAGGTTTTTAAAAGGCTGCACAGCCTGATCAGTCACCAGGAGGGAAATTTCCCCAAGAAAAAATGTGCCTGATGTGGGGGGACAGGGATTAGAAAAACTAGCAAATAATCCAATCCATGAAAGTCAAATCCGCAAATGTGGAGGGCTGACTGTATTCTAGCCCATCCGTCCTCCATGCATGCAACATGAGAAGGAGGAAGTGAGAGGAAGGAGGGAAAAAAACAGAACGTAGCATCGCCTTTAAGACTAACCAGGTTTTTATTTTAGCATGAGATCTTGTGGATAGAAAACCCACTTATGCATACAGCAGTTTTTAGAAAACTATTCTAGAAAATCTCGGAGACCTCTCAAGGCCCAGGTGCCGTGGGAACACTGACCTTTGGTTCGAGGACATAGTAATAGCCCAGCGCATGGGACTGGCAGGTCAGTTTGCATTGGTCACGTTGGGCCACGCCGCTGTAGCGAGGCACCCAGTCCATGGGGGCAGGGTAGTCTTTAAACATGTCCGTTCGGTGGTTGTAAGCCGCACACTGTTGTTCTCGGTACGTCAAGGCTGGAAGAAAAATTCACATATGAGAATGAATTCCACAATCAGGATAATAAGTACATTACGCACCCCCAGGTGTAACTTGGGTGGGGATGTAAAATGGGCATCAGGGTTCATGTGGAATGTTGACACTTGCTTAGAGCCTTATCACACCGTGGTGTTATACTGTCACAGCGATGCTTTAATCCCACTTTTGGCTCAACCTGGTTGCATGGCATTGCTCTTCAGGGGCTATTTGTGTTGCATTGCAGAGTCATTGAAAATGTGTTTTATTTTCCACAGTGGAAATAATCTGTTAATGATCCCCAATTCAGTAACCAATTCAGATGTGGATGTCTCATGGTGCTTGTTTCTACCCAGGAACCATTAGTGGGTGTGGGTGTCCTCATAGAGTCATAATGTCGTAATGCTATGGCGCTATTACAGCTGTTTTCATAGTGGAAATAATCCGTTAATGACTCCCTTTCATGCAACAATTCCATAACAATTTTAGATGCGGATATCTCATAGCACTTTCTTCCATTGCAGCATCATGATGTCATAGTATTGTAACGTTGCGACATCATGTCACTATTACAGGAACCAATCATGAAGTGAGAGGAGGGATACAGTCAATCAGTAAGGACACCTTAATGCGGATGAAAACAACATGTTAATAATGCTATTAAAGCGCTAATGCGGCAAGGATGCAATAGCGTCAACAACCAGCTACCCTCACGAGAATGGCTGGAGCAGATTTCAGAGTAACGTGGCGTAATGAGTGTGTATGATAAGGCCCTTATAATAACATTTCATCTCTAAAGCCAGATCAAGCAGGTTTGCAAGATGCTGGATAAAAACCCTAACCGCAGCTTTCTCCGAGGCTTGATGTGAGCGGCTGGCCAGGAGCCGATCAGAAGCCAGAAGACATAATCCTTTCTTGTCATCTCTGCTTGTATTTCCATCAATCCTTGCACATTCCAGGGGTTCTGAACCAGGGTGCTCAGCTTTTGGCTGTGTTTGGATGTTTTGTATATGGCTTCCAGAATACGAGACCATTGCCTATGCTGGCTGGGGCTTTGGAGACAAAGCCCAGAATATTTGAGCCCCAGTGTTCTGAAATGTCTATATGCCTGCTTTAATATATTTCTAAATCTTATGGCTTGCTGCTCCAAAATCAGCATGGGATGAATCAAATAAGCTATTTATGTTTACACTCTTTTTGTTGTGGTGTGCTTTCAGTCCATTTTCTAACTTGGGGTGGCCCTAAGGTGAACCTAACAAAGGGTTTTCTGGGGCTGAGAGTGTGTGATGTGCCCAAGCTTACCCAGTGGGTTTCCATGGCCGAGCGAGGAATTGAACCTTGGTCTGTAAGCTTATAATACATTGTTCAAACCACTACACCATGCTGGCTCAGTTATACAGCTGTAAACTAATAAGAATGATCTTACCGTTTCCATCAGGGCAATCCTGGACGTTGCAAGAGCGATACTGTGTGCGTTTCCCCTCGCAATATTTGCCACCATTGCGTGGGACAGGTTTGTTGCATTCCCGGGTGGAATACTGGACTCCCCCTCCACAGGTGCGCGAGCAGTCACCCCACGGACCCCAGGGCCCCCAGCCTCCATGGGTGGGGATCTGCAGGAAGGCGGAAAGGAAAGGCAGAAGGGAAAATGCTTTGCGTGAGAAAGCGGTAGCATTTTTCTATACAGGAAGGCCACTGCCTTTCGACTCTCTGTTATTTGACAGCCTGCTCTTTTGATGCCTTCAAATCAAGGACATACTCTATTAATTCAGCAGGGACTTCATGCTTTCATCAGTTCTTCGTGCCTATGGAGGATTGCGTGGGCCCACTCACATGTTTGTGTGTGGTCCCAAGTCTTGCCTATGGAAAGAATGGATCCCCTGGTCAAATTAATAGAACTTGTCTGTATTGCAAGCATCGAAACGGCAGGCTTCTGTCAATTCTTCTTGCCTGCGGAGGCTCACTTGGGACCGTGCCCGCACTGCTTGCAAAGCAAGCTCGGAGAAGGAAGAAAAGGCACCAAGGCAGCTGGAAGACTTTACAAACCGCGTGCATGCATAGTCAGTCCCAAGCAAGCTTCTATAAATGCTTCATGTTCCTTACAGTAGATGGATTCTGTTTTTGGATCACTTCTGCGTTCTGACAGTGCTCAGGTCCCTAACCTTTCAGATAAGTGGGGGAAGCCTCTTGTCCTTGCAGATATTCAAATAGCCACCATTAGCTATGTCTGATCACAAATTCTGATCCACTGCATCAATGAGATTTATTTATTTGTGTTGACACATCGCTCAACAGCTGATTTAAATGATCTATTCTAGCTGAGACTAAGGCCATTTCCACACTATACTGTGATAGTGCTATTACTCCACTTTCAACGTCCTGTGGAATTCAGGGGTTAGTAGTTTACTGAGGCCAAAGAGTTCTCTGGCTGAGAAGTCTAAATGCCCCTCCCTAAGCTGCAAATCCTAGGATTCCATAGGATTTTGAATGTAGAATAATAGCAGTATTAACAGTATAGTGTGGAAATTGCCTAAGCAGTGGGATTTAGGCGAATATCTTGGAGTGATCCTTAGCACAAACTATACAAGGTAGACCAATTGTGTTATCCTGGTATTTCAGTTGGAAGGCAGAGGAATGCCCCTGACTTGTTATGCAAAGGAAGACAAAACTCTGTGCTAAGCCCCACTTGCCCTAGAACAAGTTGTAGGGAGAGAGAGAATGCTGGAATTTTCCAACAAAAACTTCCTAGCTGGCAACGGACCACTTACATTATATGCTTTCAGCTCCACTTTGCTGATGCAGTGGCCACTCATACAACTCTTGCCTTCCCCGCAAGGCGTCCCGTCAGCCCAGGGGAAGTATTTTGTCTGGCACATGAATTGTCCGTTGATCCGGCCCGTGCACCAGAGCGAGGAACATGGCTGTTGCATGTTGGGGCAGTGGCGCGAATCGGACCCAAAGCTCAGCTGGCACTGCTGGTCCACGTCGTAATTGCTGCCCGGGAAGACAGCTGGCAGGCTGAGGGGTTCGTGTGGTTTGTCTAAGAGACAAGAACCTGCAGGGAAAGAGGGAAAGAATGAAGAGACCTGGGTGTCGATTGAGTCTTCCAAAGGGAGAAGACTCCCAAGTGTGAAAACTCTGATCTTCTTCAAGGACGACAGTTTTATATTCTCTCTCTAGCAAATTATCCAGACATATATATTAGCAATCATTTACACCTCCTGCCGAACAGTTTCCCTATGTATTTTGTATTTTGTCTTCTGGGATAAACTGGACAACTCTTAAATGCACAGAAATGTATTGTGTGCTTGTTCCTTTAATTCACAGTGCAGGCTGGCTTTTAAAAAGGTGCTCTCAGGGATACTCTGATTTATGAGACTGGTCAAAGCCCCCTGATGGGGCAGGGGGTTTCATCGTTTAGAAAAAGGGGCTTCTTTTTTATTTCCATAAGCTAGCTGTTTAAAAAGTAACTTTTTCAAACCAATCCAGCCTTTGGGCTTCCCGGAGAGCCACTGTGCAAAAGAAGATGTCAAACTAGATGGCATTTTGGTCTGGTCCAACACATACATTTTCTGTTCTTGTGCTGTTTGGTAGGAAGTGTTCAACAGTGGAACATGCTGCCTGGGAGTGTGGTAGAATCTCCTTCTTCGGAGGTTTTTAAACAGAGGCTGGATGGCCACCTGGCGAGAATGCTTTGGTGGTATATTCCTGCATGGTAGAGTTGGGTTGGACTTGATGGCCCTTGGGGGTCTCTTCCAATTCTATGATTCTAACCTCTGGAGATAAACCCTCACTTATTTAGATGTTGTACAGAGTGTATTAAAGCCTCAGGTTGTAAAGCATATTTATACAGTTCAGGAAGGATATTGACAAGTTTGCATGTGTCTAGTGGAGGGCGACCAAAATGGTAGAAGGCTTCGAAACCATGAAGCCCTATGAGGAGAGGTTTAGGGAGCTGAGGATGTTTAGCCTGCAGAAGAGAAGGTTAATTGGCGACATGACAGCCATGTTTAAATATTTGAAGGGATGTCATATGGAGGATGGAGAAAGCCTGTTTTCTGCTGCTCCCGAGACTGAGACAAGGAGCAATAGATTCAAACTGCAGGAAAAGAGATTCCATCTAAACATTAGGAAGAACTTCCTGACAGTAAGAGCAGTTTGACATTGGAATATGCTGCCTGGGAGTGTGGTGGAGTCTCCTTCTTTGGAGGTTTTTAAATGGAGGTTGCATGGCCATTTGTCGGAAATGCTTTGATGGTCTATTCCTGCATGGCAGAATGAGATTGGACTTGATGGCCCTTGGGGTCTCTTTCAAATTTATGATTCTGTGGTATGGCTCAGTGCTCATTCCACACAGTAGGCTATTGAAAAGCAAAACATCTAGAGAATACCCTCCTATGGTGTTCGCCTCAGTGTCTTTAGTGGGGAAGGGAGCATGGGCTCCATGGCTAAGAAGATACAGTTGAGCAAAAGTGAAGACAAGAAGGGAAAAGCCAAATCTTACCATGGCCATTGTCTAGGAAATCAGTGATGAAGCGTCCACTGCACGGTGACCACATCTCATCGGGGTCCACGGGGGTCATAACTGAAGCCATCATATGGCGCGACTTGCTTTGCTGGTTCAGCTCTCGGCAGTGCTTGTCGTCGTCATGGAGCATGTTAAAGACGTGTCCTATAAATTGGAGAAAGAGAAGGATGGGAGAGTCAGCACCGGTCCTCTTAAATGTCCCTATTTGTGGAACTGCAGTATGGCTTCCCATTTATAAGTCTGCCATTGACCGTATAGTTGGTGCGTCTGCAAATCTGGTCCATAAGGGCCAAAAGTTCTCCATGCCCGTGCTGTCTGAAGTGCATTTTAGGGTTCAGGAATCACATTCTTTCTTTTTTTAAAAATGCAAATTTCTGGTCTGTATAGGAAGTACCCACCTTTTGACTCCTCGTTATTTGACAACTTGCTCCTTTGACACTTCCAGATTAAGGAGAAATTCCATTAATTCAATTGGGGTGGTTCTGCTCTTTCACGAGTTCTTGCCTAAGGAGGCTCACTTGGAACCGCTCACATGCATGTGCTGCTTGTAAAGCAAGCTAAGCAGAGGAAAAGGCACTAAGCCAGCTGAGAGACTTTCCAAGCAGCACGCATGCGGTCAGACCCAAGTAACCCTTCGTAAGTCTTTCATGAGCCTTACAGTACAGTACACGGCTTCTGCTTTTCAACCAGTTCCATTTTCTGGCAGTGCTCCTGTTCCTAACCTGTCGGATAAGTGGGGGAAGCTTGTTTTCTTAGCCTTTTCTCTTGAGCTGGCATATTTGAAAGTGTATCATATGGAGGATGGAGCAAGAATGTTTTCTGCTGCTCCAGAGACTAGGACATGGAGCAATGGCTTCAAACTTCTGGAACAGAGAGATTCCACCTAAACATTAGGAAGAACTTCCTGACAGTAAGAGCAGTTCAACAGTGAAATACACTGCCTGGAAGAGTGGTGGAGTCTCTTCCTTTGGAGGTTTTCAAACAAGAGCCTGGATGGCCATCTGTCAGAAATGCTTTGATGGTCTATTCCTGCATGGCAGAATAGGGTTGGACTCGATGGCCTTTGTGATATCTTCCAACTCTGTGATTCTATAGCTAGACGATTTGGTAAGTATTAAAGTCAAACAAATATGGAAAACCAATTTGCAATTCTATTATACATGTGGATTTTTCCAGTGCAGACTTTTACTGTATATATTTATTTGAGTTAGTCTCACAGCCCCACTTATATAGTCAGAGCTTTCCTTTCTAGTTTTAATAGACGTTTGGCAGCCTTGGTTCTCTCAAGCTACAGACTCCTGGGCATCTGGTTGGGCCCTCAGTGAATAGAATATTGGACTAGTTTTTAAGCCTTTGTTTTGCTTAGGCACATTTCTTCTTGCGTTTGTGTATCAGTTTTTATGTCACTTAAACTGCAGTGGCTCCTCTCCTTCCTCAAATTAATTTTGGGAACGACAGTAATCTAATACATATTTGCTTTGGCGTGAGTCCCGTTGAACTGACTAGGGCTTAATGCTGACATATGCAAGGTTATGCTATGCATCTATCCTTCCTAGATTTAGCTGCCGAAATGAAAGGCTGCCATGGCCGCTTACCGAGTTCGTGTGCCGCAGTGAAGGCGGACTGGAGGCCGTCATCCTCAACAATGGAGCAGCTGCGTGCTGGGTCACATACGGTGCCAACGTCCGCCATGCCCAGAGTGCCACAGCTGGAGCGCCCACAGAGATCCTGTCGGTGAAAGAGGCATGTGTACTGTTTATAAAGGGCTTCCAGCTATGCAAGATGGAATCATCACTGGTCAGTAGAAGCCATTTAGCAAAAGGTCTGTTGTGGCAAAGCGAGGAGGTCTTTGCACGGGAGGAGAGAGGGCATAATTTCACAGCTGCGTCACACAAGCGCATACATCAGTAATAGGATTCAGTGTCCTGAGAACATCTTCGCACATCTAGTGCTAATTCCTTTTTCTGTTTATTGTTATCTGCATAGAATCTTTTTCTTAGGCAGAAAGGCTGGGATATAAATATTTCAAACAGAGACAATGCAATGGATTGGGTCCAGATTAAGCACAGTTGGCTCTCTGCATTTGCTAGGGTTAGGGCCACAGGACCCCCGCAAATGTGGGAAAATCTCAAATATTGAAATTGTGGTGGTGGGAGAACCGAGGCATGGTGAGGAGAGTGGGCACCCAGGATCTAAACCAGGTCAGAGAAAGGAGAGGGATAGGTGGGCTGGCGTGACGGCCCTATACTTCTTTTCTCTCGCCCGTCTCCTTCCTTAGGTGTGTGGGTCAGCGGGAGAGGGCTTGTGGTGCTGAGAAATCGGACTGCGAGCTGTCCTTAGCGTCCACGCAGTGGCTAATGGAGGTGGAAGAGGACCAGGGGTGGGCTTTTAAAGGGCTGCACAGCCTGAGCTGCCCAACGGGAAGGTTCCCCCAGAAAAGGAGCGCCTGAGGTGAGGGGCTCAGGGGTTGGAGAAATTCACAAATAATCCATGAAGTGAAACCCACAGATGTGAAGGGCCAACTGTAATTCTTAGTCTGACTTGTAGAAATCAATGGGACTCAAGTCAGTCAAGGGAAGCTTCAATTTCGCTGGCTCTGATTATTGGTAAATCTGGATCCAACTCATTCTTCTCATGGTTTGGGACCTGAACAATGGAAAAACCAGCCTCCCCTACTCATGAGCTTGGATCTTGATCCATTCATCCTGCTTTGTATTACCTGCTGAGGTACAGCAGGTAAGAATACAAAACCAGGCTCCCCAATTTGTGGTGGCTGCTCTGAGAACCTCTTTCCTTCAAAAGTACCAATTAATGAGTGTGTGATATAGCAGGAGAAAAGCTTCTACAGGCAAACAAGTGTGTTGGCTGAAGGAAACCATCCTTATAGGTCCTTTCTCTTTGGAAAAGTGGGATTAAATCCAATAGGAATCCTAACTGGAGCACACCTACTGAAATCAGTGGGCTTATGCAAATGGAAGTTAACAAGTCCCATTCATTTCAGCGGGTCTGCTCCAAGTCTAACATTGAATGTAGCCCTGATGAGCTATATTTGCACCAGATTTGCTTCTTGTCTGCACTTGTATTCCTCCCGTATATTTATATAACCTTAGGGCGCTCTGTCTTTCCAACCTGCCTCCCCAGTTACAGGTCTGAATACCCTAAAAGCACCAGAGCCTGTCAGATCTTGGAAGCTAAGCAGGATCAGCCCTGGTTTGTCCTTGCACAGGAGACCTCCAATGAATACCAGGTGGTGGTTGTTAACTACCATCAGGTCAACTTTGACTTACAGAGATCCTATGGGTGAGAGACCCTATTCTCAACTGCCTTGCTCAGGTCTTGCCGATTCAGGGATGTGACTTCCTGGATTGAGTCTATCCATCTGTAATGGGGTCTTCCTCTTTTCCTACTCCTTTCTAGCTCAACAAGCATCATTGCCTTTTCTAATAAGTCAGGTCATCTCATGATATGGCCAAAGTATGATAGCCTCAGTTTAGCCATCTTGGCTACTAGGGAGAATTTGGGCTTGATTTGCTCTAGGACCCAGTCCTTTGTCTTTTTAGCAGTCAAGGGTATCCGTAGAACTCTCCTCCAGCACCATATTTCAAAAGATTTGGTTTTCTTCCTATCAGCTTTCTTCACTGTCTACGTGCTGTTGGCTATATTTCAAAAGAAGGAACTGGCAAAAACCACTGAATATTCCTTGCCTAAGAAAACCCTATGAAGTTCATGGGGTCACTATAAATTGACAAGTGACTTGAAAGCACCCGCAGAAGAAAAGGCAGGCAAAGAACCAGAAAAGTGGGGGGCGGGCTACAGATCAACTAGTGATCTTCAGGAATGGAGGGGAATTTGGATGAATTGGCCTTTCCCTATTCAGAGTCCAGCCAAGTCTTTCCCTGCCTGGTGTCCTCCCTTCATTTCCATTCAGTGTGTCCATCAGCTATGATTTCTGGGTTCATTGGGAGTTGTAGTCTATCAATGCATCTAGAAGGCATCAGGTGACACCAAATTGGGAGGGGTTGCTAATACAGGACCAAAATTCAAAATGACCTTGATAGATTGGATTGGGCCAAAGCTAACAGAATGAATTTAAACAGAGAGAAATGTAGGGTCCTACACTTAGGCATCAAAAATGGAATGCACAAATATAGGATGGGGGACACCTGGCTGGACAACAGTACGTGTGAAAGGGATCTAGGAGTCTTGGTAGATCACAAGATGAATGAGTCAGCAGTATGATGTGGCAGCCAAGAAAGCCAACATGATTTTTGGTTGCATCAATAGGGGTATGGTGTCTAGATCGAGAGAGGTAATGGTACCACTCTATTCTGCTTTGGTTAGACCTCATCTGGAATCCTGTGTCCAGTTTTGGGCACCTCAGTTCAAGAACGATATTGACAAGCTGGAGCGTGTCCAGAGGAGGGTGACCAAAATGGTGAAGGGTCTGAAAGCCATGAAGCCCTACGAGGAGTGGCATAGAGAGCTGGGTATGTTTAGTCTGCGGAAGAGAAGGTTAAGAGAGGACATGATAGCCATGTTTAAATGTTTGAAGGGATGTCATGTCGAGGAGGGAGTGGGCTTGTTTTCCGCTGCTCTGGAGACTAGGACAAGGAGCAACGGATTCAAGCTGCAGGAAAGGGGATTCCACCTGAACCTCAGGAAGAACTTCCTGATGATCAAAACTATCCAGCAGGGGAATCTGCTGCCTCAATGGAGTGTGGTGGAGTCTCCTCCTCCTTTGGAGGTTTTTAAGCAGAGACTGGATGGCCATCTGTTTGGAGGGCTTTGATGTGGGTTCTTGCATAGTAGAGGTTTGGACTGGATGGCCCCTGGGGTCTCTTCCACTCTATGATTCCATTATTCTATGGTTAGGAAAAGCTGCTATCACCAAAACCCACCCATTCTTAAACAGTTATCACACACTTCTTCCCCCACCCCATTATTCTTATATACAAAGGAAACCAAATTCAGCTTCTCAGTGCTTCAATGGGAACGTCTCTCTAGTTGAGGAAGCAAGAATTGTGTGATTAAACCCACTGTGCCTGATTTGTATGATGCGTCCAGGTTGCAGAATTCAGTATCTCTAGGTGCAGAAATTGTGTGTGTACGAGCTACCCGTGAGTAACGCCTCACCTGCCTGGTGAAGAGAATTGCCGTGTCAAAATGCTCAGGGTCCTTGTCGCTGGGTTTGTTGAGACCTTTTTGCCAAGCGCAAAAGTTCCTGAGGGTCTCGGCAGCGTTGGAGGAGACCCGCAGCCCGTCTTCGGCTTCTCCGATCACCACCATCTTGGTCACCACTAAGTTGACCGGGTTCTTTAGGCTGGGATGGCGGAAGAACTTGGCAGCTGCAGCCATGATGGTGAGCAAATAAGGCTTGAGACCTGCACCGTGGAAACGCACCATCTCTTCATCAGCCACCACCAAGGTCTCCACGTAGTGTGGGACAGAGGCAAACCGCTAGACAGGACAAAAAAGAGAAGTGGGTTTAAGAATTCACCAGGGAATCACACTCCAAGTCCCCAAGAAGCTTTAGCCATTTCCGCACGAGGCTGTTATAGCGCCATGATTCAGCCTCATGCAGACATGGCCTTTATCAAGCATGGCCAAAAGCAGATACACAAATATAAGAGACAATCATGCTGGCTGGGGATGATGGAATTTTTAATCTAAAGCATCTGGAGGGCAGCTGGTTGGGGAAGGCTGATATCAGCCACTCACTGGGTGGATGGTATGCAACATTTCTGATACACCCAAAGCACAGATGTATTGTTGTTGTGTAACTTCAAGTCAGTTCTGCGATTTTCTTGGCAGAATTTGTTCAGAGGGCGGTTCCCCTCAGGCTGAGAGAGTGTGACTTGCCCAAGGTCATCCGGTGGGTTTCCATGGCCGAGCAGAGAATCAAACTCTGGTCTCCAGTATACCGTATATTAAAAAGTAGCTATTCTGGGGTACAGGGGAGATAAGCAAATTTCCAAATCTCTATGATCAGGACTGAAATTTCTATACCAGAGATGGGAATCATGTAATGCAGTTTGCAAACTTGGGCCCTCCAGGTATTTTGGCCTACAGTCAATCTAGCCAATGGTCAGGGATTCTAGGAGCTGAAGTCCAAAACACTTGGGGGACCAAAGTTTGAGAACCACTCCTCCAGGCCAATGCAACTCCCAGCGTTCTGCATTCCAGGCTACGCTTGCATCTGCAAAGAACGTCTGGACAGCCTTGCGATTCCCATCCCTGCTCTTCGTGGATGGATTAACAACACTGATGCCTGAGATAGCTTCAAAGCAGTGTGAGGGTTAACGCACTGAGCTTGTGAGTCTGTCTCTTTGGCTATGTGCCAGTCGGCATTCCTGGGAAAGCGAGGGAGTGAGAGGGGGGCCAGTTTCTCTGTCCCTCTCTCTCGTTTTCTTTCTCTCTCTGCAGTGGACTTAAAACTTCAACTTGAGCCTTCAGTTCCGCAGCAGACCAAGGCACACCCAGCTTCTGGCTTGGGCTAACCAGGGGAAGGGTGAGAATCAGAGTCTCTTTGGTTTCTATCCAATGCCATTAAGACCTTGTGAAGTGAGAGCTTGACACAGCTAAACGGCACAATTGTGACTGATGCTCTGGGGTGAGCGTACACTGAAAGTGGCGTAACCTCTAGCAGTCACTGGAGGCCCAGCTTGCAATCTTTGTCCTAACAGCCCGGGCACTCTCGGACAGGCTTTTCCCACTGACAGGTTAAGAGACCAGAGCACTGTTAGAAAACAGAATTGGTTGAAAAGCGGAACCTATGTACTGTATGGGAGGGAGCATGAAGGATTTAGCAGAGGCTTACTGGTTACCCACGGTGCTCATGCTGTTTGCAAAGTCTCTTAGTGCTCTTTTTCCTTGTCTCAGCTCCCTTTGCAAGCTGTGTGTGCATGTGAGCAGTCTTAAGCAAGCCTTTGTAGGCAAGAAGTACTGATGAAAGAGCAGAACCTCCATCAAATTAATAGAATTTGCCCTTAATTTGGACAAGTGGTCAGATAATGGGATGTCAAAAAAGGTGGGGGCTTCCTGTACCTAAATATGTAGGTGCCCATGGTAGCACTCTGCACATGCCCATGGGCATCCTCTTCTTTTGTTGTATATTCCAGGATTGTCGTGTGTTAGCCAGTGGAGATAGGGAGGCCTCAATAAAATCCACAAGCCAGTTCTGTTGACCTTCCATTTTGATCAAATAATGTTCCTCTACTTTCTAAAATCAATAGCTCAAGGGACTGCCGAAAAGGCAAGGAGACCTGTCTTTGACCTCTCTGAAATTTAAACACGGGGACCGAGCCTTTGGGACTCTGGCTGGATTCAGTTTGGCATTCTACCTCCTTCCAAAAGCAAACTGTGAGCTCAATTCCCGAAGTCAGGAGCTGATTATTGCTACATTTCACAGATGAAAACGGGGGCCTTTTTGTGCCCTGTTTTTTGAAATAGTGGGTCCCAAGGGTGAGCGTAACCCACAGAGGTTGGTCCGCTCCAGTGACAAGCTGCTGTGTCTAGCAATAGTGTAAATTTCCCACAATCCCACTGATGTCGTCTCTCTCCCTTCCAGGGGCACTATGGGAAAGGAAATGCTAACTAAACCTAGCCGTCTGACAATATTTGGGGCATTTCCCCCAGCCTCTGGATGGGTCCAGTACCAAAGGATGGGGCTCTCTGGATCCTCTTGGCCATGGGTCCAGCTCTATGGACTAGACGGTGAACTTTGAACATGGGCATCCTTAGTGTTACTGCTTATGAGCTGGTTTAGCTTGAGCTGGAAACTAAACCCAGCCAAACTGTTCTTGCCCCAGTAAGGTGAGAACTTCCATCTTTTTCTCCACAGCTGTCTCAAGGGATAGGAACCTTTCCTATCCTTCTTGTGTCCATCCCCTCTACTGGTTGCCCCTCTTCCTGCACCAACGTCCCTTCTCTCCCTGCTTTGGTGGCTCTTTAAGATGGTGGCCAGACTAGGGAGACGGTGATTATTCTGGCTATTCTCAGTGGGGACAGTTTTTATCGGCAATGGCGCTGGTTGCTTTCCTCCTGACTGCTTGATACAGCCCAGCTGAGCTATTGCTTTCCCAGCCCAAGCAATGACATCTCACAGCCAGGGAAGGAAAAAAGAATCAGTAGCAGAAAGAAGGAGGGATTACTGGGGGGCGGCGGCACAACATGCAGTTCTTTCCCCAGAGCTGAGCTTTCCTTGGTTCAGTCTGTTCCATTATTATTTTTTAGACTTGCCCCAAGGAATAATCAGAAGAGAACAGATAGTACATCCAGCCCCTCTACTGCTGAGCACCATTAAAGGTAATTACAGTCAGCCGTCCACATTCTCTAAGGTTAGGGGCAAAGGACCCTTGCAAAAGTGGAAAAATCACAAATTGCATGCGTGCGTCTGTGGGAAGGGGGCTGAGAGCGGTTGGGAGAATGAGAAGCCAGGGTTCAAACCAGGTCAGGAAAAGGAGAGGAAAAGGGGGCAGGTCAGCACGGTGACCCCATACGTCTTCTTAGTCACCCATCTCCTTCCTTGGGTGTGTGTGGGGCATCGGGAGAGGGTTTGTGATGCTGAGAAATTGAGCCATGAGCCATCCTTAGCTGGCCAAGCAGTGGCTGATGGAGGAGGAGAACCACAGGCAGTGTTTTAAGGGGCTGCACAGCCTGATCAGAGCTGCCGAGGGGGAAGTTTCTCCCAGAAAAGAAGCCCCTGAGGTTGGGGGGAAGAGTTGGAGAAACTTGCAGATGATCAAATCTGTGAAAGCCAAACCCGCGCATGTGGAGGGCCGACGTTATTTGAGAAACGTGAATCGGATCCATATTCTGTTGTTATTTAACAGTCAGACAGGCCTAAGACACCATACTCGTTCCGTACAAGAAAGACCCCTGTCCCAGAAAGATCACAGATTACAACAGACGGGAAAAGACAGGGATGGAAAGAATTAGAGCAGGGTCAGAAACGAATAAAAGTTGAGAGCAAGGAGCAATTCAAAGAGCTTCAGGCAGTTTTGGAGGTGCAGGCAAAGACAACCGGGATTTCCGCATGAGGCTGTTATAGTGCGATTATTCCACTTTCAACATCCTATGGAATCCTGGGGTTTGCAGTTTCGGGAGGGAATCGTAGCGCTACGAAATGTGGAATATCACGGAATCATAGAAACATAGAATTGGAAGAGTCCAGCTCCCTGCCAAACACTCAAATCACCCCCAGCAAATGGCCATCCAGCCTCTGCTTGAAAACCTCCAAAGAAGGTGACCCCACCACACTCCGAGGCAACCTATTCCCCTGTCGGACAGCTCTGTCTGTCAGACAGTTCTTCCTGAAGTTTAGGTGAAATCTATTTTCCTGTAGTTTGAATCCATTGCCCCATGTCCTTGTTTCTGGAGCAGCAGAAAACAAGCTTGCTCCATCTTCAACATGACATCCCTTCAAATATTTAGACATGGCTATCGTGTCTCCTCTTAACCTTCTTTGTGTCAGGCTAAACATACCTAACTCCCTGAGCTCCACGGTGTGAAGGGGGTAAGGTACATATTCCCAAATTAGGCATGCTTCAATCTTTGCATGACAATATAAATAGCTTAACCATCTTCAAAAGGTGTTAAACCAGCTCCCTGCTACTGCTGCTAGTTGGAGCTGCAGACATCTGCCTGCAGACATCTTGTCCTGATGACACTGTCACTTTTGGATAGGGAACAAAAGCGTTTAGTAACTGAGAGAGTGACAAAGCAATATGCAATATGCATGTGGCCGTTAAATTTTCATTTATTTATTTATTTGTTTTAAAAATCCAGAGTTGACATTGTTTCTGGCTCCAATTAGAAAGAGGATAAACAGGACCCCATCTGGGCCAAACCTCATCCGCTAGCAGAGGGTAATTGAGGACAATCTGAGGACCTCCCAAAGGCAAAGGAGAAAGGGAACTAAAATAAAGAGAGTTTCGGAAGGTGGGATGGAGGCCAAGATGCAACCAAACAAAGCCTTACTAGTGAAGTCCTTGGCCAAATGCACATCTCAGAATGAGGAAGGAGCCCCTCTTACCTTTGCTCTCTTCAGAGATTCTTTCCTCCTGGCAAAGGGCTCCTCTCCCGGGGCTGGCACGCTCTCTGGCGTCTGGGATCCCACGCCGCACATTGGTTCCTCGGCTTTCTCCAGCGCCTTCCTTCTCACCACGTGGGCGCCGGCTGCTCCTGCCGCGTTTGGGGCTCCCCCTTCCAAGGGCCGCACGTGGTACTCGGCCCCACGGTACTGCAGCACCCCCAGCAAAGAGGTCCCATCGTAATGGATGGCCGCGATCGATTCCGGATCAGAGTTCACCGTGCCGGTGAAGTAGCTGCCTCGCTCCACGAGGTTGTCCACCACTTGCCTAGACCTGCCCAAATATTGCACCATCAAGCCTTCTGTGAAGAAGCTGGGGTCCTTCTCTAAATGGAGTACCAGTTCTTCGCCAAACACGTGGAAGCGGTAGGAGAGCCATTCGTTCGGGTGACCACTGCTACCCAAGCTGTTGTCAAAGATGCTATCTTTGCCCAGATGCTCAGGGGATAAAGTGGCATTTATTCTCTCCAGGAACACTATTTCCTCTTGATACCTGCCAAAATGAGGCCGCTCCTCCAGCGCGGCAACCAGATTGCAGCAGGTGGCAAGCAAAAGAACAAACATTGAGGATAAATATTTTATAAATCAAGCCTGAAGGGGGGAAAAAAGGGGGGATGTTAACAACAAAAAGGTAGTAGTTTTAGGGGAGAAAGTTTAAGAGAAGCACCTGAGATTGACAAAAATAATTAAGGGCTATAAATAAAGGATGCAAATTATAAATTATAATTTATAATTTGCAAATTATAAATACAGAAAACTGACTGCCTGGTTCTCTATCTGTGTCTTAAGCAGACAGCGTCTGCTGACTTTCAAAGTTTATAGCAACAGAAAAGTCTTCACTGAGCTTGCATGCACAAGCTTGGAGCCGCTGGTTTGCTTTTTCAGTTTCTTAGAACAATAAAGAAAAAAATCAAATTCTCTTTCCAGAAATATATGCTGGGATATTTCTCTCCCCTTCTTGCCAGGTCTCTGCCAAATGACTTTGTCTTCTTTTCCACACACCCACACTCTTTTAAAAAAAGAAAGAAAGCCGTCTTCTGAATCCCAGTGTAACAGGATGAAGCTGAGCCTTTCTCCCTGCCCTTTTACTTCTGGTCCAATTCTTTTTAAGAAATAGAAGGCTATACATACATATATGTATATATCTATTTGAAAAGTTCTTTCTCTTTGGAATAACGGACCGAAGACGAAAAGACAGTGGTGGAGCAAGGAGGGGAAAAGCCCACACAAAATGAATGTAATTCCAATTGTTTAATCTTGGTCTAATAATCCTTCGGATCTTTCTGCATTTACAAGAAAATGTTGCCTATGGATGTGTGTGTCTCCAGTACTGCTCCTTTTAATAGCTTTTTGGCTTCCGCTGATTGGCTGGACGGATGAATTTTTTTTTTTTTTTTTTTTTAAATAAGCAACTCCAGTGTTGATGCAAAAAGACGCAAGCTAGAAGTTGTTTGATGAACAAAAACCTATGGGTTTCCCCCCCCCCTCCTGTTCTTAGTCTTCTAAGGAAGGGGGAGGGATGAAATGGGAAATGATGATTTAACTGTGAGTTAAGGACCAATTAACCGGGTGGAGGTTGCTGGCAGAGTTGCTGAATTCTGACACAGCGCTATTTAAAACAAAAAACAAACAAACAAAGGGGGGAAAAAAAACACTGCCTGGATGTTCTCTTTGGTAAATTCCCTTCAGCTTTGTGTAGCTTTTTTTTTCTAGCCTACTCAATCACACATAGATTGAGGTCATCAGTTTTCTGAACAGCTACAGTAGGTCAATGGTATGAAGGCTCAGAGTTCAAATCGAGCTATACCTTTTCAGAGAAACATTTGGGTCCCTTCCAAATGCTACTAGTCCATGCTGTTTAAACTTTTAAACTTTGGCATTCAGACCTAGATATCTAAAGACCATAGAATCATAGAGGTGGAAGAGACTCCAGAGGCCATCCAATCCATCCCCCTCGTGCCATGCAGGAACCCACATCAAAGCATTCCCAACAGATGGCCATCCAGCCTCTGCTTAAAACCCCCCAAAGAAGGAGGAGACTCCACCACACTCCATGGAGGCAGCTGCAGATTCCACTGCCGGACAGCTCTGACCATCAGGAAGTTCTTCCTGAGATTTAGGTGGAATCTCCTTTCCTGCCGCTTGAATCCATTGCTCCTTGTCCTGGTCTCTGGAGCAGCAGAAAACAAGCCCACTCCCTCCTCGCCATGACATCCCTTCAGTATTTCAACATGGCTATCATGTCCTCTCTTAACCTTCTCTTGAGACTAAACATCTCCAACTCCCTAAGCTGCTCTTCATGGCTTCCAGACCCTTTACCATTTTGGTTGCCCTCCTCTGGGCACACTCCAGCTTGTCAATATCTTTCCTGAACTGTGGTGCCAAGAACTGGTGACAGTATTCCAAGTGAGGTCTAACCAAAGCAGAATAAAGTGGTATTATTACTTCCCTTGATCTCAACACTATACTCCTGTTGATGCAGCCCAAAATCACATTGGCTTTTTTAGCTGCTGCATCACACTGTTGACTCATGTTCAGCTTGTGGTCCACTAAGACGCCTACATCCCTTTCATTTGACATCATTTTGACGTCATTTATATGACTTTCTACTTGCAGAATTTTGACCTTCTGTTCCACAGGAATCGATTTTTCTTGATGTAGGATGCTGTCTTTAGCACATCTAATGACCCATTAATAAATGCGTTAATCAACCGACAGAAGACAGTAAATTGAACATAATACTCTTCTTAGTTCAACAGATCACCTGTTTTTTGGAGGTGGGCAAGGACAGCAGAGAGAGAGATAACATGATGTAGTTGTTTGAATGTTGAACTACAAGATTCAGGTTGGATTCCCCGCCCAGCCAAGGAAACCCACTTGGGCACATCACACACTCTCAGCCCCAGGAAAACCCCATGATAGGTTCACCTTAAAGTTGCCGTGAGTCAGGAACGACTTGAAAGCACCTAAAAAGCACCCACCTAGCATATGTAAATTTTGTGCAAATCTGTGCCCTCTTTTTTAATGGCTTGTTAATGACGTGTTCCTGACAACAGGCCAGCGGCCACCAGAGGCATCTCCCAGGGGACCTTTGGTGGCCGTGGGGAAAGTCAGCTTCGCGTTCGTGACTCCTACTTTTCCCAGACGGTTTTGTCACTGAAAGGTGGTGGTGATGATCGTGATGACGTCGCCTTACTTTGTACGAGATAAGGGCCCCAGGCTCTTTGTCACCCCTCTCCCTCCCGCCGTCCCTCTCTCCCTCTCCCTCGGGGCCCCTTGGAGGCTGACCCTACTTTTCCCAGGCCAAGAAGGACCTTCTGGGAACACGCTGTCCCACTTTCCTGCAGCCCCCTGGGCCTTCTTCGGGAAAACCGGGAGAACGGCCAAACCGAGCATGGCTCACCGAAGCAAGTCAGACCAAGGGTTAAGGCCTTGGAAAGCGCGATGCTTTCGAAAGCAATGAAATTAGGGCTTGGCAAGGGGCCCTACGGCAATACTTTCTCCTGCCTGTGGCAGCGTGTGTCTGCCGGTCTGCTTGGCTATCTAGATATCTTTCCAGCCATACACCCACCTACCCACTCATCAAGTTATTTAGCCCCCCCCAGCTGTTTCTGTCTGCCTGCCTGCCTGCCTCCCTTCCTATGCAAGGGCAGGGAACTGTGGTGAAACCAGTGCCGGATTTCGGGCTCCGAGACCCCCCGCAGCCCACAAACCCAAAATACCAAAACAAACATGGGAAAAAAGCATGGCTGTCCTGAGCCCAGTGCTGTTCCAACATCTTTAGCAGTGATTTGGATGAGGGAATAGAGGGCGTTCTTGTCAAATTTGCAGATGACACCAAATTAGGAGGGGTGGCTAACATCCCAGAGGACAGGATCAGAATTCAAAATGGCCTTAACAAGTTAGAGAGCTGGGCCAAAACTAACAAAATGAATTCCAAAAGGGAGAAGTTTAAGGGCAGGAAAAAAAGAAATGCACGGATATACAACAGGTGATACCTGGTCTGACCACAGTACCTGTGAAAAAGATCTAGGAGTCTTAGTAGACTCATATGGAAGATGGAGCAAGCCTGTTTTTTTGCTGCTCCGGAGACTAGGACGTGGAGCAGTGGCTTCAAACTTCAGGAAAAGAGATTCCACCTAAACATTAGGAATAATCCCTGACAGTAAGAGCAGTTTGACCGTGTTTGACACACATGACCTGGGAGTGTGATGGGGTCTTCTTTAATTTTTAAAAAGAGGCTGGACAGTCTTTTATCAGAAATGCTTTGCATATTCCTGCATGGCAGAATGGGGTTGGACTGGATTGCCCTTGAGGTCTGTTCCAAGTCTATTACTCTATGATTCTATGGATATTTCTGCACTAGACTGTTATAGTGCTGTTATTCCACTTTCAACATCCTATGGAATCCTGCAGTTAGAGAGTTCAGTTTAGGGAGGGGCCTTCTTGTAGCTGTGTGCCTTCAAGTCGCTTCTGACTTACGGCAACCATTAGGAAAATCTCTTGTGGGGTTTTCTGGGCCTGAGAGTGTGTGACACACCCAAGGTCACCAAATGGGTTTCCATGGCCAAGCAGGGAACCGAATCCTGGTCTCCGGGGTGGTAGTCCAAGGCTCAAACCATGCTCCATTCCCAATGCTCAAACTGTGCTGGCTCTTGCCTTTCTCCTCCTCCATGACGTTTTAAGTTCTTTTTCTGATGAAGGAGCCACCGGAGCTTCGAAAGCTTGCATGGTGTGCATTTGGGTTGGCCAATAAACGTGTCGCTCTTTTGTGGATTTTGGATTTTGTGGATGTTGGGTTTTGTTGTATTTGGATGAACAGCCAACACAGCTCTGCATGAATAAAACAAACAACTAACCCTTAGTTTCCTTGTCACGATACCTAAAAACCTCTGCCTGGGGCAGCCACCTCACTGTACCCAAGGGCAAACAATGCAGTGGAGATCTCTTGGCCTGCACAACCTTTTGCAGAAATCTAAACAACCCCTATCTAGAAGCCACAACCAAACTAATTCAATCCACCTTATTGATCAGTATACGCCTTCCTTCTTCTCCCCTCTATTCTTTCTTTCTTTCTTTCGGCGTTTTCCCCTTCCGTTTCTTCCTTCCTCTTCCTCCTTTTCTTCTTTCTCTCTCTCTCATTCTCTCTCTCAATCTCTGTAAGTCTTGATCTTGTTCCACCTGCCTCCCTTTCCATTTTTCACATCTGTTTCCAGCCTCCCACCCTCGCCAGCCCCCCTGCGCTCGACTTTGTTGTGGCCAAGAGATTGTCATATTTTCCTTTTCTTTTCCAACTCTTCTTTTCCATAGGAGTGGGAAAAGACGGTTCTCCAAACCAGCAAGTGGTTCAGATACTCAAGAGCTTGGAAGGAATATGTTTGTGTTACTTGTAATTAATTCCTTTAAAAATAACTAAGATAAAACCAAGTGATGAAGTAATGCCATTCCTTTGGGAGGGTGCCATTGTGACTTTTTAGTTATATTTCTGCTTAAGGAGGTATTCACAGACTGTGGCCATGTCCGCACTAGACTGTTATAGGGCTATTATTAGAGTGCTTGAGGCCCCTCTCTAAACTGCAAACTCCAGGATTCCAGAGGATGTTGAAAGTGGAATAATGACACTATAGCAGTCTAGTGTGGAAATGGCCTGAATGGTAGAGAATGTTATTCTCTGGTGCTCTCTTCTGGGTAGTAATGACAAGATGGACCGACGGATGGTACATTTTGTACCACCAGTCCTGTAGGAATGTAGCATTCAGACTTAAAAAAATAAATTAATTGAAAGTCACAATTTTATTTACTTTTAAGGAACTGAGAAAGGTATTTTAATTGTAATTACAATGGTAATGAACTACTTTCAGGGAGGCTTGGAACCAAAGGTTGAGAAAAGGTACTCTTTTCAATTACAGCCAGGGAATTCTGGGCCTTGTAGTCCAAAAGGACCTTTTCAAAGCTCTAGTTGGAGCTATAACTGTAATTAATACTTTTTAAAAGTAACTTTCCAAGCTCTGCAGCTGTTTACATTGGGCAAGAGTATATTAGAACCTGAGGATTGTGCTACCAAGGCAAATGTGTTGCCAGTGACATCCGCACAGTTTGTGTCCCGCTCTTGTTTCTTGGAAATGGGCAACAAATCTGCCTTCTTATTCTGCTGGCATCCCTGCTCTCAATGCTCGCGCTGCGTGATATCTGGTGCTGCTGGCTGGGGCTACTTCGTGCTGACCGTGGCATCTGCTAGTGCTGGCCTCCCGGCTTGCACTACTCCAGAGCTTTCCAAACTTTTCATGTTGGTGACACACTTAGAATCATAGAAGCACAGAATCATACAGTTGGAAGAGACCCCAGGGGCCATCCAGTCCAACCCCCTGCTATGCAGGAACACCCATCAAAGCTCTCTCGACAGATGGCCATCCAGCCTCTGCTTAAAAACCTCCAAAGAAGGAGACTCCACCACACTCCACTGAGGCAGCAGCAGATTCCACTGCCGGACAGCTCTGACCGTCAGGAAGTTCTTCCTGAGGTTCAGGTGGAATCTCCTTTCCTGCAGCAGAATCCATTGCTCCTTGTCCTGGTCTCTGGAGCGGTAGGGAACAAGTCTGCTCCCTCCTCAACCTGACATCCCTTCAAATATTTAAACATGGCTTTCATGTCCCCTCGTAGCCTTTTCTTCTCCAGACTAAACACACCCAGCTCCCTAAGCCGCTCCTCATAGGGCTTCATGGCTTCCAGACCCTTCACTATTGTGGTCGCCCTCCTCTGGACATGCTCCAGCTTGTCAACGTCCTTCTTGAATTGAGGTGCCCAGAATTGGACACAGGATTCCAAATGAGGCCTAATCAACGCAGAATAGAGTGGTACCATTACCACCCTCGATCTAGACACCATACTCCTGATGATGCAACCAAGAATCGTGTTGGCTTTCTTGGCTGCCGCGTCACACTGCTGACTCATGTTCATCTTGTGATCTACCAAGACTCTTAGATCCTTTTCACATCCAGCCACATGTCCCCCATCCTATACTTATGACTTTCATTTTTTCTGCCCAAGTGCAGGACCCTACATTTCTTTTTAGACATGCATCTTTTTGCAACACAGTAATTCAGTAAGTAATTCAGTAAATGGAAGCAGCCCCTTCACTTGAGCCTGACCCACCGCTGCCACCCTCACTGGAGCCTTCCCCAGCCAGGGTGGCAGCGGTGGGAAAGGGAGCCCCTTCACCCAGACCTGGCCCATCGTGGCAGCAGGAGAGGCAGCCCCTCCGCCTGTTGCTTTCGCATGACACACCTACACACTGCAGCCGACACACTAACTTGTTGCGACAGTTTGGAAAGCTCCACACTACTCTCTCTGCTGATGGTATCCTTCACTTCAGGTTTTAAAAGTGTTCCACATTATACACAAAAATCATATAACACGAAGGGTCCCAGAATGGATCTCTCATGTTATACATGGGCCTGCTACTTTAGTCTGCAGAAGAGAAGGTTAAGAGGGGAAATGATAGTCATGTTTAAATATTTGAAGGGATGCCATGTAAAGGAAGGAGAGGGCTTGTTTTCCGCTGCTCCAGAGACCAGGACAAGGAGCAATGAATTCAAGCTGCAGGAAAGGAGATTCCACCTGAACCTCGGGGAGAACTTCCTGACGGTCAGGGCTGTCCGGCAGTGGAAGATGCTGCCTCCATGGAGTGTGGTGGAGTCCCTTCCTTGGAGGTTTTTAAGCAGAGGCTGGATGGCTGTCTGTCGGGAGTGCTTTGAGGGTGTTCCTGCATGGCAGGGGGTTGGACTGGATGGCCTCTGGGGTCTCTTCCAACTCTACATTTCTATGATTCTATGATTCTATACTCTATAGCAGGTTTTAGGCTAGGGTGAGGGAGCTTTGGCTCTTTGAACTCATAGCCTAGAACTCCCATCAGCCCAAGGAAGCATGGACTGTGGAAAGGGATTGTGCGGGTCATAGCTGGAAGCCAATGTGGAAACCCAAAATTTCCCCACTCTTGCTTTCGGCACTTGCGAATTGGAGATTTTTCAGGTGTAATGGGTGTAACTTGAGTTTTTGTCCTGCAAGTAACTGAGATTATCTGGAAGCTACTTTCTGGGCCACATAGTAGAAATTTTGCATAATGATGAATGGCTAAACTTTCCAGCTAAACTGCCCTTTGTAGGAATCTGCTTCTATATCAGGTCTATCTAGTTCAGAATGATATACAGTCCTCCCTCCACATTCACTAGGGTTAGGGGCACAGGAACCCTGTGAAAGGGGATAATCAGGAATAAATCTACACCCCCCAAACCATATTTAACACACAAAAAAAGTATGATCACCATATTCAACCCACTGTGGATTCCTTTGAGGCCTCAGGGTTTCTTCCCAAGGCAGAAGTGGGGGGCTGGGGGGGTTCCTGCCATCTCCACAGCTGCCCCACACCATTTTTAAGAGGCACTTAGAAACCTCCTTCGCAGTTTCTCAGTCTCACGAGGCCTGCAGTCCCTATTAAAGATGGCACAGGGCAGCAGCAGAGCTGACGGCAAATAATCTGATAATATCAAATCCGCAAATGTGATATCTGCAAATGTGGATTGCTGACTGTACTGCTGTCTAAGATCTTGGAAAAATTAGTTTTTCAGACTATGGTCCTCAGAATACCCAAGAAAGCCTGGTGAATTATTTCAGACAGGGATCTTTTCAGTGATCTAATCCTTTTCAATGAAGATTTCAGGGAGAGAACCTTGAACATTTTGAATGCAAAGAATGTTGTCCTACGTTGATCCACAATCCTTCCCTTCCCTGCCACCAGCAATGACACGCTCCAACTAACCTCTCCCATTATCTTTACCAATATAGAATGTTTGTGAACGTTCTTTGTCATCTTGGAAGGTTATTCCACCTTTGAATGGGCTTGCGGACAGCCCGCAGGACCATTTTAACTTCTTAAACGAGACGCGTAAGTTTGAGTCTCCCAGATCTGTCATTACGCCTGCGGTTTTTCTCTTCTAGTAGTGACAGCTACTATGACACACCGGTCTCACCATCTGCCTTTCAGGGCCAGTTGAGGTTTTTGGTCTCTGGCAGAAGGAATTTGTCATTCTCCGTAGCACCTTATTGACCTATATTTGGAACAGGAGCCCCCTCAAGGGGAGCGGGTATGGAAAAAACTATTTATGCTCTGTTCCCGCCGCTTGTTTGACTCAGAAGGTAAGGATGGCAGGGCAAGGGAAAAGGCGGGTTGATCACCCAAGCAGCTGTGAGGATAAGCACTCGCATCTGCTTGCGGAACAGGCCCTTCCTTCGGTCTGTTCCACCGCAGATACACTTGCTGTGGCCGTTAACTTTTCTCTATTTTGAGAGGAAAACGTGACTCAGGGCTTTATCACAGGAGGCAGGAAATTGCACTTACAGCTGCATAATAGTCTGTTTGCCGGGGACTCATCACAGGATGTCGTCGTTGCTCTCCTGTTGGGGAAAATTTGGAAAGTGTTTCTTATTAATACCAAAAATCCGTTAATGATCTCCTTTCCTGCTTCCATTATGCTATAATTTCCTCTGAGAAACTTCAATTGTGCTTTTATGCCCGTTTTGCTCACTGCCCCATCTCCTTTTCCAAAACCTCTTCCGGCATGTCTCTCTGTCTCTCTCTCTCTCACACACACACACCCCACTCATGCACACATGGAAATATAATTGGGAAGGACTCTTAAGAAAGCATTTATTTTATTAATCCATTAATTCTTGCTTTCTTCTTTCAGACTTAACTAATCATTGCCAGACGAAAGCAGGCATTGATGAGACAGATCAGTAGCTGCTGGCTTTCCTCTGCTGGCAATTAGTTAAGTCCGAATCTTCTGCTGGTCTTCCGTTTAGGAAGTCCCAGGAATAAAAGACTTTTAAAATGTCAGACTGTTTTCATTTATATTTTGAGGGATATAAGGAAGGAGAAGTTGGTAAAGAAATAAGGAAACTGAGGCATATTGGCTATATGATAATAGGTGACCTGCCTGATAATATAGCTAAATGGATAGATATAAAAGAAATACTAGATTTAATAGGTAATCAATATTGGCTTCAATTAAATAGCATATATAACAGTTTACAGGAAATAATATTTATAAAAAATAGCCAAAATCCATTAGAAGAAATGTTGAAGAAAAGACAGGAAGGCAGAAAAGGGTTAGGTGGCAAGATATATAGGATGTTATTGACTAATCAATACAAATTCATAGAAGGTTTGTTAGGAGCCTGGGGTAAGGACATCAAGCTCAATAAGAAAGAATTGGATCAATGGCTACAGGAAATCAAAATGATCAAAAATAATAAGGTTAGAGAACAACAGATGAAAGTCATAGCAAGATGGTATAGAAGACCACAACAGTTATCATATATTGTTGAAAATATATCACTTGCCTGTTGGCACAGGTGTGGGAGTAAAGGAACATCTGTTCATATGTGGTGGGAGTGTGCCAAAGTGCAAGGTTTTTGGAAGGAAATAGAACAAGAGATACATAAAATATTGCGAGGGTGGGGGGTGGAATTCAATTAAATAAAGAAATATGTATAACTTGTAATGTTAGGAATATAGGATTAAAGAAGGAACAAAAAATATTTAATTAAACAATTAATAATAGCAGCACAAGCAGTAATTGCATATGGCTGGAAGGAAAAAGAAAGAGGAAATTGTAATGGATGGGTGCAGTATATATCAGAATATATGATGTTTGATTATATAATGGAAAAAAGAAGGGTATATTTTGGTCAAAGGAAAGAGGAGGTCTGGTGTAGTAACTGGAGATTAATGATTGATTTTGTTCAGGAAGGGGAGGGGTATGAGAAAGTAAAGGAAACAGGTAAAATGATTTTCCACATGAGAAAAAACGGAAATTAATAAGCTACGTTGTTTTGTAGGTGGTTGAGGGGTGGGAGGGGAAGAGGCAAAAAGGAAGGAAATATTGTATCTATATGAGTGGTTAGTTAAATGTTGGGTATACCTTTCCGCACTTTACCTTTTTTCGGCGCTAGAGTGCGGGGATCATGCAAGCAGCCTCCAGCGAGAGGCTCTCATGTCCCCGCTGCTTCAGCTCTGCACGAGCTGCCTGCTCCCGAGCAAGTAGCGCGAGAGGCCCGCCTCTTCCTTCCGCAGTGCAACCTGGAAGTTTCCCAGGCTGCACTGGGGCAGGAAGCATGACCGCCACGGCTCCGGAGGCTCCGCACGCACGGCAAGTGCTCATGGGGGCCTGGAACAATGTGCGATCGCGCACCATTTTCAGCTGAAAGTGCGCGAGCAGCGCCTGCCAGGCCTTGGAGCATTGCGCAATTGTGAGTGCATCGTGCGGATCACTCCTCACAATCACGTGACACTCCAGGCACCCTTTTGCATGGCAAATGCCTTGCAAAAAGGGCCATGGTGTGTATAACTTTTTGTTTTGTAAGATATTTTATATTAATAAACTCACATATAAAATTTAAAAAATGTTTTGGGGGGAATCTCTGTTTGCGTGTGTGCATGTGTGTTCATGACAAACGAGGAATAGGGGCAGAGATAATGTCTTGGGCAAGGTACTCGAGGACAGTCCCACGTGCTGTGTGTGATAAGCTTTTAGCACAAGCAAACCACCATAATCCCAAAATGGTTGTGCAGATACGAAACCAAAACAGGCCAGTCCTGATTCAATAGCGTTTTTACAACAACACTGTTTTAGCGGGAGAAGAGCCTGAGAACCTTATCACACCATGCCTTAATACTGTGTACCATTGGATACCATTGGATACCATTGGAATCTCACTATAGCCATTTTCGTGATAATATTAATACTCTCTATTGCACAGTTTCAATTACATTAATAAATATATTTGACTGTAAGAAAGAAACATGATATCATTGTCCTATGGTTATGGGAACAAGGAACAAAAGTTGTGAGTCATGCACTTAATATAGAATTTGATTTCAAACGGATGAGGAGAAGGAACTATGTTAAGCTGTGTAATAAATACTGTGTAACAATAGAATTTAAAACTTAGAATTTCACGTAGGACAAAATTAAAGAATGCAAGAATAGGTGAGAACAGGTTAACAGATACTGTATCTCAATACAGTTAATATGTATTAAGGTATTAGAGAAAAGTATAGGGGATGTATATTTGGAAAATATTTATATTTACTGTTGTTACGAATGTACTTTTTCTTGTCTTTTCCCTTTTTGTGGTACTTGTACATCAAATTCTAATGTTGTAAGTCTTTTCCTCTTTATTATTTTCTTGTTTTAATCCTTTTCATATTTCTAATAGAGATAATTTAAAAAACCCCCCACTCTATTTCACACTTTCGACATCTGTGGATGATTAGCGTCATTCGCACTCTTCTCCCCTTCACATTACCGTATCATTGCTGAGTCCTTTTTTGCTGCCCCACACCTAACGGTTGGTCTGGAGGTTATTGGGCAAAGATCTCCTCGGGAGTAATTGATGGAGGGACAATCTAGGAATGCTCATACCGCACGCAGTCCTCGATCAGCTATGGAAAGAAATGCAATGAGGAAACTGCATCTCTGGAGCTAACTGGATTGTTGCAAGAAAGGAATCATTAACGGATTATTTACAGTGTGAAAAAGTGAAAGGTGCCGGTGCGATAGGACTGACTCCGAACCAGGAATAATGCACTGCTCTGGTGGTATGTCACCTTGGTGTGATAAGGCCCTGATGTGATAAAGCCTTCAGCCAACTCCAGCAGAGGCCTGAGGAAATAGAAGGATATGCTATGGAGAGCCACACAGAACATCTGTATAGTAAATATGGACTGCAACAAAAAGTTGCAGCGTGGCATGCTCCTATTCAGGGTCCCAATCATAGAATCATAGAGTTGGAAGAAACCACAATGGCCATTGAGTCCAACCCCCGCTATGCAGGAGAAAACACTCAAAACACCCCCAGCAACTGGCCATCCAGCCTCTGCTTAAAAACCTCCAAAGAAAGGGACTCCACCACACTCCATTGAGGCAGCATATTTGACTGTCGAACGGCTCTGACTGTCAGGAAGTTCTTCCTGACGTCTAGGTGAAACCTCTTTTCCTGTAGTTTGAATCCATTGCTCCTTGTCCTAGTCTCTGGAGCAGCAGAAAACAAGCTTGCTCCAACTTCAACATGGCACCCCTTCAAAACATGGCTATCATGTCTCCTCTTAACCTTCATTTTGTCAGGCTAAACCAGAGCTTTCCAAACTGCGTGTTGCGACACGTTAGCGTGTTGGCTGCAGTGTGTAGGTGTGTCGTCGCTGCCACCCCAGGCCAAGAAAGACCCCAGCAAGGGCGGCAGCAGCAAGCCAAGCTCAGGTGGAGGGGCTGCCTCTCCCACGGCTGCCACCAGACTGAGAAAGATCCGGCACGGGCAGTGGTTAGTTAGTTAACTTCTGGTTTACAAGTAGCTATGGACACTTACATAAATTGTAAGTATGAAATGTATGGGGACACAACATGTCATGAAAACCTTTCACTTATATGTTTAAAAATATATGCTTTATGCTTTATTTATTTATAAGACATAACACTGAATTACTGCGTCACAAAATGATGCATGTCTAAGAAGTGTGTCACCAACATGAAAAGTTTGGAAAACTCTAGGCTAAACATACGCAGCTCCCAAAGCCTCTCCTCATGGGGCATGGCTTCCAGACCCTTCACCATTTTGGTCACCCTCCCCTGGACACGAGCCACATATGCTCCCTCCCATTCCTTCCTCTTGCTCCCCAATTTTCCACCTCCTTTCCGACAGTCATCCCTTCGTGTCCTGTGGCTATCGAACACACACAGTCACCTCTGGGCTTTTCGGTTTCCACTCCCTCCCCAAAGTCTCCCCACACCCGTGTATGTGTTTGGTAATTCTTTGAAATTCGGGAATCCTCCAAGCTTGCTGGTAACCCCCCTCTGGTGACTGATGGGTGCTATTTTAGTTATCTAATTGGCTACTCACTGCCTGAACCTCACAAACGGAGAGAATTGGGACATGCTTTCATTTCCACACAGGAAGAAAAGTAATGGAGTGTGTTGAGGAGTTATGGGAAAAGGTGGGTTTGGAAGACGGAAAGGAAGCTCTCCAAAGGTGTTCTGGAAGGGACGGCCCTGTACCGAGTAACCGCCGCATCATCCTAACAGGATGAAACCACCTTTCCTTACATCTGGCTTATTCCAGAGGGAGGAAACTGATGGATTTAATTGCCGCAGGAAACACAGTCAAAGCCCTTCCTCTCTATGCTCTGACAATTTGCTGTCTAACTGCAGGGAAATTAGTTATCGGAGGTGGGGTTAGGTTATGAACTTAGTTATCAGAGGTAGGAAAATTGTGAGGGTTGTCATCATATTCCATCAGGAACTGAGAAGGGGGAAAATAAAGAGTCAAGACTCTTCCTCAAGGGGAGGAAGGGATATTTGATGCTGTATCAAAACGCAGTTTGTGGCTACGAGAAGCCCCTCATAGCAACGGAAGTTTGACGGCGTCCTCATTTCCGTTGCTGATCATTTCTCCCCACATTAGTCAGAATGTTTGTTAGTAGCCATACAGCCCCACATGGGGATAAGAGGTAGTTGATCAGACTCGTGTAAGCCAGGTCAAGGGACTCCTTCCAGGCATAGCCAAGACATAGGCAGAAAGGTTACCAAAATTTTTCAGGTGTGAATGGGCTTCCAGTTGGCCTCTGCTGAGACAATAGCCATTCCCACACTGGACTGTTATGGCCATTTCCACACTAGAGTGTTATAGTGCTATGATTCCACTTTCAACATCCTATGGAATCCTGGGGTTTGCAGTTTCAGGAGAGGCCAGCTGTCCCTCCTGAAATTGCAAACCCCAGGATTCCATAGGATGTTGAAAGTGGAATCATAGCACTATAACAGCCTAGTGCGGAAACGGCCATAGTGCTATTATTCCACTTTCAACATCCTATGGAATCCTGGGGTTTGCAGTTTGCAGCCTCGAAGGCCCCTCCCTAAACTGCGAACTCCAGGATTCCATAGGATGTTGTAAGTGGAATAATAGCACTATAAAAGGCTAGTGTGGACATGGCCAATGAGTCTCCAATGTTCACACAGATGTGTGATCCCTCTATTCCTGTTACCTCTCACCTTCAGAGTCCCTTCCTTTGTCCCTTGCCTGTTTGACCAGCACAGAGCTATCAAACCGGCCATTAACTCTTTGTCACCTGTATGCTAAAGCCATCAGTTCATTCCGGACTCCATTGTCCATGTTGCTGGAGAGTCGTTAACATATCTGCCCTCCAGGCAGAAAAAGAGTACTTAAACCCACATTTTCATTAGCTCAGACGTAGTACATCAGCTGCTGAACATCACTCTGTCACTCTGAATCCCGATTTGTACTACCCTTAGACTCAAGTCTAAGCCACATCGCTTCTCCTTTGCTACTCTTCTGGATTGGTAAATATTGCCCATTCCCTGAAATCTCACAATCAATAGTGGTGTATCTAGTGTAAACAGCCCTTAGGGCAAGTGTGGAAGTTGTGCCCCTGCCTTCTTACCTCTACCCCCAACCCCACCCTTAACATGCATGGCTTTTTTGCACCCCCTGGCAGTGGCGCTTGGGGCACGTGGCCTACTTGCCCCACCCTAGATATACCTCTGTCTACCAACCTTTTTCTCCCTTGTGTGAGTCTGTGAACATCTGAATCTTTTGAGTGTGCATGATTGAATTCCACCCATAAAACATATTTTAGTTTACTCTTGAATCTCTGGCTGGTTCTTCCTTCAAGTTCCATGTCAGCATTGGTGGAAAGATCTTGTTAGGCTACCCAAATTCTTGCAGGCCTCCTGATTGGACCTAATTAATTACCCACCTTTTTGCTGAGGTATAGGTATTGCTCAAAGTCCCCCAGCTTTTGGGGTAACATGTTTGTCACCATTCCGTGACATTTCTGCAGCACTGTCAATATTTGTCAGGGGACTCAAAGACAGGGAAGATTGCAATGCGGATGCTATCTTGCAGACAGAATAGCTAATCTAGAGCAGCTTCTGCATATATTTCAAACAGAACCCATGTAAACTATCCAGCTTTACTAAGCAGAAACAAAGACTTGTGTGCATGGATGGCGCTCACATGCCCATGTAAGTCCAAACAATGGTGTCACTGAGTCATACATCAAATCCGGAGGCAACTCACCAATCATTACTTGATCTATTCATAGAAAGGAGTTCAAAGTACTGGCTTGCTTCCTCAGACCAAAGTTTTGCTTTTTTTTTTCTTTTCTCCAATGCTGGCTAGACTTTCTTATTGGATTTTTCTCTCCTTATTTCCATCACATGGGGGGGGAGGGAGAGCGGAAAAAGCTATGAATGGGTAGAGAAATAAGCACAGATCATTAATCTATGCTGGAAAAAATGGCTTCAGGGTTTTGAGAGCTGCTGTTGATTATTTCTTAGAGGCAACCCACTGAAATGAGGATTAAAAATGCTTCAGATTCCAACATAGCCACAGCAGTAATCATAAATCTCCAAGCAACTCTATATCGCCCACCCTCCATACATGTAATGACAATGCGTAACCCAGAGTCCATAACCCTAAAGTCAGCTAAAATAATATTTTTGGAGTACAGGTATGCCTCCACATTCGCTAGGGTTAGGGGCACAGGACCCCTGCAAAAGTGGAAAAACTGTGAATAACTCTAGGCCCACCCAAACCATATTTAACACACAAAAATAGGATCACCATATTCAACCCACTGTGGATTCCTTCGAGACATCAGGGTTCCTTCATATGGCAGAAATGGGTGGTTAGTGAGGCTTCCTGCCACCTCCACTGCTGCCCCACAGCATTTTTAATAGGGACTTACAAGCCTCGTTTGCAGTTTCTCATTTCCACACTAGACTGTTACAGTGCTATTATTCCACTTTCAACATCCTATGGAATCCTAGAGTTGGCCTCCTGCAGTCCCTATGAAAAATGGCCTAGGGAGGCAGCAGAAGTGACAGCAAATAATCCATGAATAATCAAATCTGCAAAAGTGAAACCCACAAACGTGGGGGGCTGACTGTACTTTTGTTTCCTCTCCCTTCTCCTTCTATGGATGAGAAGCTTCCAATCACCCTCCTCCTCAACCGCTCTGCTCGGTTCTTGCAGGTTCATGGACATGTCTTCCTTGACTGAGGCCATTTCCGCACTACATTGTTATAGTGCTATTATTCCACTTTCAACATCTTGTGGAATTCTGGGGTTTGTAGTTTACTAAGGCCCAAGAGCTCTCAATTCTAAAGGCCTCTCCCTAAACTACAAACTCCAGAATTCCATAGGATGTTGAAAGTGGGATAACAGCACTATAACAGTGTAGTGCGGAAATGGACAGTGGCGGAGCTTTGAGTATGTGGAGGAGGGCGTATGGGGTGGGGACCACATCGTGTGGGACGTGGCCGCACTATGTGGGGGCGTGGCCAGGGCACATGGAGGCATGGCTAGAGTCAGGACGTCCCGAAAACTTTGCTGCCCGAGGCAAAGCATCTCCCTGCCCCCCATTCCTACGTGACTGTATAAGGTCCTTCTCTTTTCCGACTACCTTCCACCTTCCCAAGCATCATTGCCTTTTCTAGTAAGACCTGTCTTCCCATGATATGGCCAAAGTATGACAGTCTCAGTTTAGTCATTTTAGCTTCTAGGAGAGAGTTCAGGCTTGTTTTGCTTTAGGACTCCTTCATTGGTCTTTTTAGCAGTCCACGATACCTGTAGAACTCTTCTCCAGCATCACATTTCAATGGAGTTGATTTGCTTCCCACCAGCTTTCCTCCTTGCCCGTCTTTCACAATCCTATAGAGAAACTGGAAATACAATGGCATGGGGAATCCTAACTTTGCTACTCGGTGATATCTCTTTACACTTCAGGATCTTGTCTAGTTCCGTCATAGCTGCCCTTCCAAGTCCTCGTCTTCTTCTGGTTTCTGGAGCGCAGTCTCCGTTCTGATGAATGACTGTATTTGGTTTAGAAAAGTATCTCAGGCTGAACCTAACACAGAGACAGAGAAATACCCTCACCAGAGCTGGATTTGAACAACTTAATTCCGTGGTAAGAATAGGACGGTTTCAAAAAATTCCATACCACGAAAGAACATGCGTCTGTGGTGCATCAGCCATAGAGGATATTGCGCATATCTTGTTTGATTGTTGTGTATATACCAAGGTGAGATCCCAATACTTACAGCCACTTCTGGTCAGAACGACCGATTGGTATCCAACTGTCAAATTGTCTCATTTTCTTTCCGGAGAGAATTTACACTCAGTCCGCCGGATTGCAAACTTTTATTACAAAAGCAGCTTACCTGAGAGATCTTTTTATCACACAAAATGGGGTCCCCTGTCATGGCGATGAGCTTATTTAAATGTTATGACTGCATTTTTATACTTGTTATTTTATCTTTCTTGTTTATCATGTATTTTACTTTCTATATCAAACCCACTACTTACTAAGTTTAAGTTTATATGTTTTAATTATTTTGCTTAATTTTATATGAATTGAGTTTATTTGTGTATGTAATTTCTGTAGCCAGTATTATGTACTATGTATTTTACTGTCGATATGGTCAGTCGACTAATCAATAAACGTTGATGATGATGAACGACTGAGCCAAGCCAAATCTCGAACTATTTCAGTGTCTTCGTCGTTTCCTTTAAGGTTATGTAAATCATCTGTATATAACAACAACAAAAAAGGAGAAAGCTGTCAGGATCTTGGGGCCACAAAATGAGTGGGGGCATCCACAGCCTGTCGGTTGCCCCCATCGGCTCTGTTCCAAGGGTGCCCTGGATCAAGTCTGAACTCTCTTAAATTAAACCCGGTTTGTATTTTAGGAGGAGTCAAACATCCATAAGAGGGCTAGTGTGGTGTAGCAACTCTGGAGTCCAAGGTTCGATTCTCTGCTCAGCCGTGGGAACCCACCGGGCGAGCTTGGGTGAGTCACACACTCTCAGCCCCAGAAAACCCCGTGACAGTTTTGCCTTAGGGTCGTTGTAAGTTGGAAAGAACAGAAGAAAGGTGACGATGGGTAGACTCCCAGGCCTACTTTTTGTATCAGATGTTGCTTCTGTTGCAGTTCAGTTGTTCTGGAGTTGTTCTGGACGCCTGCATTGAGATGGCACTGGGGACAAAGGGCAGTAAAAGACAGGTAATAATATTTCAGGAGAGCCAGTCGCACTGTAGTAGTTTGAGTGTTGGGACTGACTCTGGAGACCAGGGGTTGATTCTCTGCCCAGCCACAGAAACCCACTGGGTGACCTTGGCACATCACACACTTTCAGCAATTTATTATTTTGATTTATACAAAGCATTCTCATCCTGTTTCTCGGCCAAAAAGTCTCCCAGAGGAGCCTTCCTACGGTTTAATAAAAAAAAAATCAAGACAATCTCTGCCTGTGAGTTTAACAATCTAAAAAGACACGGCACAAAAGGAAAAAAAGGTGGGGAAGGAAGAGGGGGGAAAAAACCAAGTATCTCAATGCATGCCACTTCTCTTCTTGGCCACGTGGGGACAAAAAGCAATAAAAGACAGGTGACAATATTAGGCCTTAGGGTTGCCATAAGTCAGAAATGGTTCCTCCGGAATGAATAGCTGTTACTCCACTTTCCACTGCACATTTGCTGCCACACGCTGTTTCCAAGAGCCTAAGGCAGAGCAGCAAAGGGGTCTTCTTCCTCCCCAGTGCAAGAGTCTTGTATCTAATGCCAGCCAAGCTTTCATCACACAGAAAACCCCACCACCACCTCTCCCCATCCTTGATGTTAAAGACGTAGGACCTTTCCACACTACCCGGTCATAGTGCTATTATTCCACTTTCAGTATCCTGTGGAATTCTGAGGTTTGTCGTTTCCTGACGCCCAAGAGCTCTCCGGCTGAGAAGTCTAAATGCAAACTCCAGGATTCCATAGCAGGTTGAAAGTGGCATAATAGCACTTAAGCACTGTAGTGCGGAAAGGCCCTGGGACCAAACGAAAAGGCTCAAGCCTTTGGTGGCCTCCCAAATCTGTCCAACTCTCCCTGCCTTCCCCATCTCATCCCTTCCCCCTGGCCACACTGCCTAGCTGAGGAGAACAAGGGCCCTGGCCCTGGGGTGGGAGCAGGGAGGCACGTATCTAGAGGAGACATCGCTAAACCACAACCGAGGAGATGAAAAACAAGCTTCAGGCATCTCAAGAGGAAAAACAAAGGAGGTGACGAGATCTCACAACAAAAAGGGCACAGTGCCGGCCCGCGAGGCCTGTTGCCGAGCCGCGGGAAAGGGAAGATGCTCCGGGACAAAGGGTTGTTCAGTACAGTGCCGGCCACAGCAGTGACGCCACACTGTTCGACCCAACCCGAATCAGCGTGACTGTACATTTCAGCGTTGTGCCCACCTGATAAAGGCTCGGAAGGCATTTTGGATCGCTGCTTGGAATGCTCTGGTTGAGAGAGTATAGATAGCAACATTTATTTCCAAAATATCTCAATTAAAAACAGTTTCAAAAATATAAAACAACATGTAAGGATAAAAAAGTAACAACACCTACTATCTCAACAAACCAAGTAGCTAAACGAATTAACCAGCCAACCCCAAAACACCAAAGGGACACCCAGATGACTTCCAAATCCCCAAAGAATGACTATCTGAGACCGTTCCGCACTAGACTGTTATAGTGCTATTCCACTTGCAACATCCTATGGAATCCTTGGCTTTTGCAGTTTAAGGAGGGGCCTTTGATTCCATAGGATGCTGAAAGTGGAATAATAGCACTATAACAGTCTAGTGCAGAAATGGCCTGTGATTACTTAAGACACTTCTTCAAAGCTCAATAAAATAACTGTAACTTTAAAAACCTTATTCTTGATCTACAAAACTAGTCATAATAAAATTCAACTACGTTTATGCTTATAACATAATTACTCTTTTTACAGATATTAAATGTAATAACACTGTGATATGATAAAGGTAACATTCCATGATAATATTTCTAGCCATACTGTTCAAATCCAACCGTTGCACGTCTGCCCCATAACACCTCTTAGGATCAGGAACATTATAACCTTCTCCCACCGTTTCTCAAATTCATTCGCCCATTTTTAATTAAGCTCATCAGTTTGCCCATTTCAGCCATATGCAACGGCTTCGTTGCCTAATCCTCTTGAGATGGTGTTGTTCGATCTTCCGTTTCCGAACATAAAGTATTCTCTCTGCCGTTGTCACATATTGTGTAGTTCTTACAAGTTCTTATTTATCTGTTCATCTATCAGTCCCGATGAAAACAATTTAGGTTTCAAATGAATTTTTGTTTCAAAACGCCTTCCACCCGTCGATGTATCATTAAGCAAAGTCTATTTGCTTTTCACATGTCCGCATGTAAAGAGCAGTCTCAATAGAGCAGTGGTTCTCAACCTGTGGGTCCCCAGATGTTTGTGGACTTCAGCTCCCAGAAGCCTCAGCCACTGTGGTCAATGCTCAGGGCTTCTGGGAGCTGAAGTCCAAAACATCTGGGGACCCACAGGTTGAGAACCACTGCAATAGAGCATCTCTTTTCTCTGGACTGGGTGTACACACGACCACCAGTGATACAGTCATTTGGGTAAACTAATCCATATTTTGCCCTATATCTGCAAGGGTGTGGATTTAGGGAAAGCTGTAAAGGGAGATAACCTGGGAGAGGAAGCCAGTGGGAGACACAAATATAGAAGGGTGCTGCTTCTCTGGGACTGGAGAATTTAAAGTAGACCTGAGTGTCATAGCCCTGGTTTTGTCCAGATCTCCTGGTTTTGACTGCCACCATACTCTGAGGCAGCATATATATCACACTGGCTCTCTATTGGCACTAATATTCCATATCCACAGCAGCTGGAAAACAATGCCCAGAAAAGGATGCAATATTAGGTCTTTCTATGCAATACTTGCTTTCTTACAGCAAAGATTCCATTTGTATGGACTTGTAATGCATGACCAAGTAACTACTATCTCTCCTTTCTGATGCTGCCTAGCAATTTAGACTTTCCAAAACACTCTTAAGTCAAAGACCTTGGACAGAGTGTCAACATATTTTTTCTGCTCTTTTAGGCCAGCACATCCATGATCTGTGGCACTGGGTTATAATACCTTACTACTTAGATCGCATTCAAAAAGAAGTGTGGGTTAGAGTGGGCAGCCTTAAGAGCGCTCTTTTTTGGGAGCACGGCTTGTAACAGAGACCCGAGATGGACAGCAGGATGAGTTCTGTGCAGCTGTTGACCATTAAAACCATCTGCCACGTGTACAGAAAAAAAAGAGAATGAAAATCTAGAGAAGACCACTTTTTTAAAAAAAACATGCATGTACTTATCTTGCCCTACTTCTCCGTGCGGTTAGAAATTCCTGTGGAGTGGGAGGCAGGGCAGTAACTTAAAACTTCAGCTGAACATTTAGAAATATAGTTTAGGCATCCAAAGGAAAGGGGAATGTTCCCAAGGGTGTACAAATGCAGCAAATATAGTGAACGCAGCAAAGTGGGAAAGCACTCTGCAATGTTTACCCAGGGACATTTACTACGAGGGGAAAAAAAGGATAGCGCAGAAAAAAAGCCTAATACATTCGGCCCTCCACATTTGCAGGTTTAACTTTCATGGATTTGATTATTTGTGAGTTTCTCCAACCCTTGATTGCTCCCGCCTCAGGAGCTTCTTTTCTGGGGGAACTTTCCCTCTTGGTGGCTACAATCAGGCTGTTTAGCTCTTTAAAAACCCACCTCTGGTCCTCTTTATCCTCCACCAGCCACTTCCTGGGCAGCTAAGGAAGGATCTCAGCCTGGTTTCCAAGCATCCAAACCCTCTCCCGATGCCCCCCTACAAAGAAGGAAATGGGTGAGAGAGAGGAAGTAGGGCCACCAAGCCATCCCATCCCCTTTCCCTCTCCTTTCTCTCACCCCGTTTGGATCCTGGGTGCCCGCTCTGCCCACCATGCCTTGGCCCCCTTCCCACAGAAACACACACGTGCCCATTTTGATAGTTGTGATGTTTCCATTTTTGCAGGGCTCCCGTGCCGCTAACCTTACCAAACACGCAGAGCCAAATGTATTCCTTCCCTTCCTGGTACACTTATCCTAGATGGCATAGTTTTCCAGATGCTAGGAGTGTGGCCGGGAATGTTATAGGCTATATATTGGGTTTGGAATTTGGTTTCTGAGGATTTTGCCTTTTTGTCATTATAAAAGGGCAAGTTTCAAGTGTTACCAACCAACAGGGGGAAGTCTGTAGTAGGTGCATTTTATTCAGCATAAAGTAGAAAAGTAAAACAGGTAGTGAGAAAGACTGAGCCAGGCTATTTTGGTGCCTGAGGTAGACAGCAAATTACTCAGCCGAGTCAAGGTACCTAGGGTTGAACAACCATGTTATTTCAGAAAATGCTGCAGAAAATTCCACAAGAACCTCTCACTATCCCTGCCAGTGAATATACAACTGATAAGCAAGGATACGTGCACACTATATAACCACATGAGTTTCATTCTACTTTAATTATCCTGACTCCATTCTAAAAATAATAATCATGGGATGTGTAGTTTGGTGTGGTACTTAGAATTCTGTGCTGGAGACTTCTAGATAACTCCTCCAAACTACAGTTCAGGCACCCTGAGTGCCTGTTTATGGTTTAAAATTAAACTGATTTAATCTTCAGTCCTTTTCTTCTCACGGTAACCTGGAAACTGTAGATCAGGGGATCTGATCAGAGCTCTCTAGCGGAAGATTCAAAGTACCTCACCAAAGTACAAATCCTATGGCCGTTTCCGCATGACGTCGCTATCTTGCAACAGCAGCGGGTTGTTTACAGTCCAGGAGTCATGCTACTGGATGACATTGTCGCTATCCAGCTGCTAGCCCATCTCAAAGCATTGCAAAACCACCTTATACCATTTCCAGAAAAAATCTGCTAAGAGCCTTTCAATCCCATCAGCTGGTTCAGTGTGGTCCTGTAGAAACCATTAGTAGCACTTCCTGTTGTCGCCGATCCAGGAGTGGGCAGGGCGTGGCTGTGTCCAGTTTGTCCTTCCCTCTGCGACTCCCATGGATTGGTAAGTTTGAAATCCATCACCTCTCCATGTGTATTTTAAATTTCTCCATTAATTTTTTTAATACATTTTTAAGCATCGTAGCGTGAAAATGCAATAGAGTACTGGTGTGCCATGCCGTTACAACATTCCTGTGCTAGTATGGCTTGCAAACAAACAAAAAAATGACCAATCGGGGCAGTGGGGCAGGGTGAAGATGGGGAAAGGGAGTGGCCAAGGACGCTGTAGTGTGGAAGCAACACCGGTAGCAATAACGCTACTCATCTGCTTACAGCAAAAGGGTGCAGAAAACAGCATTCCTAACCTGCTACTGTTGCGCAAATGGCAATTTGGGGATTGTACAGAAAAACGCACTAGTGAGGTATGTTGTGGGCCTATGATTCTTTAGGATGGACCCAGGAGAATTAAAGTGATATGAAGTTATGAAACTGCGTAATGCAGCAATAGATACACCCCGAGTAAACAGCAGTTAGCTTGCCTTTCATGACCCCCAGTCTGCTGGCTGAAGCTATCCAGCTCACTTAGCCTCATGTATATGGTCCTTCCAGACAATCTGCTTCATCCCTGAGTCCTTGTAATAATAATTAATCATCATCATCCAGAGGACAGGATCAAAATTCAAAATGACCTTGACAGATTGGGGAGCTGAGCCAAAGCCCAAAAAGTTGAATTTCAGCAGAGAGAAATGTAAGGTCCTGCCCTTAGGCAGAAAAAATGGAATGCACAAATATAGGATGGGGGACGCATGGATGGACAGCAGAACGTGTGAAAGGGATCTAGGAGTCTTGGTAGATCACAAGATGAACATGAATCAGCAGTGTGATGCGGCAGCCAAGAAAGTCGACGTGATTCTTGGTTGCATCAATAGGAGTATGGTGTCTAGATCGAGGGAGGTAATGGTACCACTCTATTCTGCTTTGGTCAGACCTCACCTGGAACACTGTGTCCAGTTCTGGGCACCTCAATTCAAGAAGGATATGGACAAGCTGGAGCGTGTCCAGAGGAGGGCGACCAAAATGGTGAAGGCTCTGGAAGCCATGAAGCCCTATGAGGAGCGGCTGAGGGAGCTGGGGATGTTTAGTCTGGAGAAGAAAAGGCTAAGAGGGGACATGAAAGCCATGTTTAAATGTTTGAAGGGATGTCAGGTCGAGGAGGGAGTGGGCTTGTTTGCTGCTCCTCCAGAGACTAGGACAAGGAACAATGGATTCAAGCTGCAGGAAAGAAAGGAGATTCCACCTGAACCTCAGGAAGAACTTCCTGACGGTCAGAGTTGTCTGGCAGTGGAATACGCAGCCTCAATGGACAGTGGTGGAGTCTCCTTCTTTGGAGGTTTTTAAGCAGAGGCTGGATGGCCTTCTGCTGGGAATGCTTTGATGTGTATTCCTGCATGGCAGGGGGTTGGACTGGATGGCCCCTGGGGTCTCTTCCAACTCTGTGATTCTATGATTCTATGATCTGCAACCATAGTTGGTGTTTTGTAGGACCTGGAAGAGGACCAAGACTTCCTTCCTTTAAAAAACAAAATGAGTAAATCCTCCTCAGAATGAAGATAATTCTGTATATGCTCAGGAATACTCTGCCTCAGGATGCCAGAACTGTTGAAACAAAAACCTGGCAATCCTTAACTCCCGCTTCAAAGGAGGAAACTGGCAACCAGAGATGTACAATGTGTTTGGCTCATTGCTTTCTTCCTTTTTGCACTCAGTAAATGATCTAAGAGCTTGGATGTAACATTTCCAGCTAGGCAGGCACCAAGCCCAGGGACTGGAATGCAAGCTCCGAATTCACATACCCCCCCCCGCCGCCCAATGTTTAACTGTTTTTCCATGCACTGCTCAAAGGAGGCTGCTTTCAGCAGTTAAAAATATAGAGGTGGAGTTGAGTCATTGTGATGTAGTGGTTAGACAAAGTCTGGGATAGTAAAGTTAATGTTATTATTCAACCAGAGTTTGCTCTCTCGTCTACATGACATCTCTTCATCTATTTAAAGACAGCTGTCGTGTCACTTGAGAGCCAGCGTGGTGTAGTGACCTCTGGAGACCTGGGTTCGAAACTGTGAGTGACAAGTCACACTCTCTCAACTTTAGAGGAAGGCAAAGGCGACACCCCTTTGACCTAAATCTTGCCGATAAAACCTTGCGATAGGTTCACCTTTGGATCGAAGATAGGAAGATGGAAGATAGGATCAGAATTCAGAAGGACTTTGATAAACTATAACCTTGGGCAGAAATTAATAAAATAGAGACAAATGCAAAATTCTGCATTTTGGCCACAAAACCCAAATGCACAGGTATACGATGGGGAGTATATGGCCCTTTCCCCACCGTAGCTTCTTCCAGCACTGGGGTGTGGGGATTGCGTGAGCAGCCTCTGGTGAGAGGCTCTTGCACCCGGGGTCCTTCGGCTCCGCACGAGCTGCCTGCTCACGCGAGGGTCCCGCCTGTTCCTTCCACAGTGCAGCCTTGGACCTTCCCAGGCTGCACTGGGGCAGGAAGCGTAACTGACGTGGCTCCGGAGGCTCCGCACACCAGGTAAGTGCATCCGAGGCCCGGAAGCAATGTGCGATCACGCACTATTTTCAGCTTGTAGCCGAAAATGAAAAAGTGTGCAATCGGTGCCTGCCAGCACCTGGAGCATTGCACAATTGCGAGTGTGTTGTGCAGATCGCTCCTCACAATCACGCAATGCTCCAGGCGACCTTTCGCATGGAAAATGCCGTGCGGAAAGGGTACATGGCTCAGTGGTACTATGTGTGAAGAGGACCTTGAGGTTATTGTTGATTATGAATTCAACATGAGCCAGTAGTGTGATGCTGCAGCAATGAAACTGAATGCTAATTTAGCCTTCATTATCTTATGATTCTATGGCCATTTTCGCATTACACAATTATAGTGCTGTTATACCACTTTCAACCTCCTATGGAATCCTGGGATTTTCAGTTTAGGGAGGGGCATTTAGCATTCTCAGCCAGAGGGCTCTTGAGTCTCAGTAAACTGCAAACCCCAGAATCCCACCGGATGTTGAAAGTGGAATAATAGCACTATAACAGTCTAGTGCAGACAGGCCCTCAGTGAGCTTCATGGCTCAGTAGGGGCTAGAACCTCATTCTCCTGTGTTCTAATCCAGAGCTCTAACCACTACACGGCACTGGCTTCCAATCCGTAAGTGACTGATACATTGCCACAGGATGTGCTGATCTCAGGATGTGGCCCTTGTACAAGAGAAAGCTATCCGAAGGCTAAGAACCCTTCCACATACAACCAAGGACAGCACACTAGTTGACAACGATGGGCTGGCTATGAGAGAAGAGAAACGGTCCAGAATAGACCATTTTTTGTGCCTCTGGACAGTCATAGGCCATTTCTGCCTCACTCTGGCCGGCCCCTCCCGGGACTGCAAACCCCAGGATTCCAGAGGACGTTGAAAGTGGAATCATCGCACTATAACAGGCTAGTGCGGAAATGGCCATAGTGCTATTATTCCACTGTCAACATCCCATGGAATACTGGGATTTGCAGTTTAGGGAGGGGCCTTTAAAATTTTCAGCCAGAGAGCTCTTTGGCCTCAGTAAACTACAACCCCCAGAATTCCACAGGATGTTGAAAGAAGAATAACAGCACTATAAGAGTGTAAGGCGGAAATGGCCTACGACTCTCCAGAGGCACAAAACCGTCTATGGAATAAAAATGTGCTGTCAGAGTAGTACCTCCAGGGGGGCAAAATGAGGGCCTTCCATCCTCCAGAATGAAACTTTTCTTCCACCATCAAATTTCTAGCAGTGCAGAGAGGGAGACATTGAAAACCGTTCACACCCAACACTCTTACACAGTGGCACATCAAGAGTGGGGCAGTTTGTGCCGTCACCCCCAAGGGAAACCACAAAGTGTTGCACTTAAGTGCACTGCTGCCTGAATGGGTCCTCGGCCCCCCAGCTGACGCCACATGTTCCGTTCCAGACCCCCCTGCTGCTGCAGTTAAGTCTCCGCTGCCAAGCTGTTGCTATAGTGTGCATGCACAAGAGACAAGAACGGGGAGAGAGAGAGCAGGCAAAGGGGCACATGTGCAAAGCTAACTAACTCGCTCGCTCCCACACACAGTCTGCACAGCCCTAAAGAGGGGGTGATGTGGCGATCAACCTCCCTTTTCTCCCTTTCCCCCTCCTCAGATTCTTAAAGCACCCCTGCTTTAACCCTTTCCTTTTACTCTCCAAACTCTGTTTTGGGAGGAAATCTGGAATCTGAAAGGAATAGCATCTTTTGGAAACTTGGCAAACTGTTTCAATTTATTTTAGGTATGATCCCCTTCTGCCAATTAAAGTTTGAGATTTAAAAAAGAAAAGAAAAGGAAGCTAATTGCTCCTGGGCAGTTTTGTGCAGCTCGATCGTATGTGTCTTGAGTCATCAAGACGGTTCCATTGGTGCTGACGATCAGGTCGATGGGCACTGAAATTGGTGATCTTTAAAATGTGGAATAAAAGTAGCAAGGGCTGATAATACGGAGGGAAGACCATAATTGCAGACCATAATTAGTGAAGAAGTCATGAAACTGATTCATGTCTGTTGCTGAAGTTTGCTTTCAGGTCATTTCCAACTTATGGTGACTTTATGAACTTATCATGGGGTTTTCCGGAGCTGGGAGTGTGCGACGTACCCGGGGTCACCCAGTGAGTTTCCATGGCCGAGAAAGGAATGGAACCCTGGTTTCCAGCGCTGTAGGGCCAGCCAAGCAGGGAAATGAACCCTGCTCTCCAGCATTGTAGGGCTGGCCAAGCAGGATATTCAGTGGCGTACCAAGGCTCGAAGGCACCCAGGGCGAGGGGGCAGGGTGAGTAGCAGGCAGGGGGCCAGGCAGGAGGGTTCCTCTTTTTGCGCCCCCCTGACATTGGCATGCAGGGCATGTGCCCCAGTTGCCCCACCCTAGATCCACCTCTGGGGGTATTGAACCCTGGTCTCCACTATTGTAGGGCCAGCCAAGTGGGAAATTGAATCTTGGAGATTTTCTGCATGGCATTTGCCATGCAGAAGGGCACCCAGAGCGTCGCGCAATTGTGAGGAGCGATCTGCACAACGCACTCACAATCGCACGATGCTCCAGGGACCAGCAGGCGCTGATCGCACACCTTTTCATTTTCGGCTGCAAGCCGAAAATGGTGCACGATCGCGCATGGCTCCCGGGCCCTGCGTGCAGCTACCTGGCGTGCGGAGCCTCCAGAGCCACGCCGGTTGCGCTTCCTGCCCCAGTGCAGCCTGGGAAACTCCCAGGCTGCTCTGCAGAAGGAAGAGGCAGGGCTCTCGCGCAAGCAGGCAGCTCATGCACAGCTGAAGCAGCAGAGACACGAGAGCCTCTCGCCGGAGGCTGCTCGCGCAATCCTTGCACCCCAGCGCCAGAAAAAGGTAAGGTGCAGAAAGGGCCTTGGTCTCCAGGATCATAATCCAATGCTCAAACGACTATACCACCCTGACTTTCTCTCTTTGGATGCATTTCTAGCATTGCAGTAACTTTTAAAATGTCAGTTGAAATGTTTAGAAATACAGTTTAGGCAACCCTTTCTATGCCTAAACTGTATTTCTAAATGCCTAATGGAAGTTTTAAGTTACAGCTATGCTAGAAATTTGGAGACTGAAAAAAAATTGGGAAGGGGAAGAATTCTTATTTGAGGAAGAATGTCCTCATTTACCCCCTCCCCCCATAGCTACACTGTCCGCTGAAATTAATAAGGTATCTAAGTTTCTCTTTATGGTTGTGAAAAATGAAGAATGAAGAAAGCTGATAGGCAGAAAATCCACTCATTGGAAATGTGATGCTGGAGGAGAGTCCTGCTGATACCACAGATTGCCAAAAAGACAAACAAATGGGTCTTAAAGCAAATTAAGCCCAAACTCTTGCTAGAAGGATGACTAAACTGAGACTGTCATGCTTTAGATATACTGTGAGACGACGTGACTCACTGGAAAATATGATAACGCTTGGAAAAGGCAGTAGGGGAAGAGGAAGACCACACTCAAGATAGATTGATTCAACAAATGTCCCCAAGTCTGCAGGATCTGAGAAGGTCAGTTGATGAGCAGGAATCTCAAAGGTTCCCCATTCATGGCATCACCCTAAGTCAAAGTTGACTTGATGGCAAAGAACAACAAAAAAGGATAGTCGAAGTGTTGTGCATAAAAGCCTTCTGAGCAGCCGCTAGAAACAGAATCAATTCTTCAAAAAGCAAAATCGCAGCATAAGTCATGGGAGAGGAAAAAGTTGGTGAAGGAGGAGGATCATAAAAAGTTGTAGAATGAAAATATAGTCAGCCCTCCGCATTTGCAGGTTTGACTTTCATGTGTTTGATCATTTGTGAGTTTCTCCAACCCCTGCCCTCACCTCAAGGGCTTCTTTTCTAGGGGAACCTTGGCAGCTCCAATCAGCCTGAACAGCGCTTTAAAAACCCACTTCTGGTCCTCCTCCTTCTCCACCAGTCACTTCCTGGGCAGCTAAGGATGGCTCATAGCCCAATTTCTCGGCACCACAAACCCTCTCCCAATTCCCCCCATACCCAAGGAAGGACATGGAGGAGAGAGGAAGTACAGGGCCATCGTGCCGACTGACCCCCTTTCCCTCTCCTTTCCTTGACCTCGTTTGGACCCTGAGTGCCCACTTTCCCCACTATGCCTTGGGCCCCTTCCCCAAGACACACGCACTTTTTGATATTTTCAATTTTTCCACTTTTGCAAGGGTCCTGGACCCCTAACCCTAGCTAATGTGGATGGCAGACTGTTCAGTGAGCAAATCCAGCCCTTCTAGAAGACCACAGAAGACCTGCATTCTAATGCTCATTCTTTTCATCTGCATTGCAGCAAGGTTTGAGTCCAGACTTTATGCTCTTATGCTCTTCCTGTCTCTCACTATATAATAATTGTACATACCCGGCATTGCCAGGGTTTTGTTTTCTCATAGGTACTACTTGTTAGAAAGATTTGAGATCCTGTGTCTCTAATTCCCCAAACTGTCTTGTCCAGTACCTGTAACTTTTCCCCATATTTCCCAATCCAACCTGTATTCAGAGTTATTAACATACAGAGGTTGGGTTCCGGAGAGGAATACACTGCCCTCCTCCTTGCTGCTAGGCCTCATCTCCATAGCAACTGGCCTATTCCAAGAGCTCTCTGGCTGAGAATCCTAAAGGCCCCTCCCTAAACTGCAAACTCCAGGATTCCATAGGATCTTCTTCAGCAGCCAATTAGGTCGTATTAGGTCTTTGCCTGACACAGACAAACAAACTTTGACTTTTCTATCTGAGATGAATACCTTTAAAATCACAGGTCAATGGAAGATGAAGCAAGTACTTCTAGCTGAAATCTGTCTTAACTCATGCCCAAGTTCACCTACAGAAGCAGGAGGACATTTCTGTCTGATGCAGAACATCTTCATTCAGTTCAAGGTTCCAAAAGTCAAGTTGCACACGTGGTTTTTCCAATGTTTATGGAGATGTGCATGCTCGTGCAGGGTGGATGTGGACGTGGTTGCACATTCAGCTTGGCAATGTTACAGTTCCACACAAGGGAATACCACAATCAGAGTGTAGCTCTGCATATGATGCCGCCAGGAACAGTTCGGCTTCTTGGACCATATCTGCAGTTTCATAAAGATGGATTTTTGGCAAGTGATGGGTTGCTCCTCACAGCACTTGGCAGAAGCGTTTTTTTCCCTAAGAATCTTGGAAACCTAATTAGGAGGCCTTTAATCTGAGTTATGCAGGGGAGGGAGACAGTATTCCTGAGGACAGAAGTTCATCAATTGGTGGAGATAATTGTCTGAATTGTATAGGGAGCAAAGAACACAGGAACCCAACAGTGGGAGGGAAAGAAACTTAAATAAGCAGCTAAGGGGGGTGACCCCGGTCTCAGATGCCTTGACACTAATGCATGGAGCACGGAAAATAAACAGGATGAATTTGAACTCGTAGCACAGCAAAGTAAATATGAGATAATAGGCATCACTGAAACCTGGTGGGATGAGTGTCATGATTGGAATGTAGCAATAGAGGGGTATAACCTATTTCAGAGAAATAGACCAAACAGGAAAAAAGGAGGAGTAGCATAATATGTCAGGGACATTTACACCTGTGAAGAGATCCATAATTTAAATCCTGGAAGCCACGTTGAGAGCATCTGGGTAAAAATTAAGGGGGAGAGAAACAATAGGGATGTCATTGTGGGGGTCTACTACAGACCCCCAAGCCAGACTGTGGGCATGGATGATGCTTTCCTGGAACAGATGACCAAACATTCAGAAAGGAGAGATGCGGCAGTAGTGGGAGATTTGAATTATGCTGATGCTTGTTGGAAGTCAAACTCTGCCAAGAATATCAGGTCCAACAAATTCCTCACTTGCCTTTCGGACAATTTCATAGGCAAAAGGTGGAGGACCAAACAAGGGGGACAACTCTTTTAGATCTGATCCTAACCAACAATGCGCGGCCTGGAATTGTGGCAGAGTTGCCTTCTTTGGAGGTTTTGAAACAGAGGCTGGACAGCAAAGGCGGATGTAGGGTGGGGCAACTGGGACAAATGCCCCAGGCGCCAATCTCAGGGAGGCGCAAAAAAGGGGGATCCCTCAGCCTTCCCCACCGCCACCATTTTCCCCACCCACTTCCACCTCTCCCCTCATCCACTTCCACCCGCCACTCGCTCTACCCACTTCCATCCGCTTGTCACCCCGCCCTTGCCAGTCGCCCCACCTCCTTGCCCTGGGCACTGCTAACCCTCCATCCACCACTGCCGGATGGCCAGCTGCTGAGAATGCTTTGATGCCCCTTGCTTGCTACACCACTATTATCATTGTTGGGAGGGGTTGTTAATACGCCAGAGGACAGGATCAAAATTCAAAACAACCTGGACAGATTGGATTGCTGGGCCACGGCTAATAAAATGAAATTCAACAGAGAAAAGTGTAAGGTCTGACACTTAGGTAGAAAAAATGGAATACAGAAATATAGGATGGGAGACACGTGGCTGGATAGCAGTACGTGTGAAAGGGATCTAGGAGTCTTCATAGACCACAAGCTGAACATGAGTCAGCGGTGTGATGCGGCAGCCAAGAAAGCCAATGCAATTCTCGGCTGCATCAATAGGAGTATGGTGTCTAGATCGAGGGAGGTACTGGTACCACTCTATTCTGCTTTGGTTAGACCTCATCTTGAATCCTGTGTCCAGTTCTGGGCACCCCAATTCAAGAAGGACCTGGTCAAGCTGGAGCAAGTCCAGAGGAGGGCGACCAAAATGGTGAGGGGCCTGGAAGCCATGAAGCCCTATGAGGATAGACTTAGAGAGCTGGGGATGTTCAGTCTGCAGAAGAGAAGATTAAGAGGGGACGTGATAGCCATGTTTAAATATTTGAAGGGATGCCATGTAGAGGAGGGAGCGGGCTTGTTTTCTGCTGCTCCAGAGACCAGGACAAGGAGCAATGGATTCAAGCTGCAGGAAAGGAGATTCCACCTGAACCTCAGGAAGAACTTGATGGTCAGAGCTGTCCGGCAGTGGAATAGGCTGCCTTGGAGTGTAGTGGAGTCTCCTTCCTTGGAGGTTTTCAAGCAGAGGCTGGGTGGCCATCTGTTGGGAGTGCTTTGAGGGTGTTCCTGCATGGCAGGGGGTTGGACTGGATGGCCCCTGGGGTCTCTTCCAACTCTACATTTCCATGATTCTATGATTCTATAATCAGGGTTGTTTCAGTAGTAAAATCAACCCTCTTTATTCACTAGGATTAGGGACACAAACCTGCACAAAAATGGAAAAACTGCAAATATCAAAATGTGTGTGTGTTTGCGGAAGGTCAATAGAACGCAGCACTAGAAGGGGGTAGGAGGAGAAGGCCCTGAGGCCTGGGCTAGATGGCCCTGGGGGGCATTCTTATGTTGCCTGCTGATAACAGATGTTTTCTTTCTTTTCTTGATATAAAGCTGAGATGTCTCCCTCTCGCGCTGGCTCTCCCCTCGTCACACAGCCTCCAGCAGCAGCCGTGCAGATTTATGGGCCGCGGCTTAGAGCCAAAGAGGGCCTGCGTGGCTCAGAGCGGCTGTGACGTCTCCCAAGCCCTGGCCAAGAACTGTACGCTTGAGATTCTCGGAAGGCAGCTTGCAAAGAGACATTGCTCTTCTGGATCGTAGCCCTGGGAAAACAAGGGGAAGAACAACGTCTGGTTGGGGAACTCGCTTTCCCACATGGGTAAGCTGGGTGAGTCCCGTGTTCATGATCTCTTCCCACATCCTTCCAATGTGCAATGTGCAAATTCTACCGGAGGAAAAACCCCTGGCATCACAGCCCTTCTGACTGTTCAAATTACTTTCTTTCTTTTCTGACTCAAGATCATTCTCATTCTTTTGCTTTCTAGCTGCAAAGCTCTTGCATCTGGCCGGTCTACAGAAGCAAGACAAGTTGTCCTTCCTTGGACAGAAAGTTCAAGATGTTGGGACATTTCTGAGACAGAAATGAACCCTGTTCGGGTTGCACAAGTCTTAAGATCATCTTTGGTGGGCCTTGCCTGCCACTTCCCCCACCTTCCAGAGCCAGGTCTGTGGATGATGGGGCTTGTAGTCCAACAGAAGTGGAGAGCGTCGGTTTGGAAATTGCGCCACAAGACAGAAACCACACAAAACCTACCTGATACCAGGAAATACCTACCGGGAGCCAGTTAGCAATAGTTATTTCTTCTTGACTTGTTTTTCAGCTTCCCCCGACCCAATTGATTTAACTACTTATTTAAAACAATATTCATCCCTTATGGATTTCAGAAAAGCGTACAGGGAATAAAAACGGCAACAACGATGAACAAGAGAGGCTTTAAAAATTAACTTACTACAGACTGAAACAGGGCGCTTAAAACAAGGTCGCTTTTCTGCTTGCTGCTGAGAAGTCAGTAAAGATGGTGCCCTGTTTTTCTATTTAATCAAAAACATGTTACAATAAAATAGCATTCAATAACCCCCTCATAATTTAAAAAAAAATGAGGGGAGAAATGGAAAAGAAAAAAATAACATCCACAATTTACATAACTGACAGCCTGTACAATAAAAGATAATTAACTGTGTGTTGAAAAGTGGATCCTGTGACTCAAAGGCACACAACAACAACTGTTCTTTTTGTATTTGTGAGAAATACACATCTAGGATTTCAGGATTTCATCCCTTACGGATTTCAAGAAAGCGTACAGGGAATAAAAATGGCAAGGTTGCAACAGTGATGATTTCTGCCTTAACCGTCATGGTTTCATCCAGAGGAATCCTGGGGTTTGTAGATTGGTGAGATATTGAGATTTCTCAGATACTGAGATTTCTCAGCCAGAGAGAGCTCTAGTGCCTCATCAAACTACAAATCCCAGGACTCTGTAGGATGCAGCCACGTTAGTGAGTTAATACAGTATCCAAATGTTATAAGTGTGCACGGTAAAAGAGGCCAGAGTTTCTCCTCCCCATGATAACAACAGGAGACTTTTGGATCAGGTCCATGTCCATTTCAAGCAATTTATTCTGAAACAGTGAGAGCCAATGTCATGCAGTAGTTACAGCTGTCAGGCCAGAATCTGAGAGATCCAGGTTCTAGCCTTGTAAAGCCCTGCTTTGAGGGTCCTCGATACCGGTAAGGTCTGGATGGGCACCATACCCAATTGGCACGATGTTTAATTGGCAACAGAATTAATTGGCCTTGATATCAAAACTCAAGCCCGTGAAGTGACTTGGAAGGTCAAACCAGGCAAGGGATTGTTTTGATGGTAAACATGCAAAAGAAAGGACAGTCAGCCTAAAATCCCTATGGTAAGATTAGGTTGCTTGCTAGGCACAATAACCAACGCCCTGCGGATGATTGATTTAGGCAGAAGCAGGATGTCCACACCAAGACAGAAGCCCACCAGATTTACTCCGATCTTTTTATTACTCCAGTCTTTGCATTCCTCAACCCTCACTCATGATTGGATTAACCATCATGTCCTTGTCAATCAAACACTGTGCACATTAACAGGTGAACAGACCACAGGCTATTTTTTGGGGACATATACCTCTGATTTCAGGCTTGCAACTTGCAGCCTCTCACCCTTCTGAGTATCACTCTGTCCGTCCAATTTCCAACCCGAGAACTGCCCTTGGGTCCAACACCCAAGCCACCTCATCCTGCTCTCCGCTCCTCATCTGATCCGGTAAATATCACCCGAACCCCTCACAGTCACTCTCCCGCTTTCCTCCTTTTCTCTCAGTTAGCTCTTGTGTGAGTGTGTGTACTTGTGCATCTTTGTATGTGTGTGTGGATTTATTGTAATAGAACATAATTTTGATTTCTCTACATCACTGTGTCGGATGAGTCTTTCCTGTGGGTTATCGCAGGCGTTGGTAGCAAGGTCTCGCTAAGTTGCCCCTGTCTTGCAAGCCTCCTCTTTGAGCTAATTAATTCCCTACCTTTGCAAGATGGTACTGGCAACACGGGGTGGCCCTTGTGGCACCTACGTTTTGGGGTAACAGTCTCCAGTACTTATCATGAAACTCATGGGGAAATGTTGGGCCTGTCATTGGCCCTTACTGCACTACGGCCCCATCCTGGCATGGGGATGCTACGAAGCTGTCCACAAGGCGTGCTCCTGCACAATGTCATCATAATCCTGCTCCCATCGCATCCCCAACTGTTGCAATCCCACTTTATACTATTATTGGAAAAAATCCGGTAATAGGCACCGTTTGTGTGACAATTGTGTCAGCAGGAAGGACGGAAGCACTATCAAAGCACTTCCTTCCTCAGTGCAGCTCTGGAAGAGGCCAGCTGCTCTGTGAAAGGAAGGAGCATGTCCCAAACACTACGATCTACCAGCAGCCGGCTTGCTGCAGAGAGGAGTGTTCGGGACAGGCTCCCATCCCAGGAACAGCACTGATGGAATGACACCAGGACATTGTGGGATCACGGAATAGTGCGGTAAGGGCCATTCTCTCTGAATTTGCTGTACTTCAGTGGACTGTTGGGATGGGGTGGAGAAGTGCCATATACACCCTGATGTAATTAGAAGCAAAGTGAAAATATTTCCAAGAAATAGTGTAGGTGTTTGAAGGGAACAGATTCCATAATCCAAAACAGAAGATGGAGAAGCTCCATTCTCTGTGCAAAAACAAGACCAAGAGCAGATTGTGGCAGAGACCATGAACAGATGACATCAAAAATGAAAGGTAAAGAAGAACACTAAACCAACCGTCATGCCAAAATTCAAGCTGAAGAACATCCCCACAGAATTTAAAGATAATGTAAAAGATAGATTTGCACTATTAAGCCTACTTGACCAGGAAGCAGAAAAACTCTGGACTAATACTTTGTTTTGTGCCATGCTCCAATCTTCCTCCGGTCTTGCTCCAGTTCAGGGATGTGTCTTCCTTGATTGAATCTATCCATCTATAATGCAGTCTTCCTCTTTTCCTACTGCCTTCTACCTTACCAAGCATTATTGTCTTTTCTAGTGAGTCATGTCTTCTCATGAGACAGTGAAAGTACAACAGCTTCAGTTTAGTCATTTTGGCTTCTAGGGAGAGCTTATATAGTGGGGGTATTCAAAGTGATAGTCATGATTGTGATCAATGGTTTTCAGTAGTCAGTCAATGTGTCTTCTTTTTTGCGTTTCAAAATATAGTAACCCTAATTCAGAGGAAGGAACTGGCAAAACCACCTCTGAGTATTCCTTATCTAAGAAAACCCTATAAAATTGATGGAGTCAATAGGAGTATGGTGTCTAGATTGAGGGAGGTAATGGTACCACTCTACTCTGCTTTGGTTAGACCTCATTTGGAATACTGTGTCCAATTCTGGGCACCTCATTTCAAGAAGGACATTAACAAGGTGGAGCGCGTCCAGAGGAGGGTGACCAAAATGGTGAAAGGTCTGGAAGCCATGAAGCCCTATGAGGAGCGGCTTAGGGAGCTGGGGATGTTTAGTCTGCAGAAGAGAAGGTTAAGAGGGGACATGATGGCCATGCTTAAATATCTGAAGGGATGTCATGAAGAGGAGGGAGTGGGCTTGTTTTCCACTGCTCCAGAGACTAGGACAAGGAGCAATGGGTTCAAGCTGCAGGAAAGGAGAGTCCACCTGAACCTCAGGAAGAACTTCCTGACGGTCAAAGCTGTTCAGCAGTGGAATCTGCTGTCTCAGTGAAGTGTGGTGGAGTCTCCTTTTCTGGAGGTTTTTAAGCAGAAGCTGGATGGCCATCTGTCAGGAGTGATCTGATGTGTGTCCCTGCATGGCAGAAGGAGGTTGGACTGGATGGCCTCTGGGGTGTCTTCTAATTCTATAATTTTATCTGTGTTGCCTTTCTCTGAAGCCACTCCACCTTTTAGCTATCCTTCCCAAAACGGGGCACCCAGAAATGAACGTAGTACTCTAGATGAGGCCTGACCACTGTAGTATATCATGGAGCTATTACTTCTCTCAACTTGGAAGCTACTTCTTCCCTATATGAGCTGCCAAAGAACTATCTGGATTCATTTAACCTGTTTATGACAGATAGTAAAGGATAGCATCACTAGCACATTATAATCTACTACTTTAGCTTGCTTATCAAATTCTGTGACCAGTATCTTTTAATTGGTCCGTGTAATAAATCTCAGACAAATCTACAGCTTGTTGTGGTGGAGAATGCCAGTTATTGAAAAATCAGATACATGCTTTGTATCCGCTTACTGTACAAAGAAAGAAAACATTCTCTCAGTAAAGGATTACAAGCTAAATCCCATCCCACCCACCCCCTGACCAGTGTAAAAAGTAAGAGGCAAGGAGAGAGATGAGACTTACTGATAAATGTCTCATTATCTACAAACAATAGGCAATTCTAGCCCTGCTGGCAGGTGGCTGTGCTGGAAGGATGGGAGCCACCAACTGCCTGGTTCCTATACAGGTGGAAACAGAATATCTTACAAACATATTTTATGATTTACCAGTTTCTGCCTCTGACCTCACCGATTTTATACCTTTGGATCTATTATAATGGTCACCTGTGAATAAATAAGAAAGTAGCAATCTAATCGGACAGCTAAGTCCAGGAAAGCACCAGCCAAGATATACATCCCCCAATTGTCCCCAGTTTGGTAGGGACAGCCCCAGTTAATCCTCTGCTGTCCCAGTTTCTCAGCTGCTGTTAAGATATCCCTCCGCTTTTCTCCTTCGTCCTCGGCTGACTTCAGTTGCTGCAAACTGAGTTCAAAGTGTCAAAATCGTTGGCATTCAACCAGCTGCAAAATATGCTAAACTCCCTCCTGAACTCAATACATACATTTGAAGGGATTGCTTGGTTAAACTAGCAGTTTTGTGTGTTCTTTCTCATGAACAATTTTTGACATCTTCTTTTGCCTCACCACAACATTTTTGATCACATTCAACCCACTTCTGTCCAACTTGTCGTCTGTGAAATAGTGGAGAATATGCAGATCGACTTTCACTTGAATTGCTGGAAAAAGAGATAGGAATTATGGGTGTGATGGATCCCCTTTTGAGGCTGGCCCCACAGTTCCTAGCCTTGGATACCAGTCACTCTCACTTTGCCCTAAAGTCGCTGCTTAAATCCCCCCTTGGATTTGGGACATGGGCCTCCAGGTGACCTTGATGTAAGCCATTTCCGCACTAGACTGTTATAGCGCTATGATTCCACTTTCAACATCCTATGGAATCCTGGAGTTGGCAGTTTCGGGAGAGGCCAGCCAGCCCCTCCTGAAACTGCCAACCCCAGGATTCCATAGGATGTTGAAAGTGGAATCATAGTGCTATAACAGTCTAGTGCGGAAATGGCCATAGCCTAGTTTATTTTGCAAGTGGGTCCTGTAGTGGACTCTTTGGTCCAGGCTTAAGGAAGCTGATCAAAATCAGCTTTAACAAAGTAACCAACAGTAACCAACCAACGATTTTATTTTCTTAACATATAGAATGGTTGCTTTATCACGTTCCAGTGCACAGTTCCAGCCATATAATAATACAGTTTGTGCATTTCACGTTCATGGATTTGATTATTTGTGAGTTTCTTCAACCCCTGCCCTCCCACCTTAGGTGCTTCTTTTCTGGGGGAACTTTTCCTCTCCGTGACTCCAATCAGGCCTCACAACCCTTTAAAAACCTGCCTCTGAACCTCTTCCTCCGCCACCAGCTGCTACCTGGTCAGCTAAGGATCGCTCGTGGCCCGATTTCTCAGCACCACAAACCTCTCCCAATGCCCCTGCACACCCAAGGAAGGAGATGAGCAAGCGAAAGGAAAAGTCATCATAGGAGCACCATGCCGACACACCGCCTTTCCCTGATCTGCTTTGGACCCTGGGTGCCTGCTCTTCCCACCAGGCCTCAGCCCCTTTCCCACAGACACACACCCACATACCCACATTTTCATATTTGCAGTTTTCCCACTTTTGCGGGGGTCCTGTGCCCATAACACTAGCAAATGTGGACGACCAACTGTATCCAAACTGAAGACGCTTCCGCACTAGGCTGTTATAGCGCTATGATTCCACTTGCAACATCCAATGGAATCCTGGGGTTTGCAGATTCGGGAGGGGCCATCTGGCCCCTCCCGAATCTGCAAACCCCAGGATTCCATTGGATGTTGCAAGTGGAATCATAGTACTATAACAGCCTAGTGCAGAAATGGCCTGAGTTATGTCAGACCTTTTTTTTCAATCAATTCGGACACCCAGTACACACGTTCACACTCCTCTGATTCTCACAGCTCACCAGTGATGTGGACTTGAGTCGACTGGCTCGGACTCCAGTCGGACTTAAGTCGTTCCAATGACTCAACTCGGACTCAACTCAGCAACAAATGATGCACTGACTCAACTCAACTCAAGACTTGTATATTTCTAGTGACTGACTTGCTGCCCCTGGTTCAGTAACGTAATACATTTATCCAGAAACCTTATGACTTTGAACAATGCTTCCATCTCTTTTTGCCTACTGAACACATGACAATCTGTCTCAAGCCCAAAGTGTGGGTGCGTTTCTCAGAGGGGAACAGCAAACGGATTAGGCAAGGGGCTTGAGGTGGGCTTGAGGTCTGCTCAGCAGCCTGTCCCTGCTGCATATCGGAGAAGCCTTATAAAACCTTTCCTAAGAGCAGAAGACAAGACTCGCCCCTAGCATGCAGGGTGCATTTCTCAGAAGGGAACAGCAAGTGTGTTAGGCAACAGGCTTGAAGAGGATGGATCCTTCTAAGCTTTTGAGGGTTCAGTAAAGGGAAGTAAGAAGGATCCTATTCCCCACTTCTGAAGCTGCAAATTCTTTTATGCCCATTGACATAAAAGCCTCCAGCTTTGGGAAGGGCGAGTAAGAAGGATCGTATTCCCCACTTCTGAAGCTGCAGATGGCAAAATCACAAATGTGGAAAGCCAACTCTGCTTAAATTGTTAAAACTGACTTTATTTGACTCTGTCCAGAAATTCTGGAATATAAGCTGAGGATAAAGTTGGCTCCTAAACTTGAGACTTGACTTGAAAGTATCTTCATGGACTTGAGACTTGACTTGCGACTTGGAGAAAAGACTTAGGCCCTTTTCGCACAGCATTTTCCATGCGAAAGATGGCCTGGAGCATTGCGCGATTGTGAGGAGCGATCTGCACGACGCACTCACAATCGCGCGATGCTCCAGGGGCCAGCAGGCGCCGATCGCGCCCCTTTTCATGTTTGCCTAGAAGCCAAAAATGGTGCACAATCGCACATTGCTCCCGGGCCCCGTGCGCACTTACCTGGCGTGCGGAGCCTCCGGAGCCACGCTGGTCGCACTTCCTGCCCCAGTGCAGCCTGGGAAACTCCCAGGCTGCACTGCAGAAGGAAAAGTCGGGTCTCTTGCGCAAGCAGGCAGCTCTTGCAGAGCCGAAGGACCCCGGACTCGAGAGCCTCTCGCCAGAGGCTGCTCGCACGATTCCCGCACCCCAGCGTCGGACGACGGCAAGGTGCAGAAAGGGCTTCAAATACATCGCTGCAACTCAGTCCTTCAAAAGTCCTCCTTCAACTGTTCCCAAAGTTGTTGTTTTTCAAATACCTTCCTCTCTCTCACTGAAGCCCCTCTCTCCCCTCACAGAGTGCTCCATGTTGGAATTGGTTGCCCTCTTCTATTCACACTATTCACACCCTTTCAACCAAGGCCATTTCCGCACTAGGCTGTTATAGTGCTATTTTTCCACTTTCGACATCCTATGGAATCCTGGGGTTTGCAGTTTAAGGATGTTGAAGGTGAAATAATAACACTATAACAGCCTAGTGGGGAAATGGCCCAAGTACCATTTTTCCCGCGTTCTCTTCCTCTTTGCTATTCTTGTCAGAGTATTGCGGTGAGCCTCTTCTCTCGCTCTTCATTTCATACAGCCAAAACAAGAAGGATCCCTGAATCGTGGGCCAAGTCATTAATGGTACCCATTTGTGAAAGAAAAAATAAAAGGAGATCTAAAAAATGCCAGAAAATTACTGCCAGGAAGTCTTTTGTGCATTGTGACAGAACTTTATGCAAGACATTGGCTTGAATCCTGCTGGTAAATCTCAATCAAAATGGACCAATTGAACCAAATGAGTCAACACACGGGGAAATTCCATTGATCCAATGGGTTTACTTGAATTGGGGAAAATAGTAGGATTTTCATCATTTAGTGGAAAAGTTGCTAGTGTGGATGGAACATTTTTAAAAAATCACAGATGGAATTGATCTATTCTAGACCATTATGTTCCAATGCCCACTTAGCAGGGAAATCTACCAAATGTCATAGGAGGAAATCTTTTATGAGTTTCTTTGCTTTGAAAGCTGCCTTTAATTCTATTTCCAGAAAATTAAGATGAGAGAAACTGGACGAGACCTCTCTGGATATGAAACCGATTTTTTTTCTCGTTCACAATGCATTTACTCATATTTCTTCCTAGCTCTGCAGGGATTTTCCAAATTGTCTGACAAAATTATCACAAATAAGGATGTGAAACAGGAGTGTATTGGAGCTATCCCAAGCAAGGGGGTTAGACTTTGAGGATGCTAGAGGGTCATTTTCCAAACTCTGGTTCAAACCAACCTCATTACTCATCCATGCAAACGATACTGTAACATTGTCCTAACTGAGACCAGTCTAAAACACCTATTGATGATATTTGCAGGCTATTGTGAAACAAATTTCGTGCCTCTAAAATTTTGCAATACAGAAGGCCCGCATGTAATGCAAAGGAGCTGTTCTGGGATCCTCTACGTTATATCATTTTTCCGTATAATGTGGAGCCCTTTTTCTTCATATTCAAAATGACTGAGAAAAGCATTGCAGCCAAGCAGCACAAGGTAGCGCCGGCCAGCAGCACCAGATTCCACAAGTAGAGGAGCCAGCATATAATTGAAACCTGTAAAATGAACTTGCATTATATGTAGGCCTACTGTATCCACAAATACAGTCAGCCCTCCATATTTGCAGGTTTCACTTTTGCAGACTTGATTATTCACAGATTATTTGCTATCAGCCCTGCTGCCACCCTCCGCCATTTTTAATAGGGACTGCAAGCCTCGTGAAACTGAGAGACTGCGAAGGAGGCTTCTAAGTCCTTCTTAAAAATAGTGTGGGGCAGCAGTGGAGATGGCCGTAAGCCCCACCAGCCAGCCTCTTCTGTCTTGTGAAGGAACCCTGGTACCCAAAGGAATCCACGGTGGGTTGAATATGGTGATCATACTTTTTTGTGTGTTAAATGTGATTTGGGAGGATGTAGATTTATTCCTGATTATCTCCTTTCACAGGGGTCCTGTGCCCCTAATCCTAGTGAATGTGGAGGCAGGACTGTATACTTTCTTCCCCCAAAGGTCTGGAAGAGATTGTGTTGGACATTAAGAGGTAATATTTTGCAATAGGTTCCTAAACAAGAAGCTGCTTTGGTCAGACCCCACCTGGAATACTTTGTCCACTTCAGGGCACCACAGTTCAGGAAGGAAATTGGCAAGCTGGAAGATGTATCAAGGAGGGAAACCAAAATGATAGAAGGAAGAAGCCCTATGAGGAACAGCTTAGGGAGCTGGGTATGTTCAGCCTGGAGAAGAGAAATTAAGAGGCTACATGATAGTTGTGTTTAAATATTTGAAGGGATGTCATACGGAGGGTGGAGCAAGCCTGTTTTCTGCTGCTCCAGAAACTAGGACATGGAGCAATAGCTTCACACTTCAGGAAGAGAATTGCCATCTAAATATTAGGAAGAACTTCCTGGCAGCAAGAGCAGGTTGACAGTGGAATATGCTGCCTGGGAGTCTAGCAGAGTCTCCTTCTTTTTGAGTTTTTTAAACAGAGGTTGGATGACTATCTGTTGGAAATGCTTGGTGTATGTGTATTCCTGCATGGCAATGGTTGGACTCGATGGCCCTTGCAGTCTCTTCCGGCAATGTCATTCTATGATTCAGTACTTGGGACCAAGGCCAGCATCTTCTTGGTGTGTATGCGTGTGTAAGGTCCCCTATCAAAGTTAGTGGACATTTTTATCCAATGTAGAAGAGCCACGTTCTGTGTCGAATAAAAAATTGCAGCAGTGAAGTTGCACAGGCTCACTTGATGCCCAGGAAGGCGCAAATATACATTGCTCGGGCCAAGCAAAAGACAGTATTCCACAAACTGCTTTTGCACAAAGAACACAGTTTTCAGCAACTGAGGCCATTTCCGCACTAGACTGTTAATAGCGCTATGATTCCACTTTCAACATCCTATGGAATCCTGGGGTTTGCAGTTTCGGGAGGGGCCAGGCGGCCCCTCCTGAAACTGCAAACCCCAGGATTCCATAGGATGTTGAAAGTGAAATCATAGCACTATTAACAGTCTCATGCGGAAATGGCCTGAGATTTCTAGTTATAGCTGAGCCTGTATACAGGGAGACAAAGGGCCTTTCCGCACTACACTTATAGTGCTATTATTCCACTTTCAACATCCTGTGGAATCCTGGGGTTTGCAGTTTAGGGAAGGGCATTTAGAATTCTCAGCCAGAGAGTTCTTGGCCCTTAGTGAACTACAAACCCCAGAATTCCACAGGACGTTGGAAGTGGAATAATAGCAGTATAGCAGTGCAGGGCGGAAAGGCCCAAATGTTCCCTCCGCTGGACCGTCCCTCTTTCTTCCGTGCCGCTGGACTTCCCATGAGTAAGAACGGCCGTTGCTGTTGTTGAGCTGCGGCCGTGGAACAGAGATTTTATTGTATGTGTGCCAGGCAGGCACAATAGAGGATGCTTGAACTGGGGACTCTGAATACTTCTCCTGTTTAGGGACTGTCGAGTGATCCAGACTGGGGAAGAAGAAAAGAAATCCACCAGAATTATTTTCAGCAAGCATTGCTGTGGCCAGAAATCACACCCACGCAAACAAATAGGGCTTAAAATGAATAGAAGACGGGGGCTTCTTAGCGATGGTCCCTTTCAAATGTAGAGAAAGGAAACACCGCTTTTTGCTCCCAGAATCACTCGGAGGGACTGCACATAAAAAGTAACTTTTCCAAGCTCTGCCAAAAAAATAAGATATATGGCTGGCCCTATCTGTTCCTTTAAAACATAGTTTTTTTTTGTTTGTTTGTTCACTTAATTTTTATTAAAACTACAAAAAGGAAAAACACATCCCATACAGAATAAGACAGTATAGAAAGAAAGGGGAAAAACAACAACAACAACAATACATTACTAAACATTCAAGCATTGACAGAATACAAATATAAGAAAAAGAAAAAAAAGCTACAAAATTGATCTAATAAAAATGATAGAAAGCCTGGGAACCATGAAGCCCTATGAGAAACGGCTTAGGGAGCTGGCGATGTTTAGCCTGGAGAAGAGAAGGTTAAGAGGAGACATTACAGCTATGTTTAAATACTTGAAGAGATGTCACATGGAGGACGGAGCAAGCCTGTTTTTTGCTGCCCCAGAGACTAGGACACGGAGCAGTGGCTTCCAACTTCAAGAAAAGAGATTCCATCTAAATATTAGGAAGAACATCCTGGCTCATAAAGTTTGTCAGTGGAACATGTTGCCTGGGAGTGTGGTGGAGTCTCCATCTTTGGAGGTTTTTAAAAGAGGCTGGATAGCCATCTGTCAGGAATGCTTTGATGGTGTATTCCTTGCACTGCAGAATGGGGTTGCACTGGATGGCCTCGTGGGCTCTTCCAGCTCTAGGATTCTTATGATTCTAGGAGCAACTCCCATCAGCCCTAGTAGCCAGCAGAGAACTGGTGACGCCCAATTTCTGTCCAAAATCTTCTGCAGAGCTACAAGATAAAACTAAAAAGAAATGAAATTTTCCCCAACAGTTCTTACCTACCTCCTGCACTCTTTTAAAGATGGAAGGACAAGGGGGAAAAGTTGGAAGAAATCATTGCTTAGTTCATCTCCAGTTCTTAGATCTAGGAAAAGCTGCCACTCTTACCATTGCTCCTGTGGCATTAAAGCAGAATCGTAAGCAATGCTCTCTTTTTTTCTGAGCTGTCACATTTCCGCACGAGCCTGTTATAGCGTGATGTTTTGTTTGAAAGTGGAAATATCGCGCTATAACAGGCTTGTGCGGAAATGGCCAGAGAAAACTGTACCTCTTTCATTTCTGACCCCCATGCTGCCTTGTTCAAGATCCTTACTGAAGGGAAGAACAGGCAGTTCTTACCCTGAACGAGGATGAGAAAACTACAGGAAAAGTAGTTTTTGAGCTAAACTACTGGAATAAATCACTTGGCAGAGAGACATGCAGGCCCTGCATCTGACAAGGTTTCTGTGCCACTGAAAGCTGTTTCACAAAAAAAAATTTATTGGGTGCAGCTGCCCCGATCATTCTGATGCGATAGTAGACTGTGGAATGCAGGTCAGCCACAGCAGCTGTTTATGACACAGGATGGAGGCCTGCCAGGAATTTAAAAAAAGGGTTGGGAAACCATTTTCTGGTAGCCCAGCACATTCTGAAAGCATGCAGTAGCTGTGCAGGGGGCCAGGCCTACTTTTCCTTCTCTCCTCCTTCCTCCTTTCAGACTGGAGATGGCAGCTCTCTTCCAAGCCTGCAATAGCACCTCGCCACCCTCCTTGTACAATCCTTGCTTTCCCTTTTTTAAATCCACCACCTTAGTGGCGTAGGGACGGGGGGCGCGAGAAGGGCAGTGTACCCTCGGTGGCACTTTTTTGGGGGTGCCGCCGCTCCTTGCCCGCCCCCCATGCCTCGTTGCCCCTCCCCTGCTCAAAGTCACCCCTCCCTTGCACGCTGTTGTCCCTCCCCCGCACATCGTTGCCCCACCCACGTGCGCCGATTCCCTGCTCCTGTGTGCCGTTGCCCCGCCTATGCGTGCTATAGCCCCACCCACACATGTCGTTGGCCCCCCCTCCGCCCCCCCCCGCACTCCTACCCTGCTCGCGCCAAGCTATACCACTACGTCTTATGCAGAAAGACTTAATAATCTGTGGTAGTGTGTTTCTATAAAATTAAAACTGATGAAAAAGTACTCTGCTCAGTCAGGAATTATAAAAACAGAATGTAATCTTTATTAAAAATAACAAACAGGGAAAAGGTGCTACAAGTATATTCAGGCAAAATAGAACGTCCAAAAGTATTTAACTAGTTTCTTCAGCTTACAGTATTCCGGTTCAGAGCTTTCCTACCACATCCAGGCCTTCGGCTTCCCTTTCTGCTTAGAGGCTAAATTCCCTAGTTTAGGTCACTCCTTTTGAGCCAATTCACAACAGATTAGTTTCTTCTCTGTCTCTCACTAGACCCCTGAGAAGATAACCCCACTCATTCAAACAACCTCCCTTAGACGACTGGAAAGCTCTCTCTCAAAGACCGTTTCTGCACTACACTGTTATAGTGCTATTATTCCACTTTCAACATCCTGTAGAATCCTGGGGTTTGCAGTTTAGGGAGGGGGATTTAGCATTCTCACCCAGAGAGCTCTTTGGCCTCAGTAAACTACAACCTCTAGAATTCCACAGGATGTCGAAAGTGGAATGATAGCACCATAACTGTGTAGTGCAGAAATGGCCAAAGCTCTCTCTGAAGGAAGCTCCAAAAAATACAAGTCATTTCCCTCAGAAAGCTCAGCCCCTCCAACACCCCGACGGGCTGTGTTTCTATCTTACCCAGAGCCACTTGGGTTACGTGGCAACCTGTTGCCAGGGCTGCGCCGTCACTCAGGCTGGCCACACCCACAGGCTCTAGCACAGTAGCATTGATTATCGTTGTTATATAATTACAATCATCCCTCCACATTTGCTAGGGTTTAGGGGCACAAGACCCCTGTGAAAGTAGGAAAAATGTGAATAACCCTAGGCCCTCCCACACCATATTTAACATACAAAAAAGTCTGATCACCCTATTCCACCCACCGTGGATTCCTTTGAGGCATCAGGGTTCCTTCCCAAGGCGGAAGTGGGGGGCTGGTGGGGCTTCCTGCCACCTCCATGGCTGCCCCACACGATTTTTACGAGGGACTAGCAAGCCTTGTTCACAGTTTCTCAGTCTCTCGAGGCTTGCAGTCCCTGTTAAAAATGGCACAGGAGGCAGCAGAACTGACAGCAAATAATCCGTGAATAATCAAATCCTCAAACGTGGAGGGCTGACTGTACTTTCATTATCACCTCCACCATCCTCCCATCATCTTTAGCCACACAGGGCCACGAAAACATTCTGTCCCTTGTACATTCTCCGACTCTGGACAAGTTACTTTTATGGATCACAAGCCTCCACGTTCCTAAAGCCACGGGTCATGTTGGCCGGGGGATTTTTGAGGAGTTTCTGACCAAATTCTTTCCCAGACTCTCCGGTTGCCCAGCTCCACTTTCATAGGAGGAAAGTAACTTTTTAAAACGGTAGCTACACCAGCAAAGGAGAGATGCTTTCCCTTATTAAGTAACTACGTAGGCTTTAATCACACTAGTTAGTCCCAACTAGTGTAGACCCATTGCTTGGGACTAACAAAATTTCAGCCACGTAGCAGTTTAGTTGCACCTTAGTTATCGGGAGGGCGAGGATCTAATTACAAGTAATTTGCTACTTGAAACCAGGCACCAGTCCCTAAACATTATTTGCTAATATTCAACGAATACCACTCTATTCTGCTTTAGTCAGACTCCGCCTGGAATCATGTGTCCGGTTCTGGGCACCACAGTTTGGGAGAGATATTGACAAGCCGGAACGTGTCCAGAGGAGGGCCAGCGACATGGCAAAAGACCTGGAAACCATGAAGCCCTATGAGGAGTGGCTTAGGGAGCTGGCAATGTTTAGCCTGGAGAAGAGAAGGTTAAGAGGGGACAGGAGAGCCATGTTTAAATATTTGAAGGGATGTCATATGGAGAATGGAGCAAGCCTGTTTTCTGCTGCTTCAGAGACTAGGACATGGGGCAATAGCTTCAAACTTCAGGAAAACAGATTCCATCTAAACATTAGGAAGAACTTCCTGAGGGTGAGAGCAGTTCAACAGTGGAATACGCTGCCTGGAAGTGTGGTGGAGTCTCCTTCTTTGGAGGTTTTTAAACAGATGCTGGATGGCCATCTGTCAGGAATGCTTTGATGGTGGCCATTTCCGCACTAGACCGTTATAGCCCTATGATTCCACTTGCAACATCCTATGGAATTCTGGGTTTGCAGTTTCGGGAGGGGCCAGGTGGCCCCTCCCGAAACTGCAAACCCCAGGATTCCATAGGATGTTGCAAGTGGAATCATAGCGCTATAATGGCTTAGTGCGGAAATGGCCGGTGTCTTCCTGCATGGCATTTCCTGCATTGGACTGGATCAACCCTGTGGTCTCTTCCAGCTCCATGATTCCAAGCTGGACGCTTCCTTTACCAAGGTCATCTACAAGCCACAAAAGTTTTAACTGGATGGAAGTTAGGAAAGGCCTTCCGTTCCAGTTGGAACTTACTCAGAAACCTTGTTCCTGTACATCTGGCAGGAGAACATTGTGCTCCTCTTTGAAGCGGCCAGTTTGTGGGCTGGCCTACATCACTGCCACCCATACGCTCACAGACAGAAAGCTTTCAGTTAAACCTTTCCGAGTTGCAGGAAAAGCCCTGCTGCTTCCTAACTGAAGGCTCAGAAGGGATCTTTCCAAACTGAATCCAAAAAGGCAGACTGGCAGACGAGATTCGAAGCCGGCAGGGCTGTGTTTGTGCCAGAATCCCACAAGCATAGAATATACAGAATTCAAAATCTCACCTTTTTAACTATTTCTTTAAAAGCCCTCAGGGCTAGGAAATTATACTCAGAAGCATGTAGACAATCCCGGGCAAAACTGCATGTACCAAAGAAGCGGAGCTTCCAGTTTTTGAGGAGAGGCAAGAAGAAAATGATGGAACACTGTGAGCGCTGCAGGCTGGGTTCTGCAAAGAAGCGACATTCCAATGTAAACACATTTGATTTGCACAAACTGTCCAGCATCCAAAACTCAGCTGTTCTCAGCGTTGAATATTCATTTTCTAACCGCGCCTGCAGAATGTCAATCAATGCAACAGGGTATAAATTACTGGGATAAAAGAACTTGAACCCACCCCTGGAGGCAGACCCAAACTCCAGCTGGTTTCGTCTTTGCAGAGGGGGAATAGCCTCACTTTTCCACCCCAGAAATCCTTGAAGCGGTTTGAACTCCGTTTTGGACCCAATTCAGAAAAAGCTAAACTGCATAACAACTCTCCTTTTCCCACTCTGGCTGCACAATGAGTTACGCGCACCTCCCGATTCCTTTAACTGGACTGCTTTTTTTTCTTGCTGGCCATTCTGTGCTATTTTTATTCAGACAAATGCGGAGTGAACCCCACTGTTCCAAACTGTAACATCTTCCAGGGGCCCAGTGGTTGGTTGCTATTGTGTGCCTCCAAGTCATTCCCAACTTATGGCGACCCTAAGGTGACCTGTGACAAGGTTTTCTGGGGCTGAGAGTGTGTGACATGCCCCAGTGGGTTTCCACGAAAGACCAAGGAATCGAACCTGAGCCATTTCCACACTAGGCTGTTATAGTGCTGATTCCACTTGCAACATCCTATGGAATCCTGGGGTTTGCAGTTTCGGGAGGGGCCAGGCGGCCCCTCCCGAAACTGCAAACCCCTGGATTCCATAGGCTGTTGCAAGTGGAATCATAGTGCTGTAATAGCCTAGTGCAGAAATGGCCCCGGTCTCCACAGTTGTCATCCAACTTTCTGCCAGTGTCCAATTCCCTTCGAAATGAGCTCACCAGAGAATTCTTGTTTTTTGACAATATTTGCCCACACTTTGAAATATACAGTTTCCATACCAACAGAGGCTCCGAGTAACCCGGACAGTCCGAAGAACTCAAAAGTTTGCCGACTCCTTTTCATTATTATTTCTAAGTTATAAACTATACAATGTAATGAACATATACAATATATATCTAGCCACAATAAAAAATCTATGTTCATGAACATATGACTTGTAGAAATTTAACCCATATCGTTCCATTCAACAGGTGCCATTAACTCACTGTCATTTCCTCCTGACTCTGTCCTATCTAGAAAATGCTTTATTCCTAATTTTTACTTCTTTTTGAAAGTGTGCCCTCTCCAAATGAAGTGTCGCATCTGACGCAACCGGCCAAAGCCTCAGTCGGCCCGCGTTTCCAGAGCAGCACCGTCTCCATCTGGAATCCCTCTTGTGAGTCATTGTTTGACTTCGGGGAGAGGATCAAGCATTTCCCAGAAGGCGCAACCTTTGGGCTGCTGGTGACCCCACGTCCACCCCAGACAAAAGCCCTTCAGTTCATGCATCTAGTCCGTTGGTGGCTTAACGGCTCACTGACACACAGGAAATTCCTTTTGGCTTCTTTTGTGTCTCTTGGGGAGCAAGGGGGTATCTGTAGGTGGCCTCGGAAGGCTAGGGACTCTTCATTATGAGGAGGCTACGGAACGCCCCGTGTTCTGGCCAAGAGAGCAAAATCCAGACCACCACATGCAAGTCAACGGTGAGTCAAGGGTTTGGAGAGAATTCAAACCCTTATTTTCAATTAAAATAGTAATAATAATAAGTCCCGGGAAGAGGGAAGGAAGAAACCTTTCTCCAATTCATACCGTTTCCACACTATGCTGTTATAGTGCTATTATGCCACTTTCAACATCCTGTGGAATCCTAGAGTTTGCAGTTTAGGGAGGGATATTTAGGATTCCCAGCTAGAGAGCTCTTTGGCCTCAGGAAACTACAAACCCCAGAATTCCACAGAATGTTGAAAGCGGAATAATAGCACTATAGCAATGTTGTACGGAAATGGCCTAAGCTGCTGCAGTGAACAAAGAATGAAATTGGAGGTTGGCACTTGAGAACACAGTTGAGCAAAGATGCCTCTTTTGGGAGAGGAATCCAAGAGGAGTCAAGAACAGCAGAGTGTACGGCACTTTAGATAACTTCCAAGACTTTTTAAACCAGTGCTGGTACAATGTGGTCCCAGCCAACAAAGCAAACTTATTAATGCATTCTCCAGATGTGGGCATACTTTAACCCTTGCTATCCCGATGGCACTGTGGGGCTTCGAAGGGTGCCAGATTGGGAAAGGCAAGCTGAAATCCATCTTAACAAAAGGAAAATAGTTTATTGAGTCTCTGCAGTCCCCCCCTCCCATTCTTCTGCCTGTTGACGGGACCAAAGCATAGATATAAGATGGGTGACCCCCTGGCTTGACCACAGTACATGTGAAAAGGATGTAGGATCTTGTAGACTACAAGCTGAACATGAGTCAGCAGTGTGATACAGCAGCTAAAAAAGCCAATGCGATTATGGGCTGCATCATCAAGTCTAATGTCTGGGTCAAAGGAAGTGACGGTACCACTCTATTCTGCTTTGGTCAGACCCCGCTTGGAATACTGTGTCCAGTTTTGGGCACCATAATTCAGGAAGGACAAGTGGAACATGTCCAGAGGAGGGCAACCAAAATGGTAGAAGGCCTGGAAACCATGAAGCTCTATGAGGAGCGGCACAGGGAGCTGGGGATGTTTAGCCTGGAGAAGGTTAAGAGGTGACATGATGGCCATGTTTATATATTTGACAGGGTGTCATACAGAAGACGGAGCAATTCTGTTTTCTGTTGCCCCAGAGACTAGGACACAGAACAGTGGCTTCAAACTCGAGGAAAAGAGATTCCACCTAAACATTAGGAAGAACTTCCTGCCGGTCAGAGCAGTTTGCCTGGAAGTGTGGTGGAGTCTCCTTCTTTGGATTTCTTGAGTGCAGTCTCCATCCTGATGAAGGACTGACCCAAGGTATGGAAAATCTCTAACTATTTCAATGTCTTTATCGTCTGCTTTAAAGTAATATAAATAATCTGTGCTCATTATTTTTGTTTTCTTGATGTTCAGCTGCAAACCTGCCTTTGCACTTTCTTCCTTCAGTAACTGTTCCAAGTCTTTGCTATATTCTCCTAGTAATATGGTGTCATCCACATATCTTAAATTGTTGATGTTCCTCCAAGTTATGTATGATACATTCAGTGTTTAACTTAAACAGATAGGGTGATAAAATTTAGCCTTGCTTGACCCCTTTGCCAATTGGAAATAATTCTGTTTTTCTATATTCTGTCCTGACGGCAGGTTCTCGTCCTGATCGGAGGTTATATATCAGGACAATCAAATGTTGTGGTATGCCTATTTCCTACAGCAATATAAATTAGCAGTATACCATAGATCACAACTCCATTGTGCAATATAACACCATTGCCAATATTTGCGCACTGTTTCCGTAATAAGTCTGAGGAAAACATTTCAAAGATATTTTTTTTTTAAGTCTTCCCTCCTCTCATGGACAGAGAGAAGGAAAGGCAGCAAAAATAAGCTATGAAATCAAGATCAGGGTTGCAACTCCCAGAATTCTCCAGCTAGCACGCCCTTGAGAGTTCTGGTTCAGAGCAAGGGAATGGCAGTCCAAAAAGCTGGAGTTTTCTTCTGTCCTTAAAGAGAAAGAGAGAGAGAGAGAGAGAGGACGAAGAATAGGAAGGGAATCAAACAGGGGAAGACTTCTTAGTTGGACTGCGATTCCCAGAATCCTTCAACCGGCAAGGCCATAGGAGGTCATTTCTGCATGACTTTATAGCGTTATTATTCCACTTTCAAGCTCCCGTCACGGGCCATTTCCGCACTAGCCTGTTATAGCGCTATTATTCCACTTTCAACATCTTCTGGAATCCTGGGGAATCCGGCTGGCCCCTCCTAAACCGCAAACCCCAGGATTCCATAGGATGTTGAAAGTGGAATAATAGTGCTATAACAGGCTAGTGCGGAAATGGCCATAGTGCTAATATTCCACTTTCAACATCCTCTGGGATTCTGGGGTTTGTAGTTTCCTGAGCCCCAAGAGCTCTCTGGCTGAGAATTCTGAATGCCCCTCCCTCAACTGCAAACCCCAGGATTCCATAGGAGGTTGAAAGTGGCATAATAGCACTATAACAGTGTAGTGCGGAAACAGCCTTAGTTCAAAACATGGGAGTTGCATTCCAAAAAAAGGGCCTCATTTCCCAAGCTTTGCATGCAACGGCCTGTGATTCCATAACCTTGCAACCTTGAGGAGAGAGCGTACAAGGAAAATAACTGAACTGAGTCTTCCTTGCTACGCTGCATGGTGCCTCCGGCAATTTCCTTCCCTGGCCAATTTTAGGACCAATTGATCGTTTCTGCCTTTGCAAGTCCCAGCGAGGGCCTTTCCAAGGCATCAGCATCCCAGCCAGGCCCTGGAGAAGCTGACAAGGAAAATGAAAGAGAGGAGAGGAGGAGGAGGGCTGGTTTTTTTTATTTTAGCTATGTCAGTAAATACTTGGCCGATGCATGTTCCTCCTTCTTTCCCTCTCCCCAAACCTCTGGCCCACTTTGCATTGCGGAGGGAGGGTGCGGAGGTTGGCAGCTCAGCTGCAAAACCCAAGAGGGTCACACAGACTGCGAAGAGCCTGAAGGACAAACGCCGGGGAGGAAAAAAGGAGAGAGAGAGAAGCCCCTCCATACCATGAATTTGATTTTTGCATTCTGAGGAGGTGAGAAGCAAGTGCCCCCAACTGGCCAGTGAGAGCTCTGCAGTCCAAAATTCTAACTAGAAACTTGGAGCCTTTCTGCACTACACTGTTGTAGCGCTATTATTCCACTTTAAACCTCCGATGGAATTATGGGGTTTGCCATTTAGAGAGGTGCATTTGTAGTTCTCAGCCAGAGAGCTCTTGGGCCTCTGTAAACTCCAAACCCTAGAATGCCACTGGATGTTGGAAGTGGAATAATAGCACTATAACAGTGCAGTGTGAACAGGCCCTAAACCCATAACACAGCTTGGAAGTACCAGATTACTTGTTAACTTATTTAAAGCCAGACCTCCATATTTAAAGGTTTGACTTTCATGCATTTAATTAACTGCGAGTTTCTTCAACCCCTGCTCACCCCCCCACCCCACCCAGCACTGCTTTTCTGGGGGAACCTTTCCTCTTGGCAACTCTGATCAGGGAAAGCAGCCCTTTAAAAACTTGCCTCTGCCCCTGAGAATCATAGAATCATAGAATCATAGAAATGTAGAGTTGGAAGAGACCACAAGGGCCATCCAGTCCAACCCCCTGCCATGCAGGAAAACCCTCAAAGCACTCCCGACAAGTGGCCATCCAGCCTCCGCTTAAAAACCTCCAACGAAGGAGACTCCACCGCACTCTGTGGCAGCACATTCCACTCCTGAGGTTCAGGTGGAATCTCCCCTCCTGCAGCTTGCATCCATTGCTCCTTGTCCTGGTCTCAAGAGCAGGAGAAAACAAGCCCACTCCCTCCTCGACATGACATCCCTTCAAATATTTAAACATGGCTATCATGTCCCCTCTCAACCTTCTCTTCTGCAGACTAAACATACCCAGCTCTCTAAGTCTGTCCTCATAGGGCATGGCTTCCAGGCCCCTCACCATTTTGGTTGCCCTCCTCTGGACCTGCTCCAGCTTATCCATATCCTTCTTGAATTGGGGTGCCCAGAACTGGACACAGTATTCAAGATGAGGTCTAACCAATGCAGAATAAAGTGGTACCAATACCTCCCTCGATCTAGACACCATACTCCTATTGATGCAACCAAGAATTGCGTTGGCCTTCTTGGCTGCCGCATCACACTGCTGACTCATGTTCAGCTTGTGGTCTATGAAGACTCCTAGATCCCTTTCACACGTACTGTTAGCCAGCCACATGTCCCCCATCCTATATTTCTGCATACCATTTTTTCTGCCTAGTGTAGGACCTTACATTTCTCTCTGTTGAAATTCATTTTGTTAGCCTTGGCCCAGCTCTCCAATCTGTCCAGGTCCTTTTGAATTTTGATCCTGTCATCAGGCGTATTAGCAACCCCTCCCAATTTGGTGTCATCTGCAAATTTGATCAGCGTGCCCTCTATTCCTTCATCCAAGTCATTAATGAAGATATTGAACAGCACCGGGCCCTGGACAGAACCCTGTGGCACCCTGCTAGTCACTTCTCTCCAGGATGAGAATCTGCCATTGGTGACCACCCTTTGGGTACGGTCAGTCAACCAGCTACAAATCCACCTGGCAGTAGCCCTGTCCAGCCCACATCTTACTAGCTTCTTTGCAAGAATGTCATGGGGAACTTTGTCAAAGGCCTTACTGAAATCAAGATATACTATGTCCACAGCATTCCCTTCATCTATCAAGCAAGTAACTCTATCATAAAAAGAGATAAGATTAGTCTGGCATGACCTATTTTTGAGAAATCCATGTTGACTTTTCGTAATTACGGCATTGTTTTCTAAGTATTTAGAAACTGACTGTTTGATGATCCGCTCCAGGATCTTTCCAGGTACTGATGTCAGGCTGACTGGGCGATAATTATTTGGGTCCTCTTTTTTCCCTTCTTGAAGATGGGGACAACATTTGCGCTCCTCCAGTCTGCTTCTCTTCCCCTACTAGCTGCTATCTGGCCAGCTAAGAATGGATCGCAGCCTAATTTCTCAGCACCGCAAACTCTTAAAGGCCAGCTATAAAGAAAAAAAAAATTAAAAATATCCTTCCTGAGCTGTGTTTCCCAGAACTAGACACAGGATCCCAGGTGGAGTCTGACCAAAGCAGAATAGAGTGGTACCATCACTTTCCTTAACCTAGACATTATACTCCTATTGATGCAACCCAGAATTGCATTGGCCTTTTTAGCTGCCGCATCACACTCCTGACTCATGTTCAGCTGGTGGTGTACTAAGAGCCCGAGATCCCTTTCACATGTACTGTGGTCAAGCCAGTTAACAAGATCAGTTTCAAAAGGAAATGGAAAGCTCTACAGTTACGTATGAAAAATGAGATGACACAAATGTAGATTCAGTGACGCGCATGGTCTGTTGACCGTAATAAAATGAAATGAAATGAAATGAAACTGATTCAGGGACATTTGAGTTCTACAGTCCTATGATTCCATGACACCCAACTCCTTTATTTGATTAAGGTGTTCATTTCCTTTATATCCTGCCTTTCTCCCAGGGCAGGACTCAGGCAACCTCTGCTGCTTGAGGCAACCTCCTCCCTCTGTCTAATGATAGGGCCAGCCCTGTTAAGCACCAGCATCCTTGAGCCAGCTTCTCACACCTGAGACTCCCTCGGTGAGCTGAACCTCCAGCTGCTCTCCTGCCTCAGGCCTTTTGTGCTTCTTGGACAAAAAATTTCTGTTCCTTCTAAGAATGTGTTCTCCTCCTCCTCCATCATATGAGATATAGATATATATAGATATATAGATATATAGATATATATAGTATTTCTTTCTCATTTTGGCACACGCTTTCATTTTCTTTCCATTGTTATGCTCCACTTGCAAGCTCAACCAGGTTTTCGACACACACATGCACAATTTTCTTTTCTTTTCTCTCTTCTGCTGACACAGGCTTGGGCTCCCATCTGGAAGCAATCAGTTCTGTAAATTGATCTGAGCTCCTACTTTCCACAAAAACAATGCTTCGGGCAGGGGAGCGGATGAAGGTTTTGGAAACGGAGTCTGACTTTTGTTGCAGTTCCCCTGACCTTCTAGCTCGTATCTCAATTGTTACTGCAGAAATCTGCAGAAAGGGGACAGGGAAAAAGAATATTGCATGTTTTCTTCTCTTCGAACCCGTCTCTTCAAGAAAATTCACCCCAGTTTCGGGGGGGAGATTAATTCCCAAGTGATTCATCCCCAGATGTGCGCCAGTATGACACATCTGCCCAACGTCACGCACAGAAGTCTGAGGTTCATAAGCAAAGCTGACTTGTCCTGCAGAAGTCTGAGTTTCTTAAGGAGAGCTGACGTTTCTGGATGATCCCTCACGGACAGCACATACTTCAGACGTTATGGGGACATGAGACAGAGGAAGGAGATTGCTAAAGCCTCACAGAACCAGTGAAGCAACAGGAGGAAGGACAGCGAAGGGGGATCAGGGATCTCACATGACTAGAAATGCTGAATAGGAAAAGCAGGAGCAGAGCAGAGGGTCAGGTCTACTTTGGTTTTTTTGCAGGGGTTAACGAGGGCCATTTCTGCCCTACACTGTTATTATTGCTATTATTCCACTTTAACTGCCGTGGCAGCATTGTATGGAATTCTGGGGTTTGCAGTGTAAGGAGGGGCTTTCAGCATTCTCAGTCAGAGAGCCTTTGGGCCTCACTAAACTACAAATACCAGAATTCCATAGGATGCTGCCAGGGCAGCTAAATTGGAATAATAGCATTATAACAGTGTAATTGGAACCAGGAGCTCTTCCCCTAGGCCATTTCCACACTACACTCTTATAGTGCGATTATTCCACTTTCAACATCCTATGGAATCCTGCGGTTTGCAGTTTAGGGAGGGGCCAGCCAGCCCCTCCCTAAACTGCAAACCCCAGGATTCCATAGGATGTTGAAAGTGGAATAATTGCACTATAAGAGTGTAATGCGGAAATGGCCCTAGCATGGAACCCGTGACCACTCGTCTGCCAGACACACTCTTTTGTCTACTAATAGGACAGGGCCGGCTCTAATATGAGGCAAAGTGAGGCAACAGCTTCAGGCAGCAAATATTAAGGGGCAACAGGGACCGCCCTCTACCTGTTCCTCCTGAGTTATCCCCTTAGCCCCCCCCATGGAGGACAAAAGTGCTAAATGCCATCTGTCCTGTACCAATGAAACCAACCTGCTGTTCTAAGGTGTGGTAGAGGACACACTTATTGGTTTGCCAATGCCAAGTTTAGAGCAAGACAATTTTCTAGGCTGTAACTCCCAGAATCCCCAGATTTCGTGAGCAGTGGTATGCCAGCTGGAAGATCTTGGAGGCTGTAGTCTAAAGGAAATAATTTTCCCCTGCAAGCTCCGCTAATAGGAAACTCAGAGAGGAAACCTTTGGGGGCATGATGCCAAGGCTACGCCAGCGATGGTAGTTTATACATGTTTGTATAAGGAGGTAACTCCTTATTTATGCAGATACCCTTTGCCCACCGTGCCACAGACTGCAAAGGTCCAGCTTGACAGCTGATGGGGAGTATGGACACCAGTTTGCTCTGCCGTGGCCCAGAACAGCCACTGGAATGGGCCATAGCAAATACCAAAACCACTTTTAGTGGCATTGACCAGATCCCACTTTCAGGCCTGGCCTTAGTTAGCAGGAACAAAGGACCAACTCTGTAGAGTGAAGTGGCTGCCCCAAGGAGCAGATTTAGAGCATCAGAAAATAGTTGGTTGCTTACTAAATGGACACGGGTTTTCTGTCTCTTGTGCTAGAATAATTTGGCTGGCTTTGCATAATACAGGTCTTGACTGGTAAGTGGCAGGGGAAGGAGAGGAGATCGCCGTTTGCTCCTCCCGCAGCTAAATGTCTTGGGCCATCCCTGCCAAAACACCACTCTCCACACACAAGAGGGAGTTATGAGCAAAGTTACAGTAACCCCAAAGTTTGCATAAGTATGCCAGGAAAAAAAATCAATAAACTATACAGTCAGCCATCCACAACTGCAGGTTTAACTTTCATGGATTTGATTGTTTGCATTATTTCCAGCCTTTGCCCTACCGCATCTCAAGTGCTCCTTTTCTGGGGGAACCTTCCCTCTCAGTGGTGCCAACTAGACCGGGCAGGCTTTAAAACCCCATCTCTAATCCTCCTCCACCGCCACCAGCTGTTGCCTGGCAGCCTGATTTCTCAGCACCACAAACGTTCTCCCAATGCCCTCCCACACCCAAGGACGGAAGTGGGCAAAACGGAGGAAGTATAGGGCCACCGTTCCAACCTACCCCCTTTCCCTCTCCTTTCCATACTGCACGGTTATAGCGCTATGATTCCACTTTCAACATCCTATGGAGTCCTGGGGTTTGCACTTACGAGAGGGGCCGGCAGTGTGGAAAGGTTTGGACCCTGAGTACCTGTTCTCCCCACCGTGCTTCAGCCTGCTTCTCCCCACCCCCCATTGTCATATTTCCGATTATTTCACTTTTGCAGGGGTCCTACACCCCTAACTCTAGTGCATACAGAGAGCTGGCTATAATTACATAAACGCTTGGATAAACCATAATAACCACAGATTAAATTTGCCCTTTCTGGTTGCTGATGATAAATAAAATTGTTTGGCTTCTTTTGGTTCCATCAGCTGCTTTTATTTTGCTGGTTTACAGGCTTGGGTTTCCTAGAAGGTGCTGATTCTTGTTTGTTGGGGCATTATATATCATTTTTTAAATTTTCTATCCATTGCAATCTCAAAGGTGGAAAGAGGGTGCAGGTTCCCTCCCCTGCTGCCCCAGAGGGTAGGACTAGGTCTAATGGTTTGAAGTTACAGGAGGGAAGATTTCAACTGAACATTAGAAGGAACATCTTGGCAGTACTAGCAGTTTGGCAATGGGACCAGCATGGTGTAGTGGTTGGAGTTTGGACTACGATCCCAGAGGCCAAGGTTCAATTCCCCTCTTGGCCATGGAAACCCACTGTGTGATCTCAGGTGTGTCACATACTCTCAGCCCCACAAAACCCCATGATAGGTTCACCTTAGAGTTGCCGTAAGTCAGAAACAAATTGAGGGCACTCAACGACAACAACCGAACTAATCCCTTAGAGCAGTGGTTCTCAGCCTGTGGGTCTCCAGATGTTTTTGGACTTCAGCTCCCAGAAGCCCTGAGCATTGACCATAGTGGCTGGGGCTTCTGGGAGCTGAAGTCCAAAAACATCTGGGGACCCACAGGTTGAGAACCACTGCCTTAGAGAGACGGTGCGTCTCATTCTCTGGACATCTTCAAAAAGAGGTTGGATAGCTCCCTGCTGGGGATGCATTAGCATTAGCGGAGATCCTGCACTCAGCGAGGAAGTGGCTCACAAGGACCCTTCCAACTCTATGGCCACTTCCACGCTACACTGTTATAGTGTTTTTATTCCACTTTCAACCTCCTGTGGAATCCTGGGGTTTGCAGTTTCCTGAGGCCAGAGAGTTCTCTGGCTGAGAATTCCAAATGCCCCTCCCTAGAATGCAAACCCCAAGATTCCATAGGAGGTTGAAAATGGAATAAGAGCACTATAACACTGTAGTGCGGAAATGATTCTATTATTCAAACCTTTGGTATGTGGCATGGATGCAGAGTCAGGCTTCTGCCAGAAGGGGGAAGCATTAAACCTCCCAATATTGCTGCTCTTTTGTCGTCCTGGTAGCCTTTTATGTCTTTGTTCTGGTTGAAGGAGAAAATAATGGGCCCCGCAGTAAAATGTTGCAGCGCAGAGGACTCCTGCTCTAAGTCCATGCCTTTAAAGAAAGTAGGCCATTTCATCCATGTGTCCTCTGGACCGTGTCTCTTCTCTCGTAGCCAGCCCATCGTTGTCAACAAGTGTGCTGTCCTTGGTTGTAACGTGAAAGGTTTCGTAGCCTTCGGATAGCTTTCTCTTGTACAAGGGCCCCATCCTGAGATCACCATATCTTGTGGCAAAGTATCAGTCACTTACAGACTGAAAGCCAGTGCCATATCGTGGTTAGAGCTCTGGATTAGAACACAGGAGAATGAGGTTCTAGCCCCTTTCTGCACTACACTGTTATAGCGCTGTGATTCCACTTTCAACATCCTGTGGGATTTGGGGCTTGTAGTTTCTTGGGGACAAAGAGCTCTCTGGATGAGAAAGGCCCCTCTCTAAACTGCAAACCCCAGGATTCCACAGGAGGTTGAAAGCGGAATAATAGCACCATAACAGTGTAGTGCAGAAATGGCCTTTGAAATACCACTACTTTTACTTTTGTTACACTCTTCTTATCTCCCCAAAGCAATTAGTTACAGCTGAAAACGTTGCATATAACTTAAAGGCACTGATCTTTGGTTATATAGGGTGCCTTTCCGTTGTTTCCAATTTATAGCCACCTGGAGGCCAAAATAAATTTCAGGGTTTGCTTGGTGGAATTTTGGGGGGTTTCCATGGCAGAATTTTGTTCAGAAGGGGGTTGCCTTTGCCTTCTTCTGAGGCTGGTTGAGTACAACTTGCCAAAGGTCACCCAGTGAGTTGCCATGGCTGAACAGAGATTCGAATTGTGATCTGCAGAGTCCTAGTTCAAACTCAAACCATTACACCATACTGGCTCTATTTATTTAGTAGCTTAGCACCAAAAGCTGCTCACCAATGGCTTCTCTTCATCCTGGAGAGAAGTGACTTGTGGGGTGCCACAGGGTTCTGTCCTGGGCCCAGGGCTATTCAACATCTTCATCAATGACTTGGATGAAGGAGTCGAGGGCATGCTGATCAAGTTTGCAGATGACATCTAATTGGGAGGGGTTGCTAATACGCCAGAGGACAGGATCAGAATTCAAAATGACCTTAACAGATTAGAGAGCTGGGCCAAAACTAACCAAATGAATTTTAACTGGGAGAAATGTAGGGTGCTCCACTTAGGAAGAAAGAATGAAATACACAGATATTGGATGAGTGATACCTGGCTCGAAAACAGTACGTGTGAAAGGGATCTAGGAGTCTTAGCGGGCCACAAGCTGAACATGAGTTAGGAGTGTGATGCAGCAGCTAAAAAAGCCAATGCGATTCTTGGTTGCATCAATAAGAGCATAGTGTCGAGATTAAAGGAAGTAATAATACCACTCTACTCTGCTTTGGTTAGACCTCACCTGGAATCCTGTGTCCAGTTCTGGGCACCTCATTTCAAGAAGGATATGGACGAGCTGGAATGTGTCCAGAGGAGGGCAACCAAAATGGTGAAGAGTCTGGAAACCATGAAGCCCTATGAGGAGCAGCTTAGGGAGCTGGGGATGTTTAGTCTGCAGAAGAGAAGGTGAAGAGGTGACATGGTAGAGAAGGAAGGAAGCACCTTGACAGCGCTTCTGGCCTTTCTGCACAGCCCCAAATGACGTGATTGTCATGCAAAAGGGGCTTATTACCAGCTTTTTTCCGGTAATAGTATAATGCGCGATCGTGACGTCTGGGGACGTGACAGGACCGAGATTTCAATGACGTTGTGCGGCGGCACATTTCACAGAGCACATTCAATGCATCCCCATGGGGCCGTGGTGTGGAAATGTCCTCTGAGTTTTTGTTGCCTGAGAAAACCCTATGAAATTCACGGGCTCGCCATAAGTCAACAGGCAACCTGGAAGAACACACAAACGCCCATCTTATGCAAATCCTTGACCTGTTTAGGTATGAGACCGTAAGTGACCACCTGGGTAGACTTGCAGTGGAAGCCATTTAGCGGTCTCTCCCTCCAAGTTGGGGGGTGAGAGAGCTGGGTGGGAGAGGAAAATCCCTGATGGATCATTTGAGTGCCTTCCCGCTGGCTGGCGGATTAGAAGCCTCGTATCAGACATTTGCCTTGATACCAAGAGTGATCTTAGCCACGGAGATTATTCACGGGTAAAAGATTAAACAAACTAAATATGTCTGGCCCAACCTGGAGACATGAGGAACGTCTTCCATTTGGCACGGGGAGGGGGGAGATAACCGATCTCCAGCCTGTGGAGGCAGGAGCGGGAGGGGGGTCCGAAAGAAGGCATTTGGCGTCCCCAGCCACAGCAAGCGTATCAGAGACCAAATGAGCAAACTACCGAGGTCAGGCAAGGGACAGAAAAGTGGAGCAGGGAAGGAGCAGCATTTCTGGGTGAGGTTGCCGGTTGAGACAGCCATCCAGAAACGGGCCTTTTCATTTTAACAATTTGGTAAGCTCCCAGGTCCACTTGACATCGCACTGCATAGCTTTGTATTTCAAGATGTTCATTAGCTGAAAGATGATTAATTTAATAGGAATCCTAAGCCATTTCTGCACGAGGCTGTTATATGCTATGATTCCACTTGCAACATCCTATGGAATCCTGGGGTTTGCAGTTTCGGGAGGGGCCGCCTGGCCCCTCCCGAAACTGCAAACCCCAGGATTCCATAGGATGTTGCAAGTGGAATCATAGTGCTATAACAGCCTCGTGCGGAAACGGCCCTAGTTTTGCTTGAATGCACCACAGTGGCTTTCGATGAGTAGCTGTTAACACTCATCCGCTCAGGGGTAACTTTGATGCTCACCAGGAAGTAATTGTCAAAGGCCATTTCCACACTACACAGTTATAGTGCTATTATTCCCCTTTCAACATCCTGTGGAATTCTGGGGTTTATAGTTTACTGAGGCCCAAGAGCTCTCTGGCTGGGAATTCTTAATGCCCCTCCATAAACAGCAAACCTCAGGATTCCATAGGAGGTTGAAAGTGGAATAATCGCGCTATAACAGTGTAGTGTGGAAATGGCCTTTCTCCCTCTTTTCCCTTTGTTATTTCTTTATTCTTGTGATTTATTTCTATATTCTTGCGATTTGTTAATTCCCCCCCCATATTGTGCTTTTCTTTTTTTATTTTTCCTCTCTAGTTTGGTGGCGGTGAAATTAGGCATTTGGTTATGTGAATTCTGTGTAAACATTATGTTGAAATTCATTAAAAACTTATCCAAATAAAAGCCAGCCCTGTGAGGAGGGTCAGACTAAGGCCATTTCCGCACTAGACTGTTATAGCGCTATTATTCCACTTCCAACATCCTATGGAATCCTGGGGTTTGCAGTTTAGGGAGGGGACTTTGAAGATGGCCTTGGAGGCCCCTCCCTAAACTGCCACCCCCAGAATTCCATAGGATGTTGGAAGTGGAATAATAGCGCTATAGTGAGGAAATGGCCTAAGGTAGAGAGGGATTGACCTAAAGACACCCAGTGAATTTCATGGCTTAGTTAGGACTGGAACCTCGATCTCCCAAATTCCCATCCCTTGGTCTGCATTGCTCTAACCACTATGCCACACTGTCTCAAAGGTGATCAAGCACGAGGATGGAGCAAAACATGGTGGGCATGTCCACTTACATAGCACCAAGAGGAAAAACATCAGCGATGCCCACCAAGCCCACTCAAGCACAGTCGCTTAGCAATGGGGGGACAATGGAGGTGGTTCGTCCCCAGCGGCAATTATTTGGGGGTGTCCTGGCTCCTTGCTTGCCCTCCCCCACACACTCTAGCCCTGCCCCATCTGTCATAGCCATGCCCTATCCATAGTAGCCACGCCCCTAGACACCATAGCCATGCCCCCACACGCCCTAGCCACGCCCCACACGCCCTAGCCACACCGCCTCCTGCCCCCCCTTCACGCACTCCAAGTTCCGGCACTGCTCAAGCATAAGAGAGGATATGTAAAATGTCTGTGTACTAATTGGTATGTCTCTTCCCGAACCCATGGACTGTACTGTAGGGAGCATGAAGGATTTATGGAAGCCCACTTGGGACTGACTGCACACCTGCTGCTCGCAAAGTCTCTCAGCTTGCTTAGTGCCTTTTCCCCTCTCTTAGCTTGCTTTGCAAGCGGCATGCGTACGTGGGCAGTCTCAAGCGAGCCTGCAGGTCTGATGAAAGAGCAGAACCCCTGTCAAATTAATGGAACTCGTCCCTAATTTGGAAACATCAAAAGAGCGAATCGTCAGAGAACAGAACATCGAAAGGCAGGGGCTTCCAACGGGCACTTTTAATAATAATTGCTGTAATTTCAGGGGTTAAAAACACAGGTCTTATCCTTGTGGTGAACCACAAACCAAATGACTTGTGTGCCTTCCCCTCCTCCCCACTCTGTCTGCTGTCAATTTACTGCTAACTTTGGATGGGCAGTTCAAAGAGTCTTGAGCACTCCTTCCCTGTCTTTCAATCAAGCTAGACTCGGTCCATTTCCGCACCACACTGTTAGAGTGCTATTATTCCACTTCCAACCTCCTATGGAATCCTGGGGTTTGCAGTTTAGGGAGGGGCATTTAGAATTCTCAGCCGGAGAGCTCTTTGGTCTCAGGAAACGACGAACCCCAGAATTCCACAGGAGGTTGAAAGCGGGATAATAGCAGTATAACAGTGTGGTGCAGAAAGGCCCTTCGCCTCTGTCTTGCGGGAATTGTGACCCAGATTGGGAAGGCGAATGTGCAGTGATGCTCTCCAGCCAGCCACCTCCCTCAAGGAAATTTTGGATGGGAGGGGATCGCTCCTCTCCCTCCCTCTTTCTCCCTTCCAAACGGACCATCACACCCATGCCATGTGGGGCTGGCCGAGGCCTGACAGCGGTCTATTTCAAGGCAGGCCCAGTGAGGTACAATCCAGCTTATGGCCCCAGGCTGTGGCTAAGCCGCTAACCGTGGGGGATCCTAAAGACTTAGTGACAAAGTCAATTAGACTCAGCTGCCTGTTGTACGCTAACACAAGATGTTATTGAGGGAAGGCGATTAACAGTAACAGAAGGCTGGAAATACGAGGGTAATTCCAACTGATACATTGAGGACAGCCTGCCACCCATTAAGATACAGGCAGGATTAATTGCTAAGGCTCAGAAGCAGGGGCCCAGTCAAGGCCGAAGCTCGTACGGTAGCGGAATGACCCAAAGAGTATCTTCTCGTGCAAAAGTGGCACTCCGTATGGAGAAAGACAACAACATCCCAAATCCCAACATCCCAAAGAAGAGAACGTGTCCAGAGGAGGGCAACCCAAATGGTGGACAGTCTGGAAGCCATGCCTTATGAAGAACGCCTTAGGGAGCTGGGAATGTTTAGTCTGCAGAAGGTTAAGAGGGGACATGAGAGCCATGTTTAAATATCTGAAGGGATGCCATGTAGAGGAGGGCAAGGGCCTGTTTTCTGCTGCTCCAGAGACCAGGACAAGGAGCAGTGGATTCAAGCTGCAGGAAAGGAGATTCCACTTGAACCTCAGGAAGAACTTCCTGACGGTCAGAGCTGTCCGGCAGTGGAATATGCTGCCTCGGAGTGTGGTGGAGTCTCCTTCTTTGGAGGCTTTTAAGCAGAGGCTGGATGGCCATCTGTTGGGAATGCTTTGATGGGTGTTCCTGCATAGCAGAGGGTTGGACTGGATGGCCCCTGGGGTCTCTTCCAACTCTATATTTCTATGATTCTGTGAATCCACCACACTGCGATACCTTTATCAGGCCAATCCACACATTCCATCTTGTAAGGTTTTGAAGCTCCACGGGTTTCTTCACCAGGCAAAAAGTGTTAAAACGGTGTTTCTACTCTATTCTGATTTGATTAGACCTTGAATCCTGTGTCCAGTTCTGGGCAGTAGAAGTCAGGAAGGGTATTGACAAGCTGGAACGTGTCCAGAGGAGGGCGACCAAAAGGGTAAAAGGCTTGGACGCCATGCCCTATGGGGATGGCTTAGGGAGCTGGAGATGTTTAGCTTGATGAAAGGAAGGTTGAGAGATGGCATGATAGCCACAGTTAAATACTTGAAAGGATGTCATGTTGAAGATGGAGCAAGCTTGTATTCTGCTGCTCCAGAAACTAAGACAAGGAGCAATGGATTTAAACTACAGGAAAAGAGATTTCACCTAAACATCAGAAAAACTTCCTGACAGTGAGAGCCATTCTACAGTGGAATATGCTGCCTCAAAGTATGATGGAGTCACCTTCTTTGGAGGTTTTGGAATGGAGGCTGGATGGCCATTTGCAGGGTGTGTCCTGGGTGTGTGTTCCTGCATGGCATGGGGTTGGACTTGATTGTTGTGATCTCTTCCAACTCTTTGATTCTGTGTTTCTAAGGGGAGAAAAATGATGATGTTAGAGTTACAGGCTTGCCTTTTGTGAAGATGCTGTTTTTGTTGTTGTGAGTTAAGACGTTCTGGAGGGATGGCAATGCAAGCAGAGGCTGGTCCCTCCCAGGAAATTGTATTGCCTGGATGTTATTACTCTTTTGTCTCCCATTGCCCACATGGCCAAAGAAGGGAGTGCCGTCCACCAGCGGAGTACACTAAAGTAAGAACATCACATCACAAAACTGACGTGAGATGAGAGAAAATTCTGAGTGCATCCCTTGCTTAAGACTCTGCATACTTCTTTTCCCTCCTCTTCCGAGGTTGTTTCTCCTCTGTTGAATGCTAGATTGAAAAATCCTTGGAACACAAACCTGCCTTCTTATTAATCCGGGAAAGCTCCAGGCACACAAACAATATATTTTGTTCCTGCTGTTACAACAACCAGAGCTTTGAAATACTCTTTTTTTGAACTGGAGCCTGTGTACAGACACACATATTTTGGCCATACAGACTGGAGAATTCTGGGAGTTGTGGTCCGAAAAAGAAATGTTTCAAAGCACTAGTTGTCTTTACCATCGAAATCCCCAAGGTCAGACCTGAAACAAAATGTTGTAGTGTGGCCTCCTCCTGTATAAACCATTCTATTCTATTTCTCCTCCCTCCTAGTTTTGTCTTCTCCCAATATTCTAGGGCCAATGAGAACACAAAGTCCTCACTGGGCTGTTTTAGAAGTGCCTCCCACCACCGTATGTTAACCCCCCGCTCCAATTTTTCAGAAAATTTTCCAGTTTTCCCCCAAAACCTGACAATATTCTCGCCTTCTACGTCAGAAGGTGCTCTTTCAGTTACATAAATATTGGCACTCAGCAGTTGAATGCTGGGAATAGGAGGACGAACAAAAAGAAATACACAGTCAGCTCTCCGTATTTGCGGGTTTGACTTTCACAGATTTGATTATTTGCGGGTTTCTCCAAACTCTCCAAACTCCAAACTCTCCCTCAAGTGCTTCTTTTCTCGGGGGAACTTTCCTTCTTAGATGGTCCGATCTGGCCATGCAACCCTTTAAAAAACTGCCTCTGGTCCTTCTCTTCCCCACCAGCCGCTGCCTGACCAGCTAAGGACAGTTTGCAGCCCAATATCTCAGCATCACAAACCCTTTCCCTATGCACCTCTGTTGCCCCCTTGGTTAACCCTGTCCGGGGTCTACAACTTTGATATAAAATTAATCTAGCCCACCAGAGAGGTCACCCGAATGCGCCCGTAGGCAATAACGGTCATACGATCAAACGAGCCGGATGAGGCCAGTAAAATCCCCAGTCACGTAGCCACAGGAGACCTCATGTTGTGATAACCCATGGTGGACAAAAGGTCCTTAACCTTTAAGGAGTCCACTTGAAGGGAGTAAAAGTGTTCCCAGAAAGTTGGGCACTGGAAGCAATAAAACCTTATCAAATCCATCTCCAGAAACTCACACCGCAGCCTCAAAGCGGAGGAAGATCCTGTCACTGGGATGACACCTTGTTACCTTCCGATATCAGAGAAATGCCAGGCGTGGAGTTGTTTTTCTTTTCTTTCCTTGTTTGTTCTCCCCGGGAAAGGATTTGCCTTCAAAGTAAGTTTTTCCTACAAATAGTCCCTGTTTTTGGGCTAGTTAGGCAGGAGAGAAAGGCGAGGCAAGGAGAAGGAGTATGATGCCTCCGGTCATACCAACTGACCGGTCTCCCTCCCTCTCAGCGTCTCTTCGCTGAGCTGCTGTTCGATCGCGGCTTCCCAGACCAAGGACTTCAGGAGGAGTGCAGTATCACCCAAGCTGAGAATCCCTCAACAATCCCTCTATCTTTATTTCCGCTCTTTATTTCTATTAGCCCTTGGATGCGTGCGTGCGTGTTTGCGTTATTGCGAACTATTACTATTCAGTAAAGTCCTTTGGACCTTTTTGTGTGATTTCTGACTAAGCCTGACCTCGTAAACACTGGGTGAAAAATCCTTAATTCCCCTGCCCTCTTTGCATTGCTAAAGCAGTGCTCAGAGCTCATTTTCCCCACAAATGATCATTTTGACAGGCGTTGGGAATCCCCCTAAGGGACCCCCAGCAAGCAGGGTAACACCTCCACAACCAAGGTAGAAGGTGGGCACAAGATAGGACCACCACGCCACCCCACAACCTTTCCCTCTCCTTTCCCTGACCTGACGGGGACCATTTCCGCACTATAGTCTTATAGCGCGATGATTCCACTTCCAACCTCCTATGGAATCCTGGGGTTTGCAGTTTCGGGAGGGGCCGGCCGGTTGGAAGTGGAATCATCGCGCTATAAGACTGTAGTGCGGAAATGGTATCGGACCCTGAGTGCCCACTTTCCTCACCATGCCTCAGCCCCCCTTCCATAGACACACACATTTTGATCTTTGTGGGTTCTCACTTTCGAGGGGCCCCTAACCCTTGTGAACATGGAGGGCCGACAGTAGCTGGTTCAGCCCCTCTAAATCCCCTCCCCTGCCAGCTCTCCTTTTTCTGATCAACCCACATTCCTTCCCTACAATTATCCAGCACCAGCTGGGAACCCAATTAGCTCAATCTGCTTTCCCACCACCCCAGGTGCTCGCAAGACAAGGGTCCCCCCTCCCACCGTGCCCACAAAGCCACCTCCCTTGCAAATCCATTTTATTCTCCAAAAGCCCTTTCCTGTAAAAAATACAGTTTAGTTCTTTATGTAAACCATACTTGTCTATCGCTTCTCATGTTAAAGAAGCAACCATCCCAGCGATGTTTGTAACATTACAAAAAAGTGATGAAATTAATCTAAAAAAAGGGAAAGAATGATAAAACATTAGGGTCTTGCACTAAAAATCTCCAGGGGGTGATCGGCAAGGTTAATAATCAGGAAATCAGTTGGAAACACAAAAGGAACCTCAGTGGAGGAACAACCCTGGAAATCTGGCCAATATTAATGGAGAAATCACTCCACACAGTCAGTGCCACAACAAAGAAGTCCCTTGTCCGCACGGGTACTAAATGAACCTCACTAGGATGCTTTACAATAACGAGATGGCAGTTGGAATTACAAGTTTTCCCTTTTAAAAAAAAAAATTAGACTACAAAAAAGAAAGAAACATATATATACAATTAAACAAAGTGAAAAAGAAGAAGAGAAAAAGAAAAACAGAATGTCACAAAACATTCAATCACTATAAAATCATTATAAAACTATTATTATTATTATTATTATAAAAATAATCATTATAAAACACAAACATGTGAGGAGAAGAAAAAAAACTTACAGAATTTATCTACTAATACCAAATATCTAAACATAAAATACTCTGTCATTAACTTCCTGGATCATGGTCATTGCTGATTTTACTGCATCAGATTTATCTTTTTTTTTTCTTATTTTATTTACTCAGGTAGTTTAGCCTCAGTAATATAAACACACTACACTGTTAGAATGCTATTATTCCACTTTCAACCTCCTGTGGAATTCTGGGGTTTGTAGTTTGCTGAGGTCCAAGAGCTCTCCGGTTGAGAATTATAAATACCTGTCCCTAAACTGCAAACCCCAAGATTGCATAGGATGTCAAAAGTGGAACAACAGCACTATAACAGTGTAGTGCAGAAATGGCCACAGTTGTCAAATGCATGCAATACATAAAAGAGAAAGTTAGGGCAAAATATTAAAAGTGCTCTAAATGTAATTTTCAGTCTAATTGTAATACAACTTGTCTGCCTTCGCTTCACAGTGAAAATTATAAAACCCTCTCCCAGCACTTTTTAAACTCATTAATAGATTTATCTCTTAATAATGTTGTCTATTTGTACAGCTCTGCCATATCTAAAAGTTTCAAAACCCACTCTGCTTGGGATGGCGTTGTGTTATTCTTCGACAACTTGGCGTAGAAAATTCTCGCTGCTTTCATCACGTGTTGAATAACATTCCTTCCTTGATAACAGTTCAAGTTACGCAGTGAAAGGACCCGTGCCACCCCTTGTGACATGGCAATTGTGATGTAACCTAGGCCCTTTTTGCACCCTACCTGGTCGCGGAGACATCCAGTGTGGGTCCTGGTGTCGGCCCTGCCAGGAGGGGAGCATCATAAGAGCGCTCCCCTCCGCACTGGCTGCCTCCGGGCTGCTGGAAGCACGATGGCTGTGCTTTTTCCTGCCACAGCACAGCCGGGTACTGTCCTAGGCTGCGCAGGGGCAGGAAGAGCAGCTACTGTGCTTCCAGGAAGGCAAATGTGGGCACACAGCAGGCTGGTGGCGCGATCGCTGGTCATTGACGGGGAAAACCCGTCAATGATTTGCGGCATGATCACGCTGCCTGGGAACGGGAGAAGGACGGGACCGGAACAACGTCGTGCATAAGCGTCATTGCAATCCCATCTTTCATCCCATCTTTCCCCTGTCCCTATGGCAGGTTGGGAGGCTGGAGCAGAAAGAGCCCTAGTTATTATGGTTTTTTAAAATAAAAGGAATGAATTATCTGTACTCTCCAAGTGTCTCGATTTGGCAAGGATGGCCTCAGCTAATCCTCTGCCATCCACCATTTTCAGCAGCTTTTAAAATGTCCCAGATTCTATCTCATCTTCCCACATTCACGCTTCATCCTCCGCTTACATCAATTGCTACAAAGTGAGTCCAACGTTCAAAAGTAGCTTTCGCCCAGTTAATACAACGTGAGGGGAAAGGAGACGAGAGGCTGAATCTTGCCCTTCCCAGTAGGCTCAGGCAAAAGCAAATGGCTGCAGTCTCTCCTAGCTTCTATGTTCTTCTTCATTCATAACCTTTGCCGTCCTGACCACATTCGGACGTTGCCTGGCCCCACTTGTCCCAGTTTTTTTCTGCGAAGCATTGAAGAACATGGAATCGGAACTGAAAAATACCAGTGTTCCACCGAAAATCTAGCTGCTTGTTCCTGACCCTAAGAAAAGCAGATCTTAGCTTCATGTTGAGCAGCCACTAGTGTAACTGTATAGCCACTATACAATTGCAGTTGTTGGGTGCTGTATCTCAGTGAGGCTTCTTTTGTGAAGTACTGTATATACTCATTGAGAACCAGTGTGGTGTAGTTGTTTGAGTAGTTGTTTGTGTATTAGTTTAGTTGTTTAGTTTAGTTTTGTCTTGTATGTTATTGTACTAATGTCTTATATGCAGTTTTATATTATTTAAAAGGGTGCTGATAAAAATATTTTCAAAAAATATTTAACCACCAACAAAGAAAAGTACACACCCAATGGAAAGTGCAGCCCATTCAGTGATACATTCTTTATTATGTGCTGAAAGGATGATTACCTTTTTAGCTGTGCTTGGACAAGTCTCTTTTGGACTACAACTCCCAAAAGTCTTTAGTCAAGATTCTAGTTGTTGTAGTCCAAAAAAAAAGTAATTTCCCCCAAATTTGCTGCAAAGTCGGGTATAAGGAGATCGCATTGAAAACCAGCATGTGTCAAAGGAAGAGAGGCTGAGAAGGAGGAACACCTTTACTGATGGGCCCAATGGGATTAAAGAAAAAGAGGAACAATTTGATTCAAGGAGTTAGTCCTGTAAAGAAGGTGCTGTAAGAGTAACCCAACCATATGTAGCTACAGTTCTAAGTGCGGTGGGAGAGGTTGTGGTCAGTTCGGCACAAAGTGGGCCCTGAATCCTCTGTCCCTCTGAAGACCCCTTTCTTTCGGATGGGGTGGCTGCGGCCGTGAACCATTGTGGATCTCCGCAGCGGCTTAGCAAAGGGTCGGGTCCAAATGGGTGTTATTTAACCCAGTGCAGGAATGCTAAGTGGCTGATCAGTATGGCTGTTGTCAGCCTAATCCCTTAAGGCTCATCAATTCCTCCTTTGGTGGAAGCTTCTTCCTGATTTGATCCTGGGAAAGGCTATTTAACACAGCTGCCGCTTGGCACTCACCCGGGATGCCTCCAATCCACTTTGCGGCCACAGCATCGCCACCGCTTAAATCACTCCCTTTCTCCTCCTTTGCCCTTCTTGCCTCCACTCCTCCCCAGGGTGGCTCAAGACATTTTGCTGCCCGAAGCAAAGGGAAAGATGACACACAGTACTGAGTTTCACCGAGCTTGTGTCTGTTGGGTTAAGGCTGTTCGTTTGTCACTGGAGGCTTGATTGCGTGCCTGTTAGTGTCCTATTGTTCTTTTGTGTGTGGGTCCAGGTCATCTGCCTGAGCGTAATCACGCATAGGAAACTGAGGGTCTTTCTATACTACACTGTTATAGTGCTACTATTCCACTTTCAACCTCCTGTGGAATTCTGGGGTTTGTCATTTCCTGAGGCCAAAGAGCTCTCTCTCGGGAATTCTAAATGCTCCTCCCTAAACTGCAAACCCCAGGATTCCATAGGATGCTGAAAGTGGAAAGAGCCCTATAACAGCGTAGCACAGAAAAGCCCTGAGAGACCTTGCTGGAAAGGTTGTCATTTTGTCTCTCCTCCCATTGAAAGACACAGCTCAGCAAGGGAGAGAAAAATATGTGAGGTGAACAATTGGCTCTGCTGGGGGGGCCCCAGGCATGGTTTGGCTTCTTGGACCATGGTCTGTGGTTTCATGAAGATGGACTTCCTGAAAGCGATGGGTTGCATCCTACAGCAGGTGGCAGGAACCTTTTTGCAAGAGTCTCACAAACCTGATCAGGAGAGCTTTAAATTAAGTTATGGGGAGGGGGTGAAGGAGACAGTATTCCGGAGGGCAGAAGTTCATCAAGTGTTAGAGATAATAGCCTGAAAGTTATAGAAAGAACTGCGTGAATAGTACAAGGACCCAACAGGAGAGGGGGAAAAACTTAAGCAGCTGGGGGGGTTACCCACAGGCCCTTCCCGAAGGACATTGTTGTCCAGCACTGGGGACAGGAGAAGGACCTGGATGATGGTTCTGGATGATGTCGTCCAGGTTCTGTCCTTCTCCCGATCCCAGGTGGCACAATTGCACCGCAATCATTGACAGGTTCTCCCCATCAATGACCAGTGAGAGCACCGCCCTCCCGCCACCCACCCGCACTTACCTTCCCTGTGGAGCATCTGGAAGTGCAGTGGCTGCGCTTCCTGCCCCAGCGCAGCCAGGCAGTAGCAAGCTGTGCTGCAAAAGAAAAAGGCAGGGCCGTCGCGCTTCCTACATTCCCAGCCTGTGTAGAGGGGAGCGCTCTTCTCACATTCCCCTCCCAAGAGAACCTCTACTGGGATCCCCACTGGATTTCGCCAGAATCATGTAGGGTGCAGAAAGGGCCATGGTCTTAGATGTCTCTACACTAATGCTTAGAACATGGGAAATAAACAAGATGAACTTGAACTCTCAACACAGCAAAGCAAATGCGATATAATAGGAATCACTGGAACCTGGTGGGATGAGTCTTATATCTTTACACCTCAGGTTCTTGTCAAGTTCCTTCATAGTCCAAGTCCATCTGAGGAGTGGCTTAAGGAGCTGGGGATGTTTAGTCTACAGAAGAGAAGGTTAAGAGGGAACATGATAGCCGTGTTTAAATATTTGAAGGGATGTCATGTCAAGGAGGGAGCAGGCTTATTTTCTGATGTTCCAGAGACTAGGACAAGGAGCAATGGATTCAAACTCCAGGAAAAGAGATTCCACCTGAACCTCAGGAAGAACTTCCTGACAGTCAGAGCTCTTCGGCAGTGGAATATGTTGCGTCAATGGAGTGTGGTGGAATCTCTTCTTTGGAGGTTTTTAAGCAGGGGCTGGATGGCTGTCTGTCAGGATTGCTTTGATGTGGGTTCCTGCATAGCAGGGGGCTGGACTGGATGGCCCCTGGGGTCTTTTCCAACTCTATGATTCTATGAGTCTATGATCTCTTGACTGCAGTCCCCATTTTGCAGTCCCCAATGACAGAGCCAAGGTATAGCAAACCTTTCACTATCTCAGTGTCTTCATTGCCTACTTTAAACTTACATAAATCATCTGTAATATTTATTTTTGCTTTCTTAATGTTCAACTGTAAACCTGCCTTAGCATTTTCTTCCTCAACTTTCTTCGGTAGTTGTCCCAACTCATTGCTATTTTCAGCTAGTAGTGGTACCATCTAGATATCTTAAACTGTTGATGTTTCTTTCCCAATTTTCACTTTTCCCTCCTCAGTGTCTAATCCAGTTTTGCATATAATAGGTTGAGAAACAAGTTAAACTGCTGAAGATAAGAGGTCTGGAAGAGCCATTGGCCGTGCTGTCTGGCAGACTGAGAGAGGTAGAGCACAAAAAAGGTAATATTTTATCATTCTAAAATTGCCATATCTATTTTTACAGACACAGATGTTTTGAAACAAACTTTTGTTTGGCCATGTTGAATTAGGAAGTTGACTCTTGTCTAGATTGGGCCAAGACTAAAGAGCAGTTTCAGTGGTACAGCTGCTAGGCAAAAGAGGTCATTTCCACCCTACACTTTCAACCTCCTGTGGAATTCTGGGGTTTGTAGTTTCCTGAGGCCAAAGAGCTCCCTGGCTGAGAATTCTAAATGCCTCTCACTAAACTGCAAACCCCAGGATTCCATAGGATGTTGAAAGTGGAATAATAGCACTATAACAGTCTAGTGTGGAAGTGATCTAATTGCTGAGCCTTCCTGTTTTAAGCAGGACTATGCCTGTTTAGAAGGTAGAATGGGTAGATGCATCCTAACTGTGGTGTGCCAATCTCCAGGGTATTTTTAATTTATTTTAATTTATTCTCATGTTGTAATGGTATTCATTCCTGGGTTTTTTGGATCTATGCTTTTTATTCTGTTTTATTAAAATCTGATGTTTACCTTTTGCCATTTTGAAATAGTCTTGCCTCAAAATGGGGTAGAGATCTATTAAACAATAGAGGCCTATAACAAAATACTCACCTGCGGCAGCTACAAAGGCCAATGCGATTCTAGGTTGCATCAACAGGAGTATAGTGTTGGGAGCAAGGGAAGTAATAATACCACTCTATTCTGCATTGGTTAGACCTCACCTGGAAGACTGTGTCTAGTTCTGGACACCACATTTCAAACTGAAATATGTCCAGAGGAAGGCAACCAAAATGGTGAAGGGTCTGGAAACCATGAAGCCCTATAAGGAGCGGTTTAGGGAGCTAGGGGTGTTTAGCCTGGTGAAAAGAAGGTTAAGAGGTGACATGATAGTCACGTTTAAGTATTTGAAGGGATGTCATGTTGAAGATGGAGCAAGCTTGTTTTCTGCTGTTCCAGAGACTAGCACATGGAGCTATGGATTCACACTACCGGAAGAGATTTCAACTAAGCATCAGGAAGAACTTCCTGACAGTAAGGGTCCAGTTTCCAATTTTGGCCCCTGGAACTCTCTGAAGAGCTGCCCAGACTGCTAGAAATGACAAAGACAGGGACGAAAAAAACAACCTTGATTGAAAAAAATAATTAATGCAAACGGTGCAGGAGGAACCTGCCATATATTTGGAAAACGAGTCACCACTTCTGAAGATTTTAAGAGAGGCAATTTACATTTCTATGGGAGTGGATAAAGAAAGGGCTGTCTGGTCAAGCCCAAGGGGCTTCACATAAACAGTCCCGAGGGCCGCACGCATTCCCAGGGCCACACTTTTCCCACCTTTGATCTAAGCTTTGGATGAAGCTGAGATCTGGCCACACCGAGGGGATGCGGACAGAGGGCTGACCATACTGAACTCAGGTCCGGGATTCACAGAGGAGGGGGAACAAAGGGGATATCTGAGGTTTCAGGATCTCAACCACCCATCTGGCTCGCCCTTTTCTGTGGTCGGCAGGTCTGAATGCCCACCGGAGCCCGAAGAGTTTCCAACCAGCTAGGTCCATCCTCCTCTCCTTAGACACCTTACGATGTCACTCCTGGAGCCAGTTTGTGACGCATCGGCCTCCCTGAGCTGTTTAAAACCCTCTGGCCCAGGGATGATTAGCTCTCAGTAATCACAGCGCCAGAGCCTCCCGGCTTCTCCCAGCCCAGCGTTTCCGAAGAAACCCGTCCAGCTACAGACAGACAGAAAATGTCCTTCGCTGTTGTTCAGGGAAATGGTAGTTTTTCTGAGAGCTGCTGATGGCTTCCGGGATGCGTCCACAACTCCAAACCTTCTCGGGTTTTGACGTTTCCAATAGTTCCCTGGTTGTATAAGCCAAAGAAAGACATTCTAAAGGCAGAGAGGTAAGCATGTCTGGTTTTAGAATTGCTGCTTTTAAACCTTTGGAATTGTTGAGATGATAGTTAAGTAGTTTGTGGAGGTTCCATTTCTGATTTCAACGGGGGGGGCAGGTTGCCAAATGCCCAGAGGAAAATCTTCTGGCCTGCACCTGTGTATTTAAACAGCAGCTTGGTTTGCGAATATCAGCAACTAAAGGCTTTTCCCCAACGCTACCCTCTTGCTAATACCTGTGGGGCCTTTGGAGAGGGGAGGTTCACACTGAGACCATTTCCGCACTACACTCTTACAGCACGATTATTCCACTTTCAACATCCTATGGAATCCTAGGGTTTGCAGTTTCGGGAGGGGCCGGGCTATAACAGGCTAGTGCAGAAATAGCCTGAGTCACGTTCTTAGAATTGCAAAGCTAGGAGAAAAGGAAGGAAGGAACCAATTTTAGGGTAATATATTGTGCTTGTTGTTGTTTTGTGCATTCAAGTTGTTCCTGATTTATGGCAATGCTAAGGCAAACCTATCACAAGGTTTTCTGAGGCTGAGAGTGTGTGACACAGCCAAGGTCACCCAGTGGGTTTCCATAGCCGAGCAAGGAATCGAACCCTAGTCTCAGGGTTGTAGTACAATACTCAGATCACTACGCCGCTCTGGATCTTTTTACCTAAACCCCATTATATTAATCCTAACTAAAGAAGCTGCCCACTGAATCTACAGGTATTCAGTCAAGCAACACTTAGGCCATTCCTGCACTAGAGTTTTATAGTGCTATTATTCTACTTTCAACATTCTATGGAATCCTGCGGTTTTCAGTTTAGGGAAGGGCCCTTAGGATTCTCAGCCAGAGACCTTTGGCCTCAGTAAACTACAAACCCCAGAATTCTGCAAGATGCTGAAAAGTGGAATAATAGCACTATAACAGCGGAGGGCAGAAATGGCGTTAGGTAAATGTCCCAGTTTTCATTACCTGCTCTGTCATTGCAGGTGAGTACTAAGCAGGCCATTGAGGTTTTGTTAGTGTATTTATTGGACTTGTTCTTGCCTGATTTCCCAAAACTGGGCTCAAGGATAAGATGGAATAAAAATAAAGCACGTAACAAGTTCAGCTATTAGCGTACAGTGGGCCCTCAGTATCCGCTAGTATCCAGGGCACCCCTATGGATGCCAGACTTCCCGGATGCCCAAGTCCCATTATGTGCAGTAAAACGGCATCCCTTATATAAAATGGCAAAATCAAATCAAAGGAGGAAAGCGGGAGTAGGAAAGAGAAACCAAAGCAGCTGAGAAAATGGGGCAAGAGGGGATTTATTGGGACTGGCCCTGCCAAAATGAGCCAAGTGGGAAGTTTGCAACAGGACGCAACTCTAAGCAAGGCCAAATATACCATCCGTAGCCTACTGAGATATGACTGCCCAGAACCAACTTGGAAAGCTTACCTTTTTGAGTTATGACTTCCAGAATACCCCAACTGGCATGCCCAAGAGCCATGCTAGCTAGGAAATTCTGAGAGATGTACCCCTTGAACGCAGGATTTTTCCCCTTCCCCAAGGTCTGGTCTAGCATGGCCTATGGATCACTGATGATATATTTGAATGGTTTCAACTGGGAATCATAATTAACAAGAAGTGATTCCCAGTTGCTTTATTTTCTGGGTCAGTTCTATTGCAGATTATTTCTGAACGTGGTCCTGTCAATTCTGCTTTTTCCCCCTTTTGTTTAGAGCAGTGGTTCTCAACCTGTGGGTCCCCAGATGTTTGTGAACTTCAGCTCCCAGAAGCCCTGAGCATTGACCATAGTGGCTGGGGCTTCTGGGAGCTGAAGTCCACAAGCATCTGGGGACCCACAGGTTGAGAACCACTGGTTTAGAGGGTATCATAGCCTGGGAAAAGCCAATTTTTTGATCTGAAGAAAATGTCACTGTCATAGGGCTTGCCTGTAGACAGAGCTTGTAAAATTACTTTTAGAAAACTGAGACATATCCCTGCTGTTCTTTGGAGTGTGTGAAAACTAATTAATTATTGCTATTTATTGCTCCGGAGAGCCAGCAGAGGTTTGAGCAGTGGACTACAGTTCTGGAGACCAGAGTTCAAATCCCCACTTGGCCTTGGAAAATCACTGGGTGGCCTTGGGCAAGTCACACTCTCTCAGCCTCAGAGGAAAACAATGGGCAATCCTCCTCTGAATTAATCTTGCCCAGAAAGCCTAGTGACAGGTTCACCCTCCGTCCAACGTAACTTTAAGACACATAAAAGCAACCATTTATTGCTCAAACAGGCAACTGGTGTTACTTGTTGCATTGCTCGTTGCTTTCAGTTACTTAGACCAAACTTTAGGATTGATAAAAGAATGACCTAAAACTTCAACAAATTCTGCCAAAAGGCCTCTACAAAAATTAACTTTCAAGAGCAACTAGATAGTGTTATTATTACAACAGCAGAGCAACTTTGTTCTTATTTCTAGTGTTCCTTTGGAAAGGGAACTTTGTTCCATCCTCACTACAAAAATGATGGAGGTAACACATTACACAAAATTACATTAACAGACAATTACATCAGGTAATTATGTTACCTGGCTCCTGCCTTGGGAGGCTAAATGGCTCCCCCTCCATTCTCCTTCCATTGGCAAGTAAAGATCTTGTTATGTGAAAAGGATCGGATGCTTACGGGTCTTTTAATAGAGTGCCTATGCTATGCCTTTTGTTATGTTTGTAAATGATTTTACACTGTTTTAAATTAGGAGTGTTTTAATGTGACTTTCTTTCCCCCCATTTTTGTAACATCAGGGCTCCTTCCACACTGTACAAATGTAAAGCTTCGATTCCACTACTGCCAAAGCGGCATCCTGTGGAATCCCTGGATTTGTAGGTTGGGGAGGCATTTGTGTTCTCTGGTAGAGAACTCTAAGGCCATTTCCGCACTACACTATTATAGTGCTGTTGTTCCACTTTCAACATCCTGTGGAATTCTGGGGTTTGTAGTTTGCTGAGGCCAAAGAGCTCTCTGGCTGAGACTTCTTAATGCCCCTCCCTAAACTGCAAATCTCAAGATCCCACAGGAGGTTGAAAGTGGAATAATAGCACTATAACAGTGTAGTGTGGAAATAGCCTCAATATCTCATGAAACCGCAGAATTATGGATGGAACCATGACAGTCAAAGTAGTCTGTTGTGTATTCTTGTATGCCAGGGGGCTGGACTCTGTGGGTTTTGTGGGGCGTTTCCACACTACATTGTTATAGTGCTATTATTCCACTTTCAACTTCCTGTGGAATTCGGGATTTGCAGTGTACAGAGGCCCAAGAGCTCTCTGGCTGAGAATTCTAAATGCCTCTCCCTAAACCACAAATCCCAGGATTCCATAGGAGGTTGAAAGTGGAATGATAGCACTATAACAGTGTAGTGTGGAAGGGCCCATGGTCTCTTCCAATTTACTTTCTTGAAGATCCTTTTGCTCCTTTAACACTGGCTAACTAATGAGCTGCTGTGCCTTTTTGGCTTCAGTTCTGGAGGATTTTTTTTAAAGACACATGAATTGTATTAATATGTATTATTATTACTCTCATTATTTCTATATCCTAATATTAATGTAATAAAAATATAATCTTATATACAACGTGATAATAATATTATAACGGCTACTGGGGGAAGCATATCACTTTGATTCAAATACAACAAATTAATCATCGTTGTCAGTGTGGGCACAGCCCCAAATATGATAATCCTTTTTAAATATATACAGTGGGCCCTCGGTATCTACTGGGGTTTGGTTCCCAGACCCCATGTGGATGCCAAAATTTGTGGATGGTCAAGTCTCATTATGTACAATGGTGTCATAAAATGGTGTCCCTTGCATGAAAAGGCAAAATCAAAGCTTGCTTTTTGGAATATTTTCAAGTCATGGTTGGTTGACTCCATGGGTACAGAATTTGCCGATATGGAAGGCTGACAGTAGAAAGTCTTCAAAAGAGAGTTGGAATCTTCTAGCAGGGGAAATGGGAAGAACCGGTTGCACGTAACCAACCCTTGTTGTGAGAATGCTTCTAAGTGCCAGTGTGGGTTAGGGTTTATCATGTTGGACAGGGATCTGGGACCGTTTCACCCATGGGGCTTTCCTATAGTTGGCATGACTCTATCCTAGGGGAGTCTGGGATTTGGTGAAGCGCTAGAGCTCCCTGGCTGAGAATTCTAAGCACGCCACACTAGACTGCAGATCCCAAGACTCCATAAAATGTTGTTGTTGTTTGCCTTCAAGTTGTTTCTGACTTATGGCAGCCTTCAGTCTAACCCACATGTGTCAAACACAAGGCCCGCGGGTCGAATCCAGGCTGCCAATCCATTTCATCTTGCCCTTGCACCTCTCCTGCAGCTGCGGCACTCCCCACCCCACCTGGTGCACCTGATCCCCACATTGTGGGCCCCCAGCTGCCAGTATTCTGAAGAGGGGCCCAGCAGCTAGCACTTGCAATCTACTTCTACTTCTGACCGCTCCTCTGCCCCCAAGTCTCGCCACTGGAGCACTGCTGTAGGTTACCAGGGCAATGCTCTGCGCAACTTCCAAGAGTTGGACAGAGGAGCAGTCAGAATTAGAAGTAGATCACGAGTGCTGGCTGCTGGGCCCCTCTTCAGTATAACGGCAGCCAGAGGCCCTCAATGTGGGGATCGCGTTCACCAGATACAGAGAGGGTCTGGGGGGAAAGAGAGTTTCAGCTGGGACTAAAAAGTTAAACAAAGTTAATGTAATGAACAATGCTTGGTAATATTTGTCTGATGACTAAAAAAAATAACTTTCTCTTTTCAAAACTCATTTTTGAATAAATTGTTCAATAGTTGTACACTTGAATATCTGCTTGCCATTATTTTCCCTAGACTTCTAGTTTCAGAGCTAGTTATAGCTAAAACCAGTAATAATCAAATGCAGAGGCAATTATTTAATATGATAAAAGAGTAGATACATTTATATAGTCTTACAGATACAACCGGCCCTTTGAGAGCAACCATAATGCGGCCCAAGATGAGTTTGATACTCCTGGTAACCTATCACGGGGGTTGAGAGTATGTGACATCCCCAAGGTCACCCAGTAGTTTCCATGGCCAAGCGAGGACTTGAACTCTGATCTCTGGGGTCATAGTCCAATGCTCAAACCACTACATTATGCTGGCGGTCATTCCATAGGATGGAAGCATGGAAATGGAGCATGTCCAGAGCAGGGCAACCAAAAGGGTGAAGGGTCTGGAAGCCATGAAGCCCTACAAGGAGTGGCTTAGGGAGCTGGGGATGTTTAGTCTGCAGAAGAGAAGGTTAAGAGGGGCCACGAAAGCCATGTTTAAAATTTGGAAGGGATGTTATGTCGAGGAGGGAGTGAGCTTGTTTTCCGCTGCTCCAGAGACTAGGACAAGGAGCAATGGATTCAAGCTGCAGGAAAGGAAATTCCACCTGAACCTCAGGAAGAACTTCTTGACGGTCAGAGCTGTCCAGCAGTGGAACATGCTGCCTTGGGAGTGTGGTGGAGTCTCTTTCTTTGGAGGTTTTTAAGCAGAGGCTGGATGGCCATCTGTGGGGAGTGCTTTGATGTGTGTTTCTGCAAGGGAGGGGTTGGACTGGATGGCCCCGGGGTCTCTTCCAACCCTATGGTTCTATGATTCTATGAAATTATAGTGGAATCATTGCACTATGTTTGTGTAGTGTGGAAGGACCCCCTGCCGGGTTCCACCTAGGCACAATACCCACCAGGTGTCTAGGGGGGCCAGTCTCTTTCCCTCTCTGTCATCTACCTCGTAGGATTGCTGGGAAGAAAAACTGAGGAAAATTGCCAGGCATGCCAGTTGGATCTCATTGGGAAAAAAGGGGCAGGGTATCATTATAGCTAATGCAAAATACGTGCATAAAATAACGCAGCTAAAAGCCTCCCATTCATTGAATGCCTATCATTTTGTATCCCTGCCCTCTTGTTTCCAACACTTTGTCCCTTCCTCTCCCATCTACTCAGAACATCCCAGTGCTGTGCAACGTTCTGTCCTGTAGATCCAGTCTTACTGGATCAGCCATCTTCTTCGTCCTCACCCCTGAGGCCTGCTTCTAGAACATCCCCTGCCGTGTCACCTTGCCTGCCCCGAAATGACCTTACCCCCTCCAAGTGTGTCCCTTTTTCCCGAAGCCAGGTGGCCCGGGTGTGCGAGGCCCTGCAGGAGAGTGGAGAATTCGAACGCCTCGCCCGTTTCCTGTGGTCCTTGCCGCCGTCGCTTGCCTTCCGGCACCCCGAAAGCCTCAGCTGTGCCCACACCTCCTGCCACGACTTGGAGTTGCTAGGAAACCCCCATCCCTCAGCCACGTGGCTGGCGCCCTGTTGCAACCAGACCGCCGCATACCACCTGGAACCTTTTGGGGCACGGTGCCCCGGAGGGAAGATTTCTGGGTATCTGCCAGACCAGTCGCCTGCCCAGAAGAAGCTACTCGGTTTGGTGAGGGATAATGCCCACGACAGTGAACAGAAAGCCAATGGCTTCAAGGTGAGCAGGGCCTGAAATGGCATTTTAATCCTATAACTTGCGTTTTAGGGCCTTTCTGCACTACACTGTTATAGTGATATTATTCCGCTTTCAATCTCCTTTGGAATCCTGGGGTTTGCAGTTTCGGGAGGAACATTTAGGATTCTCAGCCAGAGAGCTCTTTGGCCTCCATAAACTACAAACTCCAGAATTCCACAGAGGTTGAAAGTGGAATAATAGCACTATGACGGGATTGTCATTTGAAGGGACGTTACGTTGAGGAGGGAGCAGCCTTGTTCTCTACCACTCCAGAGACGAGGACAAGGAGCAATGGATTCAAGTTGCAGGAAAGGAGATTCCACTTGAACCTCAGGAAGAACTTCCTGATGGTCAGAGCTGTCCGGCCGTGGAATCTGCTGCCTCGGAGTGTGGTGGAGTCTCCTTCTTTGGAGGTTTTTAAGCAGAAGCTGGATGGCTATCTGTTGGGAATGCTTTGATGGGTGTTCCTGCATAGCAGGGGGTTGGACTCGATGGCCCCTGGGGTCTCTTCTAACTCTGTGATTCTATGACAGTGTAGTGCAGAAAGGCCCTTAGTGGTATTTCCTTCCTTTCCTTTCCTTTCCTTTCCTTTCCTTTCCTTTCCTTTCCTTTCCTTTCCTTTCCTTTCCTTCCTTCCTTCCTTCCTTCCTTCCTTCCTTCCTTCCTTCCTTCCTTCCTTCCTTCCTTCCTTCCTTCCTTCCTTCTTTTTTGGTGTGGCCCACGCTGAGAACATTTTGGGGAGAATATTTCAAATGAATGGGAAGTTTAAAGATATGTTTTGAGACTGAAGAGAGGAATAGAGTCAATATCGGCTTCCCCTACTTATCCGACAGGTAAGGGACTGGAGTACTGTCAGAAAACAGAATTGGTTGAAAAGCAGAATCCATGGACTGTACTAGAGGAAGCATGAAGGACTTACGGAGGCTCACTTGGAACCAACCACCTCCGCACTGCTTGCAAAGTCTGTCACCTAGCTTAGTGCCTTTCCCCCACTCTTTTACAAGAAGTATACCCATGCAAGTGGGCTCCAAGAGAGCCTCTTTACGCCAGAAGAACTGATGAAATTAGCAGAACCCCTGTCGAATTAATGGAACTTGTCCGTACTTTGGAAATGTTAAAAGAACAAGTTGTCAGATACCGGAGCATCAAAAGGTGTGGGCTTCCTGTATTTGATCTCAAAAGAAAGGGAGCACTAAAGTAGAGGTGGGGAATCTCCAGCCCTGCAGGTAAATCCAGCTGTCCTAGAATCGTGATCTGGCCTTCTGGGCTCCCCTAGAAGCTACGCCCCCTTTCTCACGACCCGTCGTTTGGCAGCTTCCCAGGTTTGATACCAGTTTTATCTGTTTTAAAATGTTAAATTGCATCTCCTAAGGCTAAATGACTGGTAGCAAGTGTTTTAAGCTAAAATATGCTGGTATTTTTGGCCCTACACCCTTTGCCTTTGACAAAATAACAGGGGAACAGTTTGGAAAGTGGAGTCCACAGGCCATGACCAACCCTCAGCCCGCACTTTTGTGACTCCCCCCAAACCCTTCTGTCGGTTCCCCCAAAGGCCCTTCAACTCCTCAAAATTTAATTTTGATTTTTGGCCCATGTTCCTCAGAAACTTGTGCCAGTTTCCCTCATATGACTCAAAACTCTCAACCCCATCCCTATTTCATAGCCAAAATGGTGACTGGAAGTGATGTACTGGCAGAAAACAGCTGGAAGAAAATAAAACAACGTTATGTCTTGAGTTCTTCTTCCTTGTTCCATATTCAAGACAGCTCCATCCATGTCCAAAAGCTAGGGTGGATGTACTTTCAGCACAGGCTCTCTTTTGTCCATTGCAATCTGTCCAGGGCACTAACACTGATTCTCTACTCCTCACAGGAAAGAACACGGAACCTGTTGAGAGAATGGTACCTCCAAGATCCATATCCTAACCCTTCCCGTAAGAGATACCTTGCCCAGGCTACTGGACTCACTCCCACCCAAGTGGGGAACTGGTTCAAAAACCGCCGGCAGAGAGACCGGGCAGCTTCAGCCAAGCACAGGTGAGAGATACCTTTGTGCAGGTGCAAGGAAGTCCTGCTTAAATAAAAAATAAAAAACACCAGACCTCAAAGATGAACTCAGCTCCCAGCCTTGTACTGAACACCATTGGGGGTTGATAACGTTACCGCTTTGCCCCTCGGGCCAAGACCAGGAGAACAGAGGGAAGTAGAGAACGGCCAGGCACCTGCCAAGTCACAACCAGAGCCGAGAAAAGTTTATTTTTTGATTACAGCTCCCAGAATCTCCTAGCTGCCATGAAGGATCAGAGAAGGTATACCCCAGAAAAATAATTTTACCACATTCCGTCTTGTGTCTGTGTGCATTTTGTCAAGGCTAGTGGAAAACCAAGAGCCTCATGCCATGAAAAAGAACCAATACATTCAGTTTGACACCAATATTGGGGGACTCCAAGCTGGTTTGGGGAATGTATTCAGTCAAAGAAATACCAGACTAACCATCCTTGGGCCAGAATGCTGGAAATAGTAGTCAGATATATTTGGAGGACACCAGGTTAGGAAAGACTCTGCTAGAGGACTATGATGTCCTAGGGTGCTGCAGTAAATTTGTTAGTCCAGAGCTTTCCAAACTTTTCATGTTAGTGATACACTTTTTTAGACATGCATCATTTTGCGACACAGTAATTCAGTTTTACTAGCAAACCGGAGGTTAAACTAGCCCCTCATAAAAGATACAGACACATACATAAATTGTAATAACAAAATGTATGGGGACACAACATATCTCATGAAAACCTTTCATATATTTTTAAAAAGATATGATTTATAAATAATAACATACATTTCCAAGATTGTAGGCGACATACCTACACACTTCAGGCAACACACCAATGTATCACGGCACACCGTTTGGAAAACCCTGTGTTAGTCTTTGAAGTCCCAAATTCTCTCTTGGTTGTTTCTATTGCAAGCAATGGATTTTGGCATACCTTTTCCCTTGGAAATGTAGAACCAGTGTCTATGAAAAAGGAGCTTGTATGGCTATCTTTCAATATGCCTTGGTAGCATTCTCAGATGGACAGGCTGAATAAATTTGCCATATTCAGTAAATACAGGAGATCTGGCTAGTCTGCTTTAAAACAATGTGTAGAGGGAGATTGAAAGAAGAGAGGAGAGACAAACAGAGAACACTGTACGTCCACCGTATATGCAGGGGTTCCATTCCAGGATCCCCTGTGCCAGACAAAATAATGGGAGCAACACTTTGCATGACCTCACATTCGTGTGTGGAAAGGTTGTGCCAGAAGAAGGAGCACTGTACCACATCATAATTTTTTTTTCAGTTCTTGCCCCTCTGATCCTTCTGTTCCTTGGTAGGCTGCAAAAGGAGCTGTCGATCCCACCTAAAGAGCCTCTCCACTCTTCTGGAACTGAGAGCCTGAATGACACCTCTTATCGGATGGAGGATGGCAGTATACCCAGCGAGCGGAAGGATCCTGCATCTCCCACCAGTGAAGATGAGAACAGCCAAGGAGCAATGAAGAGCTGGGAAGACTGACCCATTGAATGACTCTCAATTGAAGAGAAAAAAGAAAAAAATGGCTGGATGGGTTGTGAAAGTGTGGGGAATGATGAATGGGTATAGAGGAGATGGCTCAGGAGCCCTCCCCATTGCCATAAATAATGGAAGGAAAACCAGTTTTAAAGAATGACAAGTGCAGGTCGGGTGTGTGGCAGAAATGTTAGGAAGGGAGAGGGTTTTTTTGCTGGTTTCCTTGCATTCGAGTCAGGGCCGACCCTAACTTTAGGTGGTGTGAGGCAGCTGTCTCAAGCAGCAAGTCCTATGGGGTGCCAGCGAGCTGCTGGGAGGACAGCGTGCCCTGTATCTCCTAAGTTTGCTTGCTTTCATCAGGGAGTCAAGTGCGTGATGCAGCAGCAAAAAAGGGCAATGCATTTGCAAGCTGTGTAAGCAGAACTGTAGTGCTCAAATCGATGGAAGCAATAGAACTGCTCAGATCCTATGAGGAAATGTATTTAGCCTGGAGAAGAAAGAACTTGGAGGTGCTTCAATAGCTATCTTTTAAAAGCTGAATGGCCGTCAAGTGGATGATGGAGCAAGCTTGTTTCTTTCTTCTCCAAAGGGTAGAACCTGAACTCATGTATTCAAATGACAAGAGATTCTAACTAAACTTGAGGAAGAACTTTAGGAAGCTGTATGATACCTGGTGGTGGATTCTGCTTGATGGGAGTTCCTTAAGGAGTCAGGTGGTAGAGATGCTTTAGCTGTGGGTCCCTGCATTGGCAGACGGTTGGACTAGATGGCCCTTAGAGGTCTCTTCCAGCTCTGTGAGTCTGAGATACAGGTGCACATTTTCTCTTCTCTCTCTCTCTCTTAATATGGCCATTTCCGCACTAGACTGTTACCGTGCTATTATTCCAGTTTCAACATCCTGTGGAATTCTGGGGTTTGTAGTTTGCTGAGGCCAAAGAGTTCTCTAGCTGAGAATTTTAAATGCCTTTCCTTAAACTGCAAAGCCCCAGATTCCGTGGGATGTTGAAAGTGGAATAATAGCGCTATAACAGGGTAGTGTGGAAATGGCCTCGGTCACATCCCATCAGTCAGGTAAGCCAGTTCAATGGAAAAGATCTATTTGTGCAGTAAATGGTACGCCCAATTTTGGAGACAGTGAGGGACATAAGATCAGATGAGAGAGTGAGAAGCCAAGCATGTGGGATGGAGGGGATTTAACTGCTACAGTTAAATAATTGGCAGACAGAAATGTTTCCCAGCATACTCCAGATCACCAAGAGATCTACCAGTAGATCTGCATTTATGTCTTGTCCAACCCTGACAGGTATTAATGATACCTATCGTATGTAGAGGGAACGTGTGTCCAACACTGCTTGGACCATGAGCCTCTAATGATGTAGCCAACGCAATATCATCTCTGTAAAAGAGTGAGATATCAGTAGGCTGAAGGGAACAATGAGGCTTGCAGAAATACGCACACATGTGCATGATTTATAGTTCACCTTTCTCCCAAACTCAATATGGCTCCCAATAATCTTGGACGAAAGAGTCAGCCCTCTACGTTTGCTAAGGCTGGGGCACAAGACCCCCACTGAACTGGAAAAATTGCAAATATCAAAGTGCATTTGAGGGGTTGGGATCTGAGGTGTGGGGGAGAGAGCAGGCACCCAGGGTCAGGAAAAGGAGAGGAAATGGCGATCGGTTGGCCTGGTGGCCCTATACTTCCTCTGTCTTGCCCTTTCCCTTCCTTGGGCGTGGGGGGCACTGAGAGAGGATTTGTGATGCTGAGAAATAGGACTGCAATCCGTCTTTAGCTGGTCAGCCAGTGGCTGGCAGAGAAATAGGAGGAGGACCAGAGGTGGGTTTTTTAAAGGACTATATGGCCTGATCAGAGCCACAAAGAGGGAACGTTTCCCCCGAAAAGAAGCACTTGAGATGCGGGGAGAAGAAATAGTCTTGGGACATTGGGAGTGTTTAAGCAGTGATTAACAACAGCGCTGAATATAAATGGTGTCTAGAAGGTATGAAAAGTCTGGGGTAAAACACGGATGCCCAATGGGACCTGTAGCGAGGGGCAAGACTAGCTACTACTGCTATGATCCAGTCACTTGTCTTTTAAATTATATGCAAGAGATTATGTACCTAAAATGTTATTTGATCCTGTTTTGAACTTCTTAGGATACTAAGAAGCACGTAAAAAAGAAGCACGTAAATAAAGCGATAGATTGACTGATTGCATATAATAAGCTGATAAGCTTATTATATGCAATCAGTCAATCTATCGCTTTATTTACGTGCTTCTTTTTCCCAAGACAAGGGCCATTTCCGCACTAGCCTGTTATAGCGCTTTGATTCCACTTTCAACATCCTATGAAATCCTGGGGTTTTTTAGTTTCAGGAGGGGCCTGAGGCCCCAGGATTCCATAGGATGTTGAAAGTGGAATAATAGCATTATAACAGTCTAGTGCAGAAGTGGCCCTAGACTAGAACCCCAGTTACCCATTCCTGGAGCAGATTAGAATCACTACAATCACAAAATCTTGGGCTTAACCTCTTTAGTCTTGGGCTTAACCTCCATCAAGCAAAATAAGATATCTATAGATGTACCTGCATTTGTTCACATTCACCCTGGGTTTCGCCCCTCCATTTTTTTACTTCCCTCTCAGTGAAATTTCGACTGTAATCTCTTTATGGCCAGAGGCCTGTCTTTGGATTTTGTCCTTTTATAAAATGTGTGAAAACTACTGTGTATATATTTACGGTGCTCTGTAAATAAAAGATATTTTAATCCGATACTGACAGTGCTACCAAACTGTAGTGCCATATCAATGAAAGGCAATTTTGTACTAAGAAAGCTGGGGCGAGAGGAACTGTAGATCTGTGTGCCAAAAAAAAAAAAAAGATGAATGCACTAACTTGTTTTGGTACTGAAGGCAACTTCTTGGACAGAGCATGTGCTCAGAGGCACTTTTGTTCTGGATTTTGGCCAGTTTCTTGAAATGCAATTTTTGTGCCTGACTATAGTGGGTAAACCTTTGGGTTCTAGTAAAACAAGAAACAGATCAGCTCCAAGCCAGCATAGGAGATGTCACGATCGACGTGGCAAAGCCAGCGGATGGCTCACTGATTCTCTCTTTTCTCAACCCCTTCTTTCTAGGCAAGGAGAATGGTGATTGAGTCCACAGTGCCTTGACTGGCTAACCTTGCTTCAATTGCCGTTGCTTAAATATTGTACAGTATTTGAATACCAGGTGCTATAGGCTATACAGTGGGCCCTCCATATTTGCAGATTTGATGCTCATGGATCTAATTGTGAGTTTCTCCAACCCCTTCCCCACCACCACCACCTGAAGTGCCTCTTTTCCAGGGAACCTTCATATTTGAAGGTTCATATTATCATATTTGTCGGGGATTTGGGGTGCAAGACCTCTACGAAAGTAGAAAAGCTGCAAATATCTATAGGCCTCCCAAAGCATATTTAACACCCAAAAAGTACACACACAGTACAGAATAACACAGAGGTGTAATACATTTGAATCTACAGTGGGGAGGATGCCAGTCACCCAGCTCTGCCAACGAATTGGCAAGGTTCCTTCGCAAGTGCAGGACTCTTGACAAAAGTGGGGAAATTGCAAATATCAATGGAAATATCAATGGAAAGCATGGTGGGGAGAAGGGACACGCAAACCAGGGAAACCTCAATTCAAGAAGGATATCGACAAGTTGGAGCGTGTCCAGAGGAGGGCAACCAAAATGGTGGAGGGTCTGGAAGCCATGAAACCCTATGAGGAACAGCTTAGGGAGCTGGGGATGTTCAGTCTGCAGAAGAGAAAGTCAAGAGGGGGCATGATAGCCAGGTTTAAATATCAGAAGGGATGTCATGTCGAGGAGGGAGCGGGCTTGTTTTCTGCTGCTCCAGAGACTAGGACAAGGAGCAATGGATTCAAGCTGCAGGAAAGGAAATTCCACCTGAACCTCAAGAAGAACTTCCTGACGGTCAGAGCTGTCCGGCAGTGGAATCTGCTGCCTCAATGAAGAGTGGTGGAGTCTCCTTCTTTCAAGGTGTTTAAGCAGAGGCTGGATGGCCATCTGTCGGAAGTGCTTTGATGGGCTTCCTGCATAGCAGGGGGTTGGACTGGATGCCCGTGGGGTCTTTTCCAACTCTATGATTCTATGAAAAGAGAGAGCAGAGGGGTAGGTTGGCATGTGGCCCATCCCCTTCCTTGGCTGTGGGAGAGGGCATCAAGGAACGGTTTGTGGTGCTGAAAAATTGGGCTGTGACCCATCCACAGCTGGCTGGCAGCAGCTGATGGAGAAGGAGGAGGAGGACCAGAGATGGATTTTTAAAGGGCTGCTCGGTGCATTCAGAGCTACCATGAGGGAAGATTCCCTAGAAAAGAAGCACTTGAGGTGTGGGGGAGAGGTTGGAGAAACTCACAACAGATCCACGAGCATCAAATCTGCAAATATGGAGGGCCAACTATATAGCCTACAGCACCTGGTATTCATTCATGGTCTCCCATCCAAGTATGAGCTCAGCATGACCACGCTTCGCTTCCACAATCAGATAGGATCTAGTGCTTTTAAGGTATTTACCCCCTTCCCGAGCCATCAGCAAATCTGGAGGGTGGGGAATGAGTGGGATTCACCTGAACTGTGGAAAGGAAGCAAATTCAGCCGGGACGGAGGGGGAAGCACCTGCTTTATCCTGAATTGGCTCTGCCTCCATCTTCCCTGCCATAGTCTCCATGGCAACGCTGGAAAGATGAGGATGCTCTGAGGCGTGCAGCCACGGGGTGGATCGGACAGCGGGCTTCCTTGCAGCCACCACCAGCCGAGGAGAAGCGACTTACTTCCGAACAATTGGTCCCGTCTGCTTGCTGCCATCACAGCAAATGTTGTCTCCTTTCAGCTGCCATGACGGTAGCAAGCGGCTGCAGAACCATGGAAGCAACGTGGTCCAGGGCTTGTCTGCTGATCTACTTGCCTTAAAATATTGATTAAAACTTAATATTAAGACATGTTAAAATAATAATAATAATAAAAAGATGATCTAGTCCATCAGCACAGAGCACAATGGCATATAAAAAAAGAAGGCAAGACAGATAATAAGATGTAATGCAATGAAAATGAAATAATAATCAAAAATAAATGAGAAGCAGTTGGGGCTTAGGCTGTGCTTGATCAGAGGCAAATCCTGATCGTAGGTTATTCTCCATGGCTTTTTTGCAGCCAACCTGAGGCAGAACACCTAGGTTTTTAAGGGACGGCTGTCATCAGTTTTTGGTTGCATTTTGTGTGTAGTCAGCCCTCCAGATTCGCTGGGGTCCAGCACCCAGGAGTGGGGAAAATCATAAATATCAAAATGTGTGTGAGTGTCTGTGGGAAGAGGGCTAAGGCGTGGTGAGGAGAACAGGTACCCAGAGTCCAAACCTGGTCATGGAAAGGAGAGAGAAGGGGGGTGGTCTGGCATGCTGGCCCTATACTTCCTCTCTCTAGCCCATCTCCTTCCTTGGGTATAGGGGGGCATCAGGAGAGGGTTTGTGATGCTGAGAAATTAGGCTGTGAGCCGTCCATAACCGGCCGGGCAGCAGTTGGTGGAGGAGGAGGAGAACCAAAGGCTGTCTGGCATGATTGAAATGACTGAGAGGGAAGATTCCCTGGAAAAGTAGCACTTGGGGTGAGGGGCAGGGGTTGGAGAAATTCACAAATAATCAAATCTGTGAAATGTGGAGGGCTGACTGTAGCTTTAAACTTTTGCCCTTTTAAAAAATGTATATCGCTTTGAATGTAGCTGTCATACCAGATGGTTATGTCTCTGTGCAACAAGCTAGTACCTTCCCATCAGCAAAAGCTGTCTGGGGTTGATGGGACTCCAGGTAGCTGGGGTCAGGTTTACATTCATCCAAACCACTTTTACACGTATAGATGACTTGGGGAATTAAAACATTCATATGTTTCAGCTGTTGAGCTTGGGCCTTAAATGCGCAAGAGCAGCCCCAAGAATGTGCCAGTAGAGCTGGGAAAGGACCCCTGTCTGCAAACCCCAGACAGTAGCTGCCAGTCAGTGTAGCCTATTTAGAGTTCAATGGACCTAACGTGGTCTAAAACAAGTGCGTTCCTATTTAGTTCACTTAACATGATGGCTGGTGCCTTATTTTTAGGGGGGAAACCCACAGTGCAGAGGTAGAGCATCTGCCCTGCATGCAAAATCATAAGCCATTTCCACACTATACTGTTATAGTGCTATTATCCCACTTTCAACCTCCTGTGGAATTCTGGGGTTTGTAGTTTATGGAGGCCAAAGAGCTGAGAATTCTAAATGCCCCTTCCTAAGCTGCAAAGCCCAGGATCCCATAGAAGGTTGAAAGTGGAATAATAGTACTAGAACAGTGTAGTGTAGTGTAGAAATGGCCATAGTGTCATAAACTCATACAGTTAGAAAAGACTCCAAGGGCCATCCAGTCCAACACCCTGCCACACAGGAATACACAATCATAGCACTCCCAACGCATGGGCACCCAGCCTCTGTTTTAAAACCTCCAAAGGAGACTCCACCACGCTCCGAGGCAGCGTATTCCACTGTCAAACTGCTCTTGCCATCAGGAAGTTCTTCTTAATGCTCAGGTAGAATCTCTTTTTCTAGAGCTTGGAGCCACTCTTCCGTGTCCTAGTCTCTGGAGCAGTAGAAAACAAGTTTGCTCCATCTTCCAGATGTTGTTGCTGTTGTGTGCCTTCAAGTCATTTCCAACTTGCAGTGATCCTAAAGCAAACCTATCACAGTGGTTTCTGGGGGCTGAGAGTATGTGATGTGCCCAAGGCCACCCAGTAGGTTTGCACCATTGAGCAAGAAATTAAATTCTGATCTCCAGGGTCACAGTCCAACATTCAAACCACACCTCACTAGCTCTCTTCCATATGACATTCCTTTAAATATTTAAACATGGCTCTCATTTCACCTCTTAACTTTCTCTTCTCCAGGCTAAACATATTCAGCTTCCTAAGTCGCTCTTCATAGGATATGGTTTCCAAGTCTCCTACCATTTTGGTCGCCCTCCTTTGGTTGCGTTCCAGCTTGTCAATGTCGTTCCTGAACTGTGGTGCCCAAAACTGGACACAGTATCCCAGGTGGGGTCTGACCAAAACAGAACAGAGTGGTACCATCACTTCTTTTGACCTAGAGACTATACTATTGATGCAACCTAGAATCACTTTGGCTTTTTTTGCTGCCACATCACACTGTTGACTCATGTTAGCTTGTGGTTTACTAAGACTCCTAGTTTTCTTTCATGTGTACTGTGGTCAAAGCTGGATCTCAGATCTAATTGCCAGAACCTCAAGGGAGGGCAGGGAAAGATCTAGGGGACCCCTGAAAACCCCTATCAATCAATGAAACTAAGGAGAAAGAGCAACCAATAATCAATTTCCCTGGCAGAGAGGTTCAGATTGGCCATTTCCGCACTAGACTGTTATAGTGGTATTATTCTACTTTCCACATCTAGTGGAATTCTGGGGTTTGTAGTTTACCAAGACCAAAGTGCTCTCTGGCTAGAATTCTAAATGCCCTCCCTAAACTGCAAACCCCAGGATTCCATAGGAGGTTGAAAGTGGAATAATAGCACTATGACAGGCTAGTGCAGAAATGACCATTCTGTCTCAAGCACAGAAGTTGGCGTATTCAATAGCCAGAATCCTATGGCTGTCTTATGCATGCATTTGTTCCCCTACAGAAGTGGTTGCATATTTCTCTCTGATGAGGAATGTCTGCATTCAGTGTGAGGTCACCAAAATGGAAGTGCGCATGCAGTGCGACTGTGCGGATGGTTTTGCATGTAGATGCATTGCATATGGATGTGCATAGCACATAAATGCCCATGCACATTTGCTTCTGTCTTCAGTTGCCCATTTGCTGTCTTTGTTCAGTTGCTAAACTCTGCCATTCAGCACAAGCCTTCCATAGCACAATTGCTGCATAATTCCACATGGTGAGATTTACACTATCCAATCCCAATGCAAGATCTCAGCCCATGATTGCAGAGCCAGAATTCAGGGATATAAGAGTAGAGGTACGTACTGGGAAAGACCAAAACCCAGTAGCAGAAAACTAGTTTCATATACAGATTACAAAAGGTCTAGGATTTAATAAACTTTGGAGAGCCACTGGCACTAAACAGTGCTGGTTGAAAAGGGCCAATGGTATAAATTATCTTCCCTTTTCTACAGTTCAGTGGTAGAACATCAGTAAGTCCTGCACGCAGAAGGATTTTGATCCAATCTCTGGTACCAGGCCTTGAAATTCTCCCTGGTCTATTCCAAGCATGGAGAACTTTTCCAAGGGGGCAGAGGCAGCATTGCAATGCAGGTAGAACTCACTGGGACTCTCTTAGCAAGGATGATGAGATCACCTACCTCCCCTCTGGCTTGTTGCCTCTGAACTTATCCCTGTTGACAATGCAAAACAGTTTAGGCTGGCTGTGTCATGAATGGGCAATTAAGAGTCAAGACTCACTAACTTTACAAAAGACCTGTTCCTGTTGGAAATGGAAGCCAATAGGACTGCTTTGTCAATATGGACAGAGGAGGGCGACCAAAATGGTGAAGGATCTGGAAGCCAGGCCTTAAGAGGAACAGCTTGGGGAGCTGGGTCTGTTTAGTCTGCAGAAGAGAAGGTTAAGAGGGGACATGATAGCCATGTTTTAATATTGGAAGGGATGTCATGTAAAGGAGGTAGTGGGCCTGTTTTCTGCTGCTCCAGAGACTAGGACAAGGAGCAATGGATTCAAGCTGCAGGAAAGATTCCACCTGAACCTCAGGAAGAACTTCCTGACAGTCAGAGCTGTCTGGCAGTGTAAAATGCTGCCTCAGAGTGTGATGGAGTCTCCTTCTTTGGAGGTTTTTAAGTGGAGGCTGGATGACCATCTGTTGGGAGTACTTTGATGTGTGTTCCTGTACAGCAGGAGGTTGGACTGGATGGCCCCTGGGGTCTCTTCCAACTCTGATTCTATGACATATGCAGCATTTATTTTATTTTTTTGGACTTTCCTTGGAAGGAGAGAGATGGGGACAGTTCCTTCATTGTAAACTTACCAGCAAGCAGGACAGGAGACACATCTCAACAGCTGAGCACAAGGAAACACCAGGTTTATGACCTAGTTAAAAACAGGTTCAGTGAAGTCCTCTCTCTGAGATCTTGGTGTTCTCTGTTGATTTTTCCACACCACCGAACTGTACGCTTTTTACCTGTGTTTTTCTCTGCCATGTTTTGTTCTGCATCCACCCCCATCCCCGGCCACAAGGACACACCAAGAGACATGCGTGCGCCTTCAAAGATCTTTATTGCCCCCTGCCCAAAGCAAGAGGCTTAGTTCTATTTCAACACCAATGGGTCTGATCCCAACATCACCACACCCCATCCCTTTATTTGATGATTTTTCTTCTGTCCACCACATTTATGTTTGCACAACGGAGTTTCTTCTGCATCGTCCCTGAGAGAGGGAGGGGGTGCTTCCTATCTTTTGCCCTTCCCCAGGAAGTAAAAAAGGTCTTGATTTGAATCACAGCCAAGTCAGACAGCATGGAGATGTTAGAACACTGACCTGTCACACATCTGGAAAATCCCAACAATGATAATGGGACAGAAGGACAGAGGATGACCACATTAGCCCCTCTCTTCATATCCAAGGGCCTTTCCTCACAACACTGTTATATTGCTATTATTCCACTTTCACCATCCTGTGGAATTTTGGGGTTTGTAATTGACTGAGGCCAAAAAGCTCTCTGGCTGAGAATTCTAAAGGCCCCTCCTTAAACTCCAAACCCAGGATTCCATAGGAGGTTGAAAGAGGAATAATAGCACTATAACAGTGTAGTGTGGAAAGGTCCCAAGCTTCTTCCACAAGGTGGGAGGAGAAGACTGTTACAAAATGGTGCAGTCCAGACAGAATCAGGAGCAAACAAGCATGGGCAGAGCACATGAGGCTCCACTCCGCTTGCAGCTTCCCATCCAGTACAGATTTTTTTTTAGGACAATCCTGGCCAGATTGCAGGACACTGAAGAAACAAGGACATGAATATATTCTTCCAGGGCAGAGCTGTACCACATCCTTATGTCGGTCTGAGATCACTTTGGAGCTAAGGATGCCACCCTCTCCTTAGAGGACTGCAGTTTTCTAGGAGCACTCATTGCTGAGTGCCCTGACATGCATCCAGGGAAACACAGTTCCTAGGAGGCAAAGGAAGAAGGGCTGTTATGACATTTTACACCTGTAAGTGTCCCAACAACTATGTTCCTATCAGACAGGGAACATGCCTCAGGGCCCCAAAGACTTACACTCCACCCATCTCCCAACCTAGCTTCTCTCAACCTGGTAACTTGCCAATGTCTTGGACCACATCACTCATCATCCCCAGCCCTTCGGCTGGCCACAGTAGGACTTATGGCCCAGTACTGTCAGGACTGCCGTTGTTTTCAGCCTGATCGTTCTCCCCTTCTCCACCAAGGGCCCTGAATTAAAGCTACGCCATAAAGATTGGAATAGGGAGACCCCAAGATGGTGCCAACTCAGTTACATTCTACAAGATGCTAGCTGACCAAAGTAGCTGCTGAATCTGACTGCAAGGGGTGGGGATGATGGAGCGTTCCCTCCTCCACACTTGAGGTTACCATATCAGGGAGAGGCCCTGTGGACTACAGAAATCTCTACCCCCCAACACACACCTTGCCTCTGGTTGCTTCCCACTCTATCTACTCAAATGCCACATGGAGGCATCATGCGACAGAGTGATGCCCACTGGGAGGTCTGCCTGCCTGCCTCTCGGCCTGCTTGCCCGCTCAGAGACCTTCTCTACGATGTACTGGAAGAAGGCAAGTCACGAGACAGAGAGCCAGCCCAGGACAGCGAGGATGGGAATACCCGGCATTCTTGGGAACGGAGGCTTCTGCCACCGTTGCTTCTATCGTCTGAAGCAGCCACCTCACCCCCTGCCTAAAGAGTAGACCTGGTTTCATCCCAAATTATTCTTGATGCCATTCTCTTCCACTTCCCTTCCTCTGTAACGTTTGGCTCTTCAATCCTCTTGTGAAATGCATTCCTCAACTGGCTTTGTAGTCAAAAGCAAGCAGGTCACCTGCCTTCCTGGAAGCTCTGAGCCACATTCTGGGGTGGTCCAGGGCCACAAAACCAGCCACCCTGTTCTAGGAAGCCCACCAGTAGGATCTAAACCCCCTACACCTCCTCAGCACATGGTATTCAGATATACTTCTCCTGGTTATGGACGTTTCCCAATCCACTCTCCGACAGCCAGTGACAACCTTTACCTGTAATGAAGCTGAACATTACAAAAGACAGAAATCTGGGGAGAGGCTGACAATGGGTTTGTATTTGATCTCTGCCTGTCACAAAGGCACAGAATCCTCAATCCATTAAAAAAAATTGATAGCCCGTCTCCCTCCAAAGCATTGGGGCAAATTCCCTCTCTCCTCTCATACCTCTAAAGCATCTATGGGCCAGCAAATGTGTAGGCGTCCCACATCCACATCACAAGCACAAGGTCCAGCACATGGGAGCACAGAATTGGACATTCTAAGCATGATTCTAGTCCTTATGATCGTGGACGGGTGAGCACTGAATTTTAAAAAGAAAACCTTAGAAGCAAGAATGGCATCATTCAGGAAGCCAAGTGTCGGTTCCCACACTGCCCTCGGACCCTCCGTTTCCCGGAGTGAGTATCCCTTAGCCTCACACACTGGCCCGTCTCAGTTCTGATACCCTCCCCACTTTCCTCCATCTCTTCTCAGAATATTTGCTGAAAAGCCTATCACATTTTTTTTAAAATGAACATTTCTCTGAAGCAATGAATTGTGCGAAACAAGGCAATGTTGACAATTGCGGGTCACCTACACCACCACTCCAGAAAAAAATAGAAATGAGGAGAGAAAGGGGGTATCTTTTTGTTTTCTCAGAGAATCACTGGGGTTGGGGAACAGGCGGAAGGTTGGCCAAAGGTACAGCCTAGAGCCTAGTTTTAGGCCAGGGCAAAGGAAATGGGTCACCAGAGGAGAAGGGATGGGGCTTTTGTCTGTTTCTTTTTATTTTTCTCCCATGGGAGCTCAGCTTCAACCACCCACTCTCCCCTCGGATCACAGCGGGGTCCCCGACACTCTCTCCACAGGGCCGGGCCTGTGCCCGTTACGATGGCAGCCCTCCCCTCCATGCACAATCAGGACGGGAAAGTACAATGCGTCTTGGTAGCAGGGGGGCTCTCCAGCGGCTCCGTCTCGATGCTGCTCCCAACGTGGCTGCCGCTCAAGCTGCGGAGGATCCCCCCACACCGCCGAGCGCCGCCCAGCGAGAAGCGGCTGCAGCTGAAGGGGAGGCGGGCGTAGAGGGCCCGGGTGCCGCGGGAGGGCAGGGAGTTGCTGCTGACAGTCCGGCGGCAGCGCTGGCAGCTGCGGAGGTAGGCCGTGCTGGCCACCACGGTGGAGTCCATGAGGATAGCCTCTGAATAGCTGGGCACCAGCTGTTGGTTGGACCGGATGTGCCACTCCAGTTCAGTCATGTCCACAGTGTTGACACGGGAGATGCGCCGGCCATAAGCCCCCGAGGTGTCCAGCGGACTGGGGCCGTCGTCCGCCCCAAACAGTTTCTCTACATGGTAATGGACATTGGCTGTGCGGTATTCGGCCAGCACCCGGAGCGGCCAGGAGAGCAGAAGGAAGGAGGCCAGCCAGAAGACCCAGCGGCGAGTGTACCAGGGCGGGCGTCCCGGATCAGGGAAAACCAGCATGTGCTCCTTGAAGTCCACATTCTTGAGATGCATCCCCTCGCGGGCCTCCATGTAGTCATCCAAGCCCTCGTTCTCGCCGAAAAACCGAGCCCTCTGGGTCAGGTAGGCCGCCTCCGCCTCCCCGGTGGCAAAGCTGAAGCACTTGGTGAAGCGGAGCTTGGTGACGGGGTAATCCGAGAGGCCCAGCAGCTCCTTGGAGACATCCTTCACCCCGTGGCCTGAGTAGTCAAACTCCGTCTCCGCCACGTGGGTGTTGACCCGCTCGTGGTAGACCTGGGTGGTGGTGTACGCATCCCCGTTGCGGTAGCGGGTGACCTGCCGAGTGCGGCGGATATAGTGGTAGCTGATGGCCTTCCACCAGATGCACGGCGTGGCTTGTTGCATGCGCTGGACCTTCTCGTAGACGCTGGCCGTGTCCACGCGGTACTGTGTCTGCCCCTTGGCAAACCGATGCCAGCACTCCACCAGATAAACCACATACAGCATGCCCAGGAAGGCCAGAGGGATGTAGATGTAGCCGTTGGAGCAGGGGCTCTCGTGGTAGACCACAGAGGCACCCTGGTAGGAGGTGTCATAGTTCAGGCGGGTCACTGTGGAGAGGCGGCACCAAGCCATGACGCCGAAGCAGCCGTACATCAGAAGGGTGAGGACCAGGCATTTCCAGTGGGACTCACGGCAGAGGGAGCTGCTGAGCGATTGCTTGAGAGGGCGTTGCTGCTCGCCGCAGGAAAGAGAAAGAGGGGAGAGGGGGAAGAATAACCGAAGTTTACAAGCCTGCCTTTCTCTTCAGATGCATGATACGCTCTTCTAATTTTTAGCTTTTACTAAAACAGACATACCAAGTTTTTGGTACTCATGCTTACAATGACATTGGCCAGAATTGGGACGCTTATCTACTATAAAAAAAATCAAAGTTTGTGAGTTTGTGAGTTTATCTGTGTCAGGCAGGCAAAGACCTCATATGATTGGCTACCTGAGAAGATTCTATGGAATCCTGGGGTTTGCAGTTTAGGGAGTGGCCTTTAGAAGTCTCAGACAGAGAGCTCGTGGGCCTGGCCGGTTGTTGTGGAGATGAGGCCTAGCAGCAAGGAGGAGGGCAACGTATTTCCTCAGAAACTGGATCTCTGTATGTTAACAACTCTGAATACAGAGATTGGATTGGGGAATATGGGGAAAAGTTACAGGTACTGGACAACACAGTTTGGGGAATTAGAGACACAGGATATCAAATCTGTGTATTTCAGCCGCATCTAATTTCTAAGGTAAGGTAAGGTAATTCCTAAGGTATTTCTATCAAGTGTTATCTATGAGAAAATAAAATCCTGGGCAACACCGGGTATATACACTAGTTGCCAAAAAGAAATGCAGTGACCACTCTACTTTTGCAAGGGCTCAGGGTGCAGAACCCTCACAAAAGTGGAAACACTATGAATAATTAACTCCCTCCTCTGCGCTCCCCCTCCCACTTCCTTGCAGTGCTCCTCCTTCGCATTCCCTCGCCTTTTGCCCGGGCACATGTGCCTTTTTGTATTTCTCTGGAAGTTTTCAAACAGAGGCTGGGCGGCCATCTGTTGGGAATGCTTTGATGGTGTATTCCCGCATGGCAGAATGGGGTTGGGCTCCATGGCCCTTGGGGTCTCTTCCAACTCTAGGATTCTAGGGTTGCAAAAACAGCCACAGGGTGGGCCGTCTTTTTGAAGGGATGCCATATGTTTTCTGCTCCTTCAGAGACTAGGACATGGAGCAATGACTTCAAACTTCAGGAAAAGAGATTCCATCTAAACATTAGGAAGAACTTCCTGATGGAAAGAGTAGTTCACCCATGGAATACGCTGCTGCCTGGGAGTGGTGTGGAATCTCTTTCTTTGGAGGTGTTTAAACAGAGGCTTGATAGCCATCTATTGAGAATACTTTGATAGTGGATTTCTGCATGGCAGAATGGAGTTGGGATCTCTTCTGATTCTATGATTCTAAGATACAGTACTTACACCTAGAAGTTGACCCAGGATTTTGGGGTCCATTTTTTGCCTAAAATTTCTAAATTTATAGATGGGTATATACACTGGATGCAAAACTAGGCAGTCACCATGTACACAATATAGCCTCATAATAGCCTGCCAACAGTTCCAAAACATGTTGTGCCTAAGGAGCTTATTGCACAAGGCAAGTAAATCACAAATACAGCAGGATAATAGTGTCTTTGGCTGGGACTTATCACGTGATGTCAGTTCTCTTCTGTTGTTCTCCCAGAGGGAGTCTGCTTGGAAAGCCGATTCTTTTCCCAAACACAAAACATCTATTAATGACCTCCTTTGAAAGGATGCCATGTGGAGGACGGAGCAAGCGTGCTGCTCCAGAGACTAGGACGTGGAGCAATGGCTTCAAACTTCAGGAAAAGAGATTCCATCTAAACCTCAGAAAGAACTTCCTGATGGTAAGATCAGTTTGACAGTGGAATTCACTGTCTCAGAGTGTGATGGAGTCTCCCTCTTTGGAAGTTTTTAAAGAGGCTGGATGGACATCTGTCGGGAATGCCTTGACAATGTATTCCTGCGTGACAGGAGCCCGATGGCCCTTCTGGTCTCTTCCAATTCTATGATTTCTTTTCTATAATTTCCTGCATGGAGCAGGATCTTGGACTTAAAAGCTTATGAGGCTCCTTCCAACTCTGTGATTCTATGAGATATTATTTGCAAAAGAAAACTCCTTATGCCCTCACTACCTCAACAAAATAATGCTGCAATTAGTATCGCTATCTGTATTGTGTCACTTCAAGGTTTATCTGTCACCACTGACCTCTTGAGAGCCAGAGCAGAGTAGTGGGTTGAGCATTGGACTATGACCCTGGAGACCAGAGTTTAATTCCCTACTCAGCCATGAAATCCCACTGGCTGAGCCTGGGTGCATCACACATTCTCAGCCCCAGAAAAACCCCTCAAGGTCACCATAAGTTGGAAACGACTCAAAGGCACAGAAGAACACCACCACCCACTTGGAACTGCGGAAGTGCATGTGTCGGATGATGGCCTTCCCAGCCACGTCCAGTCACACCCATCAAATGGATCCTCTGAATCTTCTGAATCGCCAATGCAATTCTTGGTTGCATCAATAGGAGCATGGTGTCTAGATCAAGGGAGGTAACGGTACCACTCTATTCTGCTTTGGTCACACCTCATCTGGAATAGTGTGTCCAGTTCTAGCCACTGCCATTCAAGAAGGATGTCGACAACTTGGAGCGTGTCCAGAGGAGGGCAACCAAAATGGTGAAGGGTCTGGAAGCCATGCCATATGAGGAGCACGTTTAAATATCTGACGGGATGTCATGTCGAGGAGGGGTTGGGCTTGTTTTCTGCTGCTCCAGAGACTAGGACAAGGAGCAATGGATTCAAGCTGCAGGAAAGGAGATTCCACTTGAACCTCAGGAAGAACTTCCTGATGGTCAGAGCTCTTCGGCAGTGGAATCTGCTGCCTCAATGGAGTGTGATGGGGTCTCCTTCTTTGGAGATTTTTAAGCAGAGGCTGGATGGCCATCTGTCCAGAGGGCTTAGATGTGGGTTCCTGCATGGCAGGGGGTTGGACTGGATGGCCCCTGGGGTCTATTCCAACTCTATGATTCTATGGTTCCATTAAGATTTGTAGTGGGCCAGCTTCCCCAAAGAATACGGGGCCGCCCTCTTGTGGGAAGCAGCTGGGATGAGAATGCGTTTCTCTCCCCACTTTTTTCTGGTCTCTACCTCCCCCCACACACTTCCTTTCTTCCCCGCCCTTGGTAAAAGCCTCTGGGAAAAGGGCCAAGAGCAAATAGCTCTCAGAACAATCCTACGGGAAGCAAGAGGTGCTGTAGAGGATTGTGCTCAAGAAGCCCATCCGCTTGCGCTAATAACACAATGTGGGAAACCAGAGGTGGGGAGGGGGTTGTTACAGAACAGAAGGTGGGGTTAGAGGAGTCTGTGATGGAAGAGACGAGAATGCTTTAACCACTGCAGTTGGCCCTCCAAATTCACTAGGGTTAGGGGTGCTGGACCCCCACAAAAATGGAAAAATCACAAATATCAAAATGTGTGTGTGTCCGTGGGAAACGGACCAAGGCGTGGTGGGGAAAGCGGGCACCCAGGGTCCGAACCAGGTCAGGAAAAGGAGAGAGAAAGGATGTGAGTTGGCACGGTTGCCCCATACTTCCTCTCTCTTGCCCATCTCCTTGCTTGGGAGTGCGGAGAGCGTCAGGAAAGGGTCTGTGGTGCTAAGAAATTGGGCTGCGATCCATCCTTAGAGATTTGAGAGAAGTATTTTAAATGAGAAATTCTATTTTAAAAATTATGTGCGTACAGTCAGCCCGCCACATTTGCTAGGGTTAGGGGTTTAGGGTCCCCGCCAAAGTGGAAGAAAAGCAAACATCAAAATGTGTGTGTGTCTCTCCCTGTGGGAAGGGGGCCAACACATGGTGGGAAGAGCAGGCACCCAGGGTCCTAGCCAGGTCAGGGAGAGAGAGAGAAGGGGCATGGTGGCCCTATACTTCCTCTCTCTTACCCATCTCCTTCCTTGGGTTTTGGGGGGCATCAAGAGAGGATTCGGGGTGCTGAGAAATCAGGCTGTGAACCATCTTTAACCAGACAGGAAACAGCTGGAGGAAGAGGACCATAGGTGGGTTTTTAAAAGGCTGGGCTGCCTGATTGGAGCTGCTGAGAGAGAAGGTTTCTCTAGGAAAAGAAGCACCTGAGATGTGGGGGGACAGCGGTTGGAAAACTCACAAATAATCTAATCTGTGAAAGTTAAAACCACAAATGGGGAGGGCTGACTGAATATCCCACTCTCCTCTGACCACCAGGGATGAGTAGGAAAGAGACAGAAATGTGGCCCCTAAGGTTCTTCCCATCGTTTCTAAGTCCCTTATCTCCACCCTACTGAGGGACACAGAAGCCCCAGTTTGCAGGCCTATCTCCTCGACTCTTCTCCCTCTCCGAGACCAGAAACCTCTCAATATGAGAAGCAGCACTTTAAAAATGGCTCAGCCCACAGCCTGCTCAGACCTCCTTCAGCCAGAGAAGGCTGAGAATTTCAGGGAACTTCCCGGGGGGTCCACATTCCAGTGCAAGGCAGGGCGGAAGGTGGGAAAAGTGGTACCAAACATACCGATGTACTTCCCCTTTAAGCTCTTACTGCCAATAACTAAGTCTGAGGAGAATTATTTCGCACTTTTTAGAATGTGGGAGAAATCCCATACAAAAGCTGGAAAGCCACCAAGCGGTGGTGTCGTGGAGGACCCAAAAGTTTGAACTGGGATACTAGAAAGGGAAGAAAAGTTAGCCCCAAGGCCTCAGGGTGATGGAGACCAAGCCAGTGGGCCTTTCCGCACTACACCATTATAGTGCTATTATTCCACTTTCAACATCCAATGGAATCCTGAGGTTTCCAGTTTAGGGAGGAGCCTTTACAGTTCTCAGCCAGAGAGATCTTTGGCCTCAGGAAACAACAAACCCCAGAATTCCACAGAATGTTGAAAGTGGAGTAATAGCACTGTAACAGTATAGGGTGGAAATGCCCTAGATTTTGCAGGGTAAGTTTTGTTGTGGTTGTTGTTGAGTGCCTTCACGTCCCTTCTGACTTAATGGTGACCCTAAGGTTATCCTATCACAGGGTTTTCTGGAGCTGAGAGTGTGTGATGCACCGAAGGTTACTCAATGGTTTTCCATGGCCAAACAAGGAATCAAACCCTGGTCTCCAGGATCACAGCCTAATGCTCAAACCACTACATCACGCTGCTCTCTAAGATAAGTTTTATCCCCTCTTTATTAAGTTCTACCACTAGAAAATATACACACACATCTTCCCACTTCCTTTCCTAGAGCAAGGTGCAGATGCAAATCTCGTGTCTTTGTTCCATCACTTCACCCCACTCCCTGGTCCAGAAACCATAGGACACCACTTCCAGAAGTGACAAAGTAAAAACAGAATCAGCCTAGGATGACCTCTAATTCCATAACCAGCCTCCTTCTAATGTGTTGGACTGCAACTCCCAAAAGGCTGACTGAGGGAGCTGAGGTACAACACATCTAGAAAGTCTCAGGACATGTAAAATCAGAGGAATGCCTTCAGTCTAGTGTCCTTCCTATAACGTCTTAGGGATTGGATCTCTTTATTCCTCTGTGTTGGCCATATAACTCCATATGCTACCCACATAGGAACAGCCTTTGGAAAGTTTGGTATCCTCTTGAGAGGGTTGGTAGTCCCTCAAGGATGAAAATGACTTCTAAAAGAATCTCTCTGCATCTCAAAAGCTAGAATGTCAAGGAAAAACATTCAACTTGAGCCTTCCCCCTGGTGAGCTACCTTTCTATATGAAGGGTGGTGGGAGGTTTTAACAGAAGTACCTTTTGAACATGTGATCCTCTCCCGCCTAAAGCTCAGAGCTGCAGTTGGAAGAGTAGCATTGCCACTTAATGAAGACATACAAGCCCATAAGGAATTCTGAATCCTGTAAATCAGTGGTTCCCAGCCTTTGTTCCTCCAGGTGTTTTCGACTTCAACTCCCAGAAGGCCCAGCCAGCTTGGCCAACAGTCAAGAATTCTGGGAGCCGAAGTCCAAAACGCCTGGAGGGCCAAAGTTTTGGAACCACTGCTGTAAATGGTCCCCCATCTCCTTGCTCCTTCTCCACAAATGTTGACAAAAGAAGCTCGCCCAACTTTCAATCCACGCTGAAATATATATATATAAAAATAGAAGATGGAACTGTGCAACATGGCAGTTTTCTGTGCAACTTCTACTACTCAGAGCAAGGTGTGTGCATGTGTGGGGGATGTGAGGAGCTATGAGAAATCAGCAGGAAATTCTGCAGTGGCAACGGTGTCTCCCATTTCAGTGGAGCAGTGAATCCACTCTCAGATTTAGTCTGAACTTTAAAGAAACCATCCAGAGTGCTGAGTCTACTCCAGGGAGAAGATTCAGTACCTTGGATAGTTCGTTTTTAACCACCCAACACCAGTCCTTCAGATGCCAACCCTGAGAGTTTTCGGATTTTTTTAAAGGCATTTTCAGTGTTCTAGTGCGATCAAGACTTGAAGGATAAAATTGACAGGTTAATTTGATTAGTAGAGACAACATTATCTGTCACACCCCTGATCTCTCTGATATTAGCTGCAACCACAAAAGTAGCTGGAGGGAAAACAGATTTTCCCAGCAACATCTCTGACAGGAAAGTAGTGTCAAATATTTTTGGTGACTTGGTCCTGAATGAGCAATTAAGACCCATTAACTTTACCAAAGACCAGCAGTGATTAAACTATTACCCATAACAGGTTTGTTAGTGTGGATCGGCCCAGCCGCTTATATTTTTGGATTCACCTTGGGGGTATGGCTCAGTGATTTCCAACGAGCAACCATACTGCAAAAACACCTCACCAGTGGATACTTTATATTCTTGGAATATCCGCATTAAATTTCTAGGTAGCCCAGAGATCAATAACACAGTGATTCCCCAGCCCTGAAACAAGGGTGTTCTTGCAAGCAGGGATGGCCAAAGCCACCAGCACAGAAAGTTCATCAAATGGCCCATTTGGCCCTTTTTTTTTTATTAGAAGGGCACCTCAGGGACAACCATAAAGCCTTGAGAGTCCCAGTGCTTTGTTCTACCTTGTACATAAACGATAGCTTACTCAGCTTGCACAGAAAACTGGCACTATCATAAGGCCTGCTTAGTTTCCTCTCCAGTATCAATGGAAAGCCCTATTGGCCCTTTGTGGAGAGCCAGCTTTTGGCCAACATTTTATCAACAGTGAGAATAACTGTAAAGATCCTGAACAAACCTTAAAAACTATTTCCTGATGGTAAAAACTCCTCTGGAAGGTGATGGACACTTTTTTTCTTGGAGGTTATCAAACCACTGGGTGGATGGCCCCTTATCAGGGATGCCTTACCTGTGGGTTCCTCCACCAGCAGGAGGTTGGACGAGGTGGACTTCTTTCCAGCTCTAAGATTCTAGGGCCAAAATTCTGTTACGTGTCTTACGCATGCCTAAATTCCCCTACAGAAGTGGTCAGATGTTTCTGTCCCATGAGGAATGGCTGTATTCAGTTCATGCTTGTGGAAATCAAAATCTGCATGTGGCTCCACTTGCCATAGCTGAACATCACACACGGACATGCATGTCCACTGCACTCAAGGTGTATTATGCATGGGCTGTGCAACCTCACAACTGACACATGGGTGCTGTGCAGCCATGACGTAACCCCATGAGTGTAAAGTTATGCACCACGTCTTCAAAGTAGGATCTTGGCCTATGATTCTCTGAAATGCCCTTACTTGGAGATTCCAGCCAGGGTGGTGGAGGGAATCAGGAAGAAGGGGAGGCAGTGAAGGCAACTAGATTCAAGACCCAGAGGAGCACAGATTCATCAAAATGGATCCACCCAACACGTAGAAAACGCTTGCCACAGCCTTCCTCCAAGGTACTTACTGGTGGAGTGAGAGGAACAATAAATCCTACCTAAAGCTCCTCCGCAAGGCAGGTTCCTATTCCTAGACATCTATGGAGCGACCCTGATCTAGGGGAAGGGAGAAGGACAGGATGGGGTTGTCTCCGCAGAATACACCTTCTCCTCTTAAGGCAGATAATGGAGACACTCTTCAAATCCTCCCCCCTCCCTGAGAAAACCTAACACGGTGCTCCTCCCTCAATCATTTTTCCCCCTGGAGGGAAGAGAAATGTTGAAAATGGTATGATCAGCTCTATTCTAAAAAAATTGGTGAGAGAGGTGGATGGGAGGAGGAGGAGGAGGCGGCAGAAGAAAGAACGATAGCCAATTTCAGCCAATGGGGAGGTGTTTTTTTTCTCGCGCCTCTTTCTCCTCGCCTCCCCCTTCCCTCTCCCCTCCGCCGTCTTTTGTTCCCTCGGCCGCCTCGCTCACCCCTTCCTTTCCTTGGGAGACAATCTGTCCACCACCGCCACCCCTCCGCCCCTTCCAAAACTCCATCAGGGAACCGCAGCCGCCAGGAAAAAAAAAAGAGGCAGCAAAGCGAGGAGAGGAGAAGACGTTGCACGGTGGTGGTGCAATGCAGAACTTTGCGCAGACGCCCCCCCCTCCAAACAGTGTTGCCTCGACACCCTCCCTCCCCACGACGGCAGATGAGGCACCCCCTGAAAGAGAGACCTTTTTCCCGAGAGACCCACCAAGGCCTCCCCGCCCCCCGCCGCCCCCTAAGCCGCCTTTCCAACCTGGGATTCCATTTTTACGCACCGAGGCACCCCTGGCTTTGGCGCGCACAAATCACTGCCAAAGGTTTGGAAGCGGAAAGGGGCAGAAGAGGAGAGGAGAGGGAGGGGCAGAAGGAGCACCCTTCTCTCCCCCTCCCACCCCCCACCCAGGTCCCTTTCTTTTCACAGATCCAGGTTTATTTTTAACCCTGCCGGAGCTATTAATAATGCACAAAAGCGGCACGTGTTCCCTGCGGCAAAATCGGCGGCGCATCCCGTCCTCTCCCCCCTCCACCATATGAACCGCACCGAGCCTCGCCCACCGACGGGAGGGAGGGGGAGATCGAGAAAAAAGGGCCCCCAAGTTCCGATCGCACCCGCCGCCCCGGCTTTTTGGAGAGTTTGGAGAGGCGTTGGCGAGGCGCCCAGGGCGCAGCGCCCGAGCCAGTCGGGACACCCTCGCCAAACGTGCCCCCCTTCGAGGCTGGCCTTACCTCTTCTCGAGGGGGTCCCCCTGCCGGGGTGAGGGTGGGTAACTCCCCCGCCCCTGGCTGCTGCGCCCCGTCTTCTTCCCCCACGCCGGGCATGGTTTCACGCGTGGCGCCGCCCGCAGGCGCCCTGGCCGCATGTTAAGGGCAGGCGAGGGGCCCCGCGGCCGGCACTGCGCCGCAGACGCCCCCCAGGGCCGAAGTGGGGCATGGAGACGGACGGAGGGCCGCCTGCCCGCCGCGCGCACCTTCCCCCGGACCGGTGGCGGCGCCGGCTCGCCCGCCTCTCCGCCCGCGAGCTCCCCGGCGCCGGCTCCGCCCTCCTCCTAGCGGCTGGAAAGAAGCCCGCAGAGGAAACCTGGGCTGCCTGCCGCCTTTCGCGCCGGCGACCCCCGCCTGAGGCCCAGGCTACAAGCCACCGGCCCCCAAAGGCCCAGGGGCTACCGCCGGGACTCCCCTCCCCGCCCTTCCCGATCTCTAGCGCGCGCGCACACACGCGCCCCCGCACGCACCTAGCGTCCCCCCTTTCCTTCAACCCCACCCCACCCCACCCCGGTTGCATCTCCCTGCGATCCCGTTTTTTTGGCACCGTGACTAGGCATCCAAGAGAGCCGGTTAGTGACACAGGGGCAGGCGGGGTCCAAGCGCCTAGGCTTTTTTGGTTAGCGGGAGAGCTGGGGTTCCCTGCCTCCCCGCCCTCCTCCTTGCCTTCTCAATTCAGTTAAAAACTGAACTGGAAATCACCGAAGCTGCTGGGAGCAGGTTTTGCCATTACCATTGCCGCCTTGGGAGCCCTTCTGGTTGTAATGCCAAATGCAAGCAATTAAGAGCCGTTAGCCTTGCAAAAGAGGCAATTCTCTTGGAGGCGAAAACTCCATGTGTCCGATGTTTAGGCCATGGTAACCATGGGTGACTTTGGGCACGTCACACACACACTCAGCGACAGAAAACCCTGCGATAGGGTCTCCATAAGTCAGAAGCAGTAGAATACTAACGTGTACACAAACAGACCTACTTTCGGCTCACATAAACAAGCAGCCTTACCCCAACAACACAAGTGCCCAAAACACAATAGAACACAGCCTCAGAAAACCCCATGATAGGGTTGCCTTAGGGCCACAATAAGTAGGAACAACTTGAAAGCACACAGCAACAAGACAATAAATGAGAGACCTCCAAGATTCTGCCACCCCACCCCATCATCAACTGCCTTGCTTAGATTTTGCTAAGTCAGGATTGTGGCTTCCTTGAGTAAGTTAATCCCCCTGTAATATGTTCTTAATCATTTTGGCTTCTAGTGGGAGTTCAGCCTCAGTTTGTTCCTGGAACCCTTTTTTCTTGGGCCGTTTCCGCCCTACATTGTCGCTGCTATAAGTCCACTTTCAAGATCCTGTGGAATTCTGGGGTTTGTAGTTCACTGAGGCCAAAGAGCTCTCTGGCTGAGAATTCTAAATGTCCCTCCCTAAACGGCAAAACCCAGGGTTCCATAGGTGGTTGAAAGTAGAATAACAGCATTATAACTGTGTAGTGCGGAAATGGCCTTGGTCTTACTGATGGTCCATGGTAGTTGTCCATCCAGCACCACATTTCAAACATTTTTCTCCCTGTCAGCTTTCTTCACTGTCTAATTTTTACATCGAAATATAGAAATTAGAACTATTATGGGCAGGATAATCTAGACTTTGGCACTCAATTATATATAAATGTATACTCTGGTCTAGTTCTTTTGTAACTGCCTGCCCAAGTCTTGCTGTTTTTCATGTTGTTGTGTGCTTTCAAGCCACTTCCCACTTCTGATGATTTTCACACTGAAAGAGTATGACTTTTCCATGGTCGTCCACTGGGTTTCCACGGCTAAGCAGGGATCTGAACCCAGGATCGTGGTCCAATGCTCAAACCACTACACCATGTTGGGTCTCAATCTTAGCCTTATTTATTTAAAACACTTATGGGGCAGTTTGAGCATTGGGCTATGACTCCGGAGGCCAGGCTTCATGAAAAACAGCAAGACTTGGGCAGGCAGTTACAACCTTGGGCGTGTCACACCGTCTCAACCTCAGAAAACCTAATGATTGGTTTACCATAAGTTGGAAGTTACTTGAAGGCACACAAGAACAACATTGATGGGGTCAGCCCTAGTTAGTCTTATTACTAACTAGTACTACTTAGGTAGTTAGTAACTAGTCTGTAACTATTTAGCACTTGGCTGGGAGACTGTCAAAGAATTCCAGGCTATATTTCAGAAGAAGGAACTGGCAAAACTTCCTCTGCGTATTCCTTGCCTGCACAGAAAGCCTTGTCAATCAAGCTGTGGGGCCGCCCACAAGAAAGCCCCATCCCTCATGGTCATCAGCCTGCCTAACCTAAAGAACCACACAAACCCAATAAAATTCATTGGGTCACCATAAGCCAACAGGTGACTCGAATGTACATATGCATGCACATGAACCAACTCCAGGATGAAAAGCAGTCATTAGTGACCGAACCCAATGGCTGCTTTTCATCCTGGAGAGAAGTGACTAGCGGGGTGCCACAGGGTTCTTTCCTGGGCCCAGGACTATTCAACATCTTCATCAATGACTTGGATGAAGGAGTCGAGGGCATGCTGATCAAATTTGCAGATGACACCTAATTGGGAGGGGTTGCTAATACGCCAGAGGACAGGATCAAATTTCAAAATGACCTTGACAGATTGGAGAGCTAGACCAAAGCTAACCAAATGAATTTCAACAGACAGAAATGTAAGGTCCTGCACTTAGGCAGAAAAAATGAAATGTACAAATATAGGATGGGGGATGCGTGGTTGGATAGCAGTACGTGTGAAAGGGATCTAGGAGTCTTGGTAGACCACAAGCTGAACATGAGTCAGCAGTGTGATGTGGCAGCCAAGAAAGCCAATGCGATTCTTGGTTGCATCAATAGGAGTATGGTGTCTAGATCAAGGGAGGTAGTGGTACCACTCTGTTCTGCATTGGCTAGGCCTCATTTGGAATACTGTGTCCAGTTCTGGGCACCTCAATTCAAGAAGGATATTGACAAACTGGAGCGTGTCCAGAAGAGAGCAACCAAAATGGTGAAGGATCTGAAAGCCATGCCCTAAAAGGAAGTGGCTTAGGGAGCCGGGGATGTTCAGTCTGCAGAGGAGAAGGGTAAGAGGGGACATGATAGCCATGTTTAAATATTTGAAGGGATATCCTATCGAGGAGGGAGCAGGCTTGTTTTCCGCTGCTTCAGAGACTAGGACCAGTAGCAATGGACTCAAACTGCAGGAAAAGAGATTCCACTTAAACCTCAGGAAGAACTTCCTGACGGTCAGAGCTCTCCAGCAGTGGAATATGCTGCTGCCTCAATGGAATGTGGTGAAGTCTCTTTCTTTGGAGGTTTTTAAACAGAGGCTGGATGGCCATCTGTTGGGGGTGCTTTGATGGGTGTTCCTGCATAGCAGAATGGGATTGAACTGGATGGCCTCTGGGGTCTCTTCCAACTCTAGGATTCTATGATTCTATGACTCCTTTTGAGCATCTGGCCAAGCCAATTGGTTAGGATGTCAGCTCACTAAACAGACATAAACCAGCTGGTTCAGCTTGGCCTCCAGTCCCTGTTAGTAAATTAGGAACATTCTTATCATTAAGAGAATCAGTAAGCAATAATGACTTACAGTGCAGCTACTCAAAATAGCTATGGGACATATCTTGTCACCCACTGGATCCACACAAAAAACCTAAAAAAAAAGTGCCTTAAAGCTTGCATTTCCAGCATTGTTCAGTAGATGGCAGCATTGAGTTGCAAAATACGGTAGCCCTGATTTGATCAACTTTATAAGCTTACTTTATTGTTAACTGGCATCAAGTGGATTTTGAGATATGGACAGATGGGGAACCTATTATGAATGAGAGATGCCCAGGTCACTTTATCATCAACAACCCTTCGTTCTGACTCAAGGCCATGGCTTCCTTGATGGAGTCTCCTTCCCTGATTCCAGGCCAGAGGTCTATCTAGAGTGGGGCAGGCAGGGTATGTGCCCTGGGCCCCAATGCCGGGGGAGATGGAAAAAACTGTGCACGTAGGGGCGGGGGTAGGGGTGAGAAGGTAGGGGTGCCACTTCCATGCTTGCCCTAGGTGCGAGATATGCCACTATTCCATGGTTTTTAGGGCCTGATATGCTATATATGCCACTGTTCCAGGATTTTTAGGGCCTGGAAAGTTATCATGATCCTACAACCTTATGGCAGCTGATTGTGTGGGTTCTTGAGATTAGGTAGGTTGGTGGCCTTGAGGGACGGGGCTTTCTTGTGGGTGGCCCCACAGCTCAACTGACACACAAAGCTCTTTCGATGCAGGTTTTTGAGAAAACATTAAGAACCTATCCCTTCATGGATGCTTCCCTACTCCCCCAGATATAAATTATGTGATGCAAAGTAGCTTTCTGCAAGGATGATATTTTTGGTCCCTGTCTGGGACCCAGGGTAGCTTCATGGCTGATGTGTTGGACTAGTACTGTAAGGAAACCCAGGATTTGATTCTCTGCCCAGCCATGGAAACCCACTGGGTGACTTTGGGCAAGTCACATCATCTCAACCTTGTAGGAAAGCGATGACAAACCTCCTCTGAAGAAACCTTGCCAAAACATAAACTCCAGGAGAGGGTTCCCATAAGCTAGAGTCTCAGTTTGAGGGCACCTATTAGCAGCAGTGACAACAAATATTTATCTGATGCCTTAGATCAGTGGTTCTCAACCTGTGGATCCCCAGATGTTTGTGGACTTCAGCTCCCAGAAGTCCCAGCCACTATGGTCAATGCTCAGGGCTTCTGGGAGCTGAAGTCCACAAACATCTGGGGACCCACAGGTTGAGAACCACTGCCTTAGATCATTCCTTTGATATACAAATTTTACAGTACTCCTTTCTCTGAATCAACTTGTTAGGGATAGGCTGCCAAAAATGTGCTATTGATCCGTCTAATTAATTAATTAATTTCAAACAATAGTATTTCCATAAACAATTGGCGCTCACATTCAGTGGAGTTAAGGGGACAGGAGTCCCACAAAACTGAGAAAATCACAAATATCAAAATGTGTGTATGTGTGTGTGTGTTTGTGTGTGTTTGTAGGCAGGGGCTCAAGGCATGGTGGGGAGAACAGGTATCAAGAGTCCAGGTCAGGGAAAGGAAAGGGAAAGGGTTGGTATGGTGTCATAGAGTTGGAAGAGACCCCGGGGGCCATCCAGCCCAACCCCCTGCCATGCAGGAACACCCGTCAAAGCATTCCCAACAGATGGCCATCCAGCCTCTGCTTAAAAACCTCCAAGGAAGGAGACTCCACCACACTCCACAGAGGCAGCATCTTCCACTGCCGGACAGCTCTGACCATCAGGAAGTTCTTCCTGAGGTTCAGGTGGAATCTCCTTTCCTGCAGCTTGAATCCATTGCTCCTTGTCCTGGTCTCTGGAGCAGTGGAAAACAAGCCTGCTCCCTCCTTGACATGGTATCCCTTCAAATATTTAACATGGCTATCATGTCCCCTCTTAACCTTCTCTTCTGCAGACTAAACTTCCCCGGCAACCTAACCACTCCTAATAGGGCTTCATGGCTTCCACACCCTCATCATTTTGGTCACCCACCTCTGGATACGTTCCAGCTTGTCTATATCCTTCTTGAAATGAGGTGCCCAGAACTGGACACAGTGTTCCAAATGAGGCCTAACCAAAGCAGAATAGAGTGGCACCATTACCTCCCTCGATCTAGACACCATACTCCTATCGATGCAACCAAGAATTGCATTTGCTTTCTTGGCTGCTGCATCACACTGCTGACTCATGTTCAGCTTGTGGTCCACCAAGACTCCTAAATCCCTTTCACACTTACTGTTGTCCAGCCAGGTGTCTCCCATCTTATATTTGTGCATTCCATTTTTTCTGCCTAGGTGTAGGACCTCACATTTCTCTCTGTTGAAATTCATTTTACTAGCCTTGGCCCACCTCTCCAATCTGTCAAGGCCATTTTGAATCCTGATCCTTTCCTCTGGCATATAAACAATCCCTCTCAATTTGGGGTTATCTGCAAATTTGGTCGGCACGCCCTCTATTCCTTATCTAAGTCATTGATGGAGATGTTGAAAAGCATTGGGCCCAGGACAGAACCCTGTGGCACCCCACTAGTCACTTCTCTCCAAGAAGAAGAGACTCACAAATAATGGAGAAACTTAATAAACTTAATTAAACTTAATAATAAATCCATGCAAGTCAGACCCATAAATGTGGATGGTTGACTGTAGCAATTTCCAAGGGGGAAACCAAATTTGTTTGCTGGAGCAAAAACAACAAAGGCCCACACCCAATTACTTAGCTCCAGCTAGAGTAAACCCATTGCTCTTGGTATTCAACCAAAATTGACATTTCTATAAGATAAATCCTTTAGGTGTAACTCTGTGCTCTGGGACAACAAGTTTTTTTGTTGTTTTCCAGGCGATCATTCTTTAGATATTTGAAGATGACTTGCATATATATCCTTCCTTCCTGCATATCTGTTGAAGCAGTGCTATCTGCTAAATTTAGCACCTTAAGTAAGTCTGCTTTCGTCCTGTTAAAAAAGCCCAGGTGATGTTATATTGTGATATTATGCCTACAAGTACGCGGTGTCATCTCTAAAAGCATCGCACTGGAGGTTCTCTTTTCAATGGCCCAAGCCTGACATACCCAAGTTTTTACCTCTGTGATCTTCAGTACAGAAGTCCAGACTTAAGGAGAGCTCTGCTGGATCTGATCAGAGATCCACTGGGTGCACAATCCTCCTTCCAGCAGGTGCTGCCCCAAGATACTTTGCTGCCTGAGATGGAGCAGCAAATTCGCTTCATCTGGCTTGACCAAAGTCAAGGTAACTTGCCAAAGGCAGCCAAGGTTCTGAGGAGCATAAAAAACAGAAAATCCGTCCAGAATTCTCTCTTTGGGTAGACCTCATCTGGAATCCGGTTCTGGGCACCACAATTCAAGAAGGATATTGATAAGCTGGAACGTGTCCAATGTAGGGCAATCAAAACGGTAGAAGGTCTGAAACCCATGCCCTACGAGGAGCGGCTTAGGGGGCTGGGTATGTTTGCCTGATGAAAAGAAGGTTAAGAGGTGACATGATGGCCATGTTTAAATACTTGAAGGGGTGGCATGTTGGAGATGGAGCAAGCTTGTTTTCTGCCGCTCCAGCAACTAGGATACGGAGCAATGGATTCAAACTACAGGAAAAGAGATTTCACCTAATATCAGGAAGAACTTCCTCATGGTAAGAGGAGTCCAGCAGTGGAATATGCTGCCCCCATGGAGTGTGGTGGAGTCTCCTTCTTTGGAGGTCTTTAAGCAGAGGCTGGATGGCCATTTGCTGGGGGTGCTTTGAGTGTATGTTCCCGCATGACGGGGGTTGGACTCGATGGCTCTTGTGGTCTCTTCCCACTCTGTGATTCTATGATTGTCTCTATCTCCGGCCATAAAAATATAAGAAATTAAATCTCTATTTGCTGTTCTTTTGTCACACCCCAAAATCTGCTGCCTGAGGCAGTTGCTTCGCTCTGCCCAATGATAGTGGCGACTCTGCAGAAAAGCAAAAACAAAAAACAATTGCAATTTCCTTGGTATTCAGAGGAGGTTCAACTAAGCCAACTAAGCCATCACGGATAATTGCTAGACCTTTTTTTCTCCTCTTTGAATAGATTAGATCAGTGGTTCCCAGTCTTTTTTTTACTTGCGTACCCCTTGGCCGCCCATCTCCATAAACTGTAGCTTTCATCTTGGCAAAATGTTTGCAATTAATATAGTTGCTGTTATTTCAAATGTTGCAGCTGTAAATAAACAGCCCAATAACGGGATGATAAAGCAAGCGAATAATAAGGTGAACAGACAGTGCATATATATATATATTTACATTCAAACCTCAAATGACACAACGAATTCAAGTAAATATGTCACAGATTGCATAAAAAAACCACATTGCATTAATTAATACATAATAATAACTAATAATGATTGGTTGCTATCCACGTTGTGCTTGACCTTTTTTGCTTTTTCAGCCACTGATCCATATCTGATAATGCACAAATTGAACAATTAATTTAAAACGTAAAACAGTGTCAAAGAGAAGAGATGTAAAGAAGACTTGCTTATTGAACGCTGCTTGCAAGACTGATCAAAGTGCCCACTTATATATATACACCAGTACTGGTGCAATAATACTCAAATGTTCACTAAGCGGAGGAGAGTGAAATTTGAGCCTGGGAGGGATGTGCCGTGGAGCATGCGCCTTGTAGTCGTGTGTTTGCAACACATGGTTTAGAGAGTGGCTTCCCACCATTTGCTAAAATAACAAAGCAGGGAAATGTGGCTTTTCTCAAGATTAAATAATGAAGGAAACCCTTCCACCGCTTGCAATAACGTCCAATAAATTTCACAGCTTTTGACTTGTTATCTGGTCTTACACTGTTCATGTATGTGCCTTTTCCAGCCATTATTCTTTTTTTTTTTTATGTACCCAGAGATGTGCTGCTTCGTGCCCATGAGGAGAAGGAGATCAAAGATCTTTAAAACTGCTGTTGAATCTCTTCCGGCAGGTCGTTCCCCTAGACTGTGGAATGACCTGCTGGAAGAGATTAGACAGCAAAATATGCTGTATGAATTTTAAAAAATACTAAAGACCTATTTCTTCCAGCAAACCTACCCTATCTATTTTTAATGATGTATTTTAATAATGGTGTATTTTAATAATGATATATTTGTATTTTAAATGGTTTATGTGTTTTTAGAGTAATTCAACTTATGAAGCATTTTAATTGTATTTTAATTTATGTTGTACCCTGCCTTGATCCTTGGGGAGAGGTGGGTAAGAAATAAAAATTTATTATTGTTGTTGTTGTTGTTGTTATTGAAACTGTAATGGTAGTTATGTCCAGTGTCTGGGAAAGTTTTTTCCCTGAACTACAGATCCTGCGGCTGGCTGGGGGATATTGGGCACTGTAGTACAAAAAAGTAACTTTTCTAGGGATATAGCCACACAAATTGCACCATTCCCTTTGCCATTTCCTTCCTCCCCACACACACACTTTTTTTGACAGCAGCTAAAATTTTCCCCCAACTTTCCAAACATGATCTCGCCCTCGATTTACAAAATCACAATATGGGCTTCCTTAATTTGTTCCCTCCTGTTCTTTCTTAATGATCTCTAGCACAGGATGTGACTTTTACATCACTACCGTACTGTTACCCTGTTTGCTTAGGACTCCACCAATCTGTTTGTGATACAAGGGTTTCCTTTAGAAGGATTCCCAAAAGCTGTCAAAATTGTCTCTTGTGGGGAAAAATTAGCTCAGCACTGCTTTAGACATGCAAAGAGGACAGGGAAATTAAGGATCGTAAACCCTATGTATACCAGGTCAGGTCCAGTCAAAATCACACCAATTGTTCAAATCTGAGTATTTTATTAACATAAATGTAAAAATCCCTACAATCAATTAACTACACTCACTACAACAAGCATGAAAAGTTAAAGTTCTTACAATCACTCAGCTTCACACCCTACAATCAAACATACAAGACGATAAGATGAAAATTAAGAAAGAGAGAGAGAGAGACAGAAAGGATTTGATGACATACGACGCCAAAACCAGAGAGTCTTCAGCTGGGAGAGAAAATGATCTCAGCAACTCCAGTAAAGGCTGAGGGGAGTCCATTGTGTTCTAAATTTAATCTGGTTACCATCTCCATTGTTTTGGCAGCTCTGAGAGAATCGCTCACTTAAAATGCATCTTTTAAGCTTCCGAAAAAGAACTCTAAAAGGCTCCAAAATAAACTCCCAAATAAACTCCAAAGAAATGAGGAGCTGAGTCTAGCTATATATGCTGTGGACCATGCCTGGAGAAGCCAGATGTCCCATCTTTTTATTAAGATGGATTGTTTCCCTTTTTAGTTCAAAGGAAATTCAAAGGAAATACAACCAAAACATCCTTGTTGTATCCTGTAAGAGAGCATCTCTCTCCGGAGATGCAAGCCTTGGGTGTCAGATTCCAGCCTGCTTTGCGTTGTTTCTTTTCTCCCAGAGAGTAGCGGTCTTGATGGCTGCAGAAACTCCTTTCCAGTTGCCTGTGGAGCCAAAATTGCCAGACCACCCCGGGATGTAAAGCAGAAGACAGAGATCTATCTCCTGTTTACATGTCCTTCCAGTATGTCTATGGCTCACTTATATGTTATATAAAATAATTAGGATTCTCAGGACATGGCTTTTGGGCCTCTCAGGGGTATAACAGTACACTGAGTTGGCTTCTCATGGAGTGATCCACCACGACACCAACGTATCTGTCCTGGTTTCTCACCACAGAGTTCAGGCCTCATCTGATCCCAAGATCCTTTCCGTGTCTGTCTGCCTGTCCCCCCCATCCACAGCATCCTTGTGTCAAACAAGTGCAAGACCTTTGGGTCTTTTCACTCCTGCTTTCAATGCGCGGAAATATACATGTGTGGAGCCTTTTTTCCTCTTGCCGCTTGCACGACTACATGCGGTCACCCTAAGTCGACAGGCAACTAAGATACATACACACACACACACCCCTCCATCTCCCTTAATACTGGTGACGTGTTGAATGTATTTGCTTTTTCTTAATTAATTTCTCTTTCTCTCCAGTAAACCTTTGGGATCCGCTTTATGCTGCGTTGCCACAATCTGTTTAGGAACTCCAGACCTCCACCCCAGCGAGTGATGCTTGAGTTCTTTCTTCGCCTTCCAACGCTTCCTGCCATCTGTGCTTGAAAAACACTGCAGCGGTACAGAATCCTCCAGGACATCTTGAATGTGCGATAGAAAGCGTATGGCCGGTAAAATCCGCCCAGGCAAACTGCGTGGCAGCACCGGTGAACTTCCATAGCTAAGAATCTTAAAAACGTCATCCTCTTTTGAACCTAAAGCTGGGGCTAACCCAGGTCACAAAATCTGAGATTGGAACAGGCTTGCAATGGTAAGTGGAAGAAAAAGGACCACTTCAGACTGTGGGGTGGGGGAGAACGTTGCCTGTGCCATTTTCTTTAATATGCTGTTACCCCAAAATGTAGGTGCCACAAGGACCACCCGGCAATGCCAAATTCCTCCTTGCAAAAGTGGGGAATGAATTGGCAAAAAGAGGAGGCTTGCAAGAGTGAGGGGGGTAACTTAGTGAGATCTTTCTACCAATGTTTACGGGTTCATGCAGGAAAAGAACCAGTCAGAGATTCAAAAGTAAACTAAAAATGTGTTTTATCGAGGGGAATTCACTCATGCATGCACACAAGATACAAACAGGCCAACATTCACACAAGAGTTAGCTGAAGGATAAAAGCATGAAAAATTATGGATAGAAAGGTTGAGGGTTTGGAGTTATAATTACCAATCCAGAAGAATAATGAAGAATCTCAAATGTGGCTTGGCTTAGGTAGGACCTAAGGACAGTTCTTGTTCAGGAGCCGGATGGAGAGAGTGACAGGTAAACCTTAAAGAGACTGCACTGGGCATCCTGGAATCAGGGGTATTTGTACCCAAAAAATAGCCTGTGACAGTGGAAGATATGTGCAGTTCCAGGTTTGGAACAATGGGAGTTGCAGCACATGGACTCTTAACCCACTAATGTTTGCAGTGTTTGGATGACAAAGACATAGCGTGTGTTGTAAGAGCTGTCTATTGTGGGTGATGTGAGGCAAGAGCAAAGAGTCCGGGGTGGGTATCCGTCAATCAGTGTCCTGGTGGGCTTCTCACAATTGTGTTCCCTGGGAAATTCCAGCTTCCACTTAAGCCTGTTATCAACTGGAACAGCACCTATTTGCCTGACAAATGGCTTAGTCCTACCTGGAGGGTGTTTACTCTCAGACAGTTTGACTTCTCAGTCACATTTCAGGTTTGACTTTGATATCAGAGCCAATTAAAGCATATTGCTAATTAAACACGGTGCCAATTAGATATGGTGCCCATCCAAACCATACTGATACTGGGGACCCCCAAAGCGGGGCCTTACAATGGCTCTTCTTTATTAAAAGCTATGCCTCCTTCATATCTTGGTATACGGTTTTAACTGCTTTAGTCTTGCCTGCTATTTTTACTTGGTAGTCTGCTTAAGGTGTGTGTGTTTGTACTTTCAAGTCACATGTTATCACTTACGGTGATCCTGGGATTTTCATAGGGTTTCCTTGGGCAAGGAATACTCAGAGGTGGTTTTGCCCATTCTTTCCTCTGAAATACAACCTACAGCACCTGATATTCCTTGGTGGCCCCTCTAGCAAATGACCAGGTCTAACCTTGTTTAGCTTCCAAGAGCAGATGGGATCTGGTATCTTCAGGATATTCAGACTGTTCATTCAATCTGCTTTTATCCTATTTAAATTATTTCATTGCTTTTAAGTCTAGAACTGATTTAAATTGTTTGTATTATTTTAATTGTCTCTCATCACAGAGGCAAGAAATCGGACCAGGACATGGTAGGACAGCTGTGAAGGAACTAGACAAGATCCTGAAATATAAAGGTATATCATAGAATTATAGAAACATAGAGTTGGAAGAGACCATAATGGCTATTGAGTCCCACCCCCCTGTCATGCGGGAACACTCACTCAAAGCAACCCCAACAAATGGCCATCCAGCCTCTGCTTAGAAACCTCCAAAGAAGGAGACTCCACCATGCTCCATTGAGGCAGCAGCAGATTCCACTGCTGGACAGCTCTGACCATCAGGAAGTTCTTCCTGATGTTTAGGTGAAATCTCTTTTCCTGTAGTTTGAACCCATTGCTCTGTGTCCTAGTTTCTGGAGCAGGAGAAAACAAGCTTGCTCCATCTTCAACATGGCATCCCTTCCAATATTTAAACATGGCTATCATGTCCCCTCTTAACCTTCTTTCTCTTCTGCAGACTAAACAGCCCCAGCTCCCTAAGCCGCTCCTCATAGGGCATGGCTTTCATATCCTTCACCGTTTTGGCCTCCCTCCTCTGGACACGTTTATTGAAGACTAATGCTGGGATTGCACATTCCATCGTATTTACCAATTTCCATGTGTGGTTGCAAAAGCCAGACAGTGAAGAAAGGTGGTAGGAAGAAAATCAACTCTTTTGAAATGTGGTGCTGGAGAAGAGCCCTGTGTATACCCTGGACTGCTAAAAGACAAATGAACGGATCCTAGAGAATATTAAGCCTGAACTCTCCCCAGAAGCCAAGGTCACTAAACTGAGGCTGTCATACTTTGGCCATATCATGAGAAGACAGGACGCCCTAGAAAAGACAATAATGCTTGGGAAGGTAGAAGGCAGCAGGAAAAGAGGAAGACCACATTAGAGATGGAAAGGTTGAGTCAAGAAAGGCACATCCCTGAATCTGCAAGACCTGAGCAGGGCAGTTGAAGATAAAGGGTGACTTGGGGGTCTCCCCTCCAGAAGGTTGCCATAGGTCGAGGTCAATCTGACAACAGTTAAGAACAACAGCACTGCTATGATCTGGTCTGGAAGCCATGAAGCCCTATGAAGAACACCTTGGGGAGCTGGGGATGTGTAGTCTGCAGAAGAGAAGGTTAAGAGGGGACATGGTAGCCATGTTTAAATATTGGAAGGGATGTCATGTCGAGGAGGGAGCGGGCTTGTTTTCCGCTGCTCTAGAGATTAGGACAAGGAGCAATGATTCAAGCTGCAGGAAAGGAGATTCCACCTAAAGCTCAGGAAGAACTTCCTGATGGTCAGAGCTGTCCGGCAGTGGAATCTACTGCCTTGGAGTGTGGTGGAGTCTCCTTCTTTGGAGGTTTTTATGCAGAGGCTGGATGGCTGTCTGTTGGGAATGCTTTGATGAGTGTTCCTGCATAGCAGGGGGTTGGACTGGATGGCCCCTGGGGTCTCTTCCAACTCTATGAGTCTATGATTCTATGATTCTATGATAGGTGGAATAAGAGAAATTATAAGAAACCTCTCCTCTTATACGAGTTGTCAGGACAGACAAAGGGGTGGGTTACGTATATTCCCTGCTTTTGCACTTGTCACAGTGAAATCCAGAAGTAACGGCAACAAAGCAATGCTCCCCATTACAAATAACTCCCCACAGCATTTAAAGGCATTTTGAGACCTTTGTGTGTGTGTAAGTGTGTGTTTTATGGCGTGCTTAGAATTTCAAATGCTCCCCTTCTCAGGAAAGCAAAAGTAACTCAAGCGGCCGGTGAACACCGAACAGTTTGCATCGTGACCTTTGCAATGAGTTACATAAATAGCTGCTTTGGTGAGACCTCACCTGGAACACAAAGTCCAGTTCTGAGCACCACGGTTCAAGAAGGATATTGACAAGCTGGAATGTGTCCAAAGGTGACCAAATTGGTCTAAGGCGTGGAAACCATGAAGCCCTGTGAGGAGCGGCTTAAGTTGCTGGGGATTGTTTAGCCTAGAGAAGGGAAGGTTGAGAGGCGACGTGATAGCCATGTGTAAATATTTGAAGGGATGTCATATGAACAAGCCGACATGGCATAGTGGTTTGATCTTGGAGCTCAGAAACGGAAATCCGCTGGATGACCTCAGGCATGTCACACACTCTCAGCCCCCGAGTTGCCTTAGGGTCGCCATAAATTGGAAATGACTTGAAGGCATGCAAAAACAGATGGAAGATGGCGCAAGCTTGTTTTCTGCTGCTCCAGAGATAAGGATGTGGAGCAATGGCTTCAGAGCAGAGATTGCACCAAACATTAGGAGGAACTTTCTGAGAGTTAAGAGCAGTTTGACAGTGGAATACGCTGCCTGGGAGTGTGATGGAGTCTCCTTCTTTGGAAGTTTTTAATGAGAGGTTGCATGGCCATCTGTCGAGGATGTTTTGATGGCAGAAAGGGGTTGGACTTGATGGCCCTTGGATCCCTTCCATCTCTATAATCTGATCCTATATAACAGTGGTTCTTAACCTGTGGTCCAGGGACCCCTGCAGGGTCCTCACAGTGGGGTCCGTGAAGGCTTGAAGAATTGTTACAAGCTTTTACAGTTAGGAAAGAAAGGAAGACAAATTCGGAAAACATTCCAAAATAAAAACAGATAATAACAATAATAAAAATAAATATTTTTTTAAAAAAATCCAAATAAAAATATTGCAGTAAGAGCGTGTGTGTGCATTGACTTATTTCTCCCTTCTTTCCAAATCTGAAGACCCTTGATGAGCAACTTTAAATATTTGAAGCACTTTGGCGTTTTACACCTTGAGTCTGGGTGGTTTAAAGATATTTAAAGGGGGTCCCTAGTAGAGAAAAAAGTTAAGAATTGCTGTTATTAAAAACAAGAAAAATCAGTTTCCAAGCTCATATTATGATTCCTTTCCCAGCAGAACCTCTCCTCCTTCCCCTTCCTTAAAACTATTTAAAAAAACAACAACACCGAGGAATGGGAAGAGACAAGAAATAAACTTCCTGGCGCGCATGCGCTGTAGAAAGGAGGCCTCGTTCCCCGCCTGCGGGATAATCCCCGCCCCCTTTGGAACAGCTGGGAGAAATTGATACGCGTCCGGCCAATCGGCGCGGGGGTCTTGAGAGTCTAAGGAGCCGGCAGCCAATGGGAGGCGGAGGGCGGGGCGTGTCTGGGGCTTTGAGGACGTGGCTTGGAAGCTGCGGCGCGTCGTCCTTCGGGGTTCTGCGCGGGGTTCGGGCCGAGGAAGGCGCTGGAGTTGGGGAAGCGGGGCAGGCGCCATGGCTTATCCCCCTGGCTATGGGGGGCCAGGTGAGGAGGGGCCCTGGGGGTACAGGGAGGGGCAGGGGGTCAAGGGGCAGGGGGAGAGGAGTTTGGGGGTGCGGGCCCCCCAGTTGCCCCAGGGAGGAGAAAAGACGGCGAGGGAAGGTATCCCCGTAGCACGCCGAGGGTCAGGACGGGAGGCATTGGCGGCCCCCGGGCTGGAGGCCTACTGCGCACGCAGGGCCTATCCGCACTGCACTGCTACAGCGCTATGATTCCACTTCCAACCTCCTATGGAATCCTGGGGTTTGGAGTTTAGGGAGGGGGGAATTCCCAGCCAGAGAGCTCTCGGGCCTCGGGAAGTGCCCTTAAATTAGACTGTTCTCCCGTTGCAATTAAGATTTATGGCCTGCTTAGAAGGCACGCCATGCTGTTTGTGGCTCTGTCGCTTTTTCCTGTGGATCTCTAGCGCTTTCATGGGTCTGCCTCTTTTTTCTTTTCTTTTTTTTCGCCGTCAGTATAAAATAGGACAACAGAGGCCATTTCTGCACTACGCTGTTACAGCGCTATGATTCCACTTTCGACCTCCCATGGAATCCTGGGGTTTGGAGTTTAGGGAGGGGAGAATTCCCAGACAGAGAGCTCTTGGGCCTCAGGAAATGTCCTTAAAGTAGACCAGGGCTTTCCAAATGGTGTGCCAGCACAGGTTAGTGTGTTGCCTACCATCTTGGAATTGTATGTTATTATTTATAAACCATATATTTTTAAAAATATATGGAAGGTTTTCCTGAGATATGTTGTGTCCGTATACATTTTGTTACTACAATTTAATTATGTGACTGTATCTCTTCTAAGGGGTTGGTTTAACCTTGGATTTGCTAGTCAAATTGAATTACTGTGTCACAAAATGATGCATGTCTAAAAAAGTGTGTCACCAACGTGAAAAGTTTGGAAAGCTCTGAAGCAGACTGTTCTCCCGTTGTAATAAATGTTTATTCTTTGCTCAGAAGCCAGACCATGCTTTTCTTTTTGTGGATCTGCAGCTTTTTTTCTGTGGATCTATAGCATTTTCATGGATTTGCTGGGGGGAGGTTGCCCTCAGTGAAAATATGACAAGAACGGGCATTTCCGCACTACACTGTTATAGCACTATTATTCCACTTTCAACCTCCTGTGGAATCCTGGGGTTTGCAGTTTAGGGAAGGGAGAATTCCCAGCCAGAGAGCTCTTGGGCCTCAGGAAACTACAAACCCCAGGATTCCACAGGAAATTCAAAGTGGAATCATAGCACTATAGCAGTTTAATGTGGAAAGGCCTTCTTTGAGAAAAATTTTGTTAAAATTCATACAGGGTCCATTTAGTGGTTGAGAGAGTATGTCTGGCAGGTGGGTGGCCACGGGTTCCATTCCAGGGAAAGAGCTTGCATTATACTGTTACACTGCTATTATTCCACTTTAGCTGCCATGGCAACGTCCTCTGGAATTCTGGAGTTTGTAGTTTACTGAGGCCCAAGGGATCTCTGGCTGAGAATTCTTGAACAGCCCTCCCTAAACTGCAAATCCCGGGATTCCATACAATGTTGCCATAGCAGTTAAAGTGGAATAATAGAGCTATAACAGTGTCATGTAATAGGCCCCTCTGTCCCTCTTTTCCAAGCCACAGCCATCAAAGAGGCTTTTCTGACTTCCAAAATACTATCCGCATTTGAAAAGACAGGGTTTTTTTTTTAAGTTGGGTCTTTATTATTATTGATTTTTAAAAACACATAAACGATGCTGTTGTTTTTCTGGTTGTAATAAGTACTGGAAAGCAGGTACAATGAATCAACAGGGGAAAGGAGACTAGACTCCACGTTCTTATGGATGGTCCAGATTTATTCTTTTAAAAAACCCAATGCATTTTGGCCCATTCATAAACTGATTGGCCTTCTTCAGGGGCACGAATACAATCTGCAGTGGAAATTTGTGGAGTCGCTGCTACATTCTCTTTATGCACCGGGCTGATGTGCAGTAAAGAAGCTTCATTCTGATGCAACAGCAGCTCCAGAAATTTCTGTTTGTAGATTGGATTCATGCACCTGAAAGAGGCCAGTTAATTTGAGTTTAAGCTTGGTAGTTTGTGGCAATAAAAGATATCTAAAAGAGGTCTGTGGTAGGTAAAGGGAAGGTTAAGAACCACTGATTTAGCAAATTAAGACAGATTTGAAAAAGTCAAAAGAGTTTGAAACCATGTCTGTAATACCAGAGGAAGACAAGAGGACAAGGAGAGGAACTTGTGGCTTTTCACTGAGCAACTGATACATCTCCTCTTTGATCCTTCCTCCTGCAGGTTCCAAACATCGGGCAAGGATCCCTCCAGTGGCACCGAACATGGGCGCCCCTCAGCTGTTTGACGACACCAGTTCAGCGTACGGTCCACAGCAGGCGGGCTACCCTGCCCCAGGGATTGACATGGGCTTCAACCAGATATTTGCCGACCCGGTGGCCAACGTTGCCATGGCATATGGCAGCACCATCGCATCACAAGGCAAAGATATGGTGCACAAGGAGGTAAAGGGGAGAGTGGGTTTATTTCTGCAAGGCTGATTATGTTATGATCACTTCGTTCTCTCCTCTGATGTTTGTGATGGCTGAATGTGGGAACTGCCTGTTTTTTTAAACAGAGGAAGCCCTCACCTTTTGATGCCCCGTTATCTGACGACTTGCTCTTTCAGCACTTAAGGACAAGTTCCATTAATTCGATGGCCGTTCTTTTCTGTGGAGGTTCACTTGGGACTGCTTGCACATGCATGCTGCTCGCAAAGTGAGCTGGGGGGAGGAAGCAGTAAGCCAGCTGAGGGACTTTGCAAGCAGCATGTGCATGATCAGTCCCAAGTGAGCCTCTGTAAGTCCTTCCTATCAGATAACTGGGGAAGCCTGTATTGGGTGATACTCTGCATCAGAAGTTCTTGTCTCATATAGCTACATCTCTGTAGCTGTGTCTCCCAGTGCTGTCCCAACCCAAAACCCACCTTGCAAGCCACAAAACGCACCCAACATGGCCATTTCCAGATTGTTGGAAAGAGAGAGGATCAGCCATGATGTGTCCAGTTGTATTCCTTTAGCTGGATGTGCTGCTACAGGCACTAGCTGTGAGCTCTGGGCTCCCAGAGATATCACTTTAGATGGTGTTTTTTGCAGCACACCCCCCACTAAAGGAAGGTAGCTGGATGTTATCACTGCTGGGAGAGCCGGCAAGGTGCAGTGGTTTGAGCATTGGGCTATAACTCTGGAGACCAGGGTTTGAATCCTCTCCAGTGGGAGTTGTAGTTGCACAATAATGGGAAGACCACAGTCTGCCCATTATGATTTGATTTACCTTCTGCATGTCAGTGTTGGTTCATTCTTTTATTCCTTGTTTTATTGTATGGTTGTAGTTCTAATTATTGATATGCCCTCCAGAGTAATATACACATAAGTAACCAATGCATAAATAAGTTTTCTATAGGAATAAATACTCTGGCCTTCTCAGCACTGTCTCTTGTTCTTGCTTCCATCAGATCCACCGGTTCATGTCCATTAACAACCTGAAATATTTCTTTGCTGTGGACACCACTTACGTGATGAAGAAGCTGGCGCTGCTGGTCTTTCCCTACATGCACCAGGTACAGAAGGGTAGATGGTATTTCATATCTTTGGTCTTGGTTTGAGGCTCTTGGTTTTGAGTGAGTGAGATGAGATCTCCTTGGAGAAACCTACACCACTGGGTTCCATCCTCCACTGAAGGTGGGGACTGCTGTTAAAAATGCTTTGGCTTGCTCGAATGTTGTCTGACACCACACAGCAATCTTGGAGTTATACTACTATAAGTCAAACTACAGTGTATTATTTCCCCCTTTTTTTAAAAAAAAATCAATGTGTGTTATCTGTGCAGCCCTGTTGAAACTGTTGTTAATGACAGACCCTGAATAGCTTCTGTCCTGTAGCTGGCACCTGAACAACCTTGATTTGTTCTCCTCCCCTGTACAGTTCCTTTTAATTCTCAAGAACTGACTATATGGTGGATTATTTCTCAAAAATTTAAGGTGTGAACTGTGAAACCTCAAATAAGTATTTCAGCTAGTAGATTTTTAATAGGGAGAAGCATATAGTTTTGTTCCTTCATTCCTAACAGGGATGTCTAAAAGGTAAAACCAGGATTTTCAGTTGTACCTAGAAATGGCTGTCTATTATCAGCTTGTTTTATTTGATGGTTTTGTTTTGCAATTTACAAAGCTTTTGCTTTGTCTGTTTAAAAGAAACATCTCAGCAGTGCCTTCAGATCTATATGGCGAGGGAGGAGAGAGGTGGTGGTTCTCCAAAAGAGCATTGTGGACCAAAGGTATCTTTTCTCCCACGATGCAGTGGCCAAACAGAAGGGCTCTCAGTGGCACCCTCAGTCTTCAAGACCCCGCCCCAAGATGGATGCCTGGTGCCACTGTACATACTCGTGTATAAATCCACCTTGTGTATAAGTTGAGAGCAGATTTGGGGGGCCAAAATCAGGGATTTTGATATGACCCATGGATTTTGATAAGATCCCTGGGTAAGTCAAGGGTCATTCTGCGGAGAAGGGAAAGTGCCAGAATCACCTTAGGGCAGTCGGCCCTGGTCTCCGCAGCCATTTCCCGCCCAGGCATTTGAAAAGGTCAGAAGCTGCACTGTGGGAGAAAGAATAGAGGAAGTTGGTGCTTCTTTTAGGTACTCCCGGGATGGACTAAACTCTCGCCACTCCGCTCAAGAGAAGGGAATGGTTCCTTTTTGAATAAGAGTTACAGTACTTCCATTGACCCATGGATAAGTCAACCCAGATTTTTTGGATTGATTTTTTGATTAAAATTTCTAGACTTATACATGAAATATATATATATATATATATATATATATTTATATATTTATATAAAATATGTATATAGCTGTTTACCTGGATGTTTATGCACAATAATTAATATGACTGGGTCTCCAATGTTTCTTTCTTTCTGCTGATTGCTAGGTGTTTTAACATGTTTGATTGGTCCCTCTCCTTTTGTTTGGTTGACAGGCAATGACCATTTTATTCAGGCAGGCATTTGGCTTATAATTTATGTGACAGAAAGAGCCTTTAATGGGGTGGCATTTATATCTCTTTTTACTATGTTTAATTGTGTATTACATTGTTTGAACTTTGTTTTTTAACTGAAGTATCATTCAGTTGCTTTTAACTTGTGTATGAATAATTTTTTCAAAAAAAAGTATTGTAAATATATAGCAAAGTATAATAGTGCATTCAACATGCTTGAATAATCAGAATAATAAAACAAATAATAAAATATCAACAATAAAATAGAAAATTAAAACAAACTGATGGCTGCATATCCGAGTCATTATTTTGTGTGTATCCTTAAGAGAGTTGAATTTTATCATAAAGCATTATTAGTTCAACCATGCAGGCTTCATGCGTATCAAGATGTGCCCAGAGGAGGCCAACTCAAAATGGTAAAAGGCCTGAAAACCAGGACCTATGGATAGCGGCTTAGGAAGATGGGTATGTTTAGCCTGGAGAAGAGAAGGTTAGGAAGTAACATGATAGCTGAATTTAAATATTTGAAGGGAAGTCATGTGTAGGATGGAGCAAGCCTGTTTTCTGCTGCTCCAGAGACTAGGGCATGGAGCAATGGCTTCAAACTTCAGTAGAAGAAATTCAACCTAAACATTAGGAAGAACTTCCTGACTGTAAGAGCAGTTCAACAGTGAAATATGCTGTCTTGGAATGTGGTCAAGTCTCCTCTTTTGGAGGTTTCTGAACAGAGGCTGGATGGCCACCTGCTGGGAGTGCTTTGATTGAGTATTCCTGCATGGCAGGGAGTTAGACTTGATAGCCTTTGTGGTCTGTTCTAATTCTACAGTTCTAAGAAGACCACTACAAAAACTCATCTGATGAAAAGGCTGAGTAATCATGTCATCATTATTAACAAAATCGAAGAAAGAAAGGCAAAGGTTGAAAAAGATGTCCTTATTTTCAGGATCTTTGGATGCCTTCACAGTATGTTGAAGTTTTTCCCGTTAGGATCATATTCCATGTTTATTCCACCATGTGCTGACAATAGTGAGGTTACCTGAGTTTTCCAGCCCTCTAGCTATTTCAGTGTGTGTGATTGATGGCAGAAGGCGGACCAGATCTTCAGCATTTTCCTGAGAGTAAATCGAAAGAAGTAATAGTTTTGGATAAAATTTAATCACTGGATTTGTGATGTTCAAAATCTGCTTCAGTAGCTGGGTGCAAAGGTTATGGACTACAGGGAAGCAGATCCACATGTGGGTACTTTCATCTCCCCCTATCCATGGATTTTGTTTCTATAGATTCAACCAACCACAGCTTGATAATACTCCCCCCACAAAAAAAATCCAAAAAGCAAACTTTGATTTTGCCATTTTATATAAGGCATGCCATTTTACTACACCACTGTACATAATGGGACTTGAGCATCCACAAATCTTGGTATCCACAGGGGGTCCTGGAAGCAAACTCTATAAGATCCTTTAGAAATGAATTTTTCTTTGGTGTAAGCTGATCTGGATTTATATGGAGGGGTAGTTCAAATGGAGTGCCATTCGGAGACTCATGTTTTGGTATTCAGTTATTCCTCAGATTCTGCTGTAGAATTTCCCATCACCGTCTGTGGTTTAAATAAACCATATATGTAATTCCACAGCCACCCCTTTGTGAAAAGGGTTTGAATTTATACAAAAGGTTTCATCAAGTAAAGTGGAGGAGCAAGGGTTTTGAGGTTTTGATTTGAGAAATTCGGCTAATGAGATAACATCTTTGATTTGGAACCACTTGGGTATGATTGGGCTTAATTGTGATGATAATTGTCGAGCGGGTTTAGGGTTGTTGTTGTGTGCCTTCGGTTAATTTCTGATTAATGGTGACCCAAAAGCGAACCTGTTGGGTTTTTCTGGGGCTGAGAGAGTGTGATGCGCCCAAGGTCACCCAGTGGGTTTCTGGGAATAGAACCTGGTCTCCGTGGGTATAGTCCAACGCTCAGACCATTACACAACTCTATCTCCCTGATTTAGGTTTGCTACGATTAAATAGGTGTCTAGCATAGAAGATGTCTTTATCAACCTAGCTTTCAAACTGAACTACTTATCTGTCTTTAGGGGGAAAAAAGTAGGGTGGGCTAAGACTGGACAGATTAGGGAAGGCTAAGGAGTAATTCTGTCCCGCCAGTGAAACCAAATTATTGAAGTATTTTTAAGATAGGGATGGATGATATTTTTACTTATTATCTGGGTTATAAAAGTAACTGAGAGTCCTGCTTTGAATGCAGTTCACTAAGGCCACCAATTCATGTTATTTTTTATCAGTTGTAGTATCGACATAATTAGAATGCTTCAAAATAGATTTTACTATTGGAGATGGCGCATCCCCCAACAAATGAATAATTGTAACAAATTGCTTTGCAAAACCTAAGCTTTTTATTTCCAAAAATAAATGTTGTCATTTTGTAAAATAATGCTGAGGGGGAATTAGTGGAAGAACTAGAAAAAACAAACAATGGAATAAGAAACATTTTAGTTAATGCTATCCTACCTAATAAGAAGTTTAAATTGGTCTAGGAGACTATTTTAATGCTAGTTGATTTGGTTGCTGATTTCTAATTTCTAGGTATTATTTGGGAGGTGTCTTTAGTGATAAGGATTCCTAAATAAGATTTATGTTCCAGGCATAGATTAGAGAAAAGATCTCATCATTGTAACTACAAGAGTCTCTTAAGAAAAGGAAGAAAAAAAAATAAGTGGGGAGCATGCAAGGAGAGGGAGAAGTTTAGATAGGGGTGAAGAAGTGGCAAAATAGATCAAGTTAGTCATGATATAAAAGAGCAGAAGGAGTAGAATATCATTTCCTATCCTTATGCAGAAAGCTGCTGTGAGTGTGTAATTGTAAGTTTTTGTTATGCTTTTTTCTATAAAAAAAATTAGCAAATAGATGTGGGGAGTATTGAGAAGTGGTGAGACAGAATGTGGTACTTAGGACAATAGAAATGATGAGAAATCAAATTCTTGCAAGTAATGAGAAAATATTACTGGTGTGGATTTCAGACCTTAAATGTTGATGTAAGTGCATCAGATTTCATCTTGACTATTTGTGACTGAGCAAGAGTTTTTGTGAAATAGGAATGAGCTTAGCAGTGCATTCATTTGTTAGTCTGTTTCTCTATGCCCGTTTCCATAGAAGAGCAACTACATATTCACATCCTATTTTGATGTTGCAGTATAACAGCCCAAATAACTATGGATAAACACATAACAGGATCAGTGTGAATACTGCACTAGCTAGGCCTCTAGTTTGATCCAGCACATCATTCTTCTTATGATTATATTGTTTTGTTCATTTAGAACAAAGAATTCCTTCATCCAGAGATAAGAGGAATCTCAGGCAGGCCTGGCCCCAACATCTCTTTTAAACACAAATTTCCAAACCATGGTTGGAGAGGTACCGAGCTTTTGAGCCAGTAGACCAGGAGGTGGAGCTCTGTGAGAGTAAGAGCTTATCTGCATGGTTTTTTTCCCCCAGCAGCCTTTGCTGAAATCAGCATGAGCAAGGAGGAAGCCAGGCTTGGAGAGGCAGCAAGATTTTGAGCTAGTGGACCAGGAGGTGAAGCTTTGAAAAGAGTAGCAGCTCCCCTGCATGCTTTTTCCCAGTGTACTTCTCAGTGTGCAGTTCTGTCCCATATGGCTATTACAGGGAGGAAGGAGAAAAAATAACTGCAGGAATGGATGCAGAAGGATTTATAATTGTCTCTTGCAGTGTATGTGAAATGTTCGTCTTCCTGCCTGAAAACCTCACCAGCTACACTTACAGAAAGTGCAAAGTGATAGCTCTCTTGGAAGAGAAGATCAATGCACTAAAGTCGTGTGTTGAGACTCTTCAACACAACAGAGAACAAAAGGACTTCTTGGACAGAACACAGACAGAACGGATCCTACCAGAGACTGACTATCTATCTATCTGTTTGTTTGTTTATTTATTTGCTGCTTTAAGAAAAATTTACTGTAAGTTTTATAATTTTATGTCTTTTGATGTTTTAATTGTTTACATGTTTGTAATTTTTTTAACCATTTGGAAGCCACCTTGGCAGAAAAGGTGGCATATAAATTCAATAAGTAAATACTAAAATACAGAACTACTGACTGGAAGAAACTGTTAAGGAAAACAAAGAGGGCTTTAACAATGAGAGAGCACACTAGAGGACAGTCATTGTCAGGAATAGACCATTCGCAAGGGATTCAGAACTGCTCCAACTAGGCAGTCCCTTCCTATATCTTTCTGAGGATACCACGCTGAAGGAAACGGGAAACCAGCAGCAGGAGATGCTGCCTGCCAGGGAAGGAGCCAACCAAGCCACCAACTGCAGCAAGAAGAAGAGGAGGGTGCTGGCAGTAGGGGATTCACTGCTCAAGGGCTTAGAAGCACCAGACAAGATGAACTGGGAAGCATGCTGTCTTTGTGGCATTTGTATCCAAGATGTCACTGAGAAATTGCCAAAGCTCATCAAAAATACAGAGCAGTACCCCTTTCTTCTGATTCAATGGCACTGCAAAGAACATCTTTGAATAGATCATCTTAGGCTATAAAGCAGGGCTTTCCAAATGGTGTGCTGCAATACATTACTTGAAGGGATGTCATGTTGAGGAGGGAGCAGGCTTGTTCTCTACCGCTCCAGAGACTAGGACAAGGAGCAATGGATTCAAGCTGCAGGAAAGGAGATTTCACTTGGAACCTCAGGAGGAACTTCCTGACGGTCAGAGCTGTCCGGCAGTGGAATATGCTGCCTCGGAGTGTGGTGGAGTCTCCTTCTTTGGAGGCTTTTAAGCAGAGGCTGGATGGCCATCTGTTGGGAATGCTTTGATGGGTGTTACTGCATAGCAGGGAGTTGGACTCGATGGCCCCTGGGATCTCTTCCAACAATATGATTCTGTGATTAGTGTGTCACCTATGATCTTGGAAATGTATGTTGTTATTCTTAAATAATATATTTTTAAAAATACATGAATGGTTTTCATGAGATATGTTGTGTCCCCATGCATTTTGTTATTACAGTTTATGTATGTGCCTCTATCTTTTATAAGGGGTTAGTTTAACCTCCGGTTTGCTAGTAAAACTGAATTACTGTGTCATGAAATGATGCATGTCTAAAAAAGTGTGTCACCAACATGAACAGTTTGGAAAGCTCTGCTATAAAGACTTGTGCGTGAAAGTGAAGAGTTTAGAGGCCAGTTAAGCAACAAATTTTTTAAAAAAAAAAAGAAGCAAGGACCCAGAAAATAATGGCACTGTTCAGTTAGGGATGGTAAAATGCTAACAGCTCACAGAGAAAAGGCAGAACCACTCAACGCTTATTGTGTATTAATCCTCCCCCCCAAAAAAACCTGTTTTCATGAAGTAGGAACTGTTAAAAGCACAATCACAAGCAATTCAGTGGAAGAAGAAATGTGGTGACTATCTGAAAAAGCCAGTGTGGCTGTACAGTAAACTCAAGGAGGAAGTGAAAAGGAAAAAGAGCATGTATGAAGAATGGAGGAAGAACAGATCACCAAGGAAGAGTACAAATGTGTAGCCCAAGTTTGGAGGGAATAATGTAAGGAAAGCTAAAGCTCAACATGAGACTGGGCAGGCAAGCAAGAAGCAAAGGGATTTTCAACTGTTCATCAAGGGAATGATGAAAATGGTGGGACCACCCCTCAGTAAAATGGTTAACAGACCACGATGAATAGGCAGAACTGCTCAATACATGTCTTGCTTCAGTTTTTCCCCAAAAGAGGACTTTATGCATCCATGCATCAGCAGAGACCTTGGCAAGGAATCCAGATTGAAAATCAGGCTTGAGAAGGAGTTGGTCTGGAGGACAGGCATGGTGCCGAACAGTCCAGAAGAGCAAATGTTGTCCTTCTTTTCAAAAATGGCAAAAAAAGATCTGGAGAACTACAGATCAGTCAACCTGACCTCTCAATACTGGGAAAAATATCAGAACAGATTATACAGGTGTCCCATTTGCAAGTATCTAAATCACAACATAGTGGTTACTAGGAATCGGCATGGGTTTGTCGGGAACAAATCCTGCCAAACCAATCTTACATCTTTTCTTGCTTGTTTGTTTGTTTGGGTCATTTGTTTAGCAGACGATGGGAATGCTGTTGATGTCATTCGTCTGGATTTCAGCAAAACATTTGATAAAGTCCCCCATGATTAGCAAACTGATTGTGGAATAGATGGGAACAGTGTTAAATGAATCCCTAATTAGTTGGAAAATCATGTTTAAAGAGTCATCATCAATGGCTGCACTCCAAACTGGAAGGAAGTGTTGAGCAGAGTGTCACAGCGTTCTGCCCTGGGATGAAAACTCTTCAGTATTTTTTTATCATTGACTTGGAAGATGGGTTAAAGGGAATCCTTATCAAGCTTGTAGTGTATACAAAACTGGGAGGAATAGTTGACATATTGGAAGATAGGTACAGAATTGAAAAGGACCTTGACAAGGTGGAAATTTGGGCTGAAACTAATAGGACAAAATTCAGCAGACAAATGCAAAACTATACATCTAGGCACCAAAAACCAGGTGCACAAGTGTAGGATGAGGGTTGCCTGGCTTAGCAGAGAATACGTGAAAAAGATCTTGGGATTATTGTTGATGATAAGTTGAAGATGATCCAGCAGTGTGATGCTGCAGCAAAAAAGGCAAATAATATTTTAGTCTGTATTAATAGGGATATGGTTTCTAATTCCAGGGAAGTACTAGTCTCACTATACTCTGTGGTACTCAAGCCCCATGTGGAGTACTGCATTCAGTTCTGGCCAGTTCATTTTAAGAAGGGTATAGACAAGTTGGGGCAGGTTCAGATAAGGGCTAGAAGAATGATGAAGGGTGTGAAGAACAAAACATATGAGGAAAAGTTGAAGGACCTGGGCATGTTCATCTTGGTGAAGGGAAAACTGAGGAGTGATACAATTGCACTCTTTAAATATCAGAAGGTCTGTCGCACAGAAGTGTATACAGGTTTGTTCTCTGCTGCTCCAGAGGGTAGGACCAGGTGGAATGGTTTTAAGTTACGGCAGGGTAGATTTTGAAAGTGGAACCAATTACCTAGAGAGGTGGTGGGGTCCTCCTCTTGTCATTTTCAAAAGGAGGCTGTACAGATACCTGCTGGAGATGCTATAACTGGGCTTCTTGCATTGAACTGGGGGTTGGATTCAGTGTGTGAACCCTCAAAGTGCTACCCATATCTGGGAGATTCTGGGAGTTGTAATTATTAAAGTGAGTTTTGGTTGTTGGAGTGCAGTTCCCATCACCATTGGTTGGGGTACCTTGGGCTGCTGGGAGTTCCTGTTGCAGCCCACTTAGCTTATGGTGAAAGCTTATATGACTTTCAGCCCAACGACATCTGAAGGGCCACGTCTTCTCTATCCCTGACCTAGAGGCTAATTTTGAGGAGTGAGATTTAAGTTGGAGAAGAGGGGTCTGTCCTTTGTGCTTTGGCCATAGAAGATTGACTGCTTTGCTGTTTTAAAATGTAGCATATAATGGGTCTTGGGCAGGATAATTTTGAAGATAATCTACACGTGGTGGTCTTTCTTTTTTCAGAACTGGGAGATTCGCTACCATAGAGATGTACCTCTCACTCCCAGACAGGACGTTAATGCACCTGACCTCTATATTCCCAGTGAGTATGAAGCTGCCTTTGAAGGTATTGTATCTTGGTGGAAGTGGAGGGTCTCTTGTAGTTTATCTGGGCTAACACCTAGCTCCCAGGTCCATGAAGTGAAAGTAAATACAGTAAGCCCTCCACTTTCATGGGGTTAGAGGCACAGGACCCCTGCAAAGGTAGAAAAAACATGAATAAAAATAAAAATCACAAGCACTATTTTTTTTTTACCTAGACGGTTTTCTTCTCCGAAAGAATATAACTTTTTTTTAATGTCTCCTTCAGGTATGGCCTTTATTACCTATATTCTGCTTGCTGGGATGGCTCTTGGTCTACAGAAAAGGTAAGAGCTACTGTGGAGAGGCCAGGCCTGCTTTTCCTTCTTGCAGACTGGAGTGGCACCCTTTTCTCCTAGTCTGCAAAAGCACCCTGCTTGCCCCCTTTTCCCTTTAAAACCACCACCTTAGTGTATAATGGGTAAAGCCTCACAGTTGTTTTTCGGAACAATTTGCTGATCTGTGGTAGTGTGTTACTAATTGATTAGAACTAATGAAGAATACCCTACTGAGTCAGAATTTATAAAAATATAATGTGATCTTTATTAAAATAACAAATAGAGGAAAGGTATTGGGTGCCATAAGTAATTCCAAGCAATACAGAACTTCAGAAGGTATTTAACCAGTTTCTTATAACTTCACTCAATACACAGGCACAAAACTTTCATACACCACAGGCCTCTGGCTTCCCTTTTGCTCAAAGGCTGAATTCCCAACTCTAGGCCACACCTTCTGACCCAGCTCAAAAAATGGTTTGCTTTCTCCTCCATCTCTCTCTAGACCTCTGAGAAGACAGCCACGCTTATTCAGACAACTACCCTGGTAGACTGAAGAGCTGTCACTTAAAACCTCTGTCTCTGGAAATCTCACTGAAGGAATCTCTAAAATCCAAGTCACAGTGCCATATATAGACTTTCTCCTCTCCAACTTCAGCCCCTCACTTTTACCAATGAGCTGGATTTTTCTCTCTTATGGAGCCACTTTGGTTACATGGCAACCTGTTGCTAGGGCTGCCCTGCCACTCGGGCTAGCCACACCCCCAGGCTCCGGCACAGCTACCCACATCCCAAACTTATTGGGAATAAGGGTTCAAATAAAGTGTTAATGTGGAGGAAATGGTATCCTGATGAGAGATGGGTGAGAAATGCATTTTCATGTGAAAATACTCAATTTGTACCTCCCATAACTGACTGTGGCTGGACTAACCTTGAAGTGCAACCCACAAAACAAAGCATTTGGGGGGAAAGTATTCCTGTTTAAATAACCACCTTATTGGTTGTTCTGCAACTAACACAGTGCCATCTGGCAACCTCATGATTGTGGGGCATTGCCCCGGTAGCACTCGTGCGTTGGAACTCTCTTCCTAGATTAGAGAGGCAGTATTGTATTGTATTGTTAATGCATAGAGTAAAAGAAGATAACGTTGTGCCCAAAGAATTTGCTATCTACAGTCCTACACAGAGAAGACAATGAAAAAAAAAGGGAAGACAATGAGGAGGAGGGTCTACATTTTTGGTTATTTGTTTTTCTCCCCCATCATGTACAATGCAGCAATGTACTATGGTGTTTATATTCAAGCCCAGCACCCACAAAAACTGGGAATCTGAAGCAGCTCAATGCAGCCAGTGTTATCTCTCATGTGGGTTCCTGCATGGCAGGGGGTTGGACTGGATGGCCCCTGTGGTCTCTTCCAGCTCTTATGATTCTATGATAAATTGTTCAGCTGCAAACACCTGCTGAAAACATATCTATTTACCTGGACATTCCCCCAGCAGTAATGTTGTCCGTGCAGCTTTTCTGCTATTGTCACAATGTTTTGATAATTTAATGTATTGTTTTTAAAACATTTAGAATTCTTCTTAAATACTATTAGTATAATACAGTGGTTCTTAACCTTTTCTTTATTGTGGACCCCCTGTAGATATAATTTGTTGCTGGGGACCCCCTTAACAAGCTGAGGCATTTTTTTTTAGTCCTTAAATCCAGGATTTCTGCCATTTTCTGGGATAAATGGCACCCCTACCTGACCCTCTATGAAGACTCTGTGGATCCCCAGGGATCCATGAACCACTGGTTAAGACAGACAGACAGACAGATAGAAGAACTGCTGGGACCTGTCATGACAAAGTGGCATACAGGTAGAGATCTCAAAATATCAAATGATATATTATCATTGAGAACCGACAAGATGTAGTGGTTTGAGCTTTGGACTATGATCCTGGAGATGGAAACCCACTGGGTAAGCTTGGGCGTGTCACACGCTCTCTGCCCCAGAAAATCCTGTGATAGATTGACCATGTTGGAAACGTCTAACTAGCATTAGAAATAAATAACTCTGCACAGGGAAAACTGTGTATGTTGGAAAAAGAGATGCAAAAGCATACTTTGGAAAGGGGGGAAATGTATATGATAGTGTGTCTGTTTTTTAAAACACTGCTTCCTTTTTCTGGCTCCCTTTTAGGTTCTCTCCAGAGGTCCTTGGCATGTGTGCAAGCACAGCTTTTGTGTGGATGGTCATTGAGGTTCTGGTGCTCTTGCTGGGTCTGTACTTGGCAACAGTTCAGAGTGATCTGGGCACCTTTGATTTGCTTGCTTACTGCGGCTACAAATATGTTGGGTAAGTCCAGAGCCTGCAAAATTGCTTTCAAAAAGTTGTTGGTTGGTTACAAGAACCCCATCCAGTAACTTGTTAACACTTAAAAAAAAAGTAGTTTATTACATTACTTGTCACTTTATCACAGCTGTTTAGTTCCTTTTTTAAGCACGTCGTCTTAAAAAGGAAGATCATGGCCTGAATTTTAGGGGGAATAAACCCCTCTGAATGCCCCAAGAAAGTACTTGTAGCCTCCAGAAAATGAGAAAAAAATAGTAAGTATGACTCATCACATAAAATCATATTGATTTTAATAGTCACTGCTTGGTCAGTTGGCTTAAAAAAGGCAGCACATTGCAGGTGATGTTAATTCTAACACATTATATCCGAGTTTGAAGTTTTCAGCATCTCTGGCTTGGGAGCTGTCTTTGAAAATTTGAGCTCATGCTCTAAATAAGTACCACTCAAGGTGGTGGTCCATGGACCAGTGCTGATCCGTAAGTTACCTGCTGGGCCCTGGAGAATTTCTAGGAATCATAGAATCATAGAGTTGGAAGAGACCCCAGGGGCCATCAAGTCCAACCCCCAAAGCACTCCCAACAGATGGCCATCCAGCCTCTGCTTAAAAACCTCCAAAGAAGGAGACTCCACCACAACTCCCGGGCAGCATATTCCACTGCCAGACAGCTCTGACTGTCAGGAAGTTCTTCCTGAGGTTCAAGTGGAATCTCCTTTCCTGCAGCTTGAATCTGTTGCTCCTTTTCCTAGTCTCTGGAGCGGTAGAGAACAAGCCTGCTCCCTCCTCAACATGTATCCCTTCAGATATTTAAACACGGCTATCATGTCCCCTCTTAACCTTCTCTTCTGCAGACTAAACATACCCAGCTCCCTGAGGCATTCTTCATAGGGCTTCATGGTTTCCAGACCCTTCACCATTTTGGTTGCCCTCTTCTGGACACGTTCCAGCTTGTTGACATCCTTCTTGAATTGAGGTGCCCAGAACTGGACACAGGATTCCAAATGAGGCCTAACCAATGCAGAATAGGGTGGTACCGTTACCTCCCTCGATCTAGACACCATACTCCTGTTGATGCAACCAAGAATTGCATTGGCTTTCTTTGCTGCCGCGTCACACTGCTGACTCATGTTCAGCTTGTGATCTAAAGAAGCGACTGTAGTTAATAAGCAGAAATATGCTGTCAGTCCCTAGCACCTTTAAAAAAAATGCTATTCTCAAATAGCGTGGAGAAGCTGTCAGTAGGCATGGCCTTTGTCATAAAGTATCTGCTGGATGTGTATTGGGATAAATCAGTTAGCCAGTTTAGGCACTGCTAGGGCCAGAGTGCACTACAAAGTATTGAATGCCAATTATAGATTGCAACAGTCTATCTGTTTGAAGCTTGCTTGCGTGTATCAAACAGTTAATTGCCCACTGTTACAACTTATCTAGTAGAGGGCTAGAAGATCAGAGTAGTGGGGAAATGAAAGGGCCAAAAGATGTTGTGAGAACTGGAAGCGTCCAGAGATAAGGGGACAGGAAGGATGTTCCACCCTCAAGGATGAAAGATGGGTAAACAGCTGCGAGTCTGGGAAATGTCTAGAGTTAGGGGGGTGATGGTCCTCTCCAATCACAGCTTTAAACACCTAAATTTGTACGGAAGGCTATAAAACCTCTAACTACCATGTATGCTTCAGTATCAGCAACAGCAAAGTGTGTTGCGTTGCTTGCTTTGCTGCAGATAAACGCTGCTGCCTACCTCTGGGTGAAGCTTGTGGACTGCAAGTTATCCAGGGCATGACAGAGGTTGTCCTGGATTGAGTTCTTCCTTCCACTCCCACTGATAGCCAGGCTCTTCACCAGTCAAATCGAAACTCTGAACTCCATCAAGCAGGAGGACGAACTCCTCCTGTGTCAGTCTAGTGCCTGTCTCCCCGCTATGCAGAGTCCATTAGAAGTTTTATTACCTGTCTTTTATTGCTCTTTGTCTATAGCCGTCACATGGTTAATGAAGGGAGTAGCCTCTGCCTGCACTGAAATTCCTCAATACTATCTTAACTGACATTTCAGACAGAATGTAGGCATTTAACATGATCACCATTTTTATTCTGTGTTTTTTAACATCTTTGCCAGACGAAGAAGCTAGTGAAGCTTCGAGAGCTTGCATAATGGATTTTATCCAAGGGAGTTGGTCCAAAAAAGGTGTCACTGCTTGTGGGTTTTGAATTTACCGTTGGCCCTCCACGTTTGCCAGGGTTAGGGATGGAGAACCCCTGTGAAAGCAGAAAAAAACTCAAATATCAAAGTGTGTGTGTCTGTGTCTGCGGAAAGGGGTCAGAGGCATGACGGAAAGAGCGGGCACTCAGGGTTCAAACCATTTTAGGGAAAGGAGAGAGGAGAGGATTGGGTTGGCATGGTGGCCCTACACTTCCTTGGGTGTGTTTGGGAGCATCAGGAGAGGGTTTGTGGTTCTGAGAAATTTGGCTGTGAGCCATCCTTAGTTGGTCAGGCAGCCGCTGGTGGAGGAGGAGGAGGAGGAGGACCAGAGGCAGGCTTTTAAAGGGCTAAATGGCCGGCTCAGAGCTGCCAAGAGGGAAGGTTCCTCCAGAAAAGAAGCACCGGAAGTTGGGGGCAAAAGGTGGAGAAACTCACTAATAATCAAATCTGTGAAAGCGTAGGCCTGACTGTACTGGAATTTTGCTGCATAGCCAACAGAGCTGCCCCTGAATATGTTAACATCTGTGAATGTCCCTGTGGCATCCTTGACAATGGGATTTAAGAATATATTTCACCCTGTTTATATTTCACCATTCCTCAAAAGAGGTCCTGGGGGCATGAGGGATTCTCCCTATGTTACTCTCCCTACAACCTTGTAAGGCAGGTCAAGCTGAGAGGGATTGGTTCATGGTTGCTCACTCAGTGGAGTTTTGAACCTGGAGCTCTCCGGGTCTAATCTGGCCCTCTAACAACTGCACTTCACTAACACATGAAATGTCTTTTCCCCAGGATGATCCTTGCTGTGTTGGGCGGCCTCATCTTTGGCAGCAATGGCTATTATATTGCCTTGGCCTGGTCCTCTTGCGCACTTATGTATTTCATGGTGAGTACTTTCCGTGAGGGCTGTGGAGCCTCTGACACAGAATTTGCAGACGACATCAAATTGGAAGGGAGTACTCATTTGGAATACTCATCATTCATTTGGAATACTGTGTCCAGTTCTGGGCACCTCAGTTCAAGAAAGATAGCCCTAGGGAGCTGAGTATGTTTAGTCTGCAGAAGAGAAGGTTAAGAGGGGACATGAGAGCCATGTTTAAATATTTGAAGGGATGTCATGTCGAGGAGGGAGCGGGCTTGTTTTCCACTGTTGCAGAGACTAGGACAAGGAGCAGTGGATTCAAGCTGCAGGAAAGGAGATTCCACCTGAACCTCAGGAAGAACTTCCTGACAGTCAGAGCTATCCAATGTGGAATATGCTGCCTTGAGAGTGTGGTGGAGTCTCCTTCTTTGGAGGTTTCTAAGCAGAGGCTGGATGGCCATCTGTGGGGCGTGCTTTGATGTGGGTTCCTGCATAGCAGGGGGTTGGACTGCATGGCCCCTGGGGTCTCTTCCAACTCTTATCATTCTGTGATTCCCCTCATGACCAATACGGCAGGTGTTTGTGTGAATAAATGAGAGCAGCCTTCTTACCAGCCTTCTGATGATCATCTTCTCTGCCTTCCTCAGGTGCGTTCCTTACGGATGAAGATCCTCCCTTCCCTGGTGCAAGAGGGGTTGAGTCGGCCCAGCGGGCGGGGACAGATGTACGTTACGCTGGCGGCTGCAGCGTTCCAGCCCCTGATCCTCTATTGGCTGACAGTGCAATTGGTGCATTGAAATGAGGTGCCTGTTGCAGAGGAAGAGGGAGAAGACAACTGCCTCACAGCCGGTGGGATGTTTATGGCTTTGCTGGGACTCCCCTTCCAGCCCTCCTTTCCAACTTCTGCTCCAGGTGTCACAACACGTATGCTCCGTCTCTCCACTCCCGTCCCCAGTATAGTCCTGCCTTTGGAGGAGGACAGACAAGAAGATCTAGTGACTCATCCTGAGCAGGAGAGAGGCAAAGGAAGGGTGGCGCTTCAGCAGTGGGGAAGCAAAGACTGCTAAAATATCCAGGCTCAGTACCAAAGGTGAGATCCTAGGATTCATTTCCACCAGCAGCCATACACCCCTCCTTGCTTGGGGTGGACACTGTGGAGCCAGAGAACTGGACAGGACATTGCTGCTCAGGACTCTCTAGCCTGTAGGAGCAATTCTACCACGCAAGTCATTAAGAGCAGAAACGACTCTTTGCCTCTTCTCCTTTGCCTTCTGGAGCAGTGCCCTCTCTCCGTCTCTCTTTCCCCACCTCCAAGCCCCAGCTGCCTTACTTGTATCCAAGGGCTCCTGCTTTGCCTCCACCCAGAGCACCAGCAGCTCATCTTGGTAGAGCAGAAAGAGGACCCGGCCTTTGCTCTGAGCAGGCAAACCTTTTTCCCCAGGGACTGTGTATTAATAACCCATTTGAATGCTGAGACGTCATCACACACCCCACTTTGTTTTCATTCTGTCTACACACACACACACACACACACACACACACATTGAGCATTGCCAGTTTGTGTTTTTTAAAGGTTCTGTCCCAGCATACAGACCAGCAATGAGATAGGTGGATAGATTTTTTTAACAAAAGAAAAAAAATCTGCAAAACCAAGACTTTAGATTTCCCCTGTCTCTTTCTGCGAGGGTCAGTTGTTGGAAACAAGGATAAAAAGTGTGCAACCTCCAAGAAATGTGCTCAACAGCTCATTTTGATGTGTCTCTTTATAATTTCTCCTTCGGTGTGATTGCCAGATTCAAGGGTTTCTTTTTCCTTCCTTCTGGCAAAGTTTCTGCGCTTTGTACGAACCACACCAGAGCATACATCTGGCTTTATGCTGTGCATACATGAAATAAGGCCATGCTGGCTTGGAGAGCTGCAGAGCTGGTGTCGAAAAAAAAGGAACTTCTCCAAGCTCTCATGGCAATTATTCCTAGGTAGTTGCTTTGCATCATCTGTGCGTTCACCAGTACATCATCACATCAGCAATCCTCTTCTAATTTATCTTAGGATTTGCCCTCATTATAACCAGCAGGTGGCGGTAGTCACTTCAAGGACCGGCTGGAAAGCGTTTGGGCCGGTCCTTTAGCTGTGCTCATCATGGTGTGTGCCTTTGCCTTCTTTAAAAATGCCTTGTCCATTGGAATGGAAAACCATTTTGCTTGCTGTTTCTAATTACATGGAAACTTCACACAGGAGCGGAGTCTGCTCTTAGGGGAGTTGACGGTTAAGTACTCGTGCAGTTGCTGGCCCGCTTCCCAGCTGTGGAAACTCAGGGTGAGGGCAATGCAACTTTTTAACATGTGGGAGACCTCTTTTCTCTTCTTTGCTGTATTGCAACATCAGCCAATCTCTCAGCAAGTGCCTGAAAAAGGGAGAACTGAGCCAGTGCAACAAAGCATCCTTAACAGCATCGTTATGGGTTGTGATGAACATGTTAGAACACTTTTGAGTGAGGAGCTGGTGGCCTTCCAGAGACGGTTGGACTCAAAACCCCAGCTGGCATGGCCATCGCCCAGGAAGGATGGGAGGTGTACTCCAACATTTAGAGAGCCACAAGTTCCCCATCCTTTGATGCTTCTCTGTTAGTTTTACCCCTTGCAATTGACCATCTCTGTGATCCTTTTTAATTCTGGTTGATCAAGGGTGAGCAAAGTGGTTTTTCAGATGTAGTTGAGCGGCAGCCTTCATCTGCCAGCAGTTGCATTCAGACAACTGTGGGAGGACTACAAATTGTCTGCGCTGGAGCTAGATTATTCTTTTCCATCCCCCAGTATACTGCCTACCTGTGTCTTTCTGGGTTCTTTTCCAAAGTGCCAATTTGTCAGTGCATTTGGGGGAAATTCCATTTACAGGTATGACAGCACTGTTGCATCACTGGATTGCAAGCTTTCCTTACTGTGATGTGATGCAGACTTGCTTCTCTGGAGAGGTTGCCCCTTTCCTATGATCCCACAAGCTTCAGATTCTTTGTTGAAGCACACTTTGTCAGATTGCCTTCGTCCAACCCAGAGCCTCGCCACTGAGTTGGCAGCAATTTCTATCATGCCTGAGATTGGGTTGGCTAGGGACCATGGGAGAAGTACAGTGAGCCCTCCAATTTCACAGAAGTTAGGGGCACAAGATCCCCACAAAAGTGGGGGAAAGGCAAATAAAAATAAAATTCATGAACGCTGTCTTGTTTTTAACCTGACAATCCTTTGCCAAGAATCTTTAGATCTTCCAATGCAATTCTGTGATCTACTTCTGGCAGAAATGAGGCAATAGAGTCATGCTGGAAGACCCAGAGAGTCCTAGAGAGAACATTTTTTTTCCTGTGGTTGTGGCAAATACAGTAAGAATATTTTTAATAAATAAAATAATCCACCAGTAATCACATCTACAAGTGCTGAACCTGAAAAAGGGGAGGGCCCACTGTAGTCCAGTTCATCTGGCAGACACTGATAAATCTGTCCATTTTCTCCTAGATTTGAACTTTATAAATTTTGGAAAATACTTGATAACAAAACGAAACAGTGGACATGAAATTTTCACGTACCAGATTGGATAAAGTCAGGCTAGAGTCAAGGCCCCACCCCCGTCTCCCCAAAAATGCGGAGAAATGACAACAAGTGATGTTAACAAATTCCCTCTTCTAGTTGCTTCTTGTTAATGTATGTAGTTGGCATCCATGCACACTGCTCTTGAAGGAGGAGGAGAAATACAATGAATAAAATTTTTCTTTCACCTCTGCAACTCCTGCTTAGTTTCAATGTACAAAGTGGATGAGTGTGTATATAAGTCACTGAATTTGTCAACACAATGTCCCACTACCTTCTTACTGCACTGAGAAAAGAATGTTCTTACAGGGAAAGGGTAGCCGGCAACTTCTTAGTAAGTTACAGTGAACTCTTGACTTTTGCAGAGGTTAGGGGCACAAGACTGCTGAGAAAGTGGAAATAATGCAAAAAAAAAAAAAAGTAAAATAAAAACCGGAAACACTGTTTTTCTTAGCTGAGAAGACTTCTCTCAGAAAATCTAGGTCCTCCAATGCAATTCTATGGTAAACTACTATGGAAGTGGGTGACAGAATCATGTTGGAGGTCCTAGCAATGCCTAGAGAAGTGTTCTCTCTGGGAATCTCTAGGTCCTTCCAACATGATTCTGTGGTCCATTTTCAGCATAAGTTAACCATAGAATTGCCCAGGAGGACCTAGAGAGGGCTTTTTTTGCCCCCTGTGGCGGAAGCAAATAGAGCAAGATTTTTTAAAAAATTAATTTAAAAAACCTACAAATAAATGTGTGTGTACAGAACCTGTGAACGTGGAGGGCCAGCTGTACAATGATTTAAGTCTGCCTTACGATGTTGCAACTCACTTTTTTTCTCATTAAATCAGAATTCTTTCTGACCATGCAACAACCTAAAGATACCCCCCAACCCATCATGCAAATGGCACACACACCCATCCCAACACAGCTACTTCCATGTATCTGAAAGGGAGGGGATCAGTGACAATACGCTCAGCTATTTCTCTTCGACTAAATGCTCTGCAACAGGCACTGGGGATCTTGCAATGTCTGGGATGTCCTTGTAGAAAACACCCTCGTATTACATCCAGCTAAAGGAAAATAACTGGTTTCTTCATTTTCTGACAAACTAGACGGTCATGATTTTGCAGGGGTGGGGGAGCTACGTGGCTTACAAGATGCAAGCTTGTAGGTGTGTCTCCTAATGTAGCATCTTGGCCAATGAATAGCTGGGGGGCTAGTGTGCATTGGGAGGGGTGCACATGAAACCTATCTGTGATAAGTGCCCTCTGAAAGCACATACACATTCAGCACATCTAGCATTTTCATCTATAGCAATAGCATGTGTATTTCTTTACCGCTTATGAGCTAAGTGCTCTCTAAGCGGTTTACAATGTGTTTAGCTAATTGCTCACAACAAGCTGGGTACTCATTTTACTGACCTGAGGAAAGATGGAAGGCTGAGTCAACCTGGAGCCCGGCAGGATCGAACTCACAACCTTGTGGCTGCAGAACTGACATTTAGCCACTGCCCCACCAGGACTCCCTACCATATATGAGGGCATGCATTAGGTGGAAACAGGAAACTCCAGATTTTTTTGGAGTTCAACTTTAGGGAACCCGAGTCAGCATGACTGACGGTAAGGGATTCTGCAAACATCTGCAGGGGCAAAGGTTGAGGACTACTTTGGATGTTGGATGCAGGCTAGATCTGAACTGGGGACTTATCCACCTCCCAACCCCCTTGAAACAGATTGTAAATGCAAAGGGCTGGGGATTGTGCATGTTATCAGATTGCAGCGTTCTGCAGCTCTAGCCAGCATAACCGGTGGTAAAGGATGATGAAGAGTTACAGTTCACAAACAACTAGAAAACTACATGATTCCTGCCCCACTTTATCAGTTCTTGTACAATCTCATTTCTCCCATTTCAACCATTTATTCTATCTTACAACTTTTTTTATGGGGCCCAAAGCCCCAAAGGCACCAGATCCCGTCTGATCATGGAAGCTAAGAAGGTTCAGTACTTGGATGGGAGACCACTGAGGGATGTAGGCTATATTTTAGAGGAAAGAACTGGCAAAACCGCCTCTGAGTATTCCTTGCCTAAGAAAACCCTATGAGATTCACGGGGTTGCCATAAGCTTGAAGGCACACACAATCACATTTTCGGGTTTGACTTTTCATGAATTTGATTTGCAAGTTGTTTCAACCTGCAGGTGCTTCTCTTCCGGCCCAGTGGCTTCAATCGGGCCACACCGCCCTTGAAAAACCCGCCTGTGTTCCTCCACCAGCCACTGCCTAAGGATGGCTTGCAGCCCAATTTCTCAGCACCACAAATCTCCTGATGCCCCCCCACACCCAAGGAAGGAGATGGGCAAGAGAGAGGAAGCATAGGGCCACCATGCCAACCCACCCTTTTCCCCTCTCATTTCCCTGACCCAGTTTGGACCCTGGATGCCCATTCTCCCCACCATGCCTTGGCCCCCTTCCCACAGACATACACATTTTGATCCAGTTGTCCCTCCACATTTGCTAGAGTTAGGGGCACAGGACCACCCTGAAAGTAGAAAAACTGAATAACTCCAGACCCTCCCAAACCACATTAAACACAGTAAAAAAGTATGATCACCCTATTCAACCCACCATGGATTACTCTGAGGCCTCAGGGTTCCTTCCCAAGGCAGACATGGGGGGGCTGGGGGGGCTTCCTGCTACCTCCACTGCTACCCCACAATATGTTTAACAGGGATTTACAAGCCTCGCTGGTGGTTTCTCAGTCTCATGAGGCTTGTAGTCCCTATTAAAAATGGCACAGCAAGGCAGCAGAGGGGAGAGCAAAGAATCCAGGAATAATCAAAACCACAAAAGTGGAACCTGCAAGTGCGGAGAGATGACTATTTGCATTTTTCCCACTTTTACAGGCATCCTGCACTCCCAATCCTAGCAAATGTGGAGGGCTGACTGCACCCACATAACTTTTCACTTAAAATACCTTTGGGATTTCTGTACATACTCTCTCTTTAAAACTGTCACACTCACGCAAGCTTTGATGACTAGACTGATGTCTCAGCCTCGGGCCGGACACCTACAGCGCTTTTCCGCCTGCCCTTTACTGGTCCCTTCCATTTCGAACTCTTAGCTCAAGGCTGCTATCTTTTGCATTTCTCTGAGCCAGAAATCCAAGCGTGTTTTAATTTTTGATTGCACCTAGAGGCTGACTCTCGGACTGGGCCCACAATCACGTGTCTAATGGTCTAATGAAAAGAGAGGGTCAGAGGAAAAATACTGGAGCAACTGCAGAAGAAACTGAAAAGAATTGCCTATGTTTAGCCTTGGAAAGAAAATGCTAAGAAGCAAGAAGGGGAGCTACAGACAGATGGAGATGCTGTCAGCCTTCAAACACTAAATTTAATTTCCGAATCTTACCGAGCGAAGATCTGCATACACTGATGGATATGGGGGCGGTAGGTTGGGTGTAATCCTGTCTGCGTCTTTTATTTCCTCTCTCAGACATCCATTCACAGTACTTTTATGAGGGAGTCTTGCACACCAGTCTTGCCCACGCATAAGCATGTTCTTTCACACACAGTCTTAACGGTTGGCCCACACAGTGCTGGTTTTGGAAGGAAGCACTGGCCGCCCGCCAAAGAGCCTTTGGGCAAAGGTAATGCATTGTATTCGGCAGCGCTACAAGACAATGGAGGGAGCAGCCTTTGTCTCAGCTCTTAAAACGTACATCTCAAATCAAATGTGTATAACTGGGAAGGGGGGGCACCATTCTACAAGGGAACAAACACAGATTAAAAGTACTGTTCTCTGCTCAATAAAGGCCTCGCTATTTAAAGCTGAAGTCACAGAATTACAAGGTCGGAAGAGACCCCAAGGGCCACCCAGTCCAACCTTATTGGGTCATGCAGGAAGACACCACCATAGAATCATAGGGTTGGAAAAGACCCCAGGGGCCATCCAGTCCAACCCTCCGCCATGCAGGAACTGACATCAAAGCACTCCCAACCGATGGCCATCCAGCCTATGCTTAGAAACCTCCAAATAAGATGACCCCACCACACTCCATTGAGGCAGCAGATTCCACTGCCAGACAGCTCTGACCATCAGGAAGTTCTTCCTGAGGTTTAGGTGGAATCTCTTTTCCTGCAGTTTGAATCCTTGTCCTGGTCTCTGGATCAGTGGAAAAGAAGCCCACTCCCTCCTTGACCTGACATCCCTTCAAATATTTAAACATGGCTAGCATGTCCCTTCTCGACCTTTTCTTCTGCAGACTAAACATCCCCAGCTCCCTAAGACAGTCCTCATAGGGCTTCATGGCTTCCAGACCCTTCACCATTTTGGTTGCCCTCGCTCTAGCTTGTCCATATCCTCCTTGAAATGAGATGCCCAGAACTGGACACAGTACTCCAGATGAAGTCCAACCAAAGCAGAATAGAGTGGCACCATTACCTCCCTTGATCTAGACACCACACTCCTATTGATGCAACCAGGAATCTCGTTGGCTTTCTTAGCTGCCGCATCACACTCATATTCAGCCTGTGGTTCACCAAGACTCCTAGATTCCTTTCACACCTACTGTTTTCAAGCCAGGTATCACCCATCCTATATCTGTGTATTTCATTCTTTCTTCCTAAGTGTAGTGCTCTACGTTTTTCCCTGTTAAAATTCATTTTGTTAGCTTTGGCCCAGACCTCCAATCTGTCAAGGTCATTTGGAATTTTGATCCTTTCTTCTGGTGTATTAGCATCCCCTCCCAATTTGGTGTCATCTGCAAATTTGATTAGCATGCCCTCTACTCCTTCATCCAAGTCACTGATGAAGATGAAAAGCCCTGGGCCCAGGACAGGACCCTGTGGCACCCCGCTAGTCACTTGTCTCTAGGATGAAAAGCAGCCATTCGTGATCACCCTTTGGGTTTGCTCGGTCAGCCAATTACAAGTCCACCTACAGTAGCCCTGTCCAGCCCGTATTTTACTAGCTTCTTTGCAAGAATGTCAATGTATTCCCAACACATGGCCATCCGGCCTCTGCTTAAAAACCTCCAAAGAAGGAGATTCCACCACACTACCAGGCAGAGTATTCCACTGTCAAACTGCTCTTACCATCAGGAATTGCTCCGGTAAAAGTAGTTCAACAGTTAAAGATCAGTTGCATCCCAGCGCTACTGTTCTGTTCACTGAAAACCATGTACGGCTCTGCTCACCATTAAATTTTAAACGCTTCCTGTTGTGCTAATGGAAGGGAAAGAGAACCCCAGTCCTTTCTTGCAAGGAGCAGAGGTATGTCCCCAGGCACAAAGACCCCATCTGCAGTCTTTCGTGTACTTGGCAGTGAGGTAGAGAGGGCTGATTTTGCCCCGTGGCAAAGCACCTGGGTTCTACGAGAGACTGGGGAAATGGGAGAATGGAAACCCACCTGGCCGGATAAAATCCGATTTGTGCTTTGCCTCAAAGCAGAGGTCTCTCTGCTGTTCTAGAAAGAGCCTGGAGGCAGTGATGTTTCTAGGTGGGCTGGCCAGCTTCTTTAGGAAGGGAAAATTCTGACGGACTCCCACACTGAAATTTCAGCACGGATCTAATAGTTTAATGGGATACAACCGTGCAACCTTTGCAAATGAGCGAGAGCAGCCCGTGCCATCTCAGAAGCGGACGAGTCCATCTTGAGTTATCTTCAGTGAGAACACACATTCTCCCTAAATAATCTTTCATGGGAGCTAGCATGGTGTGGTTATTTGAGCACTGGACTAGGACTCTGGAGTCCAGGGTTTTCAATTCCCTGCCGGGGTATGGAAACCCACGGGGTGATCCTGGATGCACCACACGCTCTCAGCCCCAAGAAAACCCCACCGCTAGGTTACCCACTGGCCTGGTCTCTATCATTCTGAGGCCTTGGGGCTAAATCCTCCCTTTCTGGTACCCCCATTTAAACCTCCAGTCTTTCAAACATTCAAACAACAATCTTTCATACTTGGCACACCTTCTCAGGGCATCCCTGTCGGGTCTGGGCAACCTGTGGGACTCCAGGTGAAGTTGGACTGCAACTCCCAATTTCCCGCATCATTGGCTATGCTGGCTAAGGTGGATGGGATTTGCAGTAGAATATCCTCTGGAGAACCATGTATTCTCCATCTTAAGCAGTGTAAATCTACTATTTCTTCCAAATCTCACCCTTTTCACCCCCTGAAGCCAAAAATAAGTGCACCAGGAGGAGATCACAGCACCTACCCAGCGAAAGGATCAGGAAACAAATGGTTTCAACTGCAAAGGCGTGAGTAATATTCAGCTAGACCAGTGGTTTCTAATCTTTCCTCTACTTTTAAAGACGAATGAAGGCGATCTGATGACCACAGCTTTTTAAAGTTAAAATTTTAAACTCACATCACGACATCAGAAGTGTCAAACTAGAATTTAAACAAAGGTGCTGTATTTGCTGGCATATAAGACTCACTCCCCCCCCAAAAAAATACTGTTTGAAAATGGGGCGCATCTTATACACAGGTGCGTCTTATTAATATTCTGTTTGTTGCTGAAAAGAATTTTTTTTAAAAATTCTTTATTTGGATGGTGATTATCAATTTTTGATGTTTATTTTTTTAATTATTGATCATTTTTAAATTATTGATCATACCATTATTTTGCTGAATAATTGCTATTACAGGATAATATTATACTTCTGGGATTACTTTCAGAATATAGAATAGGTTAATAGTGATTTAACTTGGAAAATTATTTAAGTAGATAATAAATAAGGAGATACGTAACCAATTAAAATAAGGAAATAATTATAATGATAAATGATAAGTGATTAGTAACAACTAATAGTTGCTTATTATTAATGTTAAGGATGGATTTAATACTTATAAGTGTTTCAGTGATATGGACTGTTTTCAATGGCGTGGGAACCAACCCTTTCAGTTATTTGCTGTTATGTTACTATATGTGGAATTATGTAGTATTAGTATTATTAGTTTTTGTTTTAATTTTGTGTAGATTGTAGGGATTGTTAGGCTTTTTTTCTGTTGTTTTCCTATGTTTGTGTTTAATAAAATAAAAATTCATAATAAAAACAAAACAACAAAAACTTTTTTTTTTACCATGGACCCCTTTAAATAACTTTTATTGCTCTACAGCACGAAGACTTTGCTCAAGGAGGCTTCTGGCTGTATGTGGTAGCAAGAAATGTCATATTTTTATTTTATTAATTTTGTTTATTATATTTGTATGCTACCTTTCTCCCAGAAGGGGACCCAAGGCAGCCTCCAACAATAAATTAAAATAAGTAGCAAGTGTCGAGTACATTTTTTGCTAACAAATCTAATATATAAAACTCAAAGTTTGTCTGTCTGTCTGTGTCAGGCAAAGACTTCATATGATTGGCTGTCTCAGGTGAAGACCTCATGCGACTGGCTGCCTGAGAAGATTCTATGGAATCCTGGGGTTTGCAGTTTAGGGAGGGGCCTTTAGAATTTTCAGCCAGAGAGCTCTTGGAATAGGCCAATTGCTATGGAGATGAGGCCTAGCAGCAAGGAGGAGGGCAAGAACCCAACCTCTGCATGTTAATAACTCTGAATGCAGATTGGAGTGGCGACTATGGGGAAAAGTTACAGGTACTGGACAAGACAGTTTAGGGAATTAGAGGCACAGGATCTCAAATCTTTCTAACAAGTATTACCTATGTAAAATAAAATAAAATCCTAGGCAACGTCGAGTATATATGCTAGTAATGTCATAAGTTTTGAATGGTTTGAGACATCATGAAAGTCTGTGCAAGCGAAGTCTGTCACTAGCAAAAGATTCCTGCTCTTTGAGGTCAATGTCTGACTTCCTTTCTTTCTTTCTGTCTTCCTTCTTTTCTTCTTTCCTTTCACTCTATTCTAACTGTAAACGTTCATAACATTTGTCCAAGCCTTCGCGGACCCCCTGTGAGGACATTGTGGCCCCCCCAAGGGTCCACGGAGCCCGGGTTAGGAACCGCTGGGCTAAACTGATGAATTATCTGACCCGAGGCTTCCTCTTGGGAGAGAGCATGGAGTTGGCAACTCGAGGTACAACTTGCTCTTCAAGCGCTTAGCAGAAATTCTGGAAGAACAGTGGGAGACGGCCTGGCACAGTGAACACTTAGTCAAATGTTAAGCTTCTGGGCGTGTTTTGTTTTTTCCGGTGGAAACTCAACAGGAGCCAGATGCAAAATACTGACTCAGAAGATAGATAGAGATTTGTGGAACAAATGTGCCAGAGCACATGCTGAGCCCAGGCAATTCTTTTGTCAGTACCAGAACGGGAGCTCGCACTAAAATCTTCTCCTTTTTCTCTGATGCCAAATTTTCTTTGCTAATCCAGACAGACCTTCTGTCATAATTTTTAAACCACAGGGTGTTAGGAACTCTTCCTGACCACTAGGAGTTGATCAACCTATGAGCAGATCTTAATATGCCTTCTTCCCACCACTGGCATTAAAAGACTGCAAATTAGCAAGTTCAGCTCACACAAGGGCAGTAGGTGACACTCTGTCTCAGCCTCACTTTCTCAATCTTCACAATTAGGGATTAGCATGGCGTAGTGGTTTGGGCATCGGAGTACGATTCGGAGACCAAGGTTCAATTTTCTGTTTGGCCATGGAAATCCACTGGCTGACCTTGGGCACATCACATACTCTCAGGCCCAGAAAAACCGATGATAGGGTCACCATTAGTCAGAAATGACTTGAATCATAGAATCCTAGAGTTGGAAGAGACCCCAGGGGTCATCCAGTCCAACCCCGTTCTGCCATGCAGGAACCCACATCAAAGCACTTCCTTTGACAGACAGTCATCCAGCCTCTGCTTAAAAACCTCCAAAGAAGAAGACTGCACCACACTTCATGGAGACAGCAGATTCCACTGCCAGACAGCTCTGACCATCAGGAAGTTCTTCATGAGATTCAAGTGGAATCTCCTTTCCTGGTAGTTTGAAGCCATTGCTCCTTGTCCTGGTCTCTGGGAGCAGGGAAAACAAGCCCGTTCCCTCCTTGATATGACATCCCTTCAAATATTTAAACATGGCTATCATGTCCCCTCTTAACCTTCTCTTCTGCAGACTAAACATCCCCAGCTCCCTAAGCCTCTCCTCATAGGGATTTATGGCTTCCAGACCCTTCACAGTTTTGGTTGCCCTCCTCTGGACATGCTCCAGCTTCTCCATATCCTTCTCAAATTGAGGTGCCCAGAACTGGACACAGTATTCAAGATGAGGTCTAACCAAAGCAGAATAGTGTGGTACCATTACCTCCCTTGGTCTAGACACCATACTCCTATTGATGCAGCCGAGAATTGTGTTGGCTTTCTTGGCTGCCGCATCACACTGCTGACTCATGTTCAGCCTGTGGTCCGCCAAGACTCCTAGATCCCTTTCATGCAGACTGTTATCCAGCCACGTGTCCCCCATCCTATATTTGTGCATTCCATTTTTTCTGCCTAAGTGCAGGACCTTACATTTCTCTCTGTTGAAATTCATTTTGTTAGCTTTGGCCCAGTTCTCTAATCTATTAAAGTCATTTTGAATTTTGATCATGTCCTCTGCCATATTAGCAACCCCACCCAATCTGGTGTCATCTGCAAATTTGATCAGCATGCCCTCTGTTCCTTCATCCCAGTCATTGATGAAGATGAACAAAACACTGGGCCCAGGCAGGCACACAACAAAAACAACATTTCATATTAAAACAAGGACGAACAATTGAAGAGCCATATGGAAACCCCACAAGCTTTTTTTATCCCTTTCGTATCTTTCCTCCCCAGCCTAGGAGGGGAAAAATACCATTTTGGGGGAAAAAAAGAAAAGAGTAAAGATGATGCTCTTGGAAACCAATGAAAGAGATTTCAAGAAACCTGAAGAGCCCATCTGAACATCCTTTCTGCATTCTTTGGGGAGGTAATATGCCAACAGTGGGTAATGTAGGTTTGAAATTGGCCTTTGGACACTATTGTCAAAGAGTATGGCAGGTCTGTGAAATTTGTGGCCCTCCAGATGATATTCAATTGCAGCTCCCATCAGCTTCAGGCTGTGTTGCGGCTGGCAAAGGCTGTGGGTGTTACAATTCTCTGACTTTATTTAGAACTTTGCAACTAGATAAAGTCCATGAAATCCATTGGGCACTCAAACGTGCTATGCAAAATTTGAAGTGTTGCTATCATGCAGAGAGTCGACAGTTCTTAATCTAAAGAAGCATTGCTGGCTTCCCCCCCCCTTTTTTTAACCAACTTTCCTCCACTGTCATAAGCTGCTCAATCTGCAGCCATGTGTCCACAATACATCTCTGGCTTGATAGATATCACTGCTCCACCTGTTTTATGTAGGCAAATAATATTTTGTTGTTGTTATGTCATATTTTTCATGGAATCATAGAGCTGAAAGGAACTGAAAGGGCAATCTGGTTCAATGCCTTGTATACCCAACCACGGAACTCCTGTTTGAAAGAAAGAAAGTCCAACATTTTCAGAAGCAATCTGTTGCACTGTCAAACAGATCTTACAGTGAAAAATTCCTTAGTGTTTAGATGGAATCTCTTTTCCTTCTGCTTTGGTCCGACCTCACCTGGAATCCTGTGTCCAGTTCTGGGCAACACAGTTCAGGGAGGATACTGACAATCTGGATGGTGTCCAGAGTAGGGCAACCAAAATGGCAAAAGATCTGGAAACCATGAAGCCCTACAAGAAGTGGCTTAGGGAGATGGGTGTGTTTAGCCTAGAGAGGAGAAGGTGAAGAGGTGACATGATAGCCATGTTTAAAAACGTCATATGGAGGATGGAACAAGCCTGTTTTCTCCTGCTCTGGAGACTAGGACATGGAGCAATGGCTTCAAACTTCAGGAAAAGAGATTCCATCTGAACACTAGGAAGAACAGTTTGAAAGTGGAATATGCAACCCCAGAGCATGGTGGAGTCTCCTTCTTTGAAGCTCTTTAAACAGAGGCTGGATGGCTATCTGTTGGGAATGTTTTGATGGTGTCTTCCTCTACATGGCAGAATGGAGTTGGACTCGATGGCCCCTGTGGTGTTTTCCAACTCTATGATTCTATGACACTATGATTCTTTGATTCTTGCCATTTAAATCCATTGGTTCACATTCTAGTCTCCGGAGTAGCAGAAAACAATCTGACTCCATCTTCTACATGACATCCTTTCAGATACCCCTCAAGTCTTCTCCAAGCTAAACTTTGCTCAGTTGTCGACTCATAAAGCTTGATTTCCAGACCTTTGATCATCTTGATTGCACTCCTGTGGACACAATCCAGCCTCTTTACTTATTGAATTTATATCCTGCCTTTCTCCCATTATAGAATCAAAGTGGTTTCTTGATATCCCTCCTGACCCGTGGTGCCCAGAACTGGACATGGTATTCCAGGGGAGGTATAGAATGGCACTACTACTTCCCTTGATTGGGACACTGTACTCCTCCATTTTTTTTTTATTTCTACTTCTTATCTTTACCTTGTGGTCTATGAGGATCCCTAGATCCTTTTCACATGTAATGATTTCAAGTCAGGTGTGCATTTTATGTTTCCTGCCAAGATGCAGTACTTTACATTTATCCCTGTTGAAGTTCATGTTGTAAGTTTTGGCCCAGCTCTCCAATCTGTTAAGGTCAGTGGTTTTCAGCCTTTGGTCCTCCAAAGGTTTTGGACTTCAACTCCCAAAAGTCCCAGCCAGTGTGGGGATTGTTCAGGAATTCTGGGAACTGAACTCTCAAACATCTGGAGCACCAAAGGTTGAGAATCACTGGTCAAAGTCATTTGGAAATCTGTTCCTGTCCACTGGGGTATGAGCTACCTTCCCTGATGTAGTGTCATCTACAAATTTGATAAATATACCTTTTATTCCATCATCTAAGTCATTTTAAAAGATGTTAAACACTGGGCCCAGGACAGAACCCTGGCGCACTCCTCTCCAGGATGAGGAGCAACCATTGGTGAGCACTCTCAGGGGCCATTTCCACACTAGCCTGTTATAGTGCTATTATTCCACTTTCAACATCCTATGGAATCCTGGGGTTTAGGCCCCTCCCTAAACTGCAAACCCCAGGATTCCATAGGATGTTGAAAGTGGAATAATAGCACTATAACAGGCTAGTGCGGAAATGACCTAGGTTTGGTCTGTTAACCAATTACAGATCCGCCTAACTGCCCAGCCCACAGTTCACCAGCATCCATGGAAGAATACCATGGGGAGCACCTTGTCAAAAAGTCTGAGCTTACATCTGAAAGTTCCTTGGGTACCTTCAGACGCCGTTCATCCAGCACTGGAGACGTGAATTCATCCAGAGTAGCTAGGTATTCCTCTATTATCTCTTCACTTATTCTGGGCTGCCGTCCTCTTATTGCATGATTTATCCTAAATCACCAGTTACAGTACTGTTTCTTTTTAGCAGAAGACTGAACCATGGCCTTCTTACTGTCCCTTGTTTAGTATTTCACCACCTTTTCTAAATAGTGGCCATATCGTTTTGTCCTCCTTCCCTTTGCTCTGAACATAGCCCCAAACCTCTTTTTATTCTTTTAACCTCTCCAGCGAGCCTGAGCTCGTTCTGAGCTTTTCTGACCTTTCTTCTCCAAGTACTGGTTATCTGTTTGTATTCCTCTTTGGTGGGTTCCCCCTTCTTCCATTTCTTAAGACGCATCTCTTTTCAGTCTTAGTTCATCTGAAAGTTCTTTGTGCATCCACCCTGGTTTCTTTATAGACATTTCCCACTTTTCTTCTTCCTTGGAATTGTTTGCAACTGTGATTTTCATATCTCACGTTTAAGAAACTCCTATGTACTATAAACTCCCTTCCCTTTGGACATTGTCCTGGGAGCGTTTTGTTCTGGAGGATAGTAAGTGGTGGATTATGCTTAGAAAACCACATGAGGTCAGGCTTTTTTCTGGTCAGCTGGCAAATTTCTTAAGAGAAGAGAACTGTTAGCATCTTCTTTCTTCCTCAACTTCACAGATCATGGTATTATTCAAGAGCCATACTCAAATCTCTCTCTCTCTTTTTTTTATTTCCAACAGAAATTCTTTTTACAACAGTCCCCAAGGTAGTGATGGAAATGGATTCGGGGATGGGTCTATTTTGTTTCAATTTTTTAAGGGGAAGGAAAGAAGAGGCAAAGAAATGAATAGTACAAGGGCGATGATTCCCACCACCACCAATTTCAGAATTTGGTTCCTACTTGTTCCTTTTTTGTTTTGTTCCGAGTCACCTACAAGCAGAGCAGTCAGATTTCTGCCCAACAACACATTTCTTCCCTAAGAATCTGGAACAGATGCAGTCAGCAAGAGAATCAAAATAGGAAGAGAGGCAGGTTGCTGGAGGCTATGGCAATAAAATTAAACAATTTGTTCTCCTTATTTTATTATTGTAATCGAAGCAGCTGATAGATAGGATGGTCAACGTACTCACCTCTCTTTGTTCCTAGGCCTTTCATTGCAGTCTGAGTCTTGTCAACCTCTTACAAACACTGTTCCCCACTGGTTTATGAAGACTGAATTGCCACTAGAGGCATGGGAGGAGGTCAGATAGTTTCTGTTTTTCTGGTAAGTTGGCAACTTTCAGACTCAGAATGCAAGGAGGCTGGCATACAAAGCAAAAACCAGGTTTGTGAGGATGTCCCCATCCCTCTGTGACTATAGTCCTCCCTCCATGTATATAATCATAGAGAACAGAAACATAGAGTTGAATGAGACCAAAATGGCCATCAAGTCCAACCTCCTGCCATGCAGGAACAAACACTCAAAGCACCCCAGCAAATGGCCATCCAGCCTCTGCTCAAAAACCTCCAAAGAAGGAGAATCCACCACACTCTCCATTTGAGGCAGCATATTCCACTGTCAAACAGCTCTGACTGTCAGGAAGTTCTTCCTGATGTTTAGGGAAAATTGCTTTTCCTCTAGTTTGAATCCATTGCTCCACGTCCTAGTTTCTGGAGCAGCGGAAAACAAGCTTGCTCCATCTTCAACATGACATCCCTTCAAATATTTAAACCTGGCTATCATGTCCCCTCTTAACCTTCTCTTCTGCAGACTAAACATCCCCAGCTCCCTAAGCCACTCCTCACAGGGCTTCATGGCTTCCAGACCCTTCACCATTTTGGTCACATTCCAGCTTGTCAATATTCTTCTTAAAATGAAGTGCCCAGAACTGGACACAGTATTCCAGGAGAGGTCTAACCAAATCAGAATAAAGTGGTATTATTCCCAAGTTTGGCTTTCACAAATTTGATTATTCGCAACACACCCATGCCTCCGCCCTCATGCTCCCTCCTCGTTCCCTTGCATTTTGCTGGTGCGGAGAAAGAAGATAAGCATGCCGAGGCAAATGGTAAGGCAATGGAAGGGGGGAGACATGCGCTCCTGCTTCCTTGCTCTCCCCTCTCATTGTCTTGCCTCTGTCCTGGCACTGAGAACTCACAGTGATGCAAAAAGTAAGGCAAATGGGGGAGCAGAGATGTACGCACACTGTCTTTCACTCCTCCAGAGCTCTCCTCTCCCATTTGCTTTGCCTCTGCCCCAGCACAGAGAACTCCCAGAGAGGGAAAAATTAAGGCAATGGGAAGGACTGGAGGAGCATGCCTGCTTTCCTTCACCCCTCCGGAGCTCTCCCCAATCATTGTCTTGCCTCTGCCCCAGCACTGAGAACTCCCAGAGATGGAAAAAATTAAGGCAATGGGGAGGGCAGGGATGTGCGCACGCTTTCCTTCACCCCTCCCATTGCTTTGCCTCTGCCCCGGTGCTGAGAACTCACAGCAAGGCAAAAGGTAAGGCAAGGGGAGGCTCACACATTTCTTCCCACTCCCCCCTGGAGCTGCTCATTTCCACTCCTTTGCCTCTGGCCCCGGTGCAAAGAAGGAAGGCTCCTGCACCAGAGCCTTGGAAGGGAATGGGAGGGGGATAGCAGGGAGAGAGTTATTTGCAATTTTTCCACTTTTGCAAGGGTTCTGCACCCGAACCCTCACAAATGTGGAGGGGCCACTGTGCACACAAAAGGATTTACCTGAGGGAGACAGATAGGCTTTGACTAACAGGTGCCCAAAGCGCAGCTGTCCGGATACGATCGGGCTGCAACTCCTATTAGCCCTAGCTAGCATTATCAGTGATGAAGAATGCTGGGAGCTGCAGTTTAACATCTGGAGGGCTGCAATTTGTCCACCACAAGCAGTTCCAGCACAGACCTTCCTTTCCATCCCATCCTCTCACTTCCCTCCATCGCTCTTAGAGTGGTCTACAAACCAGGTTAAGCTCTCGGGAGGTCTTTGGGGTGCACGAGAAGGGTGCTCTCTTTCAATTCCTCTGAATGCAGTTCCACGAGCACACTGGATTGTGGTGCATGCAGATGCAGACATACTCACACACCTTTGAGAGAGTGCGCGTATATACTCGTGTGTACATGAATATGTGAGAGCCAGTGTGATGTAGTGGTTTGATCATCGGGCTGCAACCCTGCAGAGCAGGATTCAGTTCCCTGCTTGGCCATGGAAACCCACTGGGTGATCTTGGGGGTGGATCACACACTCTCAGCCCCAGAAAACCCCACGATAGGTTTACTTTAGGGTCGCCGTAAGTCAGAAACAACTCGAACAACAATGTCACGGATATACATACATATATATGCGCACTCTCTCAAATTAATCCACTTATGAGAAGATAAGAGTCATAAAGTGAAAGATCCCAATCCGTAGAAAATCATTTATGATTTAGTCACACGAATATAGCAGTATTTAGCATTGCTTAACAGAGCCAGCATATGAAGTGGTTTGAGCATTGGATTACAATCCTGGAGACCAGGGTTTGAATCCTCGCTTGGCCACGGAAATCTACTGGGTGACCTTGGGCAAGTCACCCCTCTCAGCCTCAGAAGAAAACAAAGGTAAACCCCCTTTGAACAAAGTTGGCCAAGAAAACCCCAGGAAAGGTTTGTCTCCGGGTCACTATAATTCAAAAACAACTTAAAGGCACACAGCAATTACAACAAATGTGGCTTAACTTTCTTTGGGCCATAAGGCAATGGGGCTGGGTAAAAAAACAGCTTGGAGCACTAAAAAGAAAAAGAAAGCCTGGCTGAAATTTGTTGTGGATAAAGATAACAACATTACATAAAATAATATTTGCAGTCCCTGCAGACAACAGAAGAGCTTTACTAAGATAGCTTTAAAGGTTTATTAACAAATTCTAATGCAGATGTAGGAAGCTGCAATGTAGGAAGTTGCCACATACTGAACCAGAACGTTGGTTCATCTCAGATCAGTACCCAGAGCTTGGAAATGCATTGCTCCTTGTCCTAGTCTCTGGAGCAGCAGAAAACAAGCCTGCTCCCTCCTCGACATGACATCCCTTCAAATATTTAAACATGGCTAGTATGTCACCTCTTAACCTTCTCTTCTGCAGACCAAACATCCCCAGCTCCCTAAGCCTCTCCTCATAGGGCATGGTTTCCAGGCCTTCTACCATTTTGGCCACCCTTCTCTGGACACGTTCCAGCTTGTTGATATCCTTCTTGAAATGAGGTGCCCAGAACTGGACCCAGGATTCCAGATGAAGTCTGACCAAAGCAGAATAGAGTGGTACCATTACCTCCCTCGATCTAGACACCAGACTCCCTTTGATGCAACCAAGAATCGCGTTGGCTTTCTTGGTTGCTGCATCACACTGCTCACTCATGTTCAGCTTGTGGTGTACTAAGACTCCTAGATCCCTTTCACACGTACCGTTGTCCAGCCAGGTGTCTCTCATCCTATATTTGTGATCAGAGGCGGATCACACCAAAATGACTGTTGTTCCTTCTTTCTGCCCCAGGAGGGCCCATATATCTTCATGTAGGACGATGACCCCCTTTTATTTCTTCTGACTGGATGAGATCCCCATTGCCTTTGCACATGCAAAGCCAGGCAGGTAGATTGGGATGCCCGGAGGGCAGATCCCCATAGCAATGGACTGGGACCCCTCGAATTCCAAATCCTAGATGGAAAAGGCCCCACAGGGGTGACGCCATGGAATTATGCCACTGGTCATGCTAGCCAAATCTGACAGAAGTTGCAGTCCAATAACACATTCCTTGTTCCTGGATTGGAAAGGCTTTGGACGCCGCAAACATTCTTGTTTCGGATGAATCCGTATCTGTTTTGTGTGGGGGCAAAGGGAGTTTTTTTCCACCAAAACAAAAAGGCAGCAAGCTTCAGTTAGAAGACAGGGTTCTGGCTTCCACAAAAGGGAACGCCACACAGCTGCCTCTTCCTTCCTTCCCATATGCCAGCAGCAAGGCCTGAGGAAATAGGGTGTGCGCGCGTATGCACGCGCATGCGCGCAGGAAAGAGGGGGAATAGGCCTGGGTGTTGCCATGACAACAGAGTACCTCCACCACTTCCAGTCTCAGCATCCCTTCTCCATCTGACAACATCCAGCAATTCAGAAAAGAAAAGAAAGAAAAAAAAAGAAAAGAAAAGAAAAGAAAAGGGGGGGAGGCAGCAGCACATATTGAATACCGACTCCCTGTAAAATTATTATTTTGGAGGTTGCGGGGGGGGGGTTAGGATCTGGAAGGAAAAGACAGGGCAAAGCTTCCCGATTGCCTTGCACGCAGCCCACGCAAAATCTTTTGCAACTGTGCCACTTTATAAAATGGCTGCCAAACTTCATCTTTTAAAGTCATTGCTTTTTTCCTTATGGCTCTTTTTTACCCCTTTTTTTTTTTTCTGAGAATTTGTTAAGACAGGTTATTGTCACTACACTTTACAAAAGGGTGAGCAGATTGCATCTCGAGGGCAACCGGCCCAGACATTAAGATTGGGTGGGTGGGTGACGGAAGGGCGCTCTGTCCACCTCCCCAGATTTTTTTGTTTTTTAAAACAAAGTAATAGAATAATAGATGTCCCCCACCTAACAAATGTCCACCCCAATAGCTGGAGTTAAAAATAAACCGAGAAGAACTTAAGTTTTGCTTTACACGCAGATAAATCCACCAGCTCCTGCCCCAATTCCCCCAACAAATGCTTCGCGTGGAATATAAATTGGGATGTCCGGCGATAAGAGAGGACACAGGCTTTCTATTTAAAAATACAGAGCCAGAGGATGTGACTCCTGGGGCTGGCATGTGAGTGGGGAGTATGGTAGCCCCCGTGGGGTATGAGGCAGCAGAGTATCAGTATCCAAGGCAGCCGGAAAAAGGACAGTCTTGCAGCGTTATTGGCTTCAGACATGGAGGGCTCGGGCCTGTCGCGAGTCCATCCCACCCACCACCATCTGAGCACGGAACGTCGTCACAGTCCCGGTGGGGCGTTATGTCTCAAAGAAATCACCGGGGGCCGGTTGAAGGGTTCCCCCCGTCTTCCGTCGGCTCTGTTAGAAACTCACCAGTGTATAAACCATACTGGACGGCAGGAGATGGGGAAAAGAAAGGAGAGAAAAAGAAAGGAAGAAAAAAAGAGGCCGTCACCAGAAAGAAACCATGACTAAGGCAGCAAACAAAGAAGAGCGGCGAGACTTTTCTCCTTCTAGCTCACAGTGAAAGAAACTCAGCAACATCTCACAAACACTAGTTTAACACACTGGGCCCTCAGGATCCGCTAGGGTTTGGTTCCAGGGCTCCCCAGGGATACTAAAATTTGTCAAGCCCCATTAGGTACAATGGTGTAATAAGATGGCATCTCTGAGATAAAATGGAAAAATCAAAGTGTGCTTTTTGGATATCTTTTTTTTAATATTGTCAAGCCATGGTTGTTTGAATCCAGGGATATAGAATCTGCTGATATGGAGGGCTGACTATATTTCATTATGCTTTTATTGAGTACTGACACAGGGATGGACAATGGCAATATTTATAGATAAAGCTAAGCCAGAATCTCCTATATGCCAGAAATGATTTGCTTCATGTTGTGTCCAACTTTGGGATCCTGGTTTTTCCGAAAGAAAGAAAGAAAGAAAGAAAGAAAGAAAGAAAGAAAGAAAGAAAGAAAGAAAGAAAGAGAGAGAGAGAGAGAGAGAGAGAGAAGGGAAGGAGGAAAGGAAGAAAGGAAAGGAAAGGAAAGGAAAGGAAAGGAAAGGAAAGGAAAGGAAAGGAAAGGAAAGGAAAGGAAAGGAAAGGAAGAAGCCAAGATCACAAATCAATCACAGTTCAAGATTTGCTATAAATCCTAGCTGGTTTGGGGAGGAATAAACCAGGATCCCAGCTTCAGGTATACACTGAAACAAAGTACTTCAAGGACAACATCCTATCTGCTGCTACAGGAGTGTAGAACTTCACCAGCATGGTTAAATTGGAGACCTGGAAAAGTGAACGTTGTCCCTTTGCCCTGATTGCACCATGGCACCCGGATGGCACGAGGCTGCAGTGCCGCCCTTGGCTATTGATTAGCTCACCATCCAGCTTCAGTTGCATAGTCAGGGAAAGGCATTTAAAAAATACGTTTGTTAGCAACACTCATAGAATTTTCAAGTTGATATAACACAAGGGGATTCCAGACCAAGCTAGTAAGAATGGCCCAAACATACGAAGAGCCACTTGTCTGTGGCAAGGAAGAAATTACTTGGTCCTGAGCCACCTCTTTGCTCCAACCACTCTCCTCTGGCAGGAATCTCCTTTCTCAAGATGGCAACCAGAAATATGTAGAATGCCAGAACTCAGTGCTCCACTCCTCTCTGTCTGAGGGGAAAGTACTGACAAGCCCTTTACCTTGTCTTTTTTCTTCTCCCAGGAGTGCCGGAGCCAGAGGCAAGGGAATGGGAGGGGGATCACGGAGGGAATTGTTTGCAGTTTTTTCCTCTTTCATGGGGCTTCTGTGCCCTGAACCCTCATAAATGTGGAGGAGCCACTGCATGCAGACACAGGTCTGTCTCCTAACGGAAAGAAGGGGTGATGCTGTTCCCCAGTATCTGCTGCCTAAGGCAGTGGGCTCAGTACTAAATGTGAGGCCCAGCTTTTTGCTCTTAGCTGCTGCAGCACCATCAGGTACAAAGGTGGGGATATAAATTTAAATAACTTTAATGAATCATAGAATCATAGAAATGTAGAGTTGGAAGAGACCACAAGGGCCATCCAGTCCATCCCCCTGCCATGCAGGAAAACCCTCAATGGAATCCAAAGCTCACCTGTACAGGTAATAGAAGAATGACAACAGATAAAAGGCCAGTTTGCACCATGACTCCTTCTGGCAGTAGTTTAAGATGTCAGCATTCATGATGGAGACAGCATCATACATGACCTCCGACCCATCTGCTGGACGATGGAAATACCTGGAAAGCAGGGCAGGAAGAACAGCTGAGTGGCAGCTTCCAAAAAGAGATGTTTCAGGCCTCTTCCTTGAATTTTCAGTTTTTTTCAGCAAAAGGCTGCAATGTTCATTCAACTGAGTCTTGAATTAATTAACAACACCTTTCAACAAAGAAGGTGTGCCTGATCAATTGGGCAAGACTTTTAAAGATGTCTTTTTAAAACATGCCATTTACCAAACATACACACACACGCGCATTATAGACACCAAGAGAGATTTCCCCTCCTTCTCTCTTACATGGAAAGGAATGCCTGTCCTGTGTTGTTGCAACATTTTGCATGCAATTTTTAAAACAGCTTCTCAACCTGGTGACCTTCAGATCTGTTGACTGAAGAGATGGTAGAAGCTACAGCCCAACCTAGGAGGAAGGTGCCCACTTAGCAAAGGCTGATTTTAAGAACAAAGCAGAGAAGGGACTGGCATTGATAAGATCACAAGCTGGACTTACGATCTCATGGAGATTATTTAGGTGAATAACCAAACATGACTCCCAAAGCCTAACTTTTCAGCCTGGCAGTGCCTCACCCAAAGGGTTTCTGAGGCATTGCAAATGGGGAAATGGGAAATTATATCCACAGTGCTCTCCTAGCTGCAGGTACCTGGAGACAAGCAGTTGTGGCAGGACTCCGAGGGGGTCTCCCAGGTGCCTGTTCTTGATGTGTCCTGTGAGTGATGATATTTTCTTCCTTCAAGATCTTGCTTTATGCATATTGCCAAACTTATGTTGATTTAAGCAACTAAAATCCATATGATTAACTGATTGAGATTTTCTTAATCGTCTGTCAGTTTTTCATTTCTGTGTTATTTGGCAAATCTCAATTCCTGTTACGTCCTGCATGCAAAGCTATATAAAAGCAGGGGAAAGGAGGCAGGATTCTATCAACTGGTCAGTTACAAGCCAACTCCTCCCACCTTCTAGTATATTTATCACAGAAAACAAAGGCACTAGTATAACAGACTAGCAGACGTTGCTAGTTGTTTTTAATTATTGAAAGGACAGTGGAATGCAAAATATATATTGGCTTAGTTGAATGCAGGATCTTACCACCTAACTGTAGTTTTAGAAGGGCTCTCCCATGCAACTTCTCTCCCATACATGACATTCTGTTATGTTATGTGTAGGGGAGTGACGTTATGTACAAACTGTGGGAATTAAAACTGAGGTAGGATGTGCCCGGGCTGAAGCCAGAATGCAATGCAGGGAAGAGACCACAGCTCATTGGCAGGCCACATACTTTACAGCCAAGTTCAATCCTTAGCATCTCCAGTAGTGTTGGGTGGGGGAAAAGATGTCTCCCCTGAAAATCTGGACAACAGCTGCCAGTCAAAAGGATTCAAGGAGCAAGTCTCTGACCTTGCTTGGGACTTCGGAAAACCACTGCCAGTTGGCCAACAGATTTGGTACCGAAATAGACGGTCAGTCAGAGTGAGTCTAAGGCAGCCCATTGTTCCCAGGAAAGGGACTGTAGTTCAGTGGGTAGAACAACTGTTTTGCACGCAGAAGGTTCAATCTCTGGCCTCTTCAGATAGGGCCACAGGCCATGCTGGGTGGCTGGTGATAGTAGGTCCAGGAATTATAGTCCAAAGAAGCCATGTTTGCAACCTCTGGGAGACCAAGCAATAGGCAGACGGAGAGATTTTAAACAGCCCAGAGTCCAGCATCCTGCCAGAGGGAGATGGCAGAAGGGCTTTGATTTTTCTTGGCTGATTGCTATATCTCAAAAACGCAGCGCTAGATGAAAGATAAGGCCTCACCATTTTAGGGCAGGAGCACACCCTGGCAATGGGTGTCTCATTTTTGGCTGGGCACTAAAACCTCCTAAAATCTGTTGAGCCTTGGCAAATTTCTGATTGTGCTCATGAAGGACGACGTCTTTGCCTCTCTTTCTCTTCCCGCCCCTGCACAATTTCCTGCTAGCACTAATTTCCAGGAGAGAAACGTCAAACCTACAGAGACGTCCAGGAATAGAATATAATCTAACAATTCTTTCAGGTTGGTCCCAGTGCAGCAAATATAATTTCCCTTTCAAGCTATTTATCTTGGGAGTTTTTGCAAACAGGTCAAGTTTTGCAGCTGACGGAATTTAAAAAATAAAACAGTATCAGTTTGTTGTTTGGTGGTGGTTTTGCTTTTCCTTTTAGCCAAGGTTCAACTCAGTGCCTAAAAATTCTGAAGGCCTGCAGTCAGAGGGATACATATTTTCTTTTTAAAAGAAGTTATAGTTTAAAGACAGACTGTATGTTTGCAAACCATCTAGCTTAAATAAGGAAGCAGATTAAATTGTCTAATGAAAATGATACATGCAACATAACAAAACAGAAAAATGGTATCAAATAATCTTGTGCTCAGTAAAGAGCTTCCAAGGATGCCTGTGGGAGAATTACTATACCTTTGCTGGCCTACTTTAACTCTAACATAGTTAGTTAATTTTGCCGTTGTGGCATATTAATGCGGTCTCACTTTCCCTTCTGCAGTATTGGTATGAAGTGATGGGATCTTTCACAGCTTTGCACAGTCTTACAGTGGCAAGTTAACATGGCACATTTTATCAGCTTTTTAGCAGAACAAGAATACAGCCGGCCACCTAAGCTGGCTAGGCTTAGGGGTGCGGGACTCTAAAAAGAGTGGGGAAAAAATGCAAATATTAAAACGTTTGTGTGTTTCTGTGGGAAGGAGGAGCAAGGCATTGTGGGGAGAATAGGCACGCAGGGTCCAAACCAGATCAGGGAAAGGAGAGGGATAAGGGATGGGTTGGCATGATGGCACCATACATCCTCTCTCTTGCCCATCTCCTTCCTTGGGTGTGTGGGGAGCACCGGGAGAGGGCTTGTGGTGCTGAGAAATTGGGCTGCAATCCATCTTTAGCTGGCCAGTCAGTAACTGGTGGAGAGGAGGACCAGAAGTGGGTTTTTAAAGGGCTACATGGCCTGATCAGAGCCCCCAAGAGGGAAGGTTCCCTTGGAAAGCAGCGCGTGAGGTGGAGGGGGCGGAAGTTGGAGAAACTCACAAATAATCAAATCCATGAAAGTCAAACCAGTAAATGTGGAAAGCCAACTGTGTATTCTTATGCCTTCCCGTAACCAAATTCAAGTAGATTTCTGCCTGAAAGTACACATATTCTCCCCATCCACCTCTGTTCTCTGTTGTTTCACTGTCTCCAATTGCGGAGTGTACCCTATGGTACCCTTTTTTGCCTTCAAATTGTTTCCAATTTAACCCTAAAGCAAACCTATCAAGGGGTTTTCCGGAGCTGAGTGTGATTGATGCAACCAAGGTCACTCATTGGGTTTCCATGGCCAAGCAGGGAATCAAACCCTGGCCTCCAGGATTATAGTGTCATAGTCCAATGTTCAACCACTAAACCATGCTGGATCTAGTCTAGAGAGTACCCTAAGAGGAGCAAAAAAATATCCTCTGTACATTTTTGTAGAGCATCACCGCACGCATCAAGAGACTCAGGAAATCCAAGTTCTCATCCCTGCTGAACCATGAAACTCTTCGGATAACGATGGGCCAGCTAGTCTCTCTCAGCCTCTGACTTATCTCACAAGAGTTGTTCTCCTGAGGATGGCATAGGAAGAAGAATGCTGTATGCCACCTTGAACTCATCGGAGGAAATGTAGGGTATAAAAGTAACCGATAAACCAATTTAGAAGGCCCACTTGGTGTAGTGGTTTGAACATTGGACTGTAACTTTGGAAACCAGGGTTCAGTTCCCCACTCGGCCATGGAAACCCACTGGGTGACCTTGGGCACATCACACACTCTCAGCCCCAGGAAACCATGTCATAGGTTCGCCTTGGGGTTGCCGTAAGTCAGAAACGACACAACAACAATAACCAAATTTGATGTTCAAAAAGAAGAAGAAACATCAAGTTGGGAGGGACCTTTGGAACTCAGCTCATTAAAGTCCCAGTTCATTGCAGGAGTCCTGTGAGTTTTTCATTCCCTGACAGATTAATCTCTGCTTTAAGACCTTCAATGAGAGAGAGACACACAACCTCCCAAGGTCCCCAGTTCTACGTCTTACTTTTAGGACTAATGTTTTCTTCAAATCTGCTTCTCTGTAATCACCGTCCATGGTTCTAGTCCTGCACACTACATTGGGATCTCTCCGCAGGGAAGGCACTTGGAGACTGGAACATGGCTACCATTTGCCTCCTTAACTTTAGCCATTTCTGCACTAGACTTTTATAGAGCTATGATTCCACTTGAAACATCCTATGGAATCCTGGGGTTTGCAGTTTCGGGAGGGGCCGGCCGGCCCCTCCCGAAACTGCAAACCCCAGGATTCCATAGGATGTTTCAAGTGGAATCATAGCACTATAAAAGTCTAGTGCAGAAATGGCCTTTCTCTTCTCTGGGCTAAACCCATACAGCCCTTAAAATCATTCCTCTAAAATATGACATCCAGAACTGAACGCAGCACACCGGATTTGACCTTGGGAAAGGTACATTGTACAGCTTAGCACCAAATAAAATTTTACCAGCACGGAATAGGAGAGAACTATTACATTCTAGTGATCTGGACATTATTAATGTAACCTATGGTTGTGTTTGCTATTTTTGTCCCCAAAGCAGCAACACTGCACTGATATGGGGGGGGGATAATAATTTGAATCACAGAGCAGACAATAACAGGAGAAAATATTAGCTGCTAAAGATTGGCCCAGTACGCCACAGCTATGCGTCATGATTGCTAGCAGCAGATGAGACATTGCTCTTGGCTGCAGTGCTCTGCAGGTGAGCTCAGGAAAGTTTCTTTTTAAATTACAACTTTCTTTTTTAGATTATAGTTTTCCAAAAGCAGGCTGGGAGATTTGGGGAGCCATGAGATCACTGTGGTGTAGTGGTTTGAGCATCGGACTACGACCCTGGAGACCAGAGTTCGATTTCCCCACTCAACCATGGAAATACACTGGCTGACCTTGGGCACGTCACACACTCTCAGCCCCAGAAAATCCCCATGATAGCTTTGCCTGGCGGTGGGGCACCGTAAGTCAGAAATGAGATGAACGCACAGAGCAATCACAAGTTCAAAAAGGGAATGTTTTCCAGGTGGTGGAACTGGCTGCCTCTTGCGCACTGCACGCAACAAGGATTGTAGGATAGGTAGGAAGAGTTGGAGAAATAAAGGGTGGGGTTGGGGGAAGTAAGTAGGGGAATATAAAATACAAATGTACATGAACATGAGTCAGCAGTGTGATGCGGCAGCCAAGAAAGCCAATGCAATTCTCGGCTGCATCAACAGGAGTATGGTGTCTAGATCGAGGGAGGTACTGGTACCACTCTACTCTGCTTTGGTTAGACCTCATCTTGAATCCTGTGTCCAGTTCTGGGCACCCCAATTCAAGAAGGACATGGTCAAGCTGGAGCAAGTCCAGAGAAGGGCGACCAAAATGGTGAGAGGCCTGGAAGCCATGCCCTATGAGGATAGACTTAGAGAGCTGGGTATGTTTAGTCTGCAGAAGAGAAGGTTAAGAAGGGACATGATAGCTATGTTTAAATATTTGAAGGGATGCCATGTAGAGGAAGGAGAGGGCTTGTTTTCTGCTGCTCCAGAGACCAGGACAAGGAGCAATGGATTCAAGCTGCAGGAAAGGAGATTCCACTTGAACCTCAGGAAGAACTTCCTGACGGTCAGGGCTGTCCGGCAGTGGAATCTGCTGCCTCGGAGTGTAGTGGAGTCTCTGTCCTTGGAGGTTTTTAAGCAGAGGCTAGATGGCCATCTGTCGGGAATGCTTTGAGGGTGTTCCTGCATAGCAGGGGTTTGGACTGGATGGCCCGTGTGGTCTCTTCCAACTCTACATTTCTATGATTCTATGATTCTATGATATAAGTAAAGTGGAGGGTGGGGTGGAGGGCATTACACATTTCAAAATGTGCATAAAAACATTGTGATGTATATGTACCTTTTTAATTGTTTTTATTTATTGGATGAAAGTTTAGTAAAAATTAAAAATTAAAAAAAAAAAGAATTTGCTGCCTGAAGGGAACTGGTCAACAAGAGTTTCTAATGCTCTGAAGTTTAAAAATGAAAACTAAAGGCCCACTTTTCCTCCTAAATTAAGTTAAGGAGGCTTGGCAGTATGGAAACAGCCAGATCTCCCATTTTGCCACAGAAAATAAGTCCCTGAGCTTAGCATGTGCTCAGAGACACTTTTCCCCAAATCTGTATCTACCTTCCAAGTCAGTATTTTGCACTCAGCTTCCTTTGGGTTCCCAGTTAAAAAGAAAACAGGCCTAATGTTTGCTACACTATACATCCAGGGCCGTTCCAGAAAGCCTTTAATAAATAAATAAATATTGGAACATTTAAATAAATAGGAATAGTTAAATCTAAGTTTAAATCTTTAAATCTTGAGTTAAGTCTTAGGGTCCCCGGCAGCAAATTGTATTTACAGCGAGTCCCCGGTAAAGAAAAGGTGTATATGTTTGCATGTCTCTGTGTGTATGTGTGTGTTTGTATGTGTGCATGTGTGCATGGTGTGGAAGGTTTTCTATGGAACAGAGCAAAGATATACACACATCTCTGGTAGAAGGACAAGGTAGGGAGTGGTGAAGGTTTAAAAAGTGGGTTTTTGAAGAAAGCTAGACGAAGTGATAAAACCACATGGATTAGGATGAGTGATACAAGGTCCTCCAGATAACGTTAGACTGCAAGTCCCATCTTGCAGCATAACCAATAGTGAAAAACTATGGGAGTTGCAGTGCTGGAGCATCTGGACTACCACACATTACCTGTTTGTATCTTTAGCATTTGTTGTCAGTCACCTGTTTATGAACTGTTACTTGTTAGTTGTTGATTTTTTGCCTGTTTGTGTGCATTAATTACTAGAAATATTTTTAATATTTTTGGAAAAACCTCCTTTCTGAAAGAGAAAAGCAGGGCAGAAGTTTAAAAAAAAAACAGACAGAAGCTCAGAAACATTGCCAAGAAAACAAGGAAAAATCCTTAATCCAGCTTCTTGTCAGGATGTTTCGATTCTATCATGCTCTGAACTTGCCTATAGTGTCTGCAATCCATGTAGCAGCAGTTTCAATAGATTCTTAGGCAAAGCTTATTAGGGCTAATATCTAATTGACAACTGTAACAATATATCTGTTGGTAACACTTGCAATATTAAACCGAATGGGCAATTTGATCTGGGCTCAATGTCACTTTGCAGTGGGCATTTTTGGCAGGGGAGATCAAACCGGCGGATAAGAACAGAAGGACTAGGAAGTGTTATGGGAACATTTTGATAGGCGACAGAAAACACGTTCCTGCTCTCAGGATGAAAAATATGTAAATTACTACACACCTGGGAAAACTGCTGAAGTCGGTGGGATGATTTGACATGCGAGTTGTTAACCAATCTTTGACTATATGCACCAATTTCAAACAGAAAAGGTACAAAACTTGTGCTCAATTGTAATACTTTAGCCTCAGCAACATTTTGGTAATGTTGCTGAGTTGTTTGTTTCTCCGAAATACACACTACTGCTTTGAAACTCTCAGTGAAGTTATTCAGTGCAAGTTAGCACTACTAAAGACTTACTTCTTTATTTAAAGCTCAAAAGCACGGTTTTGCAATTAAAACCCTTAACCTGTAGAAGAATTGCTAACATTTGTGTGCTTTTTGTTCTTAAAAAAGAAATGCTAGCTGGCCAACTTGCTAAAAATTTTTGGAAAAGAGTACCTGATACACTCCAAAAGATTTTAAATTTAAAATCTGAAATGGCACTGGAAATGTATTTACTTAATATAATTGGGTCACTGATAGAAATAAGAAAAAAGCAAGAAGATCAGTTTGTATATATGATAACTGCAGCTAGTCCATGTTATGCATAATATTGGAAAGAGAAAACAGGCCAACAATTGAAGAATGGGAAGTAAAAATTATGGATGTGATGGAAAAAGGAAGCTCTCAAGTCTGGAAAAAGAGAATTCTATTCAGTAGTTTGAAAGAGAATGGAAACCAGCGACGGGATGGGTTAAAAGTAAGGATAGTTAAAGAATGAATAAAAGTAGTTAAAAAATGAAGGTAGGGGATATAGATAAGTGTCAGATATTATTATTTATTGTTATATATTATTTATTGTTATATATTACAGAAAACCAGGATTAAGAAATGATTGATAAGAAAAGGCTATTTCATGTAAAATAGGTTGAGATAAAGATGATTGGTAAAGGTACATAATTTGGTGAAAACGCAAAATATGGAACAGAGAGGGAGAGGGAAAATAAAGGAAATAAGAAGACTGTACATAAAGGTGATAAGAAGAAACATTTTTGTAAGGGTGTAATTTTTTTATTAAAAAAAAAAGAAAAATGTTATCATCTCGTAATTAGTTTCTTGCACAACTGAAATATGGGGCCAATTAGATGCAGGGCTAAATTCGCATCACCTCGAAGTGCAAGACGGGAATATCAGGAGCCAGAGGGGCGAAGCTGGGATTTGTTCTCACCTCCACAAGTGATAGAAAAGCAGCGGGATGTTTAGTCCCAAGGTCACCCATTCAGCCGCACAGAGAAACATGAGGCAGAAAAGGCCGTGGATGGAGTACTCGGGGACCACGAGCTGCAAGAGGAAACGCTTGCATCAAAAACCAGATCAAACGAAGGCTTTTTGATATACCCCAGACAGCCTCCTTCATACGGTGGGCACCAGGAACCCCACCGCCTCTGACAATCGTCCAAAAGAAGGTCACTGCAAACTCTGAAGACTCAAATCTCAGACTCAAACTGTTTAAATCAATGCAGTCCTCAGCATATAAGCCTTATTCGGGAATTACCAAAACACACCAGGAAGGAAGGTGGCCATTTCTGTCACCTTCTGGACATGATATTCAAAGACACAGCTGTGTTAGTCTATATCAGCATAAAAATACAAACTTGCAGTACCTTTGCTACTTGAGAGAAAGAGATTTGTAGTACAGGGAGCCCCAGGAACTCACACAAATATAGTCAGCCCTCCACATTTGCCGATTTCACTTTTGCAGATTTGATTATTCATTGATTATTTGCTGTCCCCTCTGCTGCTGCCCTGTACCATTTTTAACAGGGACTGCAAGCCTCGTGAGACTGAAAAAATGCAAACGAGGCTTGTAAGTCCCTCTTAAAAATGGTGTGGGGCGGCAGCGGAGGTGGCCGTAAGCCCCACTAGCCCCCCACTTCTGCCTTGGGAAGGAACTCTGATGCCTCAACAGAATTTGTTATGGGTTGAATATGGTGATCATACTTTTTTGTGTTGTGTGTGTTAAATGTGGCTTGGGAGGGCCTAAAGTTATTCACAGTTTTTCCACTTTCATGGGGGTCCTGTGCCCCTAACCCTTGCAAATGTAGAGGGATGACTGTTCCAGAAATCAGAAATACTTGCAATCCAACATATTCAATGCCAATGACACATGTGCAGACACTTCAGTGTGCTTATGCTCATATTGCCACCATTTTAGGGATAGGGACAAGACACTGTGGGGATCCTTGGTAAGGACAGCCCACTGAATAAACTTTTAGAAACTCATTCTACTTCATTAGATGCGAGAGTGTGAGAGCCGAAATGGAATTATTCCACTGTCTGTGGAAACTCCCGGTGCAATTTCAGTTTTCCAGGTACCTAATTCTCTTGTGGGTTACTGAGACTGCATTGGCTCATGTCCAAATAGTGCTACGGAGATGTCTGTCGACTAAGATAATTAGACAACTCTGCTGAGAATAAAGCTAAACATGGATACAAGTCTTTGGCCATTTCCGCACTACACTGTAATAGTGCTATTACTCCACTTCCAACATCCTGTGGAATTCTGGGGTTTGTAGTTTCCTGAGGCCCAAGAGCTCTCGGGCTGAGAATTCTAAATGCCCCTCCCTAAACTGGAAACCCCAGGATTCCACAGGAGGTTGAAAGTGGAATAATAGCACCATGACAGTGCAGTGCGGAAACGGCCACAATGCGTGTCAGTCCCTCTGAATATCCTCTGCGTATCGTTACTGAGAGGGTGTCGTTGTGCCCATCTCTTGCTCCTGGGCTGCCCAGCGTCTGTGAGCGCAGCGCTGTGCTGGGAGGACTTTGGTCCGGACCAGCCGGCTTTTCCTTACTAACGTTCAGGGCTGCCTCTTCCTTGGGCCATCATTCTGCCTCATTCACAGAATTTTGCACAGCTGGCATCATCTTCATCTTCTAACCTTGCTGTGTTTTACTCCTCTGCTTCTTCATCTATTTACCTACCAGGAGGAAAATTAATTGAGGAGAAACCTCCTAATGCCAGGAGCTCTCCATCTGGAAGGCATCCGGAGAAGGTGGAAGCTAAATCCCCTCAAGGGAGTGGCTGGATAACCATCCGAAGCTAGTGAAGTCTGACCAGGTGGGCTCTTTCCACGGATGCAAGAAGACAGGTATGAGTTGTGGGGTCCTTTAACCTGGTATGCAATTGGCAGCTATACATTTCCCTTAAATTAAGGTTGACTCGGGGCCTGTCCACACTACACTGTCATAGTGCTATTATTCCACTTTCACCATCCTGTGGAATTCTGGAATTTGTAGTTTACTAAGGGCAAATAGCTCTCTGGCTGAGAATTCTCAGTGCCTCTCCTTAAACTGCAAACCCCAGCATATTGAAAGGGGAATAATAGCACTATAACAGTGTAGTGCGGAAAGGCCCTTAGTTATTAATGGTAAAGCTGCATTAACTAGACTCCCACCTAAACCTTCTCATTCAGTGACTCCACAGGGTGCCAGGGCAAATATTCTTTCAAAGTTTCTGCAATGGGGACTCAATACAGAATATTCAAAAGAGAAGGTTATATGAACGAGATAGAACAGTAAAAGACGAGACACAAACACTCACCTTTCTCAAGAGACAGCAGATACGTTCAATGTTTTTCAACCTCTCTCTCTGTGCAGAAATAGAAAAGGAAAGAAACAGGGAGTCAGACCAAAAGGCCAGGAAACAGGTAAGACGGAGGAAGGAGGGGGAGACAAGGACTGGATATGTGTGAATGTGACCAGAGGGCACTGGATAAACCAGAGGGTCCCAGATCTGTCCACTGTCCTGGAGTGGCCAGAAAGGGAGATTAGAAATGGGAAAAGAATAGGCAGGACCTTGGGCAGTATTTAAAGTGGCATGGGAAGATACCACTTCCTCTCCATGGCAATTAAATTGTGTGGTGCCACAGGGTTACTTCTTATCCCCTATGAGCTTCAATGCCTATAGGAAGTTGCTCGGTGGAGTCATTAAAGAAGTCATTAGGAGTTCTGGGGTTGGGTATCATCAGAACACAGATGATGCTCAGATTTATTTACTCCTCCTTGTCACTGGAGTCAGCTGGGCCCACACAGGTACTAAACCTCTACCGGATGCTATAAGAGACATGACGGCTAGCACACTGAAGCTGACAAGCAGGAAAGTGTCCAGAGAAGGGCCGCCAAAATGGTGGAGGCTCTGAAAGCCATGAAGCCCTATGAGGAGTGCCTTAGGGAGCTGGGGATGTTTAGCCTGCAGAAGAGAAGGTTAAGAGGGGACAGGATAGCCATGTTTAAATATTTGAAGAGATGTCATGTCGAGGAGGGCTTGTTTTCCACTGCTCCAGATTCAAACTACAGGAAAAGAGATTCAGGAAGAACTTTCTGACAGTCACAGCTGTCTGGCAGTGGAATATGCTGCCTGGGAGTGTGGTGGAGTCTCCTTCTCTGGAGGTTTTTAAACACAGGTTGGATGGCCATCTGTTGGGAGTGCTTTGAGGTGGGTTCCTTTGTGGCAGAATGGGCTTGGACTGGATGGCCCCTGGGGTCTCTGCCAACTCTGTGATTCTGACAGAGACTCTGTGGATTGGCGGCTCCCGGGTTCAACAACAGGGTAAGTGACCTGACTTGGATGGTGTTGCATTCCCCGAAAAAGCAAATGCATAGCTTGGGCGTGCTCCAAGATCCATCTCTGTCACCAGAGACCCAAGCTGATTCTGCAGCTCAGAGCACTTGGAGACAGCTTTGTCTTCTATCTGCTGCCTTTCCTGGACAGTAATAACTGGACCACAGCAGTTCACATACTGGCAGCTTTCAACAGACTACTGCAAGGCATGCTATGTGAGACTGCCATTGAAGATGACCCAGAATCTGCAGCCAATGCAAAACTGCAGCAGGTAGAACTGCTGATAGGATCATCTGATAGAGACCATATACCATGTTATAAAGGATTTGCACTGGCTGCCAGTGCATATCTGGACTTTAGGATATCTGAAGCCCCAAATGGTCTGGCACCTTGGCATCTCAAATAATTCTACTTCCCACATACACCTGTCCAAGGACTGAGATCTGCTAAAGGAAAACCTTTGGAGGTTTTCCCATCAAGCAATCCCACAACTAGCACTAAATGTGGGGTTTTCTTTTATAACACTCTCTCCCTTGCTCCCAACTGTGGGAATTCCCTTCACAAAATCCCACCTCTGCAGCCAAATGAGTGGTTTCTGCTCCTTAACTCACCAAAGGTGAAAACTTCCAAAGTGTTTACTGCAATTCTCAAGGGAGGAGTTTTGCTTGATCTCCACCTCTGATGCAACATAAGGACTTCCTTCTGTCCCCCTTGTGTGACACTAACTGCAGGGACCAATGGATTCAAATTACAGGAAAAGTGATTCTAATAAACCTCAGAAAGAACTGCCTGATGTCTGCTTCCATGGAGTGTGGTGGAGTCTCCTTCTTTGGAGGTTTTTTAGCAGAGGCTGGATGTCCATCTGTTGGGAGTGTTTTGATGTGGGATCCTGCATGGCAGGGGGCTAGACTGGATGGTCCCTGGGGTCTCTTTCATCTCTATGATTCTAGTGCATATGCTGCTTGCAAAGCAAGCCCAGCAGAGGGAAAAAGGCACCAAGACAGCTGAGAGCCTTTACAAGCAGCGTGCACATGGGTCGGTCCCATGCGAGCCTCCATAAGTCCTTCAGGTTCCCACATTTCAAGCATCTCCACTTTCTGACAGTGCTCTAGTCCTAACCTGTCAGATAAGCAAGGGAAGCCTGTATAAATATTAGGAATATACATGAATAAGCAGCTGTTACAGAAGTAATAGTATTAGTAAGCGGTAATGTTTACGGTGCTTACAGATCAAAAAATAAGCACAAAAGTTAAAAAGGAACAGGATGCAAAAATATAATCTATTTATATGATTACAAGAATAATAAAATATCAGTCTTTACTTTTCCTACTCCTAATCTGCATTGAGATGTGGGGGGGACCTAGCCATTCTTTCAGAAACGAAGGAAGATGAATCTTCAAAATAGCAGGAAGCAATATTTACAAAGGAGTTTCCAGAAACAGCTGTTAGCGGAGGAGAGATTTACTCTTCTCTGCAACCATTACAAAGCAAACTGTTACACAGAATACAGTGCAAAAAAAAACATGCTCAACTCTTTCCAGTACTCCTGCTCCACATAGACATTTTTGCTCATTAGCTGAGATCTTATTAAATCAACTTTCTCATAATGTTAATAACACAGAAGCGGGCAAAAGCAAATGTTACTGAATACAGATATAAAGCTGTAAAAATTCCATAGCTTGAGGGTTTACTGTAGAGTAATGAAGAACAAGGACTCTTGGTCAGAGATCTCATCTGCTGCAATTGTAGCTCAACTAATCTTTGGATGATATAAAGTTGTGCTTTCTGTACCCCAAAGTCTCAGCAGAGAAACCCAAGCTGGAAATACAGTCATCCCTCCACATTTTCTGGCTTCCTTTTCATGGATTTGATGATTCACGGATTTGATTAATATGTTCTCTCTAGGACTCTCTAGATCAGTGGTTCTCAACCTGTGGGTCCCCAGATGTTTGTGGACTTCAGCTCCCAGAAGCCCTGAGCATTGGCCATAGTGGCTGGGGTTTCTGGGAGCTGAAGTCCACGAACATCTGGGGACCCACAGGTTGAGAACCACTGCTCTAGATCCTCCAGCACAATTCCAGAAGTGGACCATAAAGTCACATCAGAGGACCTAGAGATTCCTAGAGAGAACACTTCTGCCAAAAGTTGACCATAGATTCACACTGGAGGACCTACAGATTCCTACAGAAGTGTTCTCTCAGGTTAAAAAAAAATAAGAGTTTGCAATTTTTAATTTATATTCACAGTTTTTCCACTTTCGCAGGGCTCTTGCTCCCCTAAACCCCCGCAAAAGTGGAGGGTCAACTGTATTCTTCCTTCATCTAGTGAATGGTAAAAGTTTGAAAGCATTAGAAAATCCATAGCAATTTGAATAACAAATAATTTGAAGGTATCAATCCAAGCCTTACATTCAACTTACATTTAACCTACTTCCAGATAAATAGCTATACTGGAAACACATAAGGGTATGCCCAGTGATTTTCCAAGAAAACGCAACTAAATTCTTTCTGAAAATCTGCAACTAACCTGTTGACTAAGATGAGCAGAATCAAACATCTGCTTTCTCTGCTCTGACCAGAAAGCAGTATTTTGCATCTGAATTCCCAAATATTTGGTGCAAAAAACATGTCTAATGTCATTCCCATTTAAAGAGCATCTGCATTTCCTCTGAGTTTTTGAGAATACCGAGACTTGGGTCTTACTATAGTTAACAGATTTTCCTCAAAGCAATATGTCTCAAATGCAGATAGTAAATTACTGAGACCCCATCTAGTCTAAGATAAAAGCACAGCAGAAGCACAGCAGAAGCAGCAGAATTTTAATATTTGACAATCTGGGGACATGAGAACTAGCTTGACAAAGAAAATACACCAAACCATTAACAAACAGATTAAATAAAATGAGAGCAAAAATGCAGCCTTGTCTAACACCTTTAGTTGCATGGATTTGTTTAGGGTTGTCTCTGTTCTATGCATCTAACCTGACTAGAAGTTTAACCACATAAGCCACCAATGCAGAAACAGCAATTACTTATCAACAGTACTTTTTTGTAATTTAAACTATAAGACTTCCTTTGAAACCAAAAGCAGCAGTGTGATGCGGCAGCCAAGAAAGCCAATGCGATTCTTGGTTGCGTCAATAGGAGTATGATGTCTAGATTAAGGGAAGTAATGGTGCCACTCTGTTCGGCTTTGGTTAGACCTCATTTGGAATCCTGTGTCCACTTCTGGGCACCTCAATTCAAGAAGGATATGGATAAGCTGGAGCGTGTCCAGAGGAGGGCGTCCAAAACGGCGAAGGGTCTGGAAGCCATGAAGCCCTACAAGGAGCGGCTTAGGGACCTGGGGGTATTTAGTCTGCAGAAGAGAAGGTTAAGAGGGGACATGATATCCAAGTTTAAATATTTGAAGGGATGTCCTCTCGAGGAGGGAGCGGGCTTGTTTTCTGCTGCTCCAGAGACTAGGACAAGGAGCAATGGATTCAAGCTGCCAGAAAGCAGATTCCACTTAAACCTCAGGAAGAACTTCCTGACGGCCAGAGAAGTCTGGCAGTGGAATCTGCTGCTGACTCAATGGAGTGTCGTGGAGTCTCCTTCTTTGGAGGTTTTTAAGCAGAGACTGGATGGCCATCCGTCAATAGTGCTTTGATGTGTGCTCTTGCATGGCAGGGGGTTGGACTGGATGGCCCCTGGGGTCTCTTCCAACTCTAGGATTCTATAAAGCAAAACAAATCAGTAATCATAAGCCAAACACTAATGATAATGATAATCATAATATAATTATCATTAGGATCAAATAAGGGATTTCATATATTGCTATTTTGTCTCTTTCTCTAAAAGAGTTCAAAGCAGTGCACATGAGCTCTCCCACTCCTTATTCTAGAGCTTAGGAGAGTTACTTTTTTTTAGACCACAGCTCCTAGAATCCCACAGCCAACATGGGGTAGCGGCCAAGTTGGAATGTGGGAGTTGTAGTACAAACAGGTAAATGATTAAATCATAAAGGAGATAGAAAGAGGCTCATCAGCAGATACAGTCTTTTTAAAAGCCACTCTGGGTTCTCAGTGGTCAAAAATATATATATGCAGAACTGGCTGCATTCTAGGCAGGAAGCTGACCACAGCCATTTCCGCACTAGACTGTTATAGGACTAATATTCCACTTTCAACAGCCTATGGAATCCTGGGATTTGCAGCAATCCTGCAAACCCCAGGGTTCCATAGGATGTTGGAAGTGGAATGATAGCGCTATAACAGTCTAGTGCGGAAATGACCCAGGACTCCTCCTGTCCTGTCCCTTCTTGCCCCAAATCCTGACACCAGCAACGTGATCCCAACCGAAAGTGGCACAGAGAAGACACAGCGCATCACGCCGCTTTCTCGAATATGAGACGCCATGTAATCCGCCAAGACGCGCGGGGAATACATCTGCCAGCGAATGGGGATAATGAACCATTGAGAATTCGATTTATCCAGCCTGCTGCCCTTATCTGGTTTGCAGCCCTTAATCCCCAAATTGTATTTTTAACTAATTGGCAGTAATTATTTTGTAAGCTCCAGCGGATGCCTCGCAGATTCTGAACCCCATCAGCCAAGAGGTCAAGTACTGCACCACTGGGCTTATCGACCTCTCTCGCTGAAATTTCTTTGCCGAGGTGGACGAGGAGAACCCCTTGTTCTTACCAACCTACAGCAGCAGAAAAATTGCTTCAAACTGAACTCCTTTGTCACAAAAGCCTCCTTGCTGCAGCCCCAATATTACCTGGGGCAGGATTCCTTCTTGGTGGGTAGCACAGGGAAGATAAATATTTCCTAGAGAAAAGCAAGCCAGGCCACCATGGTGGGTCACCTGTTCACAACCAGGTAACAAGCAATACTTGCTGAAGTTCCTCCTTCTATACAATCATTAAAGGCACAGAAACGACATCCAGTTTTCCCACTGTGAACTCTAGTTCTAGGTCCAGTGACCGAGGCTTAGCACACATTTAAAGCTTTCTCTGGAGCTGTTCTAACCCAGAGTTGCCCCAACTCCTATTTGAGGCCGCAAGACGCTCCAAACGCTGCTTTCCCCCATTTAAAAAACAACAAATATAATTTAATATAATTTAATATTAATAAAAAAATGGGAAAAAAACAACAACAAATGAAGTAACTTTACAATTTGCAGCTCTTTCGTGACACTAACACACAGTCTATCACCTGGAATTTCACTCTGCCCAAATGGAGAGCTGGCTCTGCCTTCGCCCATATCTTCTTCAGTTCTCCCAAGTCTCCTAAGTCCCCCAAAAGGCAAAGGGGGTTCTGTGGAAGAGCAGCCAGGAACGGCTGCATGACTGACAGGCAAATTTCTGTAAAGCTGGATTCGAACTAGAGTCGCCAGAATGGATACTGAATAATTTCTGCTGGTGTTGCTTTTCACTCAACAGGCAGCACCTGCTGAAATCTCCTCTTCTCTACCATCACTAAAGAGGCAGCAGCTATCTCCAGTTTTCCTGTAGCAGCCCTAATTCAAACCAAAATCCTATTGCAGAGCAAGAATCACAGCATCATAGAGTCGGAAGAGACCCAGGGGCCATCCAGTCCAACCCCCTGCTATGCAGGAACACCAACAAAGCTCTCCCAACAGAAGGCCATCCAGCCTCTACTTAGAAATCTCCAAAGAAGGAGACTCCACCACACTTTGACCGTCAGGTTAAGAGAGGACATGATAGCCATGTTTACATATTGGAAGGGATGTCATGTTGAGGAGGGAGCAGGCTTGTTTTCTGCTGCTCCAGAGACTAGGACAAGGAGCAATGGATTCAAACTGCAGGAAAAGAGATTCCACTTAAACCTCAGGAAGAACTTCCTGATGGTCAGAGCTGTCCAGCAGTGGAATCCGCTGCCTCAATGGAGTGTGGTAGAGTCTCCTTCCTCGGAGGTTTATAAGCAAAGGCTGGATAGCCATCTGTTGGGAGGGCTTGGATGGGTGTTCCTGCATGGCAGAAGGGGGTTGGACTGGATGGCCCCTGGGGTCTCCTCCAACTCTAGGATTCTGTGATTCTTGAGGTTCAGGTGGAATCTCTTTTCCTTCAGCTTGAATCCATTGCTCCTTGTCCTAGTCTCTGAAGCAGCAGAAAACAAGCTCACTCCCTCCTCGACATGACATCCCTTCAAACATTTAAACATGGTTATCATGTCCCCTCTTAACCTTGTCTTCTGCAGACTAAACATCCCCAGCTCCCTAAGCCACTCCCCATAGTGCTTCATGGCTTCTAGACCCTTCACTGTTTTGGTCACTCTCCTCTGGACACGTTCCAGCTTGTCAATATCCTTCTTGAAATGAGGTGCCCGGAACTGGACACAGTACTCCAGATGAAGACTGACCAAAGCAGAATAGAGTGGTACTATTACTTTCCTCAGTCTGGACACCGTATTCCTATAGATGCAACCAAGAATTGCGTTGGCTTTCTTGGCTGCTGCATCACACTGCTGCCTCATGTTCAGCTTGTGGCCTACTAAGACTCCTACACCCCTTTCACACGTACTGTTGTCCAGCCAGGTGTCTCCCATCCTGTATTTGTGCATTCCATTTTTTTCTGCATAGATGTAGGACCTTAGGCAGAAAAAAGAAAGGAGTGCTATGGGCCCTTTAAACTAGGAACTGCAGCCTGAGAAAGATATAATATTTGTCCTTATTACTGTGATGACGACCTTTATCTATCCCTTGCCTTTCACTCCTAACCAGGACTTAAGGCAGAAACCCCAGCTGGATTCCATGACTGAGATTGAAACTGTGGTCTCCATGAGTCCTCACCCAGCACCATGTTGGCTCTCAAGAACTATGAATCCCAGAATTCCTTATGCACAGACAGGATGATGAGATAGTGGAGAAAGGGGAGAGACTACACCCTCGTTGAAAGCAAGAATGTTGTAGGCATTTGAGCACATCCTGGAGAGAAGTGACTAGCGGGGTGCCACAGGGTTCTGTCCTGGGCCCAGTGCTGTTCAATATTTTTATCAACGACTTGGCTGAAGGAGTAGAGGGCATGCTCATCAAATTTGCAGATGACACCAAATTGGGAGGGGTTGCTAATACGCCAGAGGACAGGATCAAAATTCAAAATGACCTGGACAGATTGGAGAGCTGGGCCAAGGCTAACAAAATGAAATTCAACAGAAAGAAGTGTAAGGTCCTACACTTAGGTAGAAAAAATGGAACGCACAAATATAGGATGGGGGACACGTGGCTGGAGAGCAGTACGTGTGAAAGGGATCTAGGAGTCTTCACAGACCACAAGCTGAACATGAGTCAGCAGTGTGATGTGGCAGCCAAGAAAGCCAATGCAATTCTCGGCTGCCTCAACAGGAGTCTGGTGTCTAGATCGAGGGAGGTACTGGTACCACTCTACTCTGCTTTGGTTAGACCTCATCTTGAATACTGTGTCCAGTTCTGGGCACCCCAATTCAAGAAGGACCTGGTCAAGCTGGAGCAAGTCCAGAGAGGGCGACCAAATGATGAGGGGCCTGGAAGCCATGCCCTATGAGGATAGACTTAGAGAGCTGGGGATGTTTAGTCTGCAGAAGAGAAGGTTAAGAGGGGACATGAGAGCCATGTTTAAATATTTGAAGGGATGCCATGCAGAGGAAGGAGAGGGCTTGTTTTCTGCTGCTCCAGAGACCAGGACAAGGAGCAATGGATTCAAGCTGCAGGAAAGGGGATTCCACCTGAGCCTCAGGAAGAACTTCCTGACGGTCAGGGCTGTCCGGCAGTGGAAGATGCTGCCTCCATGGAGTGTGGTGGAGTCTCCTGCGTTGGAGGTTTTTAAGCAGAGGCTGGATGGCCATCTGTCGGGAATGCTTTGAGGGTGTTCCTGCATAGCAGGGGGTTGGACTGGATGGCCCCTGGGGTCTCTTCCAACTCTACATTTCTATGATTCTATGACTGGACTATGACCCTGGAGACCAGAGTTCAATTCCCCACTCAGCTATGGAAACCCACCGGGTGACCTTGGGCACATCACACACTCCCAGCCCCAGAAAGGACAGGGTGGCCTTAGGCAGTGACGGAGCTTGGAGTGTGTGGAGGGGGGGAGTGGGCAGGGCTACAGTGTGGGGCGTGGCCACTGCGTATGGGGGCGTGGCTGCAGTACGTGGGGGTGTGGCCAATGCATGTGGTTACAAGCTGGGACACCCCTAAAACACTGCTGCCCAGGGCAAACCACCCCATCACCCCCCCGTCCCTACGCAACTGGCCTTAGGGCGGCCATAAGTCAGAAACAAGTTGAAGGCACACCACAAAAACAACGAGAGATACTGGTCCTAGGACAGCGGGAGCCACGATGGACGCTATTTTGAATTCAACAACACAGTCAGCAAACTCTGACAGGATGCTGCTTCATTCTGCATGGTGGCTCGAAAGAAAAAAAAATGAATCAGGGGAAGAGGGGTTTGTGGGCATAGAGAAAGCAATCCCCCCCAACCTCCCTCCACATGGGCCAGGATGTGATTTCAAAATACAGAAAATGTCATTATGGTGTTAAAATAATAATCCTTCTCTTTCTTAAGTCAAGAGAAAGGACTGAGGCACGTGTGTGGGAGGAGGCCGATCAGAAAAGTTTGTACGGGACCCTCAAAATATCCCCTGTGCTTCTAACCATGCAGGTTATTTACTGCATTCTTCAAAAGATCCAGGGGGACAGCCTTTGCTGCACGATACGTTCTGTGCCTCTGTGATGCACGGGCAGAAATCAAGGTCAAAGGAAACTATTTACATTTGCAGGACAACCTACAAGACGCGTCACCTCCTTGGCATGAGATGCCAGCCACCCCCCTCAAGTGTTTTGGAAGGATCAGGGACATCCCAGAATCTAACCTACTTTTTTCTTCCCTTGCTCCATCAGCTATATCTCATTCCTCCTCTGTTTTCTGCTTTTCCACCTTATTTCCCCAGCCAACCTGGATATTCATCTCAAGGGTTTCTTCTCTTCTACAAGTTGCTGTTTGTGGATGCCAGCCAAATTAACAGTGAAGTGACTTGCGGAGCCCTTAAATTCCCCTTTCCTTTTACAGCTTAAAAAAAGAAACTTTTAAAAAGTTTTCCATTTCCCAAGCAGAAAATTCCCAGAATGTCAAAACTCATCCTCTGCAATTGGAAGACCAGGGCCCTACCACACTACCCTGTTATAGCGCTATTGTTCTGCGTTAATTGTCATGGCAAAACTGCACAGAATCCTGGGAACTGTAGTTTAGGGAGGGACATTAGAATTTTCAGCCAGAGAACTCCTGCGCCCCACTAAACTACAAAGAATTTCAATTAAAGTGGAATTATAGCGCTATAACAGTGCAGTGTGATAGATGCCCCCCAAACACCCAGAGTCAGATTGCCAGGAATTTATGGTTCTGGATAATAGTGGCCTCTCCAAGTCCAAGAGCCTTTCTGCACTACACTGTTATAGCACTATCATTCCACTTTCAACATCCTATGCAATCCTGGGGTTTTCAATTTTGGGAGGGGCCTTTAGAAGTCTCAGCCCAGAGAGCTCTTTGGCCTCAGTGAACTACAAATCCCACAATTCCACAGGATGTTGAAAGTGGAATAATAGCATTATAACAGGGTAGTGCAGAAAGGCCCCAAGAAGCTAGGGATGAGGCAGCTGGGAGGTCCACTCCTCAGCCAGAGGTGGAAGACACTGAACTCACCTCTTCCTTAGATCATGGAAGAGATAAATCGTAGAATCATAGAATCATAGAAATGTAGAGTTGGAAGAGACCACACGGGCCATCCAGTCCAACCCCCTGCTATGCAGACCTCGGCATCTGTTAAATAGGAAATGTTCTCCTAGTACCTCTCCATCCACCTTTATAGTACTCTCTACATGCAATGCTCTTGACCTTGGGACTGGCTACTCTTTTTTCGCTTTTTACTTCCTCCTACCGTACAACCACATTGACTTTTTCAGATGCTTCCCATTTTAGCAATTGTGGTTTCAGCAGTTCCTTCTTCATGAAATCCGACCCACGCTGGATGCCTTTTTCCTGTAGCCTCCATAGTCATGGGATTCTCACCAGTATTTCCCAGAGCTTGATAAAATCAGCTTTCTTGAAGTCCAAGGTTTGTAGTTGGTTATATTCTTCTTTCGCCTGTCCTACAATCATGAATTCTAGCATTACACGGTCACTTCCCCGTAAAGTACCAACTGCTTTGTTTCCAGTGGCTAACTCCTTTCTATTGGTTGGGATGAAATCTATGATTGCTGGTCTCCTTTTTCCTTCCTCTACCTTTTGGAAGAGGAAATTATCTGCAAGGCACAGCAGGAATTCGTTGGACAGCCTATGCTTAGCAGAGCTAGTCTCCCAGCAAATATCAGTGTAATTGAAGTCCTCCACAACTACCAAGGAAGTTTCTGAGATTTGTTTCAGAAAAGCATCACTCATCACTCATCTTGGCTTGGTGGCCTGTAATAAACTACCACAGTGCTGTTTTTAGGAATTTATATTAATCTCTCTTCCTTCTTCTCAAGACGGTGTTGGGAAAGTGTGGCCTTGCGCGGCCTCCAGCTCTTGCTTTTGTGGACCCCAACACTCAAGATGATCCCATAAGCCTTATGACCTCTCAAATATTTTTTTTAATGGGGGATTTTTCAGCTCCCAAATGCACCCCTACCATCCAAATTCGTACAAATGTGGCCATCCGACGCTCCTTGTCCCCCCACAACTCTTTACAATCCTGGAGAGATACAGAAAAAGAGTCATTTTTCAACCCAAAATGAGTACAGAAGCAACATGATGTCATTTCCGGATGCTCAACACTATGGTCTGTGATGGGGAGAGAAGTGAAGATTAGCTTTCTTTCACAGGCCATTTCCGCACTAGACTGTTATAGTGCTATTATTCCACTTTCGACATGCTACGGAATCCTCAAAGGCCCCTTCCTAAACTGCAAGCCCCAAGATTCCATAGGATGTTGACAGTGGAAGAGCAGCACTGCAACAGTCTAGTGCAGAACGGCCACCGTTGCCTATTCCTCTCCTAGGAACACAGCACATATGCATCCCATTGTGGGCACAGCTTGAGAATCCCTGTGGCGCCCACCGGGTAACACGATGTGATTCAGCAAGGATTTGAAAGCAGGACAGGTCTCCTCCTGTTTCATCCCTCACGGATCCCCCCGAGGCATCGCACCATGGAGTGGAGATGAAGGTAGAAAAGGACACAGGAGGCAGAAAGACAAAAATCCATCACGCGCCTTCATCGCTCTTGTCTGGGGCAGGACTTCTGGAGGTACAAAGCGTGGGAGGCGGTGGCATTCCCCCACCTCTGCCTCTGCCGATGCCGCAGGAGGCCGTTGAGCGACACTTTTAGGGCGGGATTTCAAAAGGTTCCTGGGGCTGAATGTTCCCAGCTCCTGCCATTGCTTTGTGCTCTTTCAGAAGCTGATGAAAGCCACCTTTTATCCTGAGATTGCATTGCAACCATCCCGCTGACTTCTGAAAAGCAGCCCTTTCCCCCCTCCCTGCCCACTCACTGACCCCCCCCACCCTTTTTCTCCTTAACCTCTTATTTTCCTCTGGGCTCGGAAAACTGGCTTCATCCTGCAAAAAGAAACCGCAGACGGCGTAAATAACAAAAAGAAATTAAAGGAGGTTCCCTATTGAAAAATTTAGCAATAAGGGTAGTTTTCTTGCTCGGGCTTAAAACTGTCTTCTAAATCTCTGCCACTGCTATTCTTATCACTTGCTTTGAGGGTTGTTTTTATCTAACAATAAACCTTCACCCTGGGGAGATGAGTTCGTTTTGGGAGAACACCTGCTTTGTAGGCAGAGGCTGTGAATTCAGCCTCCAGTCCTTCCAATCAAAAGGGATCAGGTACCAGGTGAAAGGGAAACCCAGCCAGAAGCCACACACAAACACACATTCGTACACACACACACACACACACACACACACACAAAGTAGCTGCCAAGCTGGAACATCTGGGCACGAGGAACAAATGCTCCAAACAGAGGTACTTTCAAAGGCAGTTGGCATCTATTTTACCTTCCTCTCCATAATATCCTTCTCTCCTCTTGTAAGAAAACAACAGAGGAAACAGTGGGAAAACACCAGAAGGTTAAAACAGAGAACCGTAGCCTAAATCAAATCGGTGCCCCAGCTAGAGGAGACCCCCTGAAGACATGGGCAAGGCATAGGCCCCTCATTTCAAGAAGGATATTGATAGGCCAGAACGTGTCCAGAGGAGGGCGAGCAAAATGGTGGAGGGTCTGGAAGCCACGAAGCCCTATGAGGAGCGGCTTAGGGAGCTGGGGATGTTTAGTCTGCAGAAGAGAAGGTTAAGAGGGACACGATAGCCCTGTTTAAATATTTGAAAGGATGCCATTTCGAGGAGGGAGCAGCCTTGTATTCCACTGCTCCAGAGACTAGGACATAGAGCAATGGCTTCTAACTACAGGAAAAGAGACTCCATCTAGAGATTAGGAAGAACTTCCTGATGATAAGAGTGGTCCAGCAGTGAAATATGCTGCCTCAATAGAGTGTCGTGGAGTCTCCTTCCTTGGAAGTTTTTAAGCAATAGCATAGCATGTGTATTTCTATACCGCTTATCAGCTAAGCTCTCTAAGCAGCTTACAATGTGTTAGCTAATTGCCCCCAACAAGCTGGGTACTCGTTTTACTGACCTGTGGAGGGATGGAAGGCTGAGTCAACCTGGAGCGCGGCAGGATTGAACTCACAACCTTATGGCTGCAGTACCAGCATTTAAACACTGCGCTACCAGGGTTCCTAACCTACAATAATAGTGTATCCCAAGAACCAGTGTTGTGTACTGGGTTGAGTGTTTAGACTACAACCCTGGAGAGCAGGGTTTAATTCCCTGCTTGGCCATGGAACCTCAGGACTGTCACACGCACTGAGCCACCAGAAAACTCTGTGATGGGTTTGTCTTAGAAATGACTGGAAGGCACACAATAACAACAACATCCAAACTGGATCCAAACTGATTTCAACCAGACACAAACACACACAAAGAATCAACAGATACAGAAATCGATTCTTCCAGCCTCAACCAATCATCTGCAATAATCCAAACTGGGGAATAATCCTAACTAAAATGGCCTTCCAGGACTACTGAGAAGGGATGTATGAGAAGTCTTCTGAACACTTGTGAAATGTGGTACAAACAGTAAACACCTACAGCAGGAGTCCTCAGCCTGTGGTTACAGACCCCTAGGGGTCCACGGATGGGCTTCAGAGGGGTTTTTAACCAGAGACAAAATATCGATCCCTCTTTCCCTGCATTTCTGGCCTGTTACTTTCAAAATCATGTTTAAGTGCCTCTGCCTGAGCGTCCGTAGCTTTCATCAGATTCTCAAAGGGAGCCCATCTTCCATAAAAGCTTAAGAGAAAACGTCAATAGCATGGCACAGAGCTCCGTAAATAGTGCATGAAAAACATCACTGCTGGTTACAGGTTCCAGTAGCAACTGTTGCCTTTAAAGACAAGTAAAATTGCTGTCAATTGCGTCGTCGTCGTCGTCACCCACTCCTCCAAAACACTACTCTTTGGGGGAATTCCACAGACTTTTACAGACTTTATGCAGAAGTGAAAGCTGGAGGAAATCACAGAGCTCATCTAGTCCAACCCTTGCTCAATCCAAGGATTTTACAGTATCCATGACAGGACAGTTGCCCCAAGCTGTGCCTGAATTCCACCAGCAAAGTCGAGCCCATTGCTTCCCTTGGCTCTCTGGATAATTATTTTTAATTAATATTAATTATGCAGAACTGGGCAAGCTGCTTCATACGTAGGGTACTACACTTAGGAAGATGAAATGCACAGATATAGGATGGGTGATATCTGGCTTGAAAACAGTACATGGTCTCTGCTAATGCATGGGAACAAAATGTTGAAGAGTAGTGGCCCCAGGACAGGATGCTGCGGCACTCAAGCAGAGACCTCCTTCCATTCTGAAGTACAGTCATCGGTGGTGACCCTTTGAGCACAGTTTTCCAACCAAGAATGCATATATCAGACAGCATTTCATTTACTCCACATTCAATCAGTTTAATAAAAAAATAAAATATTATGAGGAACTTTATCAAATGCTTTGCTGAAATCCAGATAAATGACATCCACAGCATTCCCACCATCTCCTAAACTAGTGACCAGATTTTAAAAAAGATATGATTAGTGTGGCAGGATTTGTTCCTGACAAACCCAGACTGGCTCCTACTTATTAGTGCATCATCATCAAGATACTTGCAGACAGACTCCTGTATTCTAACATTTTTCCCGGTATTGAGGTCAGGCTGACTGGTCTGTAGTTCCCTTGATTTTTTTCTTTTTTGTCCTTTTTGAAGAGATGGAAAATGTTTGCTTGTCTCCAGTTCTCTGGTACCTCACTCATTCTCCAAGATTTCTCAGAAATGATGGCAAGTGGTTCAGAAAGTACTTAAGTAAGTTCTTTCAATATTCTGGGATGCAGTTCATCAGAAGATTTGCAGATTTGAGCTCATTTATCTCTGAGTATTCTTTGCCTAAGAAAACCCTATGAAATTCATGCGGCTGCCCTAAGTCAACGGGTGAGTTGAAGGCCCATATAAACAAACACAGGTTAACTAGGTTACTCCTGACTAACTCCCCGCTAAACCCCCCCAACCCAGCTTTATATAAAACAAGTGTATATACCTGGCATTGCCTGGGATTTTATTTTCTCATAGGCCATACTTGTTAGAAAGATTTGATATCTTGTGTCTCTAATTCTTCTCTAGTACCTGTAACTTTTCTCTATATTCCCCAATCCAATCTGTATTCAGAGTTATTAACATGCAGAGGGTGGGTTCCTATACTGCCCTCCTCCTTGCTGCTAGGCCTCATCTCCATAGCAGCCTTCCAGGCCCAAGAATTCTGGCTGAGAATTCTAAAGGCCCCTCCCTAAACTGCAAACCCTAGGATTCCATAGAATCTTCTTAGGCAGCCAATCATATGAGGTCTTCGACTGACACAGACACACAAATTTTGCCTTTTATGTATTAGATTTGGTACGACCCAGAGTCTTACATTCAGGTTACTGTACTACTAAGTGCACATAATCTCTTCAAGTGGCAAACAATCACAGTCGCTTCCTTCAACCAGAGGGAGGTTTCCCAGATGTTTTTGTCAGATCATTGGTCCAATTAATTCAATACTGCCTACACTGACTGGCAGTGATAGCGACAATGGGATGGTTTCCCCTGAAGTGCAACAAAGCCAGTAAGTCACACACCAGGGGGAGATTCAAGATTTAAAAAATAATAATTTTTTATTTGGCTCAGGCCAAAAGAAAAATTTGACGTCCGGGAGATTTCCACAAATCAGACATGCCGAAACAAAGAAAGGCATATGTAGTTATACTTTCCATAAGAAATGGGTTAGCGTACTAAGTTTCATCACATCTGTGTTAAGATCTGGTGTGCTCCAGGTAGCAGGTCACGTGCCTTGGGCCTGTTGGATAGCAATCCCTCCCCCAAAACGCACCCATCACTTAGCACCTGTTATTTATCCAAAGTGGGGCCTGCTTATATTCCATACTCTGGGAGCTTGGCAATACTATCTCTTTTGTTATCAGTTCCACTCTCCATGCCTTTATACCTCCTAAGTCAAGCTGTCGCTTCCCAAAGCTAATACCTTAATTTCCAGGTGCCGGCTTGAAAATCTATTTTATAAATAGCTATTAATAACAGAAGAGGCTACCAACCCAAAAGGCACTGGGGAAGCTCTGCAAAGGTCTGCTCTTGATTCCTTCCAGTGGTTCTCAACCTGTGGGTCCCCAGATGTTTGTGGACTTCAGCTCCCAGAAGCCCCAGCCACTACGGTCAATGCTCAGGGCTTCTGGGAGCTGAAGTCCAAAAACATCTGGGGACCCACAGGTTCAGAACCACTGCTTTATACTATTCCATGCTACTGTAAGTCCCATCATTCTCAGGCTTCCAGGCTTCTCTCCCAGCAGCAGTCCTCCTGTGTCTAAAGCAGGAATAATTCCCAGTGCTAATTGGAGACACCAGAGACTGATTTTGGGGCCTTCTGCATACATAGCAGGCTCTCTACCTTAGAGCCATGACCTCCTCCTCCCAAAATTGAAGCCAGATTTTAGACCTCATGGACCCGAATAAAGCATCGTTGATTTGAACAGGAAGCTGCTTCAGGTCAAGCTATTTTGTTGGCCCATCTAGCTCAGTATCATGTACAACGACTGACAGCAGCTCTTCAGCACCTCAGATAGGGGATTTAGGTCTTCCATCCCTGGGTTGCAAGCACCTTTGCAAAAAGTACACCTGTTCCTGCCTCACGGTCAATGAATGAAAAGCCCTGATGATTGACAGATACTTGGACCTATGAAGCTGCCTTACAGAGGGGCCCATCTAGCTGAAGTAACCACTGGGGGAGGGTCAGTCTGGATAGCCTCAGGGCATGCATGTTTGAAGAAATCCTTCAACTGTGTGCCTGCTCTGCTGAATACAGAGAATGCTATCTGCTGAGCTAAACAGAACTAGTAGAGTCCTCCTGTACTAGAAGGTCAAAGCTTAGCATACTGCGTTGTATGTTTTGCCCTGTTCCCTATTTCTGAAATATAAACAACTCAGGGACAAAGGGAGTGAAAAACATTTGCAAGGCGTCAATCCTAGGAGGAGAGAAGGAGGGGCAGGGAGAAATGTCTTTGTGTGTCAGGAATGCTATAAAATCATTCTGTTAACTGAATTCGGGGCTCTTGGCACTTTTGGGGAGACCCAGCCATTAGCCCGCGCATAATAAAACTTTCCTTTTTCCTACTCTGTGGTCTCCTTGACTCTGTGCTCCTGCAACATAGCTATCACTACTGCCTACTCTGAGCTCTTCAAAATCTTTCCAAGCCTTGGGAACTCAGATCCTTCAAGGCAGGAGTGAGTAACAGGTGGACCATAGCTCAAGCATCCCCAGCCTTTTTTGTGATATTCTCATCGCTGATGCCAAAATTGAGCACCCCTGGCAGGAAAAAGAAGACTTTACAGCAGGAGCGGGCCCCGTGTGGGTCAGAGACTGCATGTGGCCCTGTTCTTGTTTTAACAAGCTTCTCCTGGAAAGAGGTGACGCATGGAGAACTGCGCTCCAGCAAATGCTGTCTGCTGGCTAACTGGCTTCCCAAAGGAAACACTCAGGCCCTTTCTGCACAAGGCTGAAACGTCGCAGTAGCATCGTATTGTCGCTTTTACATCTGCACGTTAATCCGGTTTGACATCATTCTGTCCTCTGTGGTTCCGCACAAGTTGAGGTCTTAGTGCGGTTAACATCAACATTAAACCGATGTATTGTAAAAACGGAAAAACTCCGATGTAAACCACCCAAACCGTTTCTGCTGCGTTTTTTCCTACATGCAGAAGCGTCACATCGATTCACACATTTGTGCTAAAATGTACCAACGGTTTCTACAACTTTTTTTTTAAAATTGACCAATCAGTGGCAGCAGGGTGGAGCGAGGGAGGGGAATAGGAGTTCCACGAGAATTGACAATGCAGAAACTACAAATGATTTTCTCCGCTTTACTTTGATAAAAACCGGAGGGAGTGCAGATAGGAATCAGGCTAAGTTGATGAAGATCATAAATGTCACCTCATTTCCCCAGATCCCCGAAGTTTCCCAAGTGCTTTCAGATGTTTACATACTTTGATCCTGGGAACCTAAACCTAAACAAGGGGAGCTTGTTCTTATCTGGCCCCTCTGGTTATTCTCACAGCCCCTCCTGGGATCATGCATTCCATTCATTTGATGAAGGATGTTGAAAGTGGAATAATAGCACTATAACAGTCTAGTGTGGAAATGGCCTTGGTGGCAGTTGCTGAATTTTAGCAGAAGTGCAGCAGCACCCGTGGGGTTTGGAGAGGGTACAAAGCTCATCCTTCTGCTCCAAGTGGAGATGCTGAGGACCGAATCTGGTATTTTCTGCATGCAGTACAAGTGCTGTACCGCCAAGCTGAGACAAGGTGCATACAGAAATGCACTTCTCCTGCCTCCCCCCTACCAAAAATACCCCGCCTGTCATAATGACAGGCGTTTTTGCTAGTTCCTAATATAAATAAGATCTAGATCGGAGAGAAAAATTAGACTTGGGAGGGCAGGTAGTCAGTGGGAATTGGGGAAATGGGAAGACAAACAAATGACCACAGAGACAGACACACCTCTGACATGACATGTATAGACTTACTGCCCTGGCTGGGTTCCCCTGGTCAATGGGGTTTTTGAAGTCCATATGCAATTCGTCAAAGGCGATTATCTAAATGGGAAGAAAGAGAGAGAGAGAGAGAGAGAGAAGACTTGTCAGTCTGAGACGCAAGAATCAGCAATCCCTGAGTGCAGGTGTTTATGTAAATCATGGAAATCTGTATGCCATCTCTTCATCTGTTTCGTGCATGCCCAGCCTCTTTCTTTTCCCCGGTCTGCTGCTTCTCTGCAAAGAGGGGGGCCCATCTGTGAGAAAGGGAGATAGAGCAAACTTAAACAATTCAGTGCCCAGCCGATCTACCTGGGGAAGTAGGACTGGGAGCCATTTGCATTAAATAAACAGACACACACATACGTTTGGATGCAAGAATGACACGCACGTCTGAATCGCTAAAAAAAGGGGGCATCATTAATGAGTGACAGCATGGCATGGGGTAATTAGCAACTTGCAAGGTCCAGATTCAAATCCTGTACTGAGTCATTAAACTTAGGCCATTTCCACACCAGCCTTTGAGGCCCCTCCCCAAACTGCAAACCTCAGGATTCCATAGGATGTTGAAAGTGGAATAATAGCACTATAACAGCCTAGTGTGGAAATGGCCTTAGACACCACTTGTTACTGACTCTCTCCCTCCCTCCATAGCCCCTTATTTCCTTTCTGCCATCTTTTCTGTAACCCTGTTTCTTTCCCTGGCGGCAACCCTTCCCCTCATTTTTCTTTTATTCTTTAACCTTCTTCCCTCCTTTCCCCTCCTTCCCCTGGTGGGTTGCTAGGAGAGAGACAGACTGGGTTGCCACACAGCTCCAGTTACGGCATTTCCATACCACTTTAACCACTGCGTCTCCATCCTCTGGAATGCTGGAGGGGGGGGTCTCTCGTTCTCTTGAGAAATTCCCTAATGCTACAGCTGCTAGAGTTTCTTTGGCAGGGGATTCTAAGCACCTCACAAAAACTGCAGATCACAGGATTCTATGGGAGCAGGTAAAGTGGAACCAAAGTGCCACAACTGCACAGTGTGGATAAAGCTGTTATCCCAGAGATTCAAATCACCTGCTTGCCAAGAAGTGGAAATAGACTGAGGGCCTCATACACTCCTCCAACTGCAAGCTACCCATCCCGGCAACAGACAATTAAAAAAAAATGTTCCTTGCAGATAGAATTCCATAATTGGGTCTTCACATTTGCCAGGGTTAGGGCCATTAAAAAAAAGTAGGAAAAGCACAAATATCAAAATGCGTGTGTCTGTAGGAAGGGGGCCAGGGCATGGTGGGAAACACAAGCACCCAGAGTCCAAACCAGGCCAGGGAAAGGAAAGGGAAAGGGGTGGGTTGGCGTGGTGGCCCTCTCTCTTGCCCATCTCCTTTCTTGAGTGTTGGGGGCATCGGGAGAGGGTGGGTCGTGCTGAAAAACTGGGATGCGTCCTTAGCTGGTCAGGTAGGGCAGGTGGAGAAGGTGGAGGACCAGAAGTGGATTTTTAAAGGGCTGTGTGGCCTGATCAGAGCTGCTGAGAGAGGTTTCCGGAAAAGAAGCTACTTGAGATGCGGAAGCAGAGGTTGGAAAAACTCACAGATAATCAAATCTGTGAAAGTGAAATGTGCAAATGTGCAAATGAGGAGGGCCAACTGTATTAACCCACCAGAGACTTACAAGAGCATAAATGACAACTGAAAACAGAAAAATGGGGGGGACCCACAATCAGCCACTTTATTAAACAAACTTCAGACTGACAGTGCCTTTGATGTCATCAGCAACAAAACAGAAGTGACACAAAGGCCAGAAAGCCAAAACTTTTGTGGAAGTCATTCCATACGGCTCTAACCTTATTGGGAGACTCTGCGTTCTCCAAAAGAAAGCCTGCCCACCTACATACTGCCTGGACTGGCACTTCTTCAACCCACCACTCAGACTTCAGCAGGAAATTCCTTTTCCAAAACTGAAAAAAATGACATGCTTAACCTTTAAAACACATTCCAGGGTTTGGAAAGCCAGTCCGAAATATTTCAGGCTTCCCTGGAGTGCCGGAGGGCCACATCACACCTCTGCGGCTGCAATTTTGGGTGACCAGACACGACACCGCATCACTCGCAGTTACGCTTTGGGGATGGGAGAGGTTGCTGTTTTGGGATGCCCCTCCCCAAATTCCAAACATTCCATAGAATGTTGAAAGTGGAATGATAGCTCTACAACAATCTAGTGAGGAACATTATCTGTTTCCCATGTTTCTAATACAGAAGCTTAAGGGACATTTCCAGAAGTCAAGAAGGTTCCCCAAGCTGAAGGGGGTGGGATTAATTTTCCTGTGATTTACCTTAATGTGCTGTTCTTCTCTCCCCCCCCCTCGCCTGCCTGCCCGCAACCCTTGGTGTCTCATTTTTCTGCTCGGCACCATATGGCATCCTACTCAAAGCAGCTTCTTGGGAACAAGGTGGCCTGCCGGAAGCAGCCTAACTGGGTGAGTCATCCGGGATCTTCAGAATGACAAATTCTCCCGAGTCGAAAGAAGCAGCAGGAAAGGTTGGCCCAGAGCTCCAAGCGGCTCTGGCGGCACATGCCAGAGACACCCACAGCATTACGCAGTAACTTGCCCCCGGGCTAGCCAAGTGACAGTACGTTCCTTCCTGGAGAGTCTCCGTGCCCAGCATCCACAGTCAAGACTACTTTTCTGGGAACTCTGGATCATCCTACTTTCTATGAATTCTTGAATTGCAGCGGTGGCAGGAAGGAAAACACAACAGATGCTTTTGCCATGAAGCCCAGAATAGGTAAAGAGGTAGCAAAGGAATACCTAGATACTCTAAAGGAATTCATGTATCCAAGGTCAGATGAACTGCATTCCATAAATACTGAAAGAACCTCCAGATTTAAGCTCACAGCCACCATCAGTAAATCTTGAAGGACAGGAGAGGTCCCAGCAGACTGGAGGAGGGCAAACGTCACCATCTTTAAAAAATTTTAAAAAAGAGAACCTGAGCAACTAAGCACCAGTCAGTTTGACGTCGATGCCAGAAAATGTCCTAGAACAGATCATTAAACCGTCAGTCTGTGCGTGCTTAGAAAGGAATGCTGTGGTTACTAAAAACCAGCACGAATGTCTCAAAAACAAGTCATGTCAAACTAATCTTGATAGAATTACAGGCTTTGTAGATCAGAGGAGCGCAATAGATATAGCATATCTTGATTTCAGTAAGGCTTTTAATAAGATCCCCGTTGATACTCTGGCAAGTAAGCTGGTGAACTGTGAGCTAGACAAATATGAAATTGAACTCAGAGTACTCACAAATGATAAAAAGGATCTCTCTATATGAATCTGCCAGAGCCCTAAGATCCACAGGAGAAGGCTTTCTCTCAGCCCCGCTACTGTCCCAGGATAGCCTGGTGAGGACACTGGAGAGAGCCTTCGCATTGGCTGCTCCCAACCTGTGGAACTCCCTTCCTCAGGAAACTGACCCCCTCCCTCTTCTCTTTTTGCCTACAGGTAAAAACATTTCTTTTTAACCAGGCCTTTAATGGGTCAGCAGGTGAGTTTTTACTTATTAGCTGTTTTTAAAATTCATTGTAAGTTTTATAATTTTATGTGCTTTTTAATGTTTTTAATTGTTTAAATGCTTTTAATGTTTTTTAACTTTTTGGAAGCTGCCTTGGGTCTCACTTTCGGAGAAAAGGCAGCATATAAATTCAATAGATAGATAAATAAATAAATAGTTGTTCTTCATCCTGGAAAGAAATGACTAATGGGGTGTCTTAGGTCTGTCCTGGGCCCAGGATTGTTCAACATCTTTATAAATGAGTTAAATGATGGAACAATAGGCATGCTTACCAGGTTTGCAGATGACACCAAACCAGGGAGGAAAGCTAACACCCTAGATGACAGACTTACAATTCTAAATGACATATTGGAGAATTTGTCCAGAACTAACAAAATGCATTTCAACAGGGATAAATGCAAGATTCTACACCTAGGCAGGAAAAACAAAATGCAAAAATATCAGATGGGTGACATTTTCCTTGAAAAGGATATAGGGATCTTAGTAGACCACAAGCTGAGTCAAGAGCATGATGACCTCCACTCCGGGAAGACTCTCCTTTCTCAAGATGGTGACTGGAAGTAGCTAGAACGCCAGAACTCAGCGTTCCCTCTTCTCCCTCTGAAGGGCAAGTACCAATAATCCCCTTGCCTTGTCTTTTCAATTCCCTCCAGGAGTGTCAGAGCAGGCAAGGGAATGGGAGGGGAGAGATCCAGAGGAGAATGGGATGGGGATCACAGCAGGGAGATTATTCACAGTTTTTCAAATTTAGCAAGGGTTCTGCTCCCTCGCGAATGTGAAGGGGTCACTGTAGCGTACATGCTTCCCTTCCACCATGCCTTGTACTTCTCAACAGGCACTAGGACCACTGGAGATGCTCTGACCACTGCTACCTTAGGAGGGTTTAAACAACAAACACAGAAACATTTAGAGGAAGATACAACAGCTACGTGGTTTTTGCAAATCCCAGCTTTAATTAAAGACAAGTTTCTTTTCCTTGAAGCTGCTTTCAGCCATAGGGCATAACATTAAAGGTCTTCAGTGAGGTCTTCCCAGATTTAACTCTCTTGGCTAGTTTGAGAAATGAAGTCTCTGATTTTTAAATCCTTTATTGATTATTAAGTCTAGAAATTTTAGTATAAAAAATTGACCTCAAAAAAAAAATGGGTCCACTTATCCATGGGTCAGTGTCGGCACTGGACCTTAACTCTTATCAAAATTGGGAACCATCCCCTTTTCTGAACAGAGTGACAAAAGACGAGAGCTTAGTCCGTCTGTGAGAACCGAAAAAAAGCACCGACCCCCTCTACTCTCTGCACTGCGGCATCACTTCTGGCCTTTTTGAATGCCCGGGCCAGGAAAATGGTGGCAGCAGCGGCAGCTCTTTGGTGTTGCTGCTCAAAGGAGCTATGCTGGCTCTCTCTCTGTTCCTTATCCCTCTTCAAAAGCCTTCTTTGCCATGGAAAGTCTGGCACAACCCTACCATCTCCACCCTCCCTCTGCAACTAAGCTCAAGTTGATGTCCCTGAAGTGACAGTATATTTTTCCCCTCTCCACCTTTGTGTCTGTTTTCCTTTCCCTTCCTCAAATTTGTTGTAAAATGTAGACCGTAAGCTCCTCTAGAGCAAGACCTCAACTTGCTGTCATTTTGTAAAGTGCAGCTAGGCACTGACAGCACGAACCCAAACATGACTAGCAGGGTCTGTATGCGTGCAGGGAAAGGGTGATAATACAAAAATTAGTTTGCACGAGACAGTAAGAGAAATAATGTGTGTTAAAAAAATGCATGATGTACAGCCTTTGGTCAGACTTCATCTGGAATACTGTGTTTAGTCATGGGCACCTCATTTCAGGAAGGATATTGACAACCTGGAATGTGCCCAGAGGAGGGTGACCAAAACGGTAGAAGCAATATGAGGACATATGAGGAAAGCCTTAGGGAACCATGTATGTTTAGCCGGGAGAGGAGAGAAAGTTAAGAAACTATGTGATAGCTATATTTAAATATAAGAAGGGATGGCCTGTGGCGGATGGAGCAAGCCTATTTTCTGCTGCTTGAGAGACTAGGACGTGGAGCAGTGGCTTCAAATTTCAGGAAAAGAGATTCCATCTAAACTTCTTGGTGGTAAGCGCCATTCAACAGTGGAATATTCAACAGCAGAGTCTTCTTTAGAGGTTTTTAAACAGAGACTGGGTGGCCATCTGTCAGGAATGCTTTGGTGGTGTATTCCTGCATGGCATGGGGTTGGACTTAATGGCCTTTGTGGTCTCTTCCAGCTCTATGATTCTAGCCCATTCCCAAGGAGATTAATTTTGTTTTCCAGCTATAGCAATGCCACAAGGATGGAGGAGAAACCCATGATCCTCTAGATATTGCTGAAGTGAAACTGTCATAATTTTTCACCTTTGGCTATGCTGGCTAGGACTGATGGGATTTGGTGTCCTACACACATTCCCAGCCCCTGCTGTGCTGGAAGCCCTTCAACACAGCCTTCTCCAACCTGGTGACCTCCCAGTGTGTTGGACAACATCTTCTACCATCCTCCTGGGCTGGGAACGATGGGAGACATAGTTCAACATTTCCAGTGCTGGGAAAAAGAACTGCCATAACTCATCACTCTATATATCAGTGTCAGGCAGACTTCAGTCTCGTGGGAGCCACTTGATTTCTTCTAGAATCACAAGATCAACCTAGAGGAGGTTGGGAACAAAATAATAACCTTATAATAAGAGGATGCTGAATCCAAAATTTCTTCTGACCAACAAAACTGAATCAAGCTTAAAACCTTTTTGCACAAAAACCTACTTCTAGGCACTGCAGTGGTATAATTCAGGTCAGGAAGGGAGCGATTTTATCACTGCTACAGTTAAACAACTGGCAGACAGAAATGTTTCCCAGTATACTCTAGATCACCAAGAGATCTAACAGCAGATCTGCATTTATGTCTCATCCAACCCTGACAAGTAATAATACCTATCGTATGTAGAGGGAACGTGTGTCCAACACTGCTTGGACCATGAGCCTCTAATGATGTAGCCAACGCAATATCATCTCTGTAAAAGAGTGAGGTATCAGTAGGCTGAAGGGAACAATGAGGCTTGCAGAAATATGCACACACATGCATGATTTATAGTTCACCTTTCTCCCAAACTCAGTATGTCTCACAGTAATCTTAGTCAGTCCTCCACATTTGCTAAGACCCCGCACAAGACCCCTACAGAAGTGGAAAAACTGCAAATATCAAAATGCATTTGGGGGGTTGGGGTCCAAGGTGTGGTGGGGAGAGCAGGCACCCAGGGTCCAAACCAGGTCAGGGAAAGGAGAGGAAAAGGTGGTAGGTTGACACGGTGGCCCTATATTTCCTCTCTCTTGCCCATCTCTTTCCTTAGGTGTTCGGGGGGCATCAGGAGACAGTTTGTGATGCTGAGAAATTGGGCTGCGACTCATCCTCAGCTGGCCAGGTAGCAGCTGATGGAGGAGGAGGAGGGGGACCAGAGGCAGGTTTTCAAAGGGCTGCATGGCCCAGTCGGAGGTGCCAAGAGGAAAGGTTTCTCCCAGAAAAGATGTGCTTGAGATTGGGGGGCAGGGGCTGGAGAAATTTGCAAATAATCAAATCCATGAAAGTGAAACCTGCAAACTACAGGAAAAGAGATTCCACCTAAACCTCCGGAAGAACTTGACGGTCAGAGCTGTCCAGCAGTGGAGTATGCTGCTGCCTCCATGGGGTGTGGTGGAGTCTCCTTCTTTGGGGGTTTTTCAGTAGAGGCTGGATGGCCCTGTCTGTTGGGAATGCTTGGATGGGTGTTCCTGCATAGCAGGGGGTTGGACTAGATGGCCCCTGGAGTCCCTTCCAACGCTATGATTCTATGATTCTAAGTGTTTAATTAAAAACCAGAATAAGGTCAACAAGAACTAAATTAAGAGCAGTTAGAAACAAATTAAAGCACAATTTTTTTAAAAAAAATAACATACATCACTAATAAAAGTATACTCCCCAACCAGTAGCACGCCCAGCAGTTGCTAAGTTAAGATTCCCCAGCCTGATTTTTTTCCCCCTAAAAGGGCCTATAACTTTAAAAGGGGCAAAACAAAAACCGAGAGAGGGAGGACCCTGAAACGGCGTGCTTGGCGGCAACGGTTGGCGCTTTCTGACGGTTGGGTGACAGAGAAATGGAATGTTCTGGGAAAAGGTACAGTAGGCTGGCAGGATGTCGGGCTGGCATCTTGAATGCCACTCCGCGGCCTAATGTTTTGCTGCCGACCCTAAGACCCTGGACCCAGGGCATGCTCTAAGGACCCGTAATGCAGCCATTCCGCCGAACTTTGGCAGCTTTGAGTTCAGAGAGCGCTCGTTTGAGGAGCATCCCCAGGCACAGACAGCTTGGATTCCATCCCGGAAGACAGCTAAGACAGAAATACGTTGAGACAAATACCAGCATCCGGAGCCAGCGCAGCCACCGTTCTGCCAATAACTCTCATTAGGACCACAGCCCCGGATGCACGTGTATACATATGGCTGCCCTTTCCTTATTCGCCCCCTCCACTTCCAGAGACGACCGAGTCGCTTGTCACCTGTCAAAGCCCCAGTGTGTGCTACAGGCACCGGTTAGGGTTGCCTAGCGACAACGCTCACATGCGGGTTTGTGTTCCTAGCAGAAGACATTCCATGCCACTGGGTTGCTTCCTTTCCTGTCTGAGGTTTGCTGCCACCCCCTCCCTTGCGTGCCATTCATGGTTTCTCCTTTTCTCCTTCCCTGTCTAGCAGGCACCAAAAAACAGCCCCCAAAACTGGCAGGCAGCAAGATTCCAGATATCAGCATAGAAAGAAGGAGAAAAACAAGGAAGACAAGGAGAGGGAAGGGTGGTGGAGATAAAGGGGTGCTAAGAGAAATTGGCTAAATCTGGATGGATTGAAAGAAATGGTTCCAGGGGGGAGAAGAAAAGGACATGGAGATCAAAGGCCAAAAGTCAAGATTTAAAAAGAACACAATTTGGGGTGGTTGAGATCTTTTAAAGGGGAGCACTCTTTTGTCCAAAGGTGCTCATCTTCATAGAATCACAGAGCTGGAGGAGACCTCAGGGGCCATCCAGTCCAACTCCCTGCTATGCAGGAGCACACATCAAAACCCTCCCAACCAACGGCCATCCAGCCTCTGTTTAAAAACCTCCAAAGAAGGAGACTCCACCACACTCCACTGAGGCAGAATATTCCACTGCCAGATAGCTCTGACTGTCAAGAAGTTCTTCCTGGGGTTCAGGTGGAATCTCCTTTCCTGCAGCTTAAATCTGTTGCTCCTTGTCCTGGTCTCTGGAGCAGCAGAAAACAAGCCTGCTCCCTCCTCAACATGACATCCCTTCAAATATTTTAACATAGCTATCACGTCCCCTCTTAACCTTCTCTTCTGCAGACTAAACATTGATGCAACGAAGAATCGCACTAGCTTTCTTGGCTGCCGCATCACACTGCTGACTCATGTTCAGCTTGTGGTCCACCAAGACTCCTAGATCCCTTTCACACATACTGTTATCCAGCCACATGTCCCCCGTCCTATATTTGTGCATTCCATTTTTTTCTGCCCATAGGGAATGAGGCTACAAGCATGAGGCTCCTGTGCAAGAGAACGTGGAACCATTTTCCCAAACATTATATGCTTTTTAAAAAAAATCAACATGTAGCCTTGCAGATCTTGTTGCATGCAAGTCCAGCAGCCCTAAAGAACATAGTGTTTGGAAGTGCAGTCCTACAACATCTGGAGCATTGCAGGAATTCTACCTATGGTTTAAATTTATCTTAAAGCAACCACAGAGTGTTCCCCTCTCTCCATCACCCCAAACTGAATTGGGGTAAGGATGCCAGGGAAGGAGGGAATACCTTTACTGGGAGAGGGAGCAAGGAGAAAAGGTTAACCCTTCCCTTACAGACACCCAAACACCATCACATCCCTCCAGCTGCTTTTACAGGAAACTGGAAAAAACAGACAAGTAACTTGAACATGGAACATCAATATTTTGGCCCAGTGGTTGTCCACCTTTGGTCTTTCAGATGTTTTGGGTTTCAACTCTTAGTGTTCCTGAGCATTGGCCACGCTGTCTGAACTTGAATAACACTCTCTCACCCTTAAAAGAAGGCAATGATAAGCCCCCCCCCTTTCCTGGAAAAAATCTTCTCAAGAAAACCCTAATTAGAGGGCCTCATTAAGTTGGAGTTGACTTGAAGGTATGTAACAACAGCAAGTCCAAAAATATCAAGAGGACCATCTGATCTAGACCTCATTATAGAATCACAGATTCACAGAGTTGGAAGAGACCCCAAGAGACATCAAGTCCAACCCCATGCCATGCAGGGATACACAATCAAAGTACTCCCAACAGATGGCCATCCAATCTCTGTTTAAAAGCCTCCAAAGAAGGAGACTCCACCACACTCCCGGGCATATTCCACCGTTGAACTGCTCTTATTGTCAGGAAGTCTTCCTAATATTTAGGTGGAACCTCTTTTCCTGAAGCTTGAATCCATTGCTCCATGTCCTAACCTCTGGAGCAGCAGAAAAGAAGCTTGCTCCATGACATCCCTTCAAACATTTAAACATGGCTATCATGTCCCCTCTTAACCTTCTTTTCATCAGGCTAAACACAGTTCCATAAGCCACTCCTCACACATCACGGTTTTCAGGCCTACCATCATTTTGGTCACCCTCACCTCACCACATTCCAGCTTGTCCACATCCTTCCTGCCCTGGGGTGCCCAGAACATAGACACAGTATTCCAGGTGGGGTCTGACCAAAGCAGAATAGAGGGGTACTATCACTTCCCCTGAGCTGGACACTACATTCCTATTAACGCAGCCCATTGGCATTTTTAGCTGCTGTATCACACTATTCACTCATGTTCAGCTTGTGGTCTACTAAGACTCCTAGATCCTGTTCACAAGTACTGTGGTCAAACCAGGTGTCATCCATCCTCTACCTGCGCATGCCATTTTTTCTGCCGAAGTATAGTACCTTACATTTCTCTTCATAATAAGACAAGGAAAGCTGTAGTATATTAAACCAAAGGACTGTCCGGTCCAACATTCAGTTCCCACACTGGCCAACCAGAACCTTCTGTCGCTGTGCCCGTAAGTCAGCCATGAGGGCACTACCACCCTTTCACTCACGCTGCCTCGGATACTGCAATTAATGTACAACTTCCACAACTGGGAGCCGTTAATAGCTGTTTCCTCCACAAAGTTCTCAACCCCTTCTTAAAACGTCCAAGTTAATGGATATCACCGCATCTTGTCGTGCTGAATTCAGAGGACGATCTGGGCCAGGGATGGAAGAAGCTTGCAGGAGGTTCCCACGCCCCCTGAATTCGTGCAGACTTTGGACCCAACCTTGGCAGGCCCAGGGCCAGAGGCCTCCACACCAGTTTGTCACATGCACCACCCTCTTTTGTCCTGTCGGAATAGCTGGGTTTCATCGCCACAGGGAAGCATCAGAGCTATTGTTGAAGAGGCCGTGTAGCAAGACAGAAGAAAAGGGAAAGCCAAGGAAATGTGAGCGCAGCAGAGAAATCCTACAAGCAGCTGTCACGCCCAGGATCTAGCAGAGAACCGGGAATCAAGAAAGAGAGCCTCCGAGTTGTAAATAATTTTTCTCTCTGAATTGCATCACTGCTGAAACAACACCTTGTGTACGACTCCAAACTTCCCCAGACTGAGAAATTCTTTCCAACAAAGGCGAGAACCCCTTTTAATTAATTGTAGGGTTTTTTCCTTTTGTTTAGTCTAACGTAGTCAGTTTTGTTAGTTTAAACATGTCCTGTCTTCTGTTCAATAATTATAAAGATGTGTGTAATTTTTAGTTTAATTACCATATTTGCTGGTGGTACAAGACACACCCATGTATAAGACGCACCGCATTTATACACTGGCAAATACCATTTGCCACATATAAGACACACCGGCATATAAGATGCACCCCATTTTCAAATAGTATTTTTCAGGGAGGAAAGTGAGCCTTATACACCAGCAAATACAGTATGTCTTTTTCTTTCCTTTTATTGGAGGTCCTGTTTTGGCTGATGTTTGTGTTTATGTTTAAAAATTATTTGACATGTTTAATTTTTTAAAAAATTCTCCAGATCGAGGAAATGAGCAGAGACCATAACTCAGATGGAGAAAAGAGTCTGCATTTATACAGTGGCCTGTGGTGGGAAAACAACCTATCTTGAGTATATTATTTTAGGATGGAAGTGACAGGCTGTGTGTGTCTGTGTGAACTCATGGAACTGAACACTCCTGCTTGAAATAACCCCTGCAGCCGAAAATGAGCAGTTGTGGAGGGGGGGAGTTCTAGCATGCTGTCTCTTTGACCCACCAGGTCAGGGGAGGGCAGAAGGCAGTTCAAAATCTATCCGTAGAGCTCTGTTTGCTTCGCAGTCAACTGGCACGCGTTCCTGACTCGCAATTGTCTAACAGCCTAAAAAAAAACAAAAAACACTTCCCCATATGTATTTTTTCAGTAATTTGGTTGCCAGGGAGTGGATTGTGAACTCGATTCTCATCCCAATCACAAATTCCTGTGCTCAGAGGAACCCCTGCCCCTTAATTCTTGGCATACCTGCACCTGCCCAAGCTGTTCTCTTGTGCACTCCACGCCGTTTCTACCAAAAAGCAACACTTTTAAGTCAGAGGCTCTTAACCTGGGGTCCGTGGACTCCTGGCGGAGCTCTGATGTCTTCGCAGAGGGGTCTGCAAAGCCTCGAAGAAATGTTTTGAGCTTTTACAGTTAAAACAGAATGAATTAATGAAGGTAGGTAGGTAGGTAGATGGTCATGCTTTGATCTCACAGAGCAGGACTCTTTTGCTGGGATAGACATCAATTGTACAAATTTTCATTACAAGATCTCAAACCGTTCAAAAGTGATGAAATGGTTTGACAGCAAAAAAAAATGTGCTCAGCAGTTGCTACTTCTGCACACGGGCCATTTCTGCACTACCCTGTTATAGTGCTATTATTCCACTTTCAACATCCTGTGGAATTCTGGGGTTTGTAGTTTCCTGAGGCCCAAGAGTTCTCTGGCTGAGAATTCTAAATGCCCTTCCCTAAACTGCAAATCCCAGGATTCCACTGAGTGGTGAAAGGGGAATAATAGCACTATAACAGTGTAGTGCAGAAATGCAGAAATGGCCACAGTGAGAACATGCAAGTGAATGAGGTTGAGTGGCTGAGAAAAAACATGCCATTTCTTTCTACCACACATGCAACCAGATGCCACCTTAAGTCATGGTGGTTTGCAGCAAGAGGCGGTATTTAAAGGGGGTCCACAGTGAAGGAAAGGTTAAGAACCGCTGATTTAAGTCTATCTGCTCATGTGCTAGATTTGCACATGCAGGGGATATTTGAGCATGGGGACACATTCCACCCATTAGCCACCAAGCTGCAGTCTGAAACGGTGCTGAGCATCTTGTTCCCCAGGAAGTAAACTACTCTGATTTGGAAGCCTGACTTCCTCCAAGGGACATGCTGAACAAGACTGCAGGCAGAGAGAATTTTAAAAAAGCACTTCCCTGTTCCTCTGTAGATCCAGGACTGTGGACGGTTCCTCTAGAGTCTTCCCTATTGAAAGGCAAATGCGTCGCAGGGAGAACAAGAAGCCGCTTTAAGACACCAGCCTTGGCCATTTCCACACTATACTCTTATAGCGCTATTATTCCACTTTCAACATCCTATGGAATCCAGGGGTTTGCAGTTTGCAGTAAACTGCAAACCCCAGGATCCATAGGATGTTGAAAGTGTAATAATAGCACTATAGAGTGTAGTGTGGAAATGGCCCTTATGATCCAACTCCCTCCAGGCTCTCCAGGGTCTTTTCCCTCACCTGCTACCTGGGCCTTTTAAACCAGACTTGACAGAGATTGAATCTGGGCTTTAAGGATGCTCTGGCATTTGAGTCAATGGAAACGACGACACTGGCCGTTTCCGTACTAGACTGTTATAGTGCTATTGTTCCACTTTCAACATCCTATGGAATTCTGGGGTTTGCAGTCTAGGGAGGGGCCTTTAAAATTCTCAGCCAGAGCGCTTTGACCTCAGTAAACTACAAACCCCAGAATTCCACAGGATGTTGAAAGTGGAATAATAGCACTATAATAGACTAGTGCGGAAATAGCCCCAGACCTGGCTGAGGAATCCCTTCTCTGAGGAGCTGTGCCCAGTGTTTCTTTGGAAACTGTTTATTTGCATTTAGCATGATGCATGTGTGTTACACACACTCCCCTGAAACCCCGTGCAATAAAAAACAGTATAAAAATGTTTTTAAAAAATAAAAAGGATCATGATCTGGCTCAGGGAAGGAAAATCCCATTGCTGATGTTTAACAAAACATTGGTGTTTTGCAGGACAGGTACTGCCAAAAAGTGTTTTACCCCTTGGGATGGAGTTGCTCACCCGATGCAAAAGATCAGGGATTGGCATAAAATCAGTAAGCCCAGAATGGGATAGAGAAAAACTGGGTCTGAAAAAGAGAGCTAAGGCTCCTGGATCCAATACATCAATCTGGTACGAATGTGCTTTTGAGTTCTTGTTTATTTTGCACACCGAGCTCCACAACTTGATCTCATTCTGCAGTCTTTTGTGCACAACCAGCTACCAATTCCGCAGGCTTCATATTCAAGAACCGAACCCTAGCCTTCATAATAGAGGCAAAATTGGAAAATACACATGCAGTGTTGGTTTTTTAAAAACAAAAAAATCCCCAAAAGAACCCCCAAACTTTTCAGGATATAAGCGCTGACTTTCCATTTCATATATTGGGGGGGCTAATGCAGTCAATCTGGGGCCCATCTTCTGCCACTCAGACCATTCAGGGGACTGCCAAAAACTGTCCAGCAAGGAGCTGGAAGTCCATTGCTAATTCTGACAAATTTCCTTTGTGTAGCTGCAAGTCATTTCCACCTTAAAGTGACCCTAAGCAAATCTATCATGGGGCTTCCTGAGGCTGAGAGGGTGCAACACACCAAAGGTCACCCAGCCAGTTTGCTTGGCTAAGTGAGGAATTGAACCCTGGTCTTTGGGGGTTATAGTCCAGTGCCCAAATCTCTACACCAGACTGGCTCTCTTCTGAAAAATTAGGTTTTTGTAAATGTCAGACACAGCAAGAGGTCCTTGCTAACCTATTTAAAAGGTGATTTTTCTGCTCCTGAAGGCTTCTAGAAGAGGCAATTCACACCCTCCTCCTTTTCTAGCTAGAAAAAGGGTTTCCATGGAAGTCGGAAGGTGGGGGACGAGGGGCACAGAAACAGTTTGGGGTACACGCAGGGCCAAACTCTGACCACTCACTCCATTTTATAGGGACATCTGCCAACTTTTTTTTTAGGGAATGTGGGTATGTTCTCCCACATATTCCCTTTTAACAAAGAGATCTCCTTGCTGCTACTATGTCAAAGGAAGGAAGGAAGGAAGGAAGGAAGGACGGACGGACGGACGGACGGAAGGAAGGAAGGAAGAAGGATCCTCCATATAAGTATATTTAAAAACTTGGAGACCCTTTATACAGCATGTGAAGGACAGATTTGGTGAGGAAGCACAATTAGGTTTTGATATATAGAGGTTGATAGCTCTGAAATTCCAAGATAAAATAATACATAAGGATTTTCCTTTTGTTCAAAGTGAGGGATTTTTCCTTTTGATTTTGGTGTATTAAACCGATTTTCAAAAGCGTGGGAAGTTTAGAGTGAGAAGGGGGTAAATAATAAGTCTAGTACTGCCTCTTCACTCTTCTTCTTAACTTTTTTTATATGCATTAATCTCTACTATTTATCGTCTTTGTTTCTTTCTTTTCTATTTTCTACTTAGTATAATTTGAGGTTGGGAAAGACTGAAGAATAGCTATAAGCGGTTATGGTACAGTCATCCCTCCACATTCACTAGGGTTAGGGGCACAGGACCCCTATGAAAGTGAAAAAAATGTTAATAACTCTAGGCCCTCCCAAATCATATTTAATACACAAAAAAAGTATGATCACCATATTCAACCTACCGTGGATTCCTTTGAGGCATCCGGGTTCCTTCCCAAGGCAGAAGTGGGGGGCTGGTGGGGCTTACGGCCACCTCCACGGCTGCCCCCCACCATTTTTAAGAGGGACTTGCAAGCCTCGTTCACAGTTTCTCAGTCTCCCGAGGCTTGCTGTCCCTACTAAAAACGGTATAGAGAGGCAGCAGAGGTGACAGCAAAGACTCCGTGAATAATCAAATCCGCAAAAGTGAAACCCGCAAATGTGGAGGGCTGACTGTGTTTACAATAGCTTTGTAGTAATAGGCCTGTTGCAAGGAGGAACTGCTCCCAGATACCAATAAAAAGAAAGTGATGGGGTCAACACAGCCCTAGAATGAACATTTTTTTTTATTTCTAATCTATGTTTCTCTAAAGGAAAAAAAAATATGCAGCAACTAGCATTGGTCACTGGTGGTAAGGAACAAAATACTCTGTGCTTGGCTCACGGAATTTTTTTTAGCGATCAGCAACGTGATTTATTCTGAAAGGTCAGACTTAGGCCATTCTACAATTCCACTATTCTGTAATTTCACTTTCAACATCCTATGGAATCCTGGGGTTTGCTGTCTGGGGAGGGGCGTTTAGAAGTCTCAGCCGGAGAGCTCTTTGGCCTCAGTAAACTACAAACCCCAGAATTCCACAGGACGTTGAAAGCGGAATAATAGCACTATAACAGTCTAGTGCAGAAAGGTCCTAATCTTGAACCTTTGAGGCCCCTCCCCAAAACTGCAAACCCCAGGATTCCATAGGATGTTGACAGTCTAGTTCTGAAATGGCCATAATGCCAAGAATTTCTGAGAATTTTACAAGGGAGATAACTAGCTTGCACTGGTTATAAGAAAATGCAGTTGACCCCCAAACTCTAGTTCCCACGTAACTGAATGTGGATATTTATTATCTTCCTTATCACCTCTCCCAAATGGAAGAGTGGCATTTTCATCTATTACAGCCGATAGCCAACAGCCAACAAGAGATCTGGACTGAACGAGCTGTCTGAGTCATGCTGAAAAGCCATTTATGCTTCCAGCCACCAGCCAGCCCCTTGTGGCCACCAACTCCCCAAAGCTAATAAAGCATTATTATTCCACACATTCCAGAAGTGAACCCTGGCATTGAAAAACAGATCTTGAAGCCCGGGAGCCCTTGATCAAATAACCATCCCACCCACCACCCCTTGGGCGGAAATTATCTCTATTTTCCTCTCCTTTGCAGCTAAGCCGAGCATCTTCTTTACAGTTGTGCTAAACAAACAGCATTTCGGAAGACTCTTCAAACATTTCCCAGTCTCCCTGGAATTCTGCAAATGTGGGTCACTGTGGGCTTTTTTGGGGAGCGTGTGCATCACTGCCACATGAAAGGATCCCAATTATTTTGAAAATACAGAGAGAAAAGAGAAAGCACTTACTGTTTAATTATTATATCATTAGGCAGTACTCAATATAAAATTATTACCAGCCTAGGATTAGTGCAAATGTACAGATATCAAGTCTGTGATTTTTACATGTACCAAAAATCCCTCTCTCTGTGTCTGGCAGTCTCTCCCAAAATTATTGCTACTCAGTCATTGCATTAACACCTAGTATTTATACACTGGGTTTTTTGAGTGTTCAAGCACTTTAATAATCCTTACAACAGCCTCACGAGGTAGGCCAATATAATAATCACTCCTAATAGCAAACACAGCCAGTGAGGGCCAACACACATGAAGACAAAATGAAATCACACTAAGAAATAAAACAGGAAGATAATTGTGCTTAGGGGACCCCCCTTTTTTAAAGAACAAAATAAAAGATCTTTAAATATTAAGCGGTAGCCAGTCAACTTCCCTCCAAGAAAAAAAATCCAATGATAAACAAATATTCACAGTAGCAACTACAAAAAAAAGGGGGTGGGGAGTGAAATGAAATGGTGCAGGGGTCATTCTTTTCCAAATGAACATCCGTTGCAGTTTATCCTTGTTCCCTTATAGGGCCTTTCTGCACTAGACTGTTATAGTGCTATTATTCCACTTCCAACATCATACAGAATCCTGGGGTTTGGAGTTTAGGGAGGGGTGTTTAGAAGTCTCAGCCTGAGAGCTCTTTGGCCTCAGGAAACTACAAACCCCAGAATTCCACAGGATGTTGAAAGTGGAATAATAGCACTATAACAGTCTAGTGCAGAAAGGTCCTAATCGTGAACTCGCAAAGTTGAGCGCTCAGGCTGAGAAATTCCCTTTCGAGGTTTCAGAAGGGTGTCTCCCCTCTCCTGTCCTTTCCCAGACAAGCAAAGATCTTTTTATTTAAACAGGCATTTAGTGATGAAAGAATTGTGCCAGAAGGTTTGAACCAGGTATGAGCGTACTGCACTTGTAATCTTTACTGTTATGCTTTCTAAATGATCTTAGGACAAATGGAGGACGTGCTGATCAGATTTTCAGATGACACCAAAGCAGGAAGGGTAACAATACCCCAGAGGGCAGGATCAGGAGTCAAATTGATCTCAACGGATTAGAAAGACAGGCCAAAACTAGGGCCATTTCCGCACTAGTTTATTATAGCGCTATGATTCCACTATCAACATCCTATGGAATCCTGGGGTTTGCAGTTCCTGTCGGCCCCTCCCGAAACTGCAAATCCCAGGATTCCATAGGATGCTGAAAGTGGAATAATAGCACTATAACAGTCCAGTGCGGAAATGGACCAAGAAAACAAATTTCAACAGGGATAAATGTAAGGTAATCTATTTAGTAGGGCCCCCACGTTATAGCGGTTTCAGCTTTGGCCTACAACCCCGAGACCAGAATTCGATTCCCTGCTCAGCCATGGAATCCCAGTGGGTGACCATGGGCAAGTAACACTCTCTCAGCCTCCAAGGAAGGAAAAGGCAAACCCAATAGTTCTACTGCGTAGATGCAGGTCTACAGTAGGAGAAATCTGTGATATATACATCTGTAGAGCGAGTCAGCATAGTATAGTGATTTGAGCCCTTGGACTGCAGGGTTCAATTTTCTGCTCAGCTATGGAAACCCACTGGGTGACCTTGGGCACGTCACACACTCTCAGCCCCAGAAAACCCTTGACAAGGGCCATTTCTGCACTACACTCTTATAGCGCGATTATTCCACTTTCAACCTCCTATGGAATCCTGGGGTTTGCAGTTTGGGAGGGGCCACTTGGCCCCTCCCGAAACTGCAAACCCCAGGATTCCATAGGAGGTTGAAAGTGGAATAATCGCGCTATAAGATCATAGTGTGGAAATGGCCAAGGTCACCATAAATTGGAAAGGACCTGAAAGCACACAACAACATATCTAGACAAAAAAAATATAGATACAAGATGTGTGATGTTTGGCTTGATAACAGTACATGTGAAAAGATTCCAGGCGTCAAGTTAAATGTAAGTCAACAATGTGATGTGGCAACCAAAAAAGCCATTGCAATTCTACGCTGTATAATGGAAGGGCAGTGTCCAGACCAAGGGAAATGGCAGTGCTATTCTATTCTGCTTCAGACAGACTTCATCTGGAACCTGGGGTCCATTCTTGGCACCGTCGTTCCAAGACATGTGGTCCACCATTTAAAAATGTGACGAAGATAGTAAAAGGTCTGGAAACAAAACTCAAAAAGGAATGGCTTAGGGATTGGGTTATGCTCAGTGCGGAGCAGAAAAGAGAGGTAACATGATAGCCATGCTTAAAGACCTGAAGAGATGTCATGCAAAAGATGGAGTGACCTTGTTTTTTGCTGCTCCAGAGACTAGGACACAACCTAGAAGATTCAAACTACAAGAAAATACGTCAGGGGGAACTTTCCAACTGCAAGATCTGCTCGACGGTAAAGCAGACGGTGTGCACTCTCTTCCTTTATCGTTAAACCGAAGCTGGATGGACATCTTTTGGGAATGCTTTAGCTGCCTTTTCCTGCATACTAGATGGCCCTTGTAATTCCTTCCAACACCATGATTCTAGGGTTAAAATCACTGGTGTATTAACGCAATGACTAATTCAATTTCTTTTCTAAACTTTTTGGTTATTTGGTTTTAAATTGAACTTTGTTTTGACTTTGTGGTAAACCGACTTGGGTCTCAGGTCAGGAGACAGGCGGGATATCAATTAAAATAAACAAAAAAGCAACATTAATCTGGAAGCAAAATAGGACCATACAAAAATAAGGAGACAGTTTCCACATATTCAGGGGACATCCTAGGTATATAGAAATATGCAGGCTGAAAGAGGGGTTGTTTTTTTTTGAAAGAAAGGAAAAGGAACATTTAACTTCCTCCTTCCTAAAAATACCTAGCCTGCCAAAGGTCTGTGTGTTTCCAAGACATTTACAAAATCAGAGATCAGAACCAGAGAAAGAACTGGAGGTGCCTCAGAAAAGAAACAAAAATTGATCTGTTCAAGTTGCAGGAGCTTATATTAAATGTCCTGGAGAAGGTTATTGTGGCTGGGGCAGATATGTGGCAGGAGATGAACAGCCAACAACACACACAAACACCTTAAAAGGATGTTTTAGGAGGAAAGGAAAACGGTGATCTTTTCAGCTCTCAGAAAAAGCCAACCCACAGTTCTAAAATGGTAGCAGCCACAGTCAAGTGCACGAGGATATTCCTTAACGCTGTATTAGATTTGTGAGCCATCTAAATCCGTACCCTTTATACAGGAAGCCCCCACCTTCGGATGCCCCCTTATCTGACGACTCGCTCTTCTGTCGCTTCCAAATTAAGGACAAGTTCCATTAATTTAAAGGGGATTCCACTCTTTCATCAGTTCTTCTTGCCTACGGAGGACCACTTGGGACCACTCATGTGCCGCTTGCAAAGTGAGCTAAGAGCGGGGAGAGGCGCTAAGCCAGCTGAGAGACTTTGCAAGCAACACACGCACAGCCGGTCCCAAGTGAGCCTCCATAAGTCCTTCATGCTCCCTACATGGGTTCTTACAGACAAAGGTAATAAGACGTGGGTTAGACAAAGCTACAGTTGGGTGGATTTGTAACTGGTGCCGGCCAAACCCAAAGGGTGCTCACCGATGGCTCCTCTTCATCCTGGAGAGAAGTGACTAGTGGGGTGCCACAGGGTCCTGTCCTGGGCTCAGTGCTATTCAACATCTTCGTCAATGACTTGAATGAGGGAATAGAGGGCATGCTCATCAAATTTGCAGATGACACCAAATTGCTAATACGCCAGAGGACAGAATTAGAATTCTTCCTCTTCTGCTTCCTCCTGGACAACCGAGGCCGCTCCCAAAACTGCAAACCCCAGGATTCCATAGGATGTTGAAAGTGGAATAATCGCACTATAACAGGCTAGTGAGGAAACGGCCCTAGTCTCTGGAGCAAACGAAATGAGCTGGTCCCATTCCTTCACATATTTGAAAATAGCCGTCCTGTAATCTCTCAGCCTTCTCCAACCTAAACATACCCAATTCTTAAGTCATTTCTCACAGGACTTGGTATAAAATCACAGAAGAGGCAACAAAGTCATAAATATCTGGAGGGATCAACATTCCCTACCCTTATCTATAATGAGAGAATGAGGCTCTCTATGGATTCAGACATGGGGGTCTTTTCTGGCCCTACTTCAGCCATTTTGAGGCCCAATCTTTTTGGGGAAAAAACAGGATACAAATAAATATAATGATACCTGGTGTGCCCAGGACCCTTTAAGTGCAAAACAGCGTTCCATCAATGAACTACATGCCGCTTCCCGTTTCTCATCCTCATCTCATGTAGTTGCGGTAAAGCATAAAAGCACAGAGACATCATCCAAAACCGTTTCGTGAAAGTGGAGAATAAAATAGGAGACAAATTTTTAAAAAAACAAACAGGTTGGTGGTGATCTCATCTCTGTAATAGCTCTAGCTACTCCCTCTGTCACGCAGCCCTTCGCCACAATCAGAGGAGGTTAAATTTAGGTGCAGAAAAGGGCAACTGGAAGGGAATGAGGGAGACGAAGCAACTCCTCTATGAGAGAAAGGTCACGACTTTTGACACTGTTTTAAAAGAGGGAAATAAAATTATGTACCATTTGCAGAAAGCTGATTTGCTATTGTTGTTTGCCATCAAGTCTGCTTTGGCTTTTGTTAACCCTATAAATAATAAGACACTCTGACATCAACAGCCCTCTGCAGGTCTTGCAAACTCAGGGCTACGGCTTCCTTGATTGAACGAACCCGTTGCTAGCAGACTGTGCAGTCTGCCTATAGCAGAATCCAAAGGGGTCACCCACTGAAGACGAATGGTGGCTGATGCAGGATAGATTTAAAGGAAGAATTTCTTTGCATTATCAAACTGTGGAATCTGCTATCAGAAAATACAAGGAGACCAATATTTTGGATGGGTTTTGGACAGTGGTTCTTAAACTCTTCTTTACTGGGGACCCCTGTAAATATAATTTGTTGCCAGGGTCCACCAACACTTAACTCAAGATTTAAATATTCAAATATTCAGGTCTAAATATTCAATTTTTTATTTATATGAGATTTCTGGAGACCAGTGTTTAAATTCCCACTGAGAGACGAGGTATCTTGGGCAAGTCACATTCTCTCAGGCTCAGAGGAAGGCAAAAGCAAACTCCCTCTGAACAAATCTTGCCAAAAAAAAACCCTCTATGATAGGTTCACCTTAAGGTTGCTATAAGTCAAAAATTACTTGAAGGCACACAACAACAAAGTGCCACTAACATGGGGATGTTCTTTCCTGCCATCATGTCTCTCTCCTTTGAAAAGTGACTTATGACGACCCTAAGGCAAAGCTATCATGGGGGTTTCTTGACAAGATTTGTTGCCTTTGCTTTTCTCTGAGGCTGAGAGAATGTGACAAGTTTGCAGGGCCAAGTAAGGATTCATGGATTCAAACCCTGGTCTCCAGAGTCACAGTCGCTGACAAAAGGGACACAGAGGCAGGTGCACACACGTGCCCAAACTGCTCCCTCGTTTGCAAATGAGGGAGCAGTTTTGGCACCCACAACCCCCTTCCACCGCATCCCTCTTGCTGCCGGGCTCTGTGGACCCCCAGGGCTCCACGGACCCCAGGTTAAGAACCACTGGACAGATTCGTGGCAGAAAAGACTTGCAGTGGCTAGTTGTAATGCTGCCTGTATTGTATCTCCAGGGCTTCTCAAACATTCAGTTTCGGACAGCTGCTTATCCATTAAGGAAACAGAACGCTTGATAAGATTAACTTTTTGGCTCTTCTTACATTTCCTATGTTCTTTTATTTAACAAAACCAGATGAGACAGTTATTCTGTCTCCAAACTTTCATACTGTTTCATATTATTCATTCTTTGGCATTTTTTTTTCATGGAAGCACCCCTTCCCCCTTTCCCTTGATGATGTAGCACGGAATTACCATCAGACCCAACGTCTTCTGACTCTCGTTCCTTCCTTCTTCCCAAGATACCCCTTCTCTTCCTTTTTTAAACCCCCTCTGCAAATACTACTGGGAAATCTGGAGCTAAATTGGCCAAAAACACTCTGGGAGCCAGGGGCGACGGGTACCCCACGTATCATTAATTTCACACTAAGCCATTTTTTTCCAACCCGAACAAATATCAAAGACCTGGGAGTTCCATTTGCTGTTCCATTTCCATCCAGCCCCGTAAACGCTCCCCTCCTGTTCCCAGTGCAAAAGAAACCTCCCTCAAGGATTTGAGGAGAGGGAGAAAGATGAACCTTCCCCATAAATTCTTTTAGGGGAGATAGAAGAAGAAAATGGGGCAGAGGGGGGAATAATACAATGTCATCTCTTTTTTTATTATTTTATTTGTTTTTCACTTCGACAGACTAGGCCTAAGAGGTACAATTGGTTGCCAGGGCAACTACAGCTACCAATTGTGGGGACCCAGCGAGTTAAAACCATACCCAGCGGGCACAAACGCTTCGCTCGTGCTCTCCAAGGACGTGGCTTGGATCGTTTACACGAGTACCGTGGTGGAGGCGTTGTGAAGAGCAAGCAAGACAAGGGACGAGCCCCAGAAGAGACCCATCTGAGTTCTCCGCCACACAAGACCTGTCGAAATGAGCCACCCCGAAGCAGTGGGGTGCCATTTGTTCGGAAAGCGTGGGATGCACGAGTCAGAATAGAGCGACACTGGTCTGAGACTGGGGCCATTTCCGCACGACGAGGCCGTGTCGCTTCTGGGACAGGATGGCAGCGGTCGGCAGGTCGTGCTTCCGCATGACATCACTGCCAGCCTGTCCCCAAGCACTGTGCTTGCGCAGTTTTCGCAAAATGGAAAAACTCCGTTTTGCACCTGCGATTGCACAGCACCCCCCGTTGCTCCCAGCCACGCGGAAGCCATGGAAGCCCAATGGCGATGCTTCCTTCCGTAGCGCAGCAATGGCAAGTGCCCGGCCGCGCTGTGGAAGGAAGAGGTGGTGCCATTGCACTCCCCTCCACATGGAGCAAGCAGGCGTGGAGGGACGCATTGCTGACGCACTTCCTTCCAGACCCAGGATTGGAGCGTAACAACATGGAAGAGCGTTGCTGTGCGGAAACGGCCTGGCTCTGAACCTAGATGGCAGACCGCTCGTAATTCTGCACGTGAACTGCTCAGAGCATCCCCGGGAAAGAAGAACCGGTTTACATACCTGTGTTCTAATAATAATTAATTAATGGCACAAATACATGTGGCCCCAGTGTACACAGTTCAAATTGCACATTCTAAATGGAGTAAAGTACAACTGATATGGACGCTGGAAGTATAAATAAACTATCAATTTATGGTTTACTTATCAGTCACTGGAACATAATTACACAATAACATGGGTAGCAGTTACAGCATTGGATCATCACTCTGGAGACCAGGTTTCGATTCTCTGCTCGGCCATGGAAACCAATTGCGTGACTGTAGGCATGTCACACAATCTCAGCCCCCAAAAACTGCACGACAGGGTCGCCAGAAGTCGGAAACTACTTGAACGCACACGACAACAACGTGTGACACATTATAGTATCTTGCGTAATTGATTTTCTTGCTGGTGTGTACCTGCAAACTACTAGTATTCTGAAAAGAACTGTTAAGTTAGCCAGTTAATAGATTCAGAGGATGTAGTTAATTGGCCAAGGAGCAGCTCATTTAGACAGTTCCTTGGTGGGGTACCAAGCCCTTCCCAAGCACTATTGAATATGGGGGCTGAAGAGGAGTTAGGAAAAGCTGTGAGCTATGTTACTTTGATATTGTTTTATATCTAACAAGGCTTCAGCACCCAATTTAAAACAGCCATGTGTGACAGCAAAAAACACAGGAACTTGCAAATACACATTGCCTTTACAGGTATACTGTTAGGAACAATCTTTGCCCATGCTGCGGACATAGACCAGGACTTTGCTGCTAGGACGGGACAGGAGCATCCACGTTTCAACCTCATGATCACACTTCTTCTCCTAAGAAACTCAGAGCTGCGTGTACTGTTCTGCCCTCATTTCTCCTCATTACAACCTTGCCAGGTCAAATGAGACAGAGGGAAAATCTGATTTATGATTGCCCAAACTATACAGCAGCAGAGTAATTTTAATAAGGCTCGCTCTCTCTCTTTGTTCTGCTTGAACATTCT